>UNSF01000007.1:0-577500 GCA_900538255.1 Ulva mutabilis | reverse complement strand
CATGATGAGATGTGCGAGAGTGGCCGCCATGGTCGCCATGGTGTGTACGGGGCTGACAGTTGATCAGACATGGATTGGTCGTACACGAAGCTGGAACAGCATATAAGCGAGGCCTTCAAGGGTATCCGTCGAGTCAGAAAGTAAAGTAAGTAAAGGTTCTGAGAACAAAGAACACAGTACTGACAAAGCATGTAAGTTAACAAGAACACAGACAGGTCGAACTGAGTTCGCCAAGGCCTAAGTAGGCGTCACATTGGTATCCGGTGAGATACTACCGATACTACCGTTCAGCACAGGTTTACTTTAACACACAGTAATGTCGGGATCAACAGCCGAGACAGGTTCGATGACCCTCGACCAGCACCAGCCAATGGTACCGTTCAACTGGCAAGATATCGTCGACGACGAAATCGAGTTCAAGGACGCCGAGGTGGAAAGTAATCCATCTTGGAACCCCAGATCCATGGAACCCCAGATCGATGGAACCCCAGCAGAGCACCCAACCACAGAGCATACGTCAGATCCGCCATCTGACAGGGCAAAGGAAGTTGACACTCTTCTGCAAGGGAGCGCGACGAGGCAGAGAGGCAAGTGAAAGGGCTGCTGGACGAGGCCAAAGTTGTGCCTTCCAGTTCGCCATATGGGGCAGCTGTGTTGTTCTTTCCCAAGCAAGATGGTTCCCTGCGCATGTGCACTGACTATCGGGAACTGAACAAGCTGACACAAAAGAATACATATTCCATGTCTCGCATTAAAGATCTGATGGAGAATTTGGGGGAGCGCGAAGTTCTTTTCGTCCCTGGTTCTCACCTCGGGCTATCACCAGTTGGGCTTGCACACGGCGATTGGCCTAAGACAGCGTTTGACACGCATGCGGGTAAGTTTGAATGGCGAGTTCTGCCGTTCGGGATGACCAATGCTCCTGCGGTGTTCCAGACAGCAATGCATCGGGTATTCGGGAAACACTTGAACAAGTTCGTTTGTGTGTACCTCGATGATATCCTGGTGTTCCCTAAGACCGAGGCAGAGCACATGGAGCATCTGAGCAAGGTCCTCGAGTTGTTGCGCGTGCACAATTTGAAAGCCAAAATGAGCAAGTGTGAGTTCTACAAGCCGGAACTGAAGTTCCTCGGGCACATCGTTTCTGCTTCTGGCATGAAGCTCGACCCAGCCAAGGTCGATACGATTGTCAAGTGGCCCAAGCCCCGCAGCATGTTCGAGCTGCGCAGTTTCCTGGGGCTGGCCAACTATTTCCGTCGGTACATCAAGGACTACGCAAAGATGGCGCAGCCTTTGACGTCTCTGACCAAAGGTGAGTCAAATTCAGATTGGAAAGGCAGATTGTTGCTCTGGGGCAAGTTGGATCCCCAAGCAGCTGAGCAAGTCGAGCAGCAGTTCGCCAGCAAGTGGACTGAAAAAGCCAGTGTGCCGTTTGACCGGCTCAAGGCAGCGCTGGTCTCTCCTCCTGTGCTGAAATTGCCGGACTGGTCAAAGTCGTGGGCCGTTGAGTGTGATGCTTACGAAGCCGCAAAGGCTGCCGGGGCTGTCCTGATGCAGGACGGCCATCTTGTTGCGTTTATGTCCAAAACGTGAAGTGGGCCAGAGCTGAATTAATCTGCGAGTGACATGGAAATGATGGCTGTGATATATGCGCTCCGTGAGTGGCGGTGTTATTTGGGGAGCAGGCCGTTCACCATTCTCACTGATCACCAGCCAAACACCTACCTGGACAAGCCGACCAGTACGCATAAGCTGAAATACAGAGCACGTTGTTTGCACGAATCAGGTGCTTATGATTACGTGTGGCAGTACAAGCCAGGGAAACACAACATAGCTGATCCGCTCTCTCGTGCTCCGCAGCACTTTGTCGCTGTGTGTGTCGGCATCGCGCAGAAAGCACGTACCCATGCAAGCGAAGCCACAGTTAAGAACGGCTTTGGTGACTGCTGTCGCCACCCGTGGGCCTGCTGCCCGTCCCGGTAAGCGCCTGCGCTTCGCGGACGAAGAGCATGGAGGGCTGCAGCGCCATGGGTCTGTCGCTTCAAAGGGGGGGATTGGGACCCCACAGCCAGTGCCATCAGCCGCACAGCCAGTGCAAGCAGCTGAACAGACAGGGCAACGCGCTGAGAGTCAGCCTGACACGCAAGCGCAAGAGCTGAGACGCCAGTGGAACCGGCCACGGCCACGCCAAAGAAATCTAAAGTAGCTCAAGCAAAGACAGCTAAAGTAAAGCGAAGTAAGGCAAAGACACCGGTAGCAAACGAGACAGAACCGGCAGACGAGAACTGTGTCATATGGAACGCAGAAGACAACGTTCTAATTCGCAAGTTCATCGTAACAGGGTTCATGCAGCGCCTAAAGCAAGCATATGGGCAAATGAAACAGCTGACTGATCAACGTCTTGCCCTCCTGAAGCTGCGCCGGGATGACCTGGGCATGCTGTGGACGCATGGCGAGCGCCTGTACGTCCCGGACGACGAGGACCTCAGAGCGCAATGCATTGGTGCAGTACATGACCACTCCATGGGTGGGCACTACGGTGTCGCACGCACACGGGCAAAGGTCAAAGAGGTGTTTTATTGGCAGGGCATCGACAAGGACGTCGAGCGATATGTCCAGCAGTGTGACTCGTGTTTACGTGTCAAGGCACCGCGCAGGAAGTCTCAAGGGGAACTGCACCCCCTGCGCATCCCAGAGCGCCGATGGGAGTCAGTCTCAGTTACACACTTGTCATTGACGCCAAAAAAGAAAGACGCCATCGTGGTGATCGTTGACAGGCTGAGTAAGATGGTGCATCTTGCAGCAAGCAACAAGACCGTCACAGCTGAGGGCATGGCTCGCATCTTTGAGCGACATGTATTCAAGCTGCACGTTATCCCACTAGATATTGTGTCAGACCGGGATGTACGCTGCCGAGCCAAGTTCTGGTTGGAGTACTGCTCGCGGTTGGGCATTGACTTAGGGAAGTCAACAGGCATGCACCCGCAAACGGACGGACAGACAGAAAATGCAAACGGTGTCCTGGAGGATACGCTCAGGCATTTAGTCGGGCCTTTACAGAACGACTGGGAAGAGCGGTTGCCTGTGGCAGAGTTCGCCATGAACAGCGCCGTGAACGCCAGCACAGAGGCTACTCCGTTCACTTTGAACTATGGGCAGCAACCAGATACGCCTGTGGTGGCAGCGATGCGAGGGATGAACGCGACATGAGTCCCTTCGTCGGCAAGTGGCAGGAACACCTGTCCATGGCCAAGCAATGCCTACAGGCAGTCCGGGATCGGCAGAAGCGCTATGCAGATAAGCATAAGCGCCCAGCTGAGGTGTACAATGTTGGCGATCAAGTTCCGATCCACATGAAACACTTCAACCTGGCCAAGGGGCTGAAGCTCAAGTTTGCTCCTCGGTTCTTAGGGCCGTTCACAGTTACCAAGGTAGTGGGCCCACAGCACTGGGTTACCAGGTCGCTCTGCCCCCGCCGCTCCACAGGATGGTCGATGTCTTCCATGTCTCCTCGCTAAGGAAGTACATAGTGGGTGTGACTCGGCAGCCCCCTGCTCTCACGCAAGTCGATGCTGAGGAAGCAAACTGGGTGGTGGACTACATCACAGATACACGAGGCAGTGGCTCACGCTGACAGTACCTCGTACACTGGCTAGCTGGTGGCGAGACTTGGGAGTTTAAGATGTTCTTGCAGAATCATCGGGAAACCATTCGCGAATACTGGAACTCGGTAGGCGAACCGGTGCCAGGCAATGGGCCCCGGGTAGTCCCTGAGGATCAGTTCGCTGGAATGCTCGAGGTCGAGCATCCTCTCGAGGGAGAGTGATGTTACGACACTGGAAGTATCCGCAGGAATATCTAGGTATGATATATAGGATGCTTCGGTGCAACCTTCTTGAACAGTCCCTGTGTGGCGGAGCTACACAGCAGCTGGCCAGAAGTGGTACACAGTGATAGATCTAGGACTCAGCAGATCTAGGACTCAGCTGCAAATGTGTTGCAGCTCAGACAGATCAAGGTGTGATGTAAGCAGTCTCGTGCATGCAGGAAGGAAGCAAGGCAGTTTGAGGCTGAGGCACATATATACCAAGCGACGGAAGATACAGTCAAGTTCAACACGCCACAAGACTCTAGATGTATGTCTGTTGTACTTTTGAGATGATGTGGGACAGCTGGTGGGTTCTGGCTGCAATGGCGGGCGGTGCCAGTGCTAGCATGGTCGGAAGTGCACGACTAGGCGGCACCGGAAAGATTGGTTAGGCACTGTAATAATATATATATATATATATATATATATATATGTATATATATATATAGCAGCACAGTGTCATCAGACTGTATTATTGCGTGCTGGTGAGGCCTCGCGAGTTGCCCCACCCTGGCTTCCCCAGCCGCGTCATGTCAGCCCAACTGGCCTTCCCCATGCCGAAAAAAATTGGGGAGGGGAAGGGCTTTGCATGGGGGATCTCAAGGTGGGGAAGTTGGCGGTGGTGGTTGAAGATGTTGGAGCACCCACCTCACCCACAGGGGTGCTGCCCAGCTGTTGCAGCAGCGCGTCGTGCCGTGTCTGCGCTACTGCCCTGGTCACTTTGCTGCTCATACCGGGAAGGCCAGTGGCGATGAAGACGTTGTCGAGCTCCTCTGGGCCCCGGTCCGCCTCCGGCGGCATCGCCGCACGCAACGCTGTCCATTCTTCTTGTAGGCCTTTGGCAACGTCGCCGTCGTCGAATGGGCGGAAGTCGGGGGGGCCATTGCGCATGGCATCATGCGCCAGCGCAGCGCTGGACATATAGGCTGCATCTGCCTCGTGCTCCGTGACGTCCATGAGGCCGAATCCGCCGTGGCTTAGCGGTAGGCGGAGTTGCTCCTCGGCGACGGCGGGCATCTGCGGGTGGTTCATAATCTCCCGCGCCGCCGCCATTACCCTGTCTTGCAGCTGCTGCACCGCGTCTTTGACCGAGTCCCACGCGACGACACGGACTAGGTGGGTCAGGGCAAGCTGCACAGAGCCGCGGAGCAGCAGGAACTTGTCCTGGGCAGGCAGGGGGAGAGAGAGGAGGCGATCAATCTTCGCACATGCGGTTGTCGCGCGGCGGTTGCAGTAGTCCTTGACATAGGGGGTGTGGCCGATGGGCGTGCCTGCGCAGGTGACGCCGTGTGGGCGCAGCGGCACGCCTGTGGCGTTGGCCACGGCTTGGGCCGCGTTGCGGTCGACGATGGATGTGGCTGCACTCTTCTCGCGGCCGATGCGGAGGCCGATCGGGTGGCCTTGTTCCTCCAGGGTGGTGAAGGCCTTGATTATGGGTTTGCCGGTGCCGCGGATGCTGCAGTCGTCGGCATAGGCAAGGAGGGCTGCGTCGGCGGGGTCTGAGGTGGCTTGGGCGGCTTCGAGAGCCGGCTGCAGAGTCAGTGAAAAGAGGAGGCTGGCAAGGGGGTTGCCCTGTTTCACACCTCTGGTCGATGTGATCGGGGCTGTGCCTGGTGGGGCGCCTATGACGTGGTGCTGGGTTGGTGCTGTGTTGGCCCATATGGCGTATGGGAGGAGCTGTGGGGCGCGCTGGTGGACTGCGTCGAGCATGGACTGGGTGTGGATGGAGTTGTATGCATTGTTGAAGTCCACTGACAGGATGACAGTGTCGAGATTCCCAACGGCGGCAGACAAGAGCGCATGGCCCATGGTCTGAGCGCCGCCGGAGATACCGACACCAACCTGCAGTGGGGCAAGGCTGGGGCTCACTTCGCTGCATGGTCTGAGTGCACAGAGGCTGGCAATGCGGACCCAGACTTCTTGGATGGCGATGGGGCGGATGTCGCCGTCTGGCTTGCGGGTGGGGACGAGTCTGGCGCTGAGGAGGGCTGTCACCTGCGGGAACTGGCCGCTGATGACCTGGTTGATGAGGTGGAGAATGGCGTCTCTGGCCTCGGTGCTGGCGGATGCGGCGGATCTGACGTGTTCGTACGTCCAGCCGCTCAGGCCGGGTGCAGAGGAGTTGGGAAGGTTGCCAAGGACACGTTGTAGGCCGTCCTCAGTGATGGGTGGTGCGGCTTTGTCGATGGGAGGTGGCTGGGCTGGTTCTCTTGGGGGGGGGGAGGTCTTGGAGATTGGCGAGGTCTTCTGGTGTGGGCTGCTGGACGATGGATCCGGGGTTGAGGCATCCGGCTGCTCGGGAGAGGCTGTGCATGGTCAGCTTTGTGTGGATGCGGGCTGCTGTGCGTTGGTCGGATGTCTGTTTGGCTGGCCAGGGTTGGTGCTGGGTTTCTTGCGGCGTTCTTCGTACTGGATGGGATCCCTGCCTTCACTGTGGGCGTGGATCCGTGCTGCTATGTGGCGTTCGAGTCCGTTGTGGCTGTCGGTCAGGATCTGGGCTGGGTACCACAGCATGGCTGTAGTTGCAGCTGTGGCTGCGGCGTGGTCTGGGGCATCAGTCATGGCTGTGACGAGCTTGGCCAGGCCTTCCCTGAAGGCGTGTGCGGAGCCTTTTGGGATGGTCTGTCTTGGTCTGGATCGATCATCGTTGTCAATGTTGAGGGTGTGTGGTGGGTGGGGTCGCTGGTGGGGTCGCTGGTGGGGTGGGGTCGCTGGGTCGCAGACCCGTAAGTATGTATTATTACATCGAGGGGCTCCGATCCAGTGCACCAAGCGAATGTACAACTAGATTCTAGACTCACATGCTACCGTAAGTATGTATGATTACACCCGTACGTACAGCGTGGCCCAGACAAAGCTGCCCTGCGCAACTACACGCGCCAATAGCCATCACAAGTGCAGGGCATGATATCTGATCGCATTTTCAGTGATGTGACCCGGTCACAGCCATGCGCTGGTGCCTGTAAATTTGTCGTTCGCGCCGCGGCATGTGCAACTGGCCGTTGCGCGTGAAATTACAAGGCAGCATGCATTCACTGGCATATGCAGAATATACATCGAACAAAAACCATCCTATACAGATAATGCACTGGCTGTTAGATGAAAGTGAGCAGGTGCACTTTCGTACATGTGCGGATATCGATGCTGCAAACAATGTGAGTCGCGCGCCACTGAACAGCTCCAACACGCTCCTGGTGAGATAATACCATCGGAATGTAGCAGGTGGTGCACTGTCTGCTGCGCATGCATCTCCACTGATGATGCTTCGAATTCATGGTGCTCCCATCGCCTCAGTATTCAATCCAAGTTGGGGCAACCATGGCAAGGTTTCCATCATGCAGATGTGATACTGGCTGAGTGATGTGATACTATGTAGTACAGGTGGAACAACAGATCACATGATGAGTACTGGCTGGGCTGCTGCAGCCCAGCTGCATGCACTGCACATGGCATATGAGTGCTTGACTGTCCACTTCAACTTGCACTGGTGAACCAGCCCAGAGAGAAGCACACGATCCTGCCAGTTCTGGAGGAGGCTTGTTTGCGTTGCACTGTACGTTGTTAGCTATTGCTAGCGTTGGTAGCAAGCACTCCATGGAGACCTGCGACTCCTTCAGTAAAGTTTGGAGGACTGTGCATAGCTATGAGCTTTCCTCTGTGACCCTGCGAAGAGCATTAAGGCCTACCCTTCGGGTTACCGTGGCAGACCCGATACGTTCCAAGTACGGGGCGAATAACGAACGAGACGAGCTAAACTTTTGTGTGGATGTTGATCTCGATCTTTGATTTTTGTTTCTGTCGTCGCGCGCGTCACGTGGCAGGTTTTATATTACTTCCGGAAGCAAAAACCTGTTCAACTTTTCATGCTCCATGCATCACTTTGGCCGACGCAGCATGTACGGGTGTTTTAAAGCGCCATCGACGATCGTGACAGTTTATATTATGACTATTTCAAGGTGCCTGTGAAGGTCGGGAATGGATTGCCCTCGCAGTTTCCTCAAATTTTGCTGGTTTGTGTGGTCGCAGGCACTCTGCGCGCATGCCTGGACGCTGCTTAGGTGACTGTGCACGCACGCGCCCATTCCTGCCCGTAAAAACATCATGTTGCGTAATACCATAAGCACGCCG
This sequence comes from Ulva mutabilis, assembly GCA_900538255.1. Lineage (NCBI taxonomy): Eukaryota > Viridiplantae > Chlorophyta > Ulvophyceae > Ulvales > Ulvaceae > Ulva > Ulva mutabilis. The sequence goes on along the minus strand of UNSF01000007.1, from coordinate 569,504 downwards.
ATCTTTTTATCGACGTACCGCCTGCCGTGTCGACACCTGAGGTGTCTAGAGCTGCCTACGTTCGCACAGCTGCATGCATGCATGAGTCGGCCTTACAAGACCTCCACAGCGACATTCAGTACTTTCGCCGCAAGCGCAATACGGTGATCATTGCGGGCGACTTCATCGCCAGGGTTGGCTTTCGGAGCGCCGCAGGCATGCCCGTGCCCCTCAGTGCTGTGGCACCACCACATGGCGAGCCGACGCTGGACCAATATGGCAAGTCGCTGCTTCGCCTGTGCGTTGCAGCTGACCTGCAGTTCTTGTCTGGCACCACGTCCACTACCCCGACATGCGTGGGGCATGGCAGGCTGGCGGACGGTAGCGGTGCGGCGGTGGTTGACCACATCCTGCAAGTTCGCGATCCTGCCGCCCCTGCCACCAATTGCCCCACCACCTGTTACGCGTTGGACCATGCTGCACACCGCGAAGCCCTTGCCCCAATTCAGTCTGATCACTGCCCTGTGGTACTGCACACGTCCCTGCGTCGGTGTAAACCCGCCTCGCGCGGCGCCGCTGTTTCTAATTGGCGCCTAGAACTCCTGCTGACTGACATGACTGTCCGGACACGCTACTGCGGGTGCGTACAGTCCCAGTACGATGGCGTATGGTCGAGTATTTCACCGACGCTGCAGCGCGGCGACCAGGAGGGCGTGGATAGGATCGCCACTGCAGTATCGGAGGCGCTCTTGGCTGCGGCGCGGTCCCCTGTCGGGCAACGCACAGTGGTTCCTGGCATCTCCAAGCCCTGGTTTATGCCCAAACTCCGGCGCCTGCGCAGTGAACGCGGTAGCGCGCTACGCGCACTGACTGGCGATATGCCCGCTGAGACTCCCAGCGGCAGCACCTGTCGCGCTTGAACGCCGCATGCCGTTCGGCTGTGGTGCAGGCACGCCGTTCCATGTGCACAAACGTGGACGAGAGTGCGCACGCCTCTGCAGCACTGAACCTGGCGCTTACAGAATGCAATGGGCTTTGGACAAGCTCGCGCACACCGCTCCACGCCCCTCCCTCCCCACAATCAGGCACCCTGACACAGACGCACTCTGCATCAAGGCTGCAGAGAAAGCAGAAGCGCTGCGCGCGTACACGGCGGCTGTTGCCAGCGCACTAGAGGCGGCGTCGCCAGAGAAAGGGGCCCTGCATGCCACCCCTCGTGAGTGCATTGCGGCGGAACGCACGATGCCCACTCCGCACAGGGGACACCTTGACGATGTGTTCGACCATCCGGAGGTGCAGTCCGCCCTGTCGCGCCTGCGTAACCACAAAGCGGCGGGTGGGGACGGTATGCCTGCTGCACTGCTGAACTGCTGAAATACTCTGGGCGCGCCGGGCTTGCGCTGTTGACTAGACTGTACAACGCCGTCTATGAAGCCGAACGTATTCCGTCGACCTGGAGACAAGGCGTAGTGGCACACCTTCCCAAGGGTGGCGATGGTGGCGACTGCAGCAACTACCGGCCACTAACACTGATGCCTGTCATTGATAAGCGCTTTGCGGCGATTGTGTCTGCGCGCCTTATGGACGCCCTCACTTTGCACAACCAGCAATACGCCTTCCGCCCCGGCAGAGGGACGCCCCAGGCATTGGCCACTCGGATGCACACAATCCGCCGCCGCACACAGGCTGAACTGCCCACATTTGCATGCTTCTTTGATGCAGCGAAGGCGTATGACTCGGTCCCACACGATCTCCTCCTGTACCGGTTGCTCTAGGAAGGCGTTACTGGCGAAGCGTTCGCTGTTGTGGACCTCATGTACTCATCTGCCTATAGCTGTGTCCGGGTCGACGGCGTTCTGTCGTCCGCGTTCCCTGTGCAACGTGGTGTGGCTCAAGGCTGCCCTCTGTTGCCGCTCTTGTATGCTGTCTTCATTAATAGTGTTCTTGACGACCTGAGTGCTCTGCCGTCGGATGGCCTGGTATCTATTGCAGCCCCCGGGTGGGAGCGTACGCTCCCGGGCCAGGCTTATGCAGATGACCTCTGTGGTTTGACCGCCACGCCGGGGGGCGCACAACGCGTTGTGGACGTTGTGCTTGCTCACAGTCGGCGGTGGGGGTGGTCCCTGAACATACCGAAGCCGGTGCTTGGTCCCATCGCCATGCAGCGGGAACACGCGTCGGTGCAGCTGCGCTGGGGCCTGGACCTTCTGCCGCGGTCTGCCCTGGCCAAATACCTTGGGGTGCAGCTGGAAGACTCCGGGCTGTTTGATGTGCAGCAAGCGGCGGCCGCGGCCCGGGGCTGGCGTGCACTTGGCCGGTGGATGCCGGCGCTGAAATGCGTGCAACTCACCGCTGCAGCTAAGAGCACTGTCACCCGTACTCGTGTGGCTCCTTGCATGCTGTATGGCATGGAGCTGTGGCCTGTCTCCACATCAGGTGCAGACTTGGATTCCGCTCTCATGGCAGCGGCCAAGGTTGTGACTGATATCCGCCCTTTGACGTCTTGTCCTGCCTGGGTGAGAAATCGCAGCGTCTCGAATGAGGTTCTCCTAACGGCCGTTAGGAGTCCGGACCTGGATGTGCTGACCTCCGCTGATCACTGCCGTGTCGCACCCGCGCGGCAGCTCGCGCGCGACCACGTGCATGACGCCGCAACCTCTGCCTTGCGCGCGCATGACCCCCCTCGACGGAATTCACTGCCAGTTTGCCTGCGAGGACCTCCCCTGACTACATGGGCGCGGCGGTGCGCGCCTCCATGCATAAGCGCGATGCATGGCTCCGCCGGGCGGCTGCCGCGTACGACCTCGCGGTCGCCCACATGCCGGTCCGCGTGACGTCAGTGCAAGTGTGGAGGCCGCTGCTAGCACCGCTGCTGATGTGGGTGGACCCACGACACAGCCCGGATGTCCTCCGACGTCCGGGCTGGCATCACCGCTTGGGCACGGAAACACGCTGTGTTGGCGCTCCCGTCTCTGCTGTGGAGCTCGGGACCCTCGCTGGCTGCCTGCGGAAACGTCCTCGCCCGCCCCCTGTCCTGCGAAATCCGCTCGCTTGGGGGCCTTGCCTCCCGGACTCTGGTGTTGCGCCGTACACGCGGTCCCTGTCCTGCGTTGTCTATCCCATTCTGTCACTACGTTCTTCCCACCTTCCCGGCGATTACGCTGTGCAGTATGGCGATGCGCGCTGCCCCCGTACTTGTCTCCTTTGGGAGTGCGAGGTGTATGAAGCGCATGCTGGTTTGTGTGTTGCTGATCCGCGTGAGCACAGGTGGTGCCACATTGAACATCTAGTTCTGTCGTGCCCTTGTGTTCACCCTTCCGGGGTTTCTCGTGGCGCGTCCTGTCTCCGTCTTGATATCATTCGCGCTGTGGTGGGTAACGTGGCTGCGCGTGCCGTCATCGATCGTGCTTTTCAGGCTGCGCCCGAGTGTGATGGTGTTTTGACTGCATGCACTGTTCCTTTCCTCCTTGACCCAGCGGCTGCCCTGCCCTCGTGTGTCGCCCAGCCCGCTCGTAGCCTCTGCTGTCGCCTTGTGGCCGCTCTCCTGCTGGCACGGCTTCCCGGATTTCTGCCTCGTGCGCGTCTGAGCCCGTTGCTGTGCCGCCTGTGTGGCTGCCGCGTCGGGCCCGGCTGCGTGTATGGTCGTCTGAGTTGTGCGCATTGCTTGAGTTTGCGTGTGTTGACCGTTTGTCCGCCCCTGTCCGCAGGGGTGCTGTGGCCGATGCCTGTCTGGGTTTGGCGTGATGCCCGATCGGGGGTTTAGTTTTTCTGGTAGCCGGCACCGGCTATAGCCTGGCCTGGTCTGCATGCGCATGCGCATGCGCATGCGCATGCGCATGCATGTGCATGTGCATGCACTGCAGTGCCACGCCCGTTGCCACGCCAATTACCACACCGCCTTGCCACTTCAGCTTGGTAGATGGGCATCACAAGGAATGTCAGACTCAAGCCTCCTGGCAGAGCAAGTGCATGCAGGACACCATGCCCTGCAGTGCCAGAGGAACACTTGCCTCAGTGTCAACCTCTCATTGCATGCAGCCCCCGTGACAGCTGTCACCAGTGCTCTGAAGCTGCCTCATGAGTCTCAGGCAGCTCTGAGCATGGCAGCAACTCTTGGGCTCATGGGGATCTGTTCGCATCAAGCCAAAACAACAACGGTCAGACATCATGCCTGCGTGATCTCATGAACTTTTTTCATGACACTACACACAGTGCTTGAAAATGCACATAGGGAATTTTAGAAAAAATGGGAGGGAACAGAAAGCGGGGCTGCGGGGTGGGGTGTCATTGCCTTACTCATAGTATGCAACTTACACATGTTCAGCACATGTTCAGACGGGCAGCACTCTGGCTGCAGGTCGAATTCCGGCATCTCAAATTCCACAAATCCACACAGATCAACCCGCATAAAGCATAAAACCCTTGTAAAGCTGTGTGTGGTTTAGAACATTGCAAATGAGTAATCTGTGCTCACATCTGAGAGGAACTTGGGGTCACCGGTGTGCAATGGAAAACGAGAGGCTACACGAGAGTAAACGAGAGGCTACACGAGAGTAAACGAGAGGCTACACGAGAGTAAACGAGAGGCTACACGAGAGTAAACGAGAGGCTACACGAGAGTAAACGAGAGGCTACACGAGAGTAAACGAGAGGCTACACGAGAGTAAACGAGAGGCTACACGAGAGTAAACGAGAGGCTACACGAGAGTAAACGAGAGGCTACACGAGAGTAAACGAGAGGCTCTACAAGAGTGGACTGGTACACCACGGTACAGCCCGTACTGTACAGGACAGCAAGTTACAAAATTATCGCTGAGAACACCAGACTCCCAATATGATGTTGACCTACAGACACTTCTGCAGAATCACAGTTTTCCACCAATCGCAAATGAGAATTTTATGTTTTTATTTGTTGCAACATTTAAACGGAATTCCCATTTGATAATTATGGTCGTGGTTTATTAGGTTGTACAGTTACACCGAGCTGAGCACACCAGACGCCCAGCAGCCAGCCACAGGAAATCACGCACAGCTGTAAGGCACAGCTGTAAGGCGGCCATGCATCCTCTCAGGCTGGCACTGTCAGCTGCATCCACAAACATGCAACACACGCTCTCCGGCACCTGGGTCCCGGTTTGCTGGAGATGCCAATGGCCCAAGCGGCTACAGCACGTGGTTCAATTTCCGCCCTTGAAATACACTTTACAGACACATTACTAGTGCATTTCCTTCTCCCGCCTGTGCTCATGGGGCTGTTATGTGGCGGATGCCCGCCCGGGTGTGGAGTGGCCAATCCGGCGCCCAATCACTTTGTTCTTTGGCAGAGTCCTCTGAGACAGGGACAACCACCCGCCAGCTGGGTCCTTCCGGCAATTCCTACTAGAAGGGAGCTCCTGCTCCAGCTGAGAGAGCTGCACAGATTCAGACGCTGGATGGGTGGGGGGGCCAGCAGCCCCAACTTTGACCCGAGAATTCGAAAGACAACGACGTGTCCAGCGTGTATGCACGTGACCGCCTGGCCCCGAGCAAAGCACACAGCATCATATCATAGCATAAATATTGAGCGACAGGGTGCAAACAGCACAGGAGCCGGAGAAAGAAAGCGGCAGAGGGCTTTGTTGGCGAGCCAGACTGCGCATGCGGCGTGTTCGCCTGCTCCAGGCATGCTGCTCCAGGCATGCTGGAGTCTCCCTAGCGACCTCTGCTGCGTGAGGTCGGGGCATGTTGCCAACAGCCACTTATGCTTTGCACCGCCACAGCATGACGCATGCAGAGACTGAACGCTGGTATGATCATGCACGACTGGATGTGGCGTGCTCGGGCCGGTGGTGCATGACGCTGCTGGGCTCATCAGGTGCAGTGGCTGCAGGCGGTCTTGATCGAGCTCAAGACAGTGCTTCAAGAAAACGGGTCGCGGCAGGTTTCGCAGTGAACCACATTGCTATGGTGGTTACACATTGTGCGAGTTACGCATTGTAGTAACTACGCTGCGTTGTGGTGGATACGTCACTACACGTCAGGTTACACATGGCGCCCATGGCCGTGTGCGGGCTGTGCACAAGCGGTCCTGCGGCCGGGCAATAGCTAAAAAGCTTTTAATAAGCTAATAAAGACAGTCAAGCATTGGCGAGATCTTCGAACTGATACATCACTGCGCAATGCGCAATGAATCACTCGTGTCCCACGCGTCCCGCAAGGCGCCTCAGACGCACACGCGGCATGGACATCCTGCCTTGCGGACACTGGACATGAAAAACACCGAATCCTTCTTCACTTCAATTGAGGCTCTCTGCAGATGCCTCCGCAGAGAGTCTCGCCGGAGGCCTGAGAGTTTTGCCAGGGGCTGCTTGGCACAATGGTGACAGCGCATGCCAAGCCGCAGTGACAGGCTGCAGCGCTCCGCCTCCTACTGCATCGCCATATAACAGGTACACTGCTGTTCAGCAAACAGCACCATAGCGGACACCTGCAGAGCACAGCGCGAGCGCTGCCGCGAGGCGCTGCACCACTGACTGGCCAGCCAGAGCTCCGTCCCGCACTGCCTCTGGCGCGCTGCGAGCAGATCACAGCAGCGCAGCACGCAGCAGGTGATTGCGCCGCCACAGCCGGGCCAGCAACCAGGGCGCTGGGACCTTGGCATCTTGCCGCTCAGCACAGAGCTCAGCACAGCGGCCACAGCACGCAACGGGCTGAGATGCTGTGGTACGCCAGCTGCCGGCAAGTTTGGTATCACAGTGCGAGGCGAGCTTGCACCGGCTAGCACAGTGAGCGCGGCCTCAGATGCGGCTGAGGTGGCTTCAGTGGCCATGGCGACAGCCAGAATGCAGCGGCGGGGAATGAGAGTAGCGGATAGCGGCGAGCAACGGCAGGCAGAGCGGCGCATGTGGGGCAAGGCCATGCGTGCTACGCAAACGTCTGAAGGAGTCCATTGTGGTCGCGCTCGCGCACCGCGAACCGACAGAGCTGCAGCCAGTCCACCATCGGCAGCCCGAATTTGAGCGACACGGGCAGCTGCGTGACGAGCTGTGGCGTGGTGAAGAGCACGTCCGGCAGGCACAGCACGCGCGCTGTGTCGGCCAGCATGGTCGAGTCCTCCGTATGCACGCGGCACAGCCGCTGCAGCGCCGCTGCGGCCTCGGCCGCGCCACCGGCGCCCATCATGCGCAGCTGCCACGGCGTGCGCTGAGCACAGCGCGCACACGTGTGCGAGGGATCATCGCAGGGGCCGTTGTCGCGCGCAGCATGCACGTCGTGCGCAGCACAGGTGTCCGCAGCATGCGGCACCGGTTCGCAGCATGCGAGCGTGGTGTCGCTGCATGCATGCGGCGCGGTGCGCAGCGTCTGCAGCTCGTGCAGCGGCAAGTCGCTGGTGCTGACGAGGTTGGCGAGGCCGGAGAGGGCGGCGCGGAAGCGGCGGGAGAGCTCGCGGCGGCGCCGCAGCCACAGGCTCCACACCGCGGACACGACGCTGTGCTGTGCTGGGGTGAGCCGGAGGGCCCTGTACAGCTCCAGGCCCATCTTGTCTGCCTGCATGCGCAGCACAGCCCTCATGCGCAGCCTCTCGGCCCCAAAGCATGCCCCACCGCCGTGCCGCTTAGGCGACTCAAAACGGCGCGCGTACAAGAGGGGGGCATCCACATTCGGCAACCTCGAGGTGGCATCGCGAACGTCACTAGCGGCGCAGCATTGGGCTGGCGTGCCCAGCAGGCACAGCACGCAGGATCGCAGCACCCAGGGTATCTCGGGCACTCCACCATGCCCAGCACCGGGCATACCGTACTCCCGCCAAATATTGAACAACTCATCTCTGATATATTGGCTGAGTATTCCCAAATATAGCAGCTTTGATGGACGCTTTTGAGAGTATTGTCCGATAAGGTTGTCCATCAATTTGCAAGCATAGGGTAGCGGCCGCTGCATCGCCGAGCATGTGGCATTGCTGAGAACACGTGCATGCACACGTGGTGGTGGAGGTAGCCACCCACCAAGGCTGCACGCCTGCAGAAGATGCACAGACGTGATTGTGGCTGCCGCAAATGCAAGCAGTAGGCCAGGATGCATCCATGCACGTGATTACATGTGATTACGAGGCGTTGCCGAGGGCACGTCCGGCGATCAGCACGTCAAACGAACGAACGAATCAAATATCACAAGTCAGTGGCCATGCATGCGCGCGTGTGGGTCGCACTTGTGTCTGCAGGAGGCCGGGGGGGGAGGTTGAGAGGACGCGGAGATGGCGCATGAGGTGGGGGGCGTCCACAAGGCACTGCGACACGACCAGCGCAAAGCACGACGACATCTCGGCTGCCCGCTGCCACAGCTCCTGCTGCGCGCTGCCCTCTGCCGAGCCTGCTGCACCCGGACTTCCCGGCGGCAGCTGCTCCTGCACACGCGGGCTGTGCATGCTGAGCGCGCCGTCATACGCATGAACACCAGCAGCGGGTGCGGGTGCGAGTGGAATGCCGCCGCTGATCACACGCATGAATCAGGGGCATGCATGCGGACGCTATGTCGACCAGATGTGGGCCAAACAGTAGGTACCAGAGCTGGTTCTGCCCAAGCTGGCCGTCACTGGACAGTCGGCCTCTGCCGGCAGCAACATGCCCCCAGTGCTGGCCATGAGCAGCACGGCACCGACGGCGCCGCCACGTCATGTATGCATGCACATCAGGCACATTGGCCGGCCCGCGCGACTTCGACCGCACGGGAGCGGTTCCAGGCAGCAGTCCTGCACATGCTGGTGGACGAGAGCACGTTGCGTATACTCATAGGCACGCTGCGCTAATTGGCTCCAGCTAAGCGCAGCGTGTCAAACAAACAACTGTGTGCCCCCGCTGGCGAGCACAGCAGGTACGCACATGCCGGCAGGCAGCATGCGCGTCTGAGGGCAGCTGAGGCGGCAACGGAGCGCGGGCATCGCACCCCTTCGCTGATCACGTCCCGCAGCGCGCGCGTGACATGCATGACCACAGCACACTTCGGGCAGCGCGCCGCGACGTGCACCCCCCCCTCGCCGTCCCCACTTGCCCCCCGCGCCCGGTCCCCGGGCTCCTCCTCGTCAAACCTGCCGGTCAGCGGACACTTAAAGTCGGCGCCCTTCGGCTGGTGCTTGCTGAACATGAAGTCGACAAAGTCGGCGCACGCGCCCGCCCATGCTGCAGGGGCTGTGCTCGGGCGGTACCGCGCCGCGATTCCGTGTATGATCCCAGAGACGCCCTCTGACATGACGAAACGTCCGGCCGTGCCGCACGTGCCGTGCAGAGGCGCTGCGCACGCTGCGTCGTCGCAGCGGCTGAGGATGGTCTCCAGCTTTGAGAGCGTGTGGTACGTCGTGGCCGCGGTGGCGGCGCCTGCAGGGCAGTTGCACAGCTGCAGTCACCGCAGCCAGAGTGCAGCGCGGCAGAGCTGACGCGACATGTGTCTTCCGCAGCGGCCAGCAGCAGCAGCCAGCAGCTCGCGATTGGACACAATGCGAGACGCAGCATGGAGCGCATGCAGCATGGACAGCATGGCCAGCATGCTGCATGGAGGGCATGCATAGCGGCAGTCGCAATTGAGCCGCTGCAGCACCTCACAAGCAGGCCTCACAAGGGAGCAGCAGCGGAACGAAGCAGCGGCACACGACCGAACATTGCTCAGACACGACCAGCAAGCAATCAGCAGGGCAGGCAAGGGCAAGGCTCGAACGTGATTTGTGCTCTGCGGCAGTCGGCGTGTCGAGCGCAGCCGCCAGGCACGCGCCCTCCAGACGGCTGCAGATGAAGAATGTGAACAGGGACGTCATGCATGACCGCGACACGATTGCCGCGCTGCAGGACATCGTGGCCGTCTCCGGCTTCGCGCGCTGCGCGCTGCGCGCCGCGCCGCTGCCGCCCCCCGTGCTGTGACTCGGGGTGACAGAGTATGGGAATTGCAGGAACCAGTGTACGTCGCCGTCGTCGACCCCTGCGGCGACGGCAACGGAGTGCCGCTGGGCCCGCAGCCGCTCCGCAGCTTCCACGATGACTGCCTCCACCATCTGCACCTCCTCTGAGTCCTCTTCCGTGTCTGAAGCTCCAGCGGGAGGCAGATCGATGCGATTTGAGGTTGAGGGGTTCGACACGGCCCACGGCCACTGGGGCGGACTGTGCGCAGCACGTGTGCCGGACCGCAGCGAGGGGAAAGGGTCAGAGAACAAGGATGCTGGGTGGAGTGGAGCGCGGTGGGCTGTTGGGGGGAGGGGTGGCTGCTTCGGCAGCCCAACGTCGAGGGGCTGGTCAACCATGGGTGGTGGCATGGGGGGCATGGTGAACGCTGGCGACGTGGTGGTGACCTCTGTGTGGCTGCAATCGCTGGCACTGGCAGAGCGGGCGTTCGTGTCTGCCGTGTGGGCGGATGAAGTGGGGGTCGCGGCGTTTTCGGAAGTGATGGGGGATGTTGGGGCATGCGCGGAAGGTAACGTAGGTGGTTGGGCTGGCTTGCTGGCCGCAGACGGCCATGGCGCGACAGGGACAGCTTCTGAGAGCGGTTGCCCTGTGTGCGACGAGGACGCCGTGGTTTGGGATGTGGTTTGCTTCTGCTTGCCAGACGGAGAGATGATGGCCAGAAGTGACGAAGCGGCTTCCGCGGCCCTGCGCACGAGCTTCTCGTTCGCGAGCTTTGCTTCGTCAAGTCGCGCCATGGCTTCAACAATGCTGCTTTCCGCTGTTGTGACCTTCGCCTTGGTCTCTGCCAGCTCTTGCTGCACAGTGCACAGAGTAAGCAAGCACCAACGCGGGCATCACACGCTGGCGCACTTGCCTCGCCAAGCCATTCATGCCACCGCCCCGCGGTGACAATGAAAGCGTTTCTCAAACCTTGTTGAGGGCATTGTTCAGGAAATTAATTTGTGTCTCGTATGTCACAGCGGCACCACGGCAGCTGCGGGTCATCGCCTTGAACTCAACATCCGTATCACGCGGCGCACCTTCTGACGCTCTCTATATCGAGCTTGTGCCAGACGATTCCTCTCTCGCGTACGTTCGAGCCGATTGCTAGCACTCTTTGGCGGTCGCGCGCGCAGTTCACCTTGTTCAAATGCTGAGCCCAATGTTGCGTCGCAGTTCATGAGATCAGAGCCCCAAAAAAGCGATGCTGGTGCCTGAGGTACGTCAGGTAGTGCTGCTGTAAGAAGTGGATCATTCATCAAGTCTGCGTCGAAGTCCATGGACAGCTGGCCCAGGTCGAGGTCGAGCATGTCGCCCCCAAACTCGTCCGGCAGCGACATGTATGAACACATCGCCTCACGTCGAGCTCTGCGAGATTAGCAGTTTAGAAGCGAAGTTTCTGTATCAGCAGTATCATCTTCAATTACATAAGCCCCTGTTGGGTCGCAAAGCTGCGCTGCTCGCGCACATTGCAATCGCCAGTAGCAAAGGCCCGAAAGCCCGAGATTGAGCCTATGAGGTAGACACTCGCACATGTTGCTTCCCGGAGTCAACATTTCAGTTGGATTTGATCCCATGAAGGCTCGGCACGGCGTTAATCGTCATGACGATGCATACAGGTAAACGACGGTGATCATGCATGGGAGTGGCTACGAGTGCCCTGTACCCAGTGCCAGACGCCCTCGGCCTTTACCTGAACACGTGCTTCCCACGAGCCAGGGCGCTCTTGCAACCAAACGCCCTGCTCAACGCCATATTCGGAGAATTCCCCCACCCTTCAAGAGATTTGATATTGCCGACGATCGCAGCATGCATTTTCCGAGCGCACACAGACGGCCGTCCAACTCTTATTGGGCATATCTCCCCAACACTTGTCTTTCAGTCCTCTCAGTCTTCTTTGCCTGGCGCTGCTTTAACTAACGACTGGATATATTGAGTGCAAACTGGAAGCGTGACTTGACTTGGAGAATTGGATCGGTCTCTCGGCGAGGCCGTGATAGTGTTTGATGTCCAGCCGGTGCAAGCATGTGCTGTCGAGGCAGCCTTCCTTTTCCAGGAGCACATTTCGCACGCTCCCTAAACCAAAATTACGGCATGTGGCGCGCAATGCAGTCTCAGCTGATGAAAGTTCGTTTGCCTCGTCTAGTGCACTCAGCCGGACCGAGTACGTTGCGGAGACTCGCCTACCCACAAGAAACGGCAAATACCGGTTGCGCGGCTATCGCCACACGGTATGTCACTTGACAACTACTATAGCTGCAGTTGTGCAAGGGTTTCTTTCAGCACTGCCGCCGCTCATGTTCTGTACGGGGAGCCACAACCTTCAGCATGTCACCACATCTGATCCCTCCGTTGCGTACTCTGCAGGTCGATGGTGGGGCTTCGTGGACAGAACCCACCGCTATAATATATGGGAATCCAGAACGCGGACAAGAGGTGCGGTCGTCAGCCTCTGTCGAGTTCAGCCGTGAGGCCGCGAAGACGGGCACCCCTGGGCCGTGACGGTTCCTGTCGTTCAAAATACTGCTAGCAAGCTCAATCAAAATGATTTTCAGAGCATGAACGGCTCGTGATATCCCTAGCTGAGCTGGTTGACGTAGCTCTGTAGGGCGTGCGCATCTCTGTGTGCGCGATGTTCTCATCGTTCGTCGCCATGTGCAGGTGCCCGTCAGAGTGCACGATGCTTGCTTCACATCAGGTGCTTGTCCCACTTCTGCATTGTAACTGCGAAGCTGAGAGCTTCCCATGGTCTACCCACTCAAGTGTCCGAGTGCATTCAGTGAAATGCTGAAGCCGGTTTGCTTGGATGCTGTGGACGACTGAGCAGCTGTAAACCTGCAAGGCTTCCATTTCTCACAGTCGCCTTGCTGTAGAAGTCCTCGGCTCGATGAAATGTGACTGCGCCGAGCAGTTGGAGCTGTCTTTAAACTACATTCGGGAGAACGCTCCCGGCCTAGTCATCTATCTGCAGCAGGAGGGCCGAGGAATCGGCCTTGCCAATAAAATAGCAGCGTACGCATTGCAGGTGAGACAGCCTTCCACGCCGTTTCTCGTCCACATCGTGCAAATGCACGACCATTGTAGCACAACATCACACCCCCTGGAAACGGCATGATGCCTGAGCTCCCACGCTCTAGTGGGCACAAGGTCGCGGCAATCGGTCGCCATGCAGCTGTATCAGTGGGTCATGACAAGCGCCTGCTGACAGCTGGAGATGCTCTGACCACACACACAGCCTGGCGGTATGCATTCTGATTTCAGTTTCACAAGAATCGCCTCGAGCTAGCTGCAGCGTGTACAACGTGAGTCTGTGGCAAGGGTGGCTGCAGTCGTGAATCTGCATCTGCTCGACCGATACACGAGGATGAGGCTACCTCAGCTGTACATGTTGCCAACCCTTGTCCAGCCCGCGCACTTGGTTGCCCAGTACTGGCCTCCTGCAGACCTCAGCCACACGGTCCCTTGGCGCCGCTCTACAACAGAGCACTCTTTCTTTACCACCCCCTCGAAACAGCCAGTGCTTGGCCCGTCTGGCATCATGTCCCAGTGATCCAGTGCAATGTACACGTCATCGACATGGCTTATCCATCAAATACGTGTTCTCAGCGCTCACGTTTTGCAGGAGAAAGGCTTTGACACTGTGGATGCCAACAGGCAGCTCGGCCTGCCAGACGATGCACGGGAGTACACATCCGTGAGGAACATTCTGAGCGACCTCAATATAGACAGCATCCAGCTCATCGTGCGCCCCCCCCCCCCCCCCCCCCCCCTCGCCCTGTGCCCGGGTCAGCCTGCACCCCTTGCCATGCGATCTAGACCCTTGTGTCTGTCGCAACTGGAGCAAGCACACCCACGCCTGCTATCATGCCACCATATGGCAGCCATTCCAGCTCCTTTTGTCCTTCTGGCTGTAGTTCTGGCTTGGTTGCGATGCATCACTCATGCTGTTGGTTCTGTGGATCTGTGTTCTTATCCACACAACCAACAGCAGAGATTATCAAAATATATAATTTATGTGATCCAACGCTGCGCCTCACACGCGCTCTCTGCAGTTTACATCTGCACACCCCTCGCTGCCGCCACCACGTGCACCAGTGTACTGGCATGCCCACCAACCTCAGCCCGCCTCGCTCGCCGTGCTGAGCATCCTCAGCGTCTCAAACACACTGCTCACCATTCAAGCACATATCACCACCATGCCCCCACCGCAGTGCACTGGCCCACAATCTGCCAGCCGCAACCGCTCCGCATTCCCCCTCTGCCCCCCCTGTGTGCCACGCACATGCTCGGACATGCAGCAGTGCCCTGGTCGCACGTGGCGTGCGCAGGCAGCCGACGCCGCTGCGGCGCAGTGTTCCACGGAGGTGGGGCGCAGCCGCAGCGGCGTCGAGGAAAGCAGCACCGTAACATAATGAGCAGCTAAACAGCGGGCGTGGTGCTGTGTAGACGAACAACCCGCGCAAGATCCGGCTGTTGGAGGCGCTCGGGGTGGTCGTGACCGGCCGCATCCCGTGCCTTGTGAAGCCCGGGGAGTTCAGCTCGGCGTACCTCGAGGTGAAGGGCCGCCGCATGGATCACCTGGACCTCGACGGCTCTTGGTGCTACTGGGACCACAGCGGCGAGAAGGACCCGCCACACCCCCCCAAGCCTGTCGACGAGCAGACCTTCTAGCCTCCTGCGGCACAGTCGATTGCAATCTGCAGAGCAGTGCACCGCTGCTCGTCAGCGTGCTGTGCTTGGGAGCAGCTGTGCGAAGGCGCAGCAGCAGTGGCACATGTCTACGCGGTGGGTGTTCCAGGCAGGTGCTGCGCTGGAGGTGCGCCGAGCGAGCGGGGCCGCGCACGCGGTGCGGGGGTTGTTGTGCATCGGGAGACCGATGGAGGTGTGCCGAGGCGCCACAGGCTGTGACTGTTGTTGCTGGACGCCATGACAGGGGTCTATGGTTGGGGTAGCGAAGCAGGTTTAAGGACGGCTGCATGGTCCGTTGGAGCGCAGGTGGCGATGTGTGATGTGGCGGGGCTGACAGCCATGCATGGCCATGGTCTGGACTTAAGGCTGGTGCTTGCTACGTGTGATGCAACACGCTGTGTCAGGAGGTATTTTTTGGCCGCCGTGCTGTGTGCGCTGCCGTGCTGGGACAATTGCGGTATGATGTGACAAACGTGTTGCGGGAAGAGGCGAGCACTGGTGTGGGGCGTGCGAGCAGAGTTTTGGGAGACGTGCGGCGGCTGTGAGAAGGCCTGGTGCGTGGTGGAGGGGTGGGAATGCAACCACGCCGTTGTAGGCACGCCCGCTTCCGCGAGAGGAGGGGCTGGTGGTGGCCCCATTTGCTGCCTGCGAGCCAACAGCGGCCAGAGTGGCGATGGTGGCGACAGGTCAGGGCTGCGCGGCGCAGCTCGTGCACGCGTGGCCATGCATGCTGTGGCTGCAATTTGCTTTTGGGCGTGCATGGTGGTCTGTGCTTGGGCGCAAGGCTCGCAGGGTGGGTGGCATCTGATGAGGGCTTGCAGCGTGCCACTGTCCTGCCATGAGGGCCCCCTGGCTTGTGACGACTTTTCATTACGCCCATGACCTCGTGGGGGGGTTGCGGTGTTGCCCCGCACTGAGCGGACATCGATGCTTCGGCCACTCCTGACGCGACATGCACGACTGGGCGGCTGTTCCTGCATGTGTGCCGCTGGGGGTTTTGCTCAGAAAGATGCCGCACGCGATGATCCACGCCCGTGATTTGAGTCGGGTGGCGGAGGGCGAGAGTGAGGATGCAAAGCATGAGGCTAGATATGGTGCACGCATGGCATTCATGCATTGGGGGGAGGTGTGCAGGTCAGCGTGCTGTGTAGGTGGCCCTGCTCTATTATGCTGTAGTGGCCCGAGCTGCAGGTGGGCCAGACGTTGCATCAGGCAGGGGCGCTGAGTAGAGCTTGCGGCATGAGAACTTGCAAAATGAGAGTATGCACTGCAGGTGCTCCTCACGGTGCATTCCAACTGGATCTGCACGGTTCTTCTCTGTGAACAGGTGGCATCACGCAGAGATGGGCATTTCATAAGCCAGCATGCAGGTCCGAGGCCGTTGCCCCTGGCACTGCCTGGATGCATCGTCGGGCGACCCACACACCTTCATACGTGTCAGTATCATCAAGCTTTTGTTTGCTTTGCTGGTGCATACCAGCTACATGAAGATTGCAGATTTTTATCTAGCTTGCATGCAGTCAGTCGGTTGGCTGCTTTGTGAGGCTCCGGCCAGTCAGGTTGTGCTCGCAGAGTCTGGCGTGGGTTGGTGTCCTTGCAGCGTTTATGTTGTGGAATCACACCTCAATCCTGACTGATTGAGAGTGGCTGGGGTCCTACTGCGTTGGCAGTGACAGTGTGTTAGTGAATAAAGCCAGAGGATTTCCACCGGGTTTGTATGTTGTGGTATTGCCAAATACTATCCACTGTTTCACCTTGTAAATCTAGGCTAATAAACTTGTCCGTTCTATTACAGTTGAGCTGTGGCCGCAACCATGCGAGCTGAATACTTCAAATGAGTCTCCGTTCACTCACATTCATACCGCTGGGATGAGCTCACCTCAACGACGGGTACTTAGCTTGTGTATTGATCTGGACCGCACCCAACTGGCGACACGGACAGAACGAGGCATGTGTTGTGCAACCACATCACAAGCATAGGCTGGAGTCCATCAGAAATTTCCATTCCACTTTTGCACGTTTTGCTATGACTTTTATTGAGCCATGAGCTTTAAAGGTTTAAGATCTCATGCCTTTGAGTGAGATAGCCCTTCCGGACGATCCAGATTTCAACAATTCGAAGTGCAGCGGCCATCGTTGGGACCACGGCTCAGCTCGGCCAGGAGCCTGCCCATACACGTCCGCGGCAAGAGGACAGTATCACCGATATCACTGCATCGTAGTCTCGTGTTGTTAGATGGTGAATCATGTACATGTGTCGCGCGTTGTTCAGCTGGGCACCCGCGGTGGCGTTGCGGAGCGCGTGCCACATGGTGTCTTGGGATAGGCGTCTTCAGGACTGGCGCGATTCGGTCAGCAACACTGCCGCCTGGCCGGCTGCAATACAAGTCTGAGCGAAATCGCCGCGGGCTGTACACTGGGGGCGGAAGGACGCACGCTCAGCGCCGGCCGCGGGTCGTGGCCACAAGTTCTGCATGGGGCATGCTTGTGGCAGTGTATTCGCGATGCGCCCAGCTGCAGCGTGCATCCCGTACTCCGACTTTGAATTTATACTGGACAATTGACAGGCGGGCGAATAGTGCTTGCGCTTTTTGCGATTTCTTCACTATCCGCAGACGCCACTGCCTCACTTTGAACCAGCCTTAGCAACTCCCTTGCAAGTCGTCAGCGTCTTCAACATGCAAACCATCCGAACCGGTGAGAAGCTCACACATTTTGTGCCTGCTGTGTGATGCAGGTTGCGCTGGTGCCGATCCGGACATGGCGCGCTAGCTGGCTACATTTCGTTTCTTGCAAACCGCTCCTGTGTACGGATCTCGCATCACCGACATGTGTCGATTGTTGTACAATTCAGTGTATCCTACAGTAGGTTTGCATGTCCAAGCACAGCAAGTTGAGTGTTCCTCACGACAGATTGCGCCCTTCAGGGCAGTGCCCTCTATTTCACTCCTGCAGGCATGCCGCGCGCTCTCACGTTCGCAATTAACCGTGGACTTGCATACATATGTATCTCGAGTTGCTCATTGGTAGCTTGCGGTTGAGATATGCTGGCGATTGCCTCGGGTTTGGGTCGGTGCTGAACTTGTCGTCCCAGCGTCTGTCTGACGTGAGACACGCAACCCACCTGTGACCCGAAATTCTTGATCAATGTATATCAATGATCTCACAGGTACCAAGGCGTTCCAGCCTGTGCTCGCCAGACGGCAAGCCCCGGCAGCCCGGCGTTGCAACTGCGAAGCCGCGATGCAATTCATCAAAGGCATTGACGAGCCGTGTGTGCCGAACATCAACCTTACACGGTCACGAGATGGATCAAATGGCGTAGGTACGTCTGCCATATGTACACCGACGATTTGCAAACGGAACATGCACGGGATGACTATGATCGATCCTGCGAGCCTGAGCCCCTGCCCACCATGTCACCGCATCAAACGGGGACATGCTACCAAACCGTCAGACCTGAACCTGAGTGCCTTATGTAAAGCCCTAGCTAACGCAGCTAATCCATGCAGCCACTTTCGTGTTCGATGGACCATCAGTCTTCGAGGCTGACAATGCTTTAGGCGAGATCACAGGACTCTACATGGTCGACGAGGAGGGCGAGATGGCTTCAGTCGACGTAAACGCCAAGTTTGTGAACGGAAAGCCCTCCCAGATCGAGTGCAAGTGCGTCTTCACCCCAGCTCTCTCAATTGATGCGTTCTGCTGACACTCCAGTCAAATTTAGTGCCTCTGACACATCTTTAGCACACATTCGTTCGGTCTGCAGATACGTCATGCGCAGCAGTATGGAGTGGGACCGCTTCATGCGCTTCATGGAGCGGTATGCAGAGGAGAACGAGCTGGGCTTCAAAGGGTGTGCCTCATCCCCCACCGGTTGGCCACCATGTGACATACGAGCTGCAGAAACTTCATTGCGATGGCATCTATGTCCAGCTCAGAAATGCTTTCATGCATGTATCCAACTGTCTCAAGAATGGTCCTTTTTGCATCACTGTGTCCATCAGGCTGATCCAGATGCACATGCTCCCTGCGAGCCTGCATGCCACTCGTGATGCATACACCACCACCCGCTAAGCTATTCCTGGCCATTCTGCAACGCAGCTAGTGCTTCTGGCTTATTTCAAGTAGCCGTGTCTTACACTTCAGTGCGATATCTACGGTTACACGGGTCCTTCACAGAGAAGCGTGTAGATGACCTTGTTGCATGGCTTGTACGCTAACACAGAGCAGCAGGCACGAAACTGGCGCTGATTGATTACTGGATTCTGCAGGAAGAACTAAACTTCAGGGAGAGTGACACCTGGCAGATGGTGTACGGATGAGCCAAGAACAAAATCCTGAGCGGATGCTGTTCAGCAGCACAGGCCACCCACACCACGCACAGCCTGCTCTGCTATGCCATCACTCGCAGAGAATACTAGACCCAACGGCCCCGAGGGGGCGCAGGGGTGAGTGTGCGATCTAAGTGCGGCGATGAACTGCCACAGCTGCGTGAGCTTTGCTTGAGACCTCCGGGCCGTGTAGATGAGCCGTTGCACAGCTTGGTTTCCGACAGTAGTAAATGTGTAAGTCTGGAGGCTGGGCAGGAGCTGGACGGAGGCAGTATGACAGTGAGCAGCAGCCTGCACGTGTGCACGGATCCTCTGTACATCATGGCTATGATAAAATCTGTGGAAATTTTCTGCTCACTAGATTCGGAACGAATTATGTGAAGGTGGTGAATGAAGCATGTTTTCCTGGGGTGTGGAGGTCACTTTGTACCGTGGATTCCACCCACCGCAGGCCTGGCTTGCCCGTCTGTGCACATTGTCAGGACAGGTGATAGACAGGATCTGTGAGCACAGGGCAGAGATGTGTCACACAGCCATGTTGTACAACTAAGATGTTACTAGTGCACATGTCATGACACACTGGGTGTGAAGGCTGCTGCTGAGAACAGTATGGATCATGGTTCTCTCCAAACTTGCGTCAGACTCTGCAATGCTGGAACACGACCAAATTGATGTTTTGCCTATGAGCGCGTTGGATCGTGCCTCAAGCAGGCACTCCTCCGACACTGGAAGGTGAAACACGGCTGAGAAGCGCATGCAGAATCCTGATGTATTTCAGACGGTCATACACTTGCACGTGATGTGTGTGCCATCACAGTGCAGCATCACTTTGGTGGCAAACACGCAGGTGTACGCCTCTAGTACAGCAGCAAATCACGCCCGCGCTACCACGAACAGATGTGGCATCTGAGTCAATAGAGCGAGGTTTGGTCGCTTCATATGCTTCCATGACACCAGGGATCTAGCCGCTAACAGATGCCACCGAAAAGAAAGCACCAACTGAATACGGAAAGCTGTATTAACGGGTGCGGTCACATCTGGCATCCCATTGTGCTAAGCCCGTCAAGCCCTCGATTTGGCCAGCAGGCAGCAAGGCACTGCTCTGCTCCGGCTGGGCATCTACAAGCCTCCTTGCCTTTCTATCAACACTAGAATTCCTTGTGGGCCTAGGAGGATCTCGTTCATCAGACTCAAGACGAACGTCCAGACAATGGGTGAGATGTCCACACCCCCAATGGGCTGGATCACTTTGCGGGTGGGAGCTAAAACTGGCTCTGTGGGCTTGTAAAAGATCGCCCATGGTAGCTTCTTGTCTGTGTTGTATGCTGGGTCCCAGCTCATGATGATCCGCATGATGAATAGGAACTCAAACACAGCCAGCGTTGGTTTGAGGATCCCAGCGATCACGCTTGCCTGCTGGCCGTCCAAGCATACGCTTGCAATCTCCGCTACTGCCTGTATCCGTAAATATCGCTGTGGAGGTCTGTGTTGGCTTGGAAGCCTCGCTCGTCGTAACGACGTCAAGCATGGGCGGATGGCGTTTGTGGCTGACATGGTCTTGACTCACACGTACCCAAACAGAAAGGAAAGTGCGCCAGGTACATCAGAGTACTGCATAGCTCTCGGATGTCCCTGGTCCGCACGCGCGCTTGATCCGTGTGCAACAGAGTGTTTCGATACGGTGTTTGCATGCGATGCTCCACGCGCTGCACACGCTGTGGCGCGCTGCCACAGTTGGCGTCCAAGTGGGACAAGGCGCATGGCAGAGAGCTCACACAAGTAGCGCAGTGAGATCTCTATGAAGTTTGAATGGTAAGGGATTGCCTTCACTCATGCCGATACGCCCGCAACAGCCATATTCAGGAATACGATTATTGGTTTCAAGTGCTCGTCGCAATACCTGCTTGCGGCCATTGCAGCTAATAGACATCAGTTCGGAATATGAAGGAATTTCGGCTTGAAGCCTAATTTGCAGATTGTTGGCTTGCTGTAGGCAATCCCTCTGGGCGCGGAATCGGAAGGGCTGAGAGATTCGAAATGCAGCCTTTTACAGCGGTGGATGTTTGTGATCAATGCATGCTGCAGCTATTATTCAAGCACAGATGTATGTTGGAGAGCAATGCTCGTGAGACCTGCGCACAGATCTACGGAGACCCTTCCGGTAAGTCTCTCCGCGACCTCTACGTTCAACCCGCAGCAGCGCTCTCATACCACATCACTGAGGCCGTATGCAGAAGAGACATACTCATCTGCTCTGGCTCGTGTGGGGAAGCTGCTAGATGAATTAAAAATGAAGATCAAGACTGTAAGACATTTTGTGCGCCACCCTGCAGTTTTGCTCCCACCGCTGCCGCGAAACCTAGACTTACAAGAATGAAAAGCATTTCGTACTTGCAAGCGATTGGATCAAAGATTTAGATGCACCTATTGGGCTCATCCAACTCATGACATCAGAGTTTTGTGTGCAGAATGACCACAACACTTACATCGCGCTGATTAACCAGGTCTGACCCCCAATGCATCCGCCGAAGTTTGCAAATCAGCCCGAGGGGCATTGATCATACAGCACATTCGAATGTCATTCTGCTTGTACAGGCTGAGGATGAGCCTGCCAAGCTATCTTCAAAGTATTCCTTTGCCGAGATGCAGTTCTTCTTCGCCTTGGTGCGATCCAACTACTGCGTAACAACCTGCACGTAGACACACCTGCAGCTGCTGTGTGTCGATTTTTGTTGAGACCCTGGAACGTGGATGCGTGGCAACAGATAAGCTTCTGGGACCATCGCTGTTGTGACGCGGAAGTTATTCTGTGAATATTGGATCGTGAAGCCACAGAGACCTTCATGACCATGTTGGTGTTTATGGCAAACTGAGCCTTCCCTAGCCGGTCTTTGGAAATACGCCCATCTGTGTGATAAACTACACACACGCATGTGTCTTTGGCCTATCCAGACGGATCAACCATCCACAAGCATCTTGCAGGAACATGCAGACATGCTTGGAAGTCTTGCAAAGCGCAATGATATCTATTTGTCAACAACTTTCAGCTGAACCAAACTTTTCTTGCAGCTGTGTGCCAATCCAGTGCCAACAACGCACCGCATATCAACGATTCCATATATGTACCCAAATGTTTGGCCTCATTGTGTGCTCCACTGCAACCTGCTGTTCAGCGGACTTTTGGCACCTTTCACTTGGTCAACCACTGACCATCCGCAACGCTCCAAACTGCGAATGCCCCTCTTACAGCTACATTACAGCAACTTGCCAGGCTATGCATACAAATTCCAGAACGTCATCATGCGCAGTGCCGCAGAGACCTTGCGGGCAGAACTGCTTGTGTGCATGCATCCTGTTCCAGCGGTTCATGCGACCTCTCTGCTGCTTGTGCCGGGGCTATCTGTGCACAGTCGCCGAAGAGAAGCTGCAATGCTGTCGCCGCTCGCCAATACGTCTTTTCACAGCACCGGGCGCCCCCCTCCCCCAGTGCACCGCCCATGGAGCACCACGACCCTGGCGCACCTGAGAGGCAAGCTCACGCTTGATGATGCCGCCGTCAGTGTCCATCGTGCGCACGCACTACGCTCGTTGCGTCCAGCCGAGCGCGGCAGAAAGCGTAACAGTCAGACATGCGTATGACCAGGCGGACAACCTGGCGGAGTGGCTGCAGGTGGAGCACATTGCGACACAGGACGACGCGGAGGATGGCATGTGCTCGGTGCGCATGAACGACGCCCTCAACCTCAACACCGCAGGCGCTTCGGCGATGACGCAGGAGGCCGCCGCCGCAGAGGCTGCGGAGCCGGCGCGCCTGAACATCGGTGGCCGGGAGACTGCCATCGAGCGCCTTGTCAGCGACTGGTGGCTGCTGGAGGACGACAAAGGCCGCCTCTCCATTGGGGTGCGGGCCCCTGACACACATGCATGCATGGTGGGCTGATGTGCGCTCTGATGTATTGTAACACAAATCTGATTCTCGTTCTCCATGTGGTGTTGCGCTAGTTGAGGTCATTTGCACGTGCGTCTCGTGGTTGGTGAGTCCACTGGAACGATAGCTATGAATGCTTGCGGGGTATGTGCGGCAGCAGTCAGCATGCTTGTGCGCCCTCCTCGGCAACGATTTGGTCAACAGGACACCGGCACAAGCTCCCAGCTAATGATTGAGAACACACCGGCCACTGGGGGCAGTGTGTGGACCCTTCTATGTTGTCCCAGGCTGCGCAGCGAGGGGCCCCGTGCCGCCTGCAAGACAGCCCAGGCTGCGCCGGGTCGATGGTGCATGTACACGCGATAGCGCAGCCGGCGCGCCGGTGCTGCCCTGCAAAGGCATCAGCGCGTGCTGAGCCTCTGCTGTGTGCTGTGCAGCCGCGGACGTTCCTCGAGTTGCGGTGCTACCTCATGGAGCTTGACCTCTCGGAGAGCACCAAGGAGGCGTGGGAGGCGGCCCTCTGACACATTCTTGTCATGAGCCATACAGTGCGCTCAAGAGTCCAGAGACACATATAAACGGCGCCTACGAACCAGAAGTAAGTCGACCCCTTGGGTTGCGTGCTTTTCTGGTTCTCGACAATCACGAGTGTCAAAGGCCACCGCTCCAAGCACCACCAGGCCTGGCAGGCGGCCCCCTGGCGGGCGCGTCCCCTCTCATGGGCACTTCCTCCAACCACCGCTGCCAGGAGTGGCTGCTGAAGCCTGTGTGCGGGCGAGTTGCCGGCGAGTCGATGCAAGAATGGACATGAATGTCAACAGCAGCAACTGCAAGCTGCGCTCTGACTGAGTGCTGTTGCCGTATGGGTGTCTGTCGCGCAAGTACACGACGCTGACGTTCGTGAGTGCCGTGAGCTCTGTCTCTGCCGGCTGATGCTGGGCTGCCTCTGTCACCATCAGCTTCTGAGTTGAGGCCACCTGCCTCAGCTGGTCCTCGCAGGCGTGCTGAGTCTGCCTCCTTGTCTGGCTTTCCGTCACAGGGCTATGTGCTTGCATGCCACACCCTCGATGCACAGCCGTGCGGCGGCCGCGGGTGGGTTCAAGGCGCCAGGGATTCCTGGCATCACTTTATTCAGTGCTGGGATGCGCACTAGTACAAAGGGGTGGTACCACCAGTGCTGGGTGGTTTGGGTCCACCCCGCATGGTGGATGCGCACTGACAGCACGATGAGATCAGGGCACGGCAACGTGGTGGGCCTGTGCAGACCAGCATGAATGCGGACGAAGACATGGTGGATCTGTAGGGACACACAATGATCCTGCCATGTCCGCACGGTGGCACTCGGCTCCCCATCCTGACACTGTTGGCAAGTTCAGCCATCCACCGTGGCCTATCGGTGCGCCACATGCTGCGAGGCTGGTGCATGCCATTGTCCTTGACCACGTGCGCACACAGTGGCGGCAAGTACACCACATGGGTACCGCTAAGTGCCTCCCACTGTGCCGGGTGCGCCCCGGCTGGCATGGCGACTGAGTGCAGACCACTGCATCGCGCCGTGGCCGTCCACCGTGGCAAGCCGGGTGCCACGCTTGAGGGTCCAGGATCAGCACCGCCCCGAGCCTGTTCTGGCCACGGTGGTTGTCAGTGTGTGACACTTGACATCTGGAGGGTGTTGCCACTGTGGGCTACAGCGACCCACACTCTGTGCCTGTGAACCTTACACAGTGTTCACCTTGCATTATGTACTGTGCTGTTATCTGCTATGCAGCCTGTTTAGCACGTGATTCCACGGTGTTTCCATGCTGTCCATGGTGCAGTCGTCAAATCAAGCATGGTGATCACAGTGGTGTGCGTATTGACGTGTCCTACCATGAAACATGCTTACAGTGGACGTCGCAGGCAGGCGGCATCAGTCAGCAATCACCCACCATGTGTGTGCAGCACCCAAGTATGATGGCTTGGAAACACAAACACAGTCAGTTTACATGCACTCCATCATGGCAGATCCAATCCCATTGTCAATCATTGAGTACCGCATGGCATTTGAACAGAGTATATGGTGGATGCTGCCCTGATGGACACTGGCTTCATCTAGTTTCCACAACAAGGATTCAGTCTCATCATAGTTCATACTACATCTACAACTGTGGGATCTCCCACTCCAAGGACCCATACCACAGACCCCACAACATGGGCCGGTTGCAGCCCCTCCAGCCTCGCGGATATAGCTACTATCCGCCCCCATGCCACACTATGGCCATTCTCATAGCTGCCCCCAACGCTAGAGACCTAGACTTGACCGCATGGGCTTTCCCGATCCCTGCGGCTAGTGCTGACACCCTACACACCGAACCTGGCTGAGAACATGCCCAGCACATGTTCGAGCTCAGTGACAGCGCCATCCGAGGCGCCCAGGCGCATGTCAACGTGCAAAGAACACCCCACACCCCTGGTGGAACTCGAGTGCGGTAAGTCCCCCCCGGCACCCCCCACCGCTCCCCCACCTGGAAGCTCCTCACACGCACTTTGACCATCCCGGAATTCGTCTCCGTTGCCACACTAGCATAGCCTGTAGCCACAAACCAAATATGTACAAGAGCGTGTTCAGTTCAGCTTAAGTTGCACCTGTGACTGCATGAACGAACTGACACTTCGCGAGCAGTACGCCTCTGGATACACACAGATGCACCACAACCTGAGCAGCGCAGAGAGATTCAGGTTGCACATCTAACAACACAAACACTGCAAGTGCTGACTATAGAGCCGATGTGGCCTGCGCAGTCGCACAGTCGCATTCTCACTGGTAGCGCCGTAAAACAGGCTGAGTGAAGACATGTATACTTTAGCCTCATGCAGTGCCGTGTATATGAGTGCCTGGCTATCCTCAGCCTACTAGCGGCGTTGCAACTCAGACAATCACGTGCTACACAATGTGCTAGACGAAGCGACTGCTGGCTTCACTCCATGCATGGCCAGCAACTGATACACCCTTGCAACTAAATAATTGATTCAGTGTGGCTATCTGAAATGCACTATACACAGCGCTGCAGAGCAACATTTACTGGCATCATATATGACACATGGCGAGTGACAACAAACATCTGGTCAGTGCTCATGCAAAGTAGCAACTCACCTGCTGTCTGCATGACTTCATGACTGGTTGCATGTACACGCTAGAACTCTCTAGCTTCCGAGTGCCAACTTATATGACGGTCGAACCTTTTGCTGATTCTGCCTTCAGCAGGTATCGACCATGCCTGGCAGAGTGTTATGCCTGTACATGTTGTTACCTATGTCAGCCATGTGCACGGATGCCAAATACAAGAGTAGACAAAAAAGAGCGCTTCCATACATGCCGGCCCTGTATCCGAGCCATCTTCGACACGCACACAGCTATGCGCTGGAGACATGAACAAAGGCGATGTAGCACGTGTGAGCACCAGGGCACACAGTCAGCAGTAGCAAGGTGAGACCATGCACAAGATGCATCACCAATGTGCGCATGTACGCCCAACGAGGTGAATTCGAGCAGAAACGTGGGCAGGCATAGTGGCATACCTATTGAACATCTACCCCTAAAAAACTGCTTCTTGCATCCACAAATTCATGTGGGAACAGCAGGGACCTGCATATCACATGCAAATCATCATGCCAGGCCTGAAACAAGGGTTTAAATGGAGATGATCACCCATGCAATTGCTTGGCACTAACAGTATGCTGGCACAGACGCTACAAGCATTAGTGCATGCACACTTGCAAAGAAAACACTAGGTACATACCAAATATCAAATATGACTGTGTGTATGTGATATCGTCCTCAGAACCACTAGGACGTACCACCGCAAGCAGAGCTCAAGTCTCAGACCACTGATTGCATTGCGCCAATCATGTACAGGCGCAACACGTCAGTTGCACAACACAGTGTGACATGAGACCCTGTGCAAGTAAATGGGAGCAGCGAGGGAAGAAGCGCGCTAGCACGGCAGTCCACGCTGCAGCACCACGTTTTTCGACATGTCCAACTCAAGAACATGCATGCGAGCTCGAATGCACCGTTACATCGAGGGGCTCCGATCCACCGAATGCAAGCATGCGAGCTCCGGCTGGATGCACATGCATGCGCACCTGTCATGCGCTGCCCGGATCCTACAGGTACTGCTACTCTGATATAGACACCTGGCGTATCGCTTGTGACCATAGCATCCTTTCGCATTAGCCTGCTGCTGTCGAATTCAGCACAGGTTTGTTTCCAAATATACCCAGCTCCCGCCTCTTGTGGAGCTGATGGGCCAGGTCTGACTGGCCATGTGCTATCAATACCTCTTTGACTGTAGCATTTGGCCGTTCGTGTTGTGCATGGCGGTGATTGTTGCCCTGGCATCTGCCTCAGCGCAACTTGCAACCTGCAATGGCCAGTGCATGTGCAGCCGCAACGCACACCACGATCACCGCCACATGCTGCACTTACGTGTGTGCAATTGTGTACATGCTGAGCTCCGGGCTGAGCTCAGCTAAGTACTGCAGTTTACGCCCGCGCGCGGTTTCAAAACTGGTAGGCGATTGCGCGAAGATGCGTCGTGTCAGGTCCGAACCTGTTAACCGACAAGGCGTTGCGACATTCTGTATGAAATTCTGTATATTCGTCGCGATAACAGATGACCCCTCTAACACCTGACACACAGCAAGGGCAATACGTTCTCTACAACATCACATGAAGGGCTTGTTACGCCAAGCTAGGCAATAAACAAGGTCTGGCTGTCAACGCAACGTCATGGCCACCTGCACTGACGTCCGCACGAGAAACAAAAGAGAGCATTCAGTGTTACTGGAGAGCGATGTCTGAGGTTGTTATGCTCATTCAATGGCTGCGCCGGGTTCCACGCAACCGGTTGACCAGCAACTCCCCTGTGGCGCGCATACCACAGCCGCGGCTAGCCGCGGTGGAAGTGTCGTCAGGTGATCGGCGCGACTGTGGGATAAAGGCGATCGAGATCGCACCAGGTATCCATAGGACATGATGGAGCAACAGCAACAGCACCAGTTGTCAACAATGGGAATGCATTCATGTGCCGTCTCCGCTCAGCGGAGATGCTCCAGACAGCCCACAGGCAACCTCAGTTGCCCACAGCGCATGGCTCACGAGCGTTCACGAAGGAGTCCGAAAGCAGAATGAAAACATCTTGTTTAGATGTCATTGTCGTTATCCGGCAATCTGGTGTTGCTTAGCATGGTCAAGTTCTTCAAGAAAACACGGCCGAGGTATGATGTGTGTTCTTTCGGAGCCAGCCAAAGCTCGAATGTCAAGTGTAGCTGGCTATCGATGGCACAGTCGGTGTACAACAATTGCATTTTAGATGTTGGTAAGAGATGCAACGCCGTGCATGCGGAGATGCGACGGACATTATCAACAGCCCTGTCATAATGCACATTCTCAATCAGCCCTCATCAAAAAACAACTTGGCCCCAGCAGCATGCTGCCATGGTTACAGCGAACAACAATTGGCCACAGCAGCAGCACAAACCCGTGTACACAAGCAGCTTTGTGCGTATGCACACACAAACCTGTCCCACTTTGCAAAATTGTGCTGCTAGTGCTGCTGTATAGTATCCCAGTGAGCGCTCAGCGGGATCAACAATCTGTGGCACACATTGTAATCAGATCCACCACCGCATTCGCCACCACTGTACAGTCCAACTCATCGGCAGTTTCGATGGCCATGTCACGTTTGCCAGTGGCTGATGAGGCAAGACACCACAAAACTGGTGGATTGGGTGTGTTGACAATGCACCTGCACTTGCACACCGCAATCGAAATCACCAGCATCAGCAGCAGATAGCCAGTTTTGGAACAATATGGCCATGTCGGCCACTGCACATAGCAATGCCGCAAGCGGCAGAACAACCATCAGACGCGCTGGCGTCATGAAAGCACACTCACCAGGCCACCCATTGCATGCTGCTATGCTGTAATCAGCAATAGAACAGACCCCCCGGCACACCGACACATTGCAGACATACTCAACAGGCAACACAGCCATGCACATGTCGCAGGTGGCACCACAGCAGCACCTCAAGCTTGTACGCTGCCGTCATGCAAATGGCATATCATGCAGTCCGACATGCCATCGCGCATAGGCCGCCATGTATGGCCTGTCCCTTTCGCGCTCTCACACGCATCCCAGCTGGGATCTTGGTTCCAGATTATTTGTGCAACCACTGCTTGTTGATCATTTTTTTGGCATTCTTGTCGTGTTGAGTGGCTACGCTTGTCCATGTAACCAATATTGATGCTGAACAGGCAGTGTACAGCCAATTGTGGTGTGCCCACCTTGCAGGAAATGGTGTACACAGACAAAGTGTCGCAGAAGGGCTGAAGCAGCCTGTGCATGGAATGAAGCTAGCCGAACATGGTAACGCATGCGTCAGCACACGAGGTTCGTCATTACACAGGCATGTAATACTGCTCTTGCTCCCATAAGCTCCCGCGCAGTAGTGCAGATGAACAAAACGCAATTGTCTGTCTGGGAGTGTGCCACTGAACCCTCTGACATGGCAGCGCCAGTACACATCCCATCCAGACACGCAGTGGATGCTGGCTTGCCTTGAATTCAAAATCGCTAGCAACTTGAACAGTCTGGACAGCATGTTTGAGGCCATCAGGCGTCGTGAGGGTGTCTCCAGTCCGTTTCAGGTCGTCTGCCCAGCCCAGTCCAGTCGCCATGTTATACCTGGCAGTGCGTCACTGGTGTTGCTATAGGCATGCTGGTCAGACAGTGCACCTGGCAGCCACATACCTCACACCGTGAACTGTGCCAGGTGCTACTAGCCATCAGTTCGTGCCCTTGTGCGGACATGTTTGGTTAGCGATAGCCAATACCAGCACAAGGGCCTGTTTCGGCATGACATTGCACACCTGTGCCTGACGCTGGCACAACAGCCACAAGACAGCACAAATCTGCTGCAAGATCTGTATATTATAGAAGGCCGTGAGAAAGACAGCGAAGAGAGAGACGGACAGGCAATCCAGCCAGGCCTGTGTTCCAGCGATATGAGAGGTGTCTTTTCATCGTATGATGTGGCAGATTTTGCAGGACTCTCACTGCAGCGGCAATATACCGGTCTCGCGCGGGCGTGCCCACTCGAAATTGAACATTGGATCATCAATTTGGATGCACGACTTCAGTGCCGGGGCATGCCCCTCCATTTCGCCGGTCGCCCGCCCGCGCGACCGTTCTATCGGACGTAAAATTCACAAAGCACGAGTGCGGAAGTTCCGCAAATTTACTTGCAGACCGCGCCACCGAAGCGCTTTTACAGCAAACGCTGCTTCGTTTCTCAAAACCAACAACTTCTTCGAGCAAGTGATGAGACGGGCGAGCATTTGCGACGATGCTACGCAGCAATTCCGCGCTGTTGAGAGTCGCACATGCCTGTCCGCAGCTGCGATACGGATTGACTAGCTACGACATATGCAGCCCCTTCCGCGGCTCTGAGCATGCACGCATTACGGTCAAACTTTGCGTGGTATGTGTTTTCCCTTTCGTTTCATTTGACATTGAGCATTAGCGTTACCGCTGGCTGAGAATGTCAAAGACTGTTCATTGGCGTTCAATGTTAGTCATGAGAAGCCATTGCTGTCTCGCGGCGCCTGGACACGTGCCGGTGACTGCAGTGTGCCCTGTCGAGCGATCGCATGCATGGCGCGTCACCAAACATTGAGTGTGGCTCGAGCGTGAACTGACGCGCACTCCATCTGTCGTACTTGTTATTGATGGATATAGTTGCTGACATGCAGCGATTGTGATGCTCACTTGTCGCCGAGTCCGCGTGGTAATCGCTCTTGTGCTCTCAACTCAACACCATCAGGAAGGTTGCGATTTTTCATTCACACAGCGCTAAGGAACTGAGACATGATGGACGGTTTCATGAACTTTGTGTCGGTGCGTACCGGTGCTGATAATATACGGCTTTGCGCCTTTGAATACGGATGCCAGGTGTTAAGAAACGTCTCAAGACGCATGCTTCCGTCGGGACTGGTGCAGACCGCTCGCATAACGCAGACGGCCAAGGAAGCTAGTCACCTGCAATTATATGCAGGATATCGGCGATCACGTCAAGCATGGCGAATTCGAAAAGCTCCTGGGGGTGGCAACTGACGATCCTAACAGCTTCATGAAGACCAAAGGGCAAGAGGTAGGCAAAGAGATAATGAGCAAGCTCATGCACTCAGTGTATGAGGATGATGGCCTAGAACCACCTGGGGACGGTGTCGGTGCGCGCCACACGCAGAAGTCAATCACGAACTGTGCCGCAGAGTCCAGCGCTGACATGTGCTGTCGCACGGACTGCGATCAGGTAATAGCAGACCAGTAGTCATGACAGTTGAGCGTTGTGTTCATTACCCGCGCTTATGAAACGTCCTGACTGCAGCTGAGCTGTTGCATTCGTCCGGTCGCGGCTCGGTTGTCGGAGACCAAATCTCTCGCTTCTCTCGGCGAAAGCTAGCCATACCACATCCACCGTTTGCACAGAGTCTATCTCAAAAGTATACGTCCTGCCGAGCATGCTGATCCGGTGCGCATGCAGCTACTCGTTCTTTGACTCCAAAGGACCTGGTGTCCAACGCGGGGCTAGGCGAAGGCACGCTGGGCAGGATGCTCGCGCCTCTGGTCGCCGGTATCGTGGCATCAATCCAGGAGAGCGGTGTCAAGGATGAGATCGTGCAATTTGCGCAGAAGCGCGCCTTCAAGACTATCGAGGAGCATTCGGCGATCATTTCGAGCCATGGCGAGAAGTGCGCTCGACTCACGCACCAACCCGCGGCAGTGTGTGCATCACCAGCCCTTTCATATCTTACCAGTTGGACAAGGACTAGCTCGTCCAATATTCAACTCGGTGCCGCACGGGAATCAAGTACTGGCGCACATCGACATGTTAACCCACCTCCAGCGACCAGCTTGCACCACCGTTGACCTGCGCAAAAGTGCAGCAAACAGGGCACGCGAACTGCACGCATCCGAACTGCACGCATCCTCGCGTAATGAATTGGTATGTCGGCATATGCCTTCTGCAGCATAAGCAGGATGCGGTACCTGCTCTGCTTTCGCGGGTGCCCCTGTGGGCTCACGCCTGACAATGATCATTGGTACCAGCCACACTGTTTGCCACCAGATTCATGGCTTGCGTCAGCCATGGCCCCATGCCCATAATCGGCAAAATAGCCCCTGACCCGCAGCTTCCCGCCCGCATGAATACACAACCCCAACGAAGCTGTCAACCTCTTGACGCATCTCAATGCGGCATGCAGGCTCGGCGGCATGGTCATCGATGGGCTGACCACAGCAGTCAAGGCCCGCGGCGACCCCGCAGCGGCTCCGGAGGAGAAGCAGCGGGCGCTCCCCGTCGTTGACGCGACAGCGTTCGAAGCCCATGAGACGCCGTGCGTCTCTGCCCACACTTTGCCCATCTTGCGACTCTGTAAGCGCGCATGCAGCTCACCCAACATCGCGCATCTTTGTATCAGTTAAGGCCCCTGCTCCCCAATCAGAGCGCCTCTCGCACCACCTTGCCGCACCAGTCATCACAGTCCGTATCATTAACCTGATGTACTAATGTACTGCGTGTGCGCCGCGGAACCGCGCGCGGGAGGCACTCACGCCGCGCATGCATGCAGCCCGCCGCCAGTCATGGAGCCGGTCAACCCTGACGCCGCCGCTGCGGACCGCACGGCGCCCCCGGCCACCAAGGCGGCCCGCGACGCCGGCATGGGCGGCGCAATGGCTGCGGCGTTCATGAAGCCGCTGTCCGAGGGGGTGAACGCCGTGCTGGGCAAGGGCGACACCGTCGACCGTGTCGTGGACGTCGTTGGCGACTGGGTGCCGCTCGACAAGCTCAAGAACACTCTCAAAACGACACTGCAGCCGCAATACGAGCGCGCCTGCGTCGCCGTCTCCCCGCAGCTTGAGGCCTTTGGAGGCTTTGCCGGTGGCCAGGTCCTCGACTTTATGAAGGTGCGGCCTGGCGGGCTCCATGTGCTGTGCGTGCTGTGTGTGCTCTGCTCTCGTACAAGATGCGCAGACATGCTTGGCCGGCGGCAGCTGCGGGGGCTGAGGGGCCACACTCCGTGGGCGCATGCCGCCGGCTTGATCCAACAGCGGGGGAGATGTGTGGGGGTGTGTAAATGTACAGTATGCATGTCATAGCACTTTGGGAATGCGCCATTTCGTGGCCTGTTTGCTCCGCCTCCGGTGTCGGCACTGCGGTATCAGGCTTGTGGTGCCCTGCATTGCAATTATGAAGGCTTGTGAGCCCTGCGGCTTGTGAGCCCATTTCGCCGGAGATATCCATCGCCCCACATCAACAGCAAGTCCCACATGATTGTTCAGTCTACACGCTGCACTGTGCACCTTGACGTAGGACGGACTGAGAGCTTGTCCATGGAACCTTTGCCGGCGTCGCACAATCGTCTGTTTCTTTTGTTTTTCTGCTGAGAACATGAGAATCTACCGTGCAGAAGGGGTCTTTGATGGCGATCGACCAGGCGAAGGATCAATACGCGCGGTCCATCGTGGACGGCGACGGCGCCGTCGAGCGAGAGCTCATGGCCCCTGTGCTCGCGCCCTTCATGCGCGGCATGCTTGGCAAGATCGCCGATGGCGGCTTTGGCGGCGCCGCCCTCGGCACCCTGGCCAAGATGCTTGGCTGCTTCAGCGGCGGAAAGCAGCCCGCAAAGGCGTAGAATACGTGTGATGCGTGCTGCGTGCTGTGGCCCTTCACAACGCCAAGGGCCACAGCATGCAGCACGCAGTGGTGGTCGTGCGCTGCGGCGCTGTTGCTTCGTCGTGTGCACATAGCGCATCTTCAAGGGAGTGCTGCTCACAGGTGGACATGTGGTGAGCGGCCTTGGGGTGCGGTAGGTAGCGGCATGCTGGGCATGCAAGGGCTGCGTTGTGGACGGGCCGCTTGGCGGGCTTGGTGGGGTAGCCCGTAGGAAGTGGCCGGGAGTTGCAATCAAACACGATGGTGCAAGCTGTCCGCGGTGCATCTGTGTTCTTTTCGTTGGAAAACGGGTGTGATTGTTTTTGGTCTTGTGTGCGGGAAGGTGAGTAACGGATGTAGCTGTGGGCACGCAGCATGCCAGGCTTGAAACGGCGTGGCATGTTCAGCTGTCTATGCATGGTAAAGTCAGCACATGCCCTGTGTGCAGCGATGCGCATGTTTAATCATGTTGCTAAAACTAAAGGCCATGTTTTTGTTACAGAAGTGTGTAGGGCACCTGCCACATGGTGGCATGGTAGGTTTTGGTCGCGTTTGGTAGGATGGTGTCCTCTAGGCCTAGACTACGACTGAGGTCGTCTTGGGGCTGTTCGAGCTGTGGTGGCAGCAGAGTCAAGGGCCATGCAGCAAGCATCATGGCTGCCAGTAATGAGTGCAGCTGAGACATCGATCCAAATTTCGCAAAGCTTTTTAGAGGTGTGCTTGTGTTGCATAGGCAACCAGGTAGGCTAGGATATTGAGCATGGTACAGCAGTGGGTTCAATCACTTTAACAGGCAGTCACATGCGATCCTTGCATGGTCGTCGCATGGTCGTTGGTACCAAGGCCCCGCTGATTGTCGTCCTGACTGCGGCTGCACTGGCCTGGTAAACCGTGCCGTCAGACAGAAGTGTGGTGTGGCTACGTTGCACAGATACATGTTGGTGCTGCACGATGAGCTGGTATGCGGATGTGTTGATAACTTGTATTGCAGGAGGGCAGGGGAATGTTTCATACGTTGCATGGCTGCAGGGCCAGCTGTACTGTTAGTATATAGCAGATGGCCAATGCAAACTACACATCCTCATCACGACCATCAACGAAACACTGAGTTCTGGACACACGAATGGGTCGTGTAAAGAAATGTACCGCATTTTGTTTCGCAAGGTGGATGGGCATGCCGGAGGTCTGCATATTGTCAGCAGACCCGGTGCTGCATCGTCTGCTAGGATGCCAGAACGACGGACACACTGAGGAGGATTCATGTGCTGCCAGAGTCAGCCTCATGCTTTATTTTGATGGTTGATCAAGCTGCAGAATGGATTGCATGTAACAAAGACTGCCTCTTGAATGAATGCCGCTTCAAGCGCATCAAAGGCCAGTTTTGAAACGTCGCTTTGAATGCCCAACATGCACACAACACCAACGTCAGCGTGCCTTGCTGCCGGGGCAGCGCCATGGCGGTTGCTGCGAGCCAGGAGATGATGGAAATCATAAGAAACAGAAGCCAAGTTGTGGCTTCAACGAGTATGTGTTGACGATCATGCTCCGATAGGCACATCGAAAAGTCCGGCCAACCACAAGAGGCAGTCCAGGCCGCAGAATTACGCAGATTCTGAATAGCGACAGTTCCGGCCAATAATTGCTGCATGGAGTCGCACTGTTTCAGTGGGCGTGTGTTGCATGGCACATGCGGGTGGTCAGATGCATCAATCGTTTCGTGCGGGAGGTTCTATCCGCGCTCAGTCAAGACATCGGCAGACAAGCTGGCTGTTCACTGCAGAACATTTGGCTGCGTGGAGGTTGGTATCGATGCACACCATTGTGCATGCTGGCATTGTTAACGTCTTTCACTGGCGGTAAGACTGCAGGTCGACTCAAGCTGCTACTCGATACCATCACCAAGTCATGTATCAAAATGGGTAGATAGCGTACCTACAGAGTATAAGTTTCATTTCAAGGCATTTGGGCTATTCTGTTCTCAGAGATGTGCGACAAATATGCTTCCGCGCTCTGTGCGGTCTGCACACCACTCTGAGTCTATCAGCCTGTCTGAAATGGACACTGACAGCATTGATAGTCTGTGGCAAGCGTTTCATGGATGTCTGAGGCCGGCCAAGGAGGTGTGTCTGATCATCTTGTGGCGCATAGTGCAGCACTGTTTACTCCAACTCACGATTTGGTTGGGATTGGCATGACATTGACATGTACGTGACCCTGCGATGACTCTGACGACACAAACTGTTTGCAGAAGGGCCAGCTTGGATGCGTGCTATTCCAGTTCCACCTGTCCTTTACCCCATCTGATGCCAACAAAAACCATGTTGAGTGGTGTCGATCCCAACTGGACTCAGGCATCGAAATGGCCGTCGAGTTCAGAGCTAGGGAATGGTTTCACCCAGATGCAACGGATACGGTTGTGCGCACTTTGTCCCAGCTCCTGCTGCAGCCCCAGTGTTGCAGTCAGAAACACGCCCACCTTGAGCGCAACCAGACTGTACATAGTCGCTTGACTGCCGGTAGCTCATGTGCATGGGTTGATGTAGGGATCATATCCTTCGCTCAAATACATACGGATTGGACTGGCATCTGCAGTCCAGCATACAGTCTTCAGTGCGGGCACCTGTGCCAGACACAGCAACTGGCTGGCATCATGGTGCCCTCCCAAACGCGCAGGCATTTCACACCATGCTCATGCCATACTTCTGGTCTGGGCAGTGCACATTCAGCTTCAATGTGGTTTCCCGGCCTATGGTACTGCAAATTCACTGCACGGCAGCAGAAGCTGTAGCAGTAGCTGGTGCTTCTTTGGCTGTGCAATGTCACGGTCCTTCCGCCGTATGTGCCACTGTAACTGGACATGATGGGCAGTGGCATGCAGAAATGGCTCACTGGACTCGGCATCCCTCTTGTGGCTGCAGACGAGCTGCGCCATGAGACGTTCCAGCCAGACCGGGCTCAGACAGGCCTGCCACCAGGCGCGCAACGTGAGCTCATGCCCATCGCCCTTCATGTCACCAACCCCAAGTTCTTCTACATCAGACTACACAGGCGGTGCGCTCTCATGGTCACCTCATCCGCAATGCCCAAGGCATCAGCTACTCTGTTCTCCCAACCTGTCTGAAGGTGCTCATACATCAGTCGCCACCAGACCTGCACACAATATGGCCCCGCAGCGTGAGCAGCAAGCTCATGACCACAGTGGCGCCTGATCCATTTGGAAGCTGCCGTGCTGGTTTATATCAGGAGTAGCAGTGGACAGTTTCGCAAAGCAAAGCAAAGAATGACAGAAATCATACATCACGCCACTCCCACGCGGGCAAACAATGCTTGTAACACAGCCACATACAGCAGACATTCCGAAGGTTGGCGAATTGCGGCCGAGATGGAACATCGTATGTCAGCTGCAACTGCTGCGGCATGCTGCGAGGTGCTTGGTTGCAGCCTGCCCCACTGTGCGCGCACGTGCGCTTGGCCTGGTGTCACACATGAATGCATACACGCTGCCCCAGCCGGCTAGTGTGCGGTCTACGTCTGTCCGTAGCGCACGGACATTGCAGGACCAACAGGGTCGTCTGAGCATGTGTGATGTCTTGGTGCCCACTTCCTGGCTGCTCCTGCACGGGTGACACTATTCGCTACCTGAGTTGATTCAGCTCTGTACGTTGGCATGGCCATTAGGTCTGTGTTTGAGCTTTTCCAGGCATGCCGGCCAGATATTCTGCCACATTGTGCAGCATGACTCTGTAACAAATTTCAAATCCGGTGCAGCATGACTATGTAACGAACTCCTCTGGTGGTACTGTTTGCTCTCTACATCTGTTGCAGCAACAGAGTCTGCCCTCCATGCAATCAGTAGCCAAATGGTTTAGGGCCGAGGCGCTGAGGTGCAGGGCAGGCACGCGGGATCGCATCGTGGCCAAGGAGGAGCATGCGGCCTGGGCCGCCCGCCTGCGTGCGCTGCACCCCCGCCTGCGCGGCCCGGTGTACTTCCTGTGGGGCACTGACTGGGAGGACGCCCCCGTGGTGAACGCCGGCCGGCTGCAGGAGTGGCTGGCCCCGGAGCTCGCGTTCGACTGGCCGGCGTTCGCACGCGGCCGTGCCTCCGGCGGCCGCCGGAGCATCGCGGCTCTGCTGTCAAGCCGGGACGCCGTGGCGAAGACCACCACGCCAACCAGGCCCACGGCCGCACGAGGTACGGGGCCGGCACATCCCCCTGTGCACACACGTGCACGTGTGCGTTTGCACAGGAGGGCAGCACTGCCGTCGTTTTGTGCATCGCACAAGCTGTGTTCACCACATGATGTGGAGCGACGCCGGCTATGATTGCATTCATTAGCCGGCCACGCGCACGGCTCGATGCCAAACCATCCTCGACTCGGCGCTTTTCTTATGCACGTGGCAGTGTCATCTGCCCCTTGTGTCCAGTGGAGCTCGCATCAGAGCTGGCCAGACCGCCACGCGTGGGGCAGGGTGCCAGTGGTGCTGCACGCTGTGCAGGCGAAGCCGAACCATCAACGACCGCTCCGCGCAGCAACAGCCAGCAGCCTGGTGCAATGGGCAGTGTGGCTGCCACTGCAGCAGCTGCCACCGTCCCGGCGCCGCCTGGCACGACCTGGGGCCCGGCAGCCAAGGCCCGTGCTGTGCTTGCTGCGGACACGGCCGGTGGCTCCTCACGCATTACCGGAGCCGCCAACATCGCACAGACGTTTGCGGCCAGGGCGCAGGTCATCGCGCCGGAGCTGCTACCCGTCCGAGCGCCGGAGGTGGCGACCGAGCGGGTGTGTGGTGCGATGGACGCGTTTGTAACACGATCTACAGGGCAAGCTGCTGCAACACCCGAGGCTGCGGCGCAGCCGAAGAACAACAATGCAGGCCCTGGTGCCGCTCAAGTGCGCCTTCTTGCTCATTTAGGTTACAGTGCATTGAGCAGTTGTGCGCTTTGTCTTGTGTTGCGGCTTGCTGAGCGTCTGCTTAAGTTGTCAAGCGGAGCTAATCCTTGGTAAGACAAGTGACCCAGCTGGTGTGGCCGTGGTGCCCTTGATAGGCCGTGCCCCAATGCTGCTCACAAGGTGACAGGTCAGCTTCACAGTGTTGCTGCTGTCCTGTGCTGCTGTGGCAGTACGTGCCAATGCTATTAGCATTGGCAAACGTCTGGATCAACGGCGCCGATCATAAGTGTAGGATGTGCCGCGGCGGTCCATGCCGGAGTACCACAAGTCTGGCGCACCGGCGCGACCGGCTGCCTCTGCGGCTGCCAGCAGGCCCAACGCTGGCCCAGGGAAGCGGAAGCGGCCGAATGGCAAGAGCACTGAAGCAGGAGGTCAGGGGCAGGGTAAGCTGAAGCAGGCAGGCATACAAGGCTTCATGCAGACCGGTTGTGGCTGAGGCTGCCAGCAGCTACTGAAGCATGGCTTTGAGAGGAGCTTATGGGGCACAGGATGCTGGAGGAGGCAGCCATGGGAGTCAGCATGGGTGTGGGCATGTCGGATATCTTCTGAAGGCATACGAAGGTGAAGCAAAAGCCGCGGCTGTGCGGCATGTTAGCGTCGATCACCGTGTTGCTAAAACGCCTGCTGGTGAGCACCACACACGCACGGTGGACAGGGGCACCGTGCAGATGAATGGAGCATGTCACCATGCAGGTGCGATAGCGTTTGTCCTGCGAGTCATGTTTGCTTTCGGCCACATCCTGAAGACAGGCCAGGCTGAATGGGTTTTACGATCATTTCTCATTGTGTGCAGTGACCAAGCCGAAGAATTGAGGACATACTCTCATTTGGCACGAGACTGGAGAAGCTGTTGTCGAACGGTGACACATGCAGGTTGTTGGCGTAAAACAAGGCAGCAGTATCCTACTGCAGCAACGGTTTGAATGCTGAACAAAGTTTGCCATGTCCAGAGCCTGTGCGTACATCTGCTGTGTAACTTCTGACTGTAAAGAAACATCCGTGTGGCATGCATGAATTCCAACATGCTGTGTTAATATATCATCATGGCCAGTGTGTAAATGAGCACAACGTTCGTTTTGGTTGCGAATTACATCAGCCGATATATGTCACAGAAAATACTCACGTTCATGCCAGCATGCAGTGCGTGGGGCTTCAGTTGACATTCGGCAGACATGAACAGTTGACACAAAGGCAAGAATACGTGTACACAGAGCAATCCAGGAACGTGGATGAGACGCAAGTTACAGAACTGTTCCTGCTCGAGGCCGCATGTGAACGAGCTGATCGGTGTTGAATCCAGATTGCAGGACGAGACTGACAGTGGCATGCCTATGCTGTCAGCACACATGCGCCACCTACCTCACGAATTTTGTTCTCAGCAAGCTTTGAGAAGAACTTGGCCTTCACGATGACTGGCTGCTTCGGCAGATCGCCCTTTCCTAGCACCTTGAAAATGCCGTACTTCGTCACGTCAATGACCGCTGCCTCCCCGCTCTTCTTCGCTGCTTCTTCACGAGCGCCTTCCCCAACCAGAGTCCAGAGCTTGTCGAGGTTGACGATGGGACAGTGGTACTTGTTCTTGTTCAGATGGAAGTACCGCATGCCAACCTTTCCGAAGTAACCGGGATGGTACTTGTCCATCATAATGCGATGATGATGCTGACCACCTGCATTACCCCGACCGGAAGGATGCTTGCGATGCTTGCCAATGCGACCGTGGCCGGCACTGACATGCCCACGCTTCTTCCTATGGGTCCTGAACCTCGTCGTCATCTTGATCAACGCACCGAAAGAGAGGAAGAGGGTTGTTGTCATTCTGGATTTGAGGATTCGTGAGTCTTGCGAGGTGCTCGTAGACTGTGATCACGCTCGAAGCACTCGGGGAGTTGTTGGGGGGCCTGATGCATTGACAGGCAAGGGAGCGCAACATGACGTTTCAGCAGAGTGCGTTGCCCGTCGGGGAAACACACACAAAAGTAACAAATTTCTTGAGCACCTCATTGGGGTGTTTCGTGGTCACGTGTCCTGGCGCTCTTGAAAAAACACACAAGTGCACCTTGCATCCCATGATCGCGACCACGTATACGCAAACCAGCAAAGCTCGGTGCATTCACCGGCCGTTCATGTGCAATGGCATGGACGTATGACCAAACATCACAAATGATTGAGCAGTTTGTGTGAATAACCTGGCATGCCAATGCAAGCCGCGACGAGTTGTCCCCGCAGCGACATCGATGTCCTCAAGCCAGGGCGTGTGTGCACGCATGCTGTACGCGCGCACGCGCTGAATCTCAGATTTGCGCCAGATTAACCTAACAAAAACAGCTGTCAACTGAGCTTCCATTGAGTGTTGCGCGCAAATACTTTCAGTCCATTCGAAGGCACACAGCTGGAACGCGCGCGGGCTGTTCGTCTTACGCCCCATGCATGTTGAAGGGCAGGGCGGCAAGCCCCCCGTAACCCCGCACGACCATCGTTGGCTTGGGAGCGACACCGCATCCCTGTGCCGTCAAGTCTCGCTCTAACGTCGGCATCGCCCTCTTTCGGGTTCTTGGTTCGGGAGGTAAGATCCTTCGTCGTCGGTATCAGCTGCAGCTTGGCGTCACTGCAGCTTGCTGGAAAATTCTGTGTGCGCAGGTGGAGAAGGCGTAAACAAGATGTCGAAGCATAACAACGAAATCCCGCACCAGCATTTCAAGAAGAAATGGCAGTTTATGGTGAGGACATGGTTCAACCAGCCCGCACGAAAGGTTAGGAGACGCGACGGTACGCAGATCGCTCTATGGACTAAATCCAATATGATTGAAATTATCATGTTGAAGTTCGCGGGTTTCTGGCCATCACTCGGGTCAGTGTTTTGCAGCCCGCGCTGCAAAGGCTGCTCGCATCTTCCCCCGCCCTGCGGCAGGACCCCTCCGGCCTGTTGTGCATGCACAGACTGTCAAGTACAACAGGAAGGAGCGTCTGGGCCGAGGCTTCACTTTCGAGGAGCTCAAGGTACGATCTGTGACCGCCTTCGGCCTGCCATGCCTCGGGCAGCACGGGCTCACGAATAGCCATGCGCAGACTGTCCCACAAATGCTACCTCGCTGTATTGTCATATCTATTGTGTGTCATCGCTTTCGGCATTTGAAGATATGCATGCGCTTTGCTGGGGCGTCCTCCCTTCTGCACCTGACTGTCCTCACTTTTGCACCTCATGAGCTCACCTGCGTCCAGAAGGTGTTCGAAACGTGGCTCGCGCTTTGAGACACCGTGAAAGAAAGGTGCACCCGTCAGAAATTATTCATTCGCAGTGTGATCTTTATACAGGAGGCAGGCATTCCCGCCAAGGTTGCGCCTACCATTGGTATCTCAGTGGACCACCGCCGCCGCAACCGCTGCCTGGAGAGCCTGCAGGCCAATGTCAACAGGCTGAAGGCATACAAGGCCAACCTTGTTGTGTTCCCTCGCAAGGCTACAGCGCCCAAGGCAGGCGACTCACCTGCTGATGAGCTGGC
Source organism: Ulva mutabilis (assembly GCA_900538255.1). NCBI lineage: Eukaryota > Viridiplantae > Chlorophyta > Ulvophyceae > Ulvales > Ulvaceae > Ulva > Ulva mutabilis. The sequence continues at coordinate 527,462 of UNSF01000007.1, read as the reverse complement.
CGCTGTCCAGCAGGTCATGGGCACAGTCATGCCAATCCAGACAACAGCCCCCACCATGGAGTATGGCAAGGTCACCTCAGACATGCTGGTATGGCTCTCCATACTGCTGCATCCCGTTATGACCGCATGTTGCTGCATCAGGCTGCATGCCTTTGTCACATGCTACAGCACAGGCTACATAGCCGGCTGGCCTCAAAATACTGACCTGTCACTGAGGAGCTCTTTTTTATGTTGACGAATGTAGACACCACACGATGCCATGCTGTGACGCTTTCTCGTTGGGCTGTGGCAGATCCACTAGCCCAGAGCCCGTGTGCACACGTGGCAGTCTTGTAGGCTGCCATGGCACGATGTGATGTCGCATGTGCATTATGTACATTCCCTTTGCTGCCTCCCATTTTCGCGTATGTGTCCGACAACATAATGGCTTTCTTCATTTCTTTTCTATGTTCGTGATGTTTGGATTCCTCATAGAGTCGCTTATGGATCTTGGTACATTGTCAGAGCGATGTGCACAGGCGTGCCCTCAAGTGGCCATGTAGTAGTGGGCAGATGTGTACATCAGTTCGCAGGGTCACAGCTTGGGCAGCTCAACCTGCCCATACACAGTGCACTCTGCCTTGTACATCAGTGGCCATGCTTCAAGCAGTCCTCGTGATGCCCATCATGCCCGTATCATGTTTCATTCAGGCCTGTGGAACAGTGGTATAGTCCACTGTGCAGTATGCCACCTCGCAGGTCTTGAGGAGTATGTGTCGCACAGTCTCGTCAATCCCGGCTCGTTGACCTAATTCCTCGGGATGTGAACATTAGCAGTTGTCACAGGAGCTTCCAGTTGTCCGCACGACAGACTGTACCTGAAATCCCCAAACTTGCTCATGTCCTCTGGCATGTGTTGCAGAAACAACGTGCGTATGCAAAGCTGCGAGTGGAGCGCATGAATGCCAAGCGCGAGGGCCTGCGCAAGAAGCGCGCCTCGGATGCCGAAGCTGCTGACAAGGAAAAGTAAGTCCACGCGCACTGTCTGCTCAGGCACCGGCCGCGCGCCGGGCGCAGCGATACGCCAGTTGTGGCACACGCACAGCTGTAGGCGTGAGGCCAGGCAGGGCCGGGGCCACAGCCGCATGCAGGGTGCAGACGTCCAACACTGTGCAGCGCAAGCTGGCTGTGAACAGATGTGCGGTGTCGTTATGGCTCTGGCTTGCCAATGGGGGAGTAGCTGCAGCGTTGGACTGCTGCTTGTAATCTGCGAGTCGTGCGTCCGGATGCATCCTGCTCGTTGTAGCGTCACATGCATGTGCATGCCTCATCTGCATGCCACGGGCCACCACGGTCGTGTGTGGGACGTGGCGTGCTCATGTGAGCTCCCATGATAGCCTGATTGTAGCCGACACCAGCGCAGCTGCCCTGGTAGATTAAAAACACAGTTTCGAAACCATGGGATGGACAGGTCTGAACACTTCCAGCGCTCTCCTACAGCGCAGGCAAAGACAGTCCAGGGCGTGTCTGTATGCTGTTTTGACACCCCTACAGTTCGTTCGACACGGAGTTCATCGCTGGCGTTTGACACTTGCGGAAGTGGTACATTTGATTGTCCGGTCCAGCATCCTGGTGCATCTCCTCCACCTGTGCGCAGCAAATCCGTGCTGTGACGGCCTTGCTCATACCCGAGTTTCTGCTGCACACAATTAGCCAATGCCAGCACACTCTGATGAAGCTGACGCGCACCAGGTGCCCAGGCTTCACCTGCTAGACGTACAATGTTGTCCATGTGTGACCTGCACTGCCCCACCCCACAATGCACCACTGCTATTCCTTCACCACATCACAGCGGGCCACTCCAGTGCACTGTTGCGGCTGTCCTGCTGTCACCCTGGCCTGTGTTGTCTGGCACCGAATGGGTTTGCCAGTGGATGATACAGGAGCTGCTGTGTTGCTGTTTGTGTACGGCACTTGGCCATGTTGAATGTTTCTTATGCATTGCCATGAATCGTACCTCTGTGTTCCACCACCTTGTGCAGCATACATATGTAACGTATCCCAGTGGATGATTGCCAGCTGCACTGCGATGCCTCCGTTGTAGCCGTATGTCTCGTACTCAGTAGTGGTCCGTCAAAGTGCACCGGAGACTACACCACAGTACGCCCACTACATGCTGGCCTCTGAGAGGAAATACTGGGTAGTTCAGTACCTGCCCATGGGCAGCTCTGCCAATTTAGTGGCAAAAGGGGTTGCAGGCCTGGTGTGCGCTAGCTGCAGTAATGCACGACATGCCACAGCTGTACCGGAGTGTTGCAGTTGCATCTGACCACAAGATGGTCTGCTTGAATGTCAGTTGTGGACAGGTGGGCATGTGGGAGCCCCTCCGCCTGCAGCCGCCTCCCAGGCATCTCTTTACCTCAGCGGTAGCAGAGCACTGACTCTGCCCGCAATTGCTCGGCCGTTCAAACTGGGGTCAATCAGAAATTGTTACAGTCTCATCAATCTCCACAATATGGCAGAGAACCTGTGGAAGGACCAGAAACATGCCTTGTGGTCCAAGTTGAATCTCCGGCGGCTTGCGCAGCACCATCGACATGAATCATTGGCAGTGTTGTGTCGGGCACATCGTGTAGCTGCGCACTTGTTGTGCATGCCATATTGCACTGGCAGTCACTGCCACGCCGTCCGCCGCCGTGCTCACCATGCTGGTGTGCGGCATTGATTCCTGCTTTCCTGCTTGGTTGCAGCAGCCCAAGGGCAACATGCGAGCTTGTGAACACAGGTAATGGCTCAATCAGCTGATCTGGCTGTTGCATTTCGGTGAGAGATGTTACAGGAGTATGGCCCAAAAGGCAGAGCAGAATGGCAGGCTAAGAATGGCAAAGATCACTCACAAGAGCCAAGGCCGTGCAGGAGGTGAACAGCAGCAGCTTCAGGCGCCTTATCACACTCAACTCACAGCAACGATGCCATGGTCCATTCACCGGTGTTGCTCACAGCACTGCTCACTACACGCTCAGAACTGCTTCACCAGCACAACCAGGCAATTCTGTAGCTTGTCAGGATGCTCCACCCAGCCAGCAGCTATTCCAAGCCATGATTCAGGCTTGATACATGGCCACCTACGCCGTCTGCATCGTTGCTCACACATGCGACAGTGATATCAGTGCTGCTGACGCCAGGCATGTCCAGCTACGAATCTCTGTCTCTGCGAGTCTCTATGCGTCTTTGTCCACGCAGTCCACCCCTACGACCTCTCCAGAGGGAACTCCGCCTCCCTGCCCCCCAGCAATACACTCCTCAAGGCTCTCTGCGTTACCAAGGCCATAGTAGTCAGTGTGGCCGGTGCGGCCTGTCACGGCAACATCTAGCGTGGGGTCGTCACCGCGGCACGCCCGGCCCCCCCGAGCGCGGCATGACACGCGCGCCACGCAGCCGGCCAGCCAGCCCTGCTGCTCCCACCACGCCCTGCCTTCCGAGCAGTCACGCACCACTCTGAAGTCGCTCCCAAATACCATGAACGGGCAGGTCTCGCCGTCAAACTGCAGCCCATACCTGCCCACCTGTCCCCCCTCGACGAACAGTGGCAGGTCGTCCAGATCTTCTCCGATGTCCTCCAGCCTAGCAAAGCAAGTATTGCAGCGTTCACCCTCGGGGCAGCCAATCTTTGTGCACGAGCCAAGCTTCATGATTGGTTCGCCGCACACGCTAAGGCCGCACATGCGGTACACGCCGATCGAACTGACAGCTTCACTCTTCCAGGTCATCGAGAGAGACCATGGCGCACAGGTTGGCAATGGCACACACTGCGCTGCTACATCTGTCACTACGCATGCAATCACCTGCACAACAGCTGCAAGGAACGGGATGCTACGCATCGCCATGCTGGTGGCAGGTCTGCGTTCGAGTTGAGCGTGAAGCACCAGGTACCCAGGGAACGTTCCAACAGGCAGTGCCACGACGAATCAGCATGGTGCAGGCATGTGACTCCGGCTTTTATAGCCTCTTCCCCAGTGCAGCAGCATGGCTTGCAAAGAAACCACGGCCGCCCGAGGCCAGCCATGCCCAGCTCCAGGGCAACAACAGGTCCACTGTGTAGGTGGGCGGGGGAGAACTTCATACGTGTCCGCCATGCTCTCACTCCAGTCAAGTGCGCTTCAAACCAGGCGGTATTACTACACCAGCTGCGTGTTGACGTCGGGCAAGAAATCGTAAAATGTGGCATGGAAACATACATCGAACCGGCAGCCTGTGAGCCGCGTTAAACAAGGACGCAAACAACACGACACCGCGGCATAGCTAGGCAGGAGACACGCAGCGGCCGGCTCACCAAGCGTGGAGGGAATGCTGCGTGGGGCCGCTTCCAATCGGGGCTTGCCAAACGAAGTTGGTCTCGTCTGAGCCCGTTGACCGGGACACCGTGGCGACCACTGCAACGTTATCCCCAACCGACCTTCGACGGCCAAATGCGAGTCCCCGGTATGTTGCGAAAGCCAGGACCACCAGACTTGTAGTGCTTCCCGGTCTTGCATGGCGGACTTGGTTGTGGAGGTGCCACAGGAGGCAGATTTCGCCGATCCTCACACGGCCTCCTGAACTCATCCAATTTGAAGTCATTCACGCACTGTCCACTACCTGACAGTGTACATCTGAAGTGGACATCCACCTCGCACAGCCAGCTGAACTCTTCCCCCTGCAGCTGGGCATCACCTGGGCACCAGCTGGGCACCTCCATGCATCCTCACACCATGGCGCGAGTGATCTATCGCTGTGTAACACCATGGCGAAAGTGCACTGCCATGTTGGCAGTGCCAAGGTTGAGTGCGAAAGAGTGCACGGTAACACACGGAAGCAACCGCAAAGCCGCCACTACACATGCCACACGAAACACGCCCTGCACAACCCACAGACCGACGCACACCGAGTGCACCAGCAGCCACCACAACAGCAGAACAGCGAACAACACATGTGCATGTAGTTATATCTATCTATATGTAGTCTTACATTGAGGGGCTCCGATCCAGTGCACCAAGCGAACGTACAACTAGATTCTAGACTCACATGCTACCCAGCAGATGCGAGCCGGCCAGGCGATCACCTGGCACAAACTGCGCACCCGTGAGCCGTGCTACCCTGGACATGGTCTTCCTGATCACAAACCCGTTTCCTTTCACTGTCGCCGCACTGAACTCCCGCAAGGAGTTCTCAATCCAGCGAGCCTTTGCTCTCTTGTTGAACGGCCCAACCAACGACACTGCCAGCGTGTTGAGGTACTGCATGGCATGCGACCCTAGTCTGCCATATGTCTCGTGCACAACCGGCACCACCTTGTACGATCCCTGCACACTCTCTTTGTACTTGTTGAGTTTAAACTGTTCGCGTACGGCGGCCGCGTGCCCCTGTGCCCCCGATGCTTTCCCCAGTAGCATATATGTAGTATATGTAGTACTATGTAGTTATATCTATACATTTAAATTTACACCCTTCACACTCATGGACATCACGGAGCACGAAGCAGATGCAGCCTATCTGTCCAGCGCCGCGCTGGCGCATGACGCCATGCGCGATGGCCCCCCCGACTTCCCCCAATTTGCCGACGGCGACGTTGCCAAAGGCCTACAAAAAAAATGGACAGCGCTGCGTGCGGCGATGTCGCCGGAGGCGGACTGGGGCCTAGAGGAGCTCGACGACGTCTTCATCGCCACTGGCCTTCCCGGTATGAGCAGAAAAGTGACCAGGGCAGTAGCGCAGACATGGCACGACGCGGTGCTGCAACAGTTGGGCAGCACCCCTGGTGGTGCAGAAGACCTTGCGCGCATGCGCAGCTGCGCTTGTCGTGTTGCCTCACTGTTTCTGGATTCCCTCCCGACCAACCGCATGCTGACTCTGAATGATGGAAATTTGTGCATGGGATGCGGTTCCGGGGCGGACTTTCCTCCCTGCCGCCATTAGATGGGAAAGTTATATGTGATTGCAATGCTCGGGTGAAGCCCGGCGATGTAGATCATGCCATGAAATATCGACACAATACCAACTGCTGGACGTTGCGCCACAACATTGCCATTACGGCTTGGTGCCGTCGAGTAAGAGCGGCAGGGGTGTCCACATCAATTGAGCCTGTGATGCGCAGCCTGGACAGATGCTACAGGGAGGACAGTAGGGGTGACATCCTAGCAAATGGTCCGGACGTAGATGTGTATGTGCTAGGTGTCACATTCATCCACCCATCTGGGTTGGCTGTGGTGGGGAAAGCATTGGGGCAAAGGGGTACGCGGCCGAAGTTTGCGAAAAGTTCAAACTCGACAAGTACAGCGTGAGTGTTCAGGGATCGTACAAGGTGGTGCCGGTTGTGCATGAGACATATGGTAGACTAGGGTCGCGTGCCATGCAGTACCTCAACACGCTGGCAGTGTCGTTGGTTGGGCCATTCAACAAGCGAGCAAAGGCTCGCTGGATTGAGAATCTTTGCGGGAGCTCAGTGCGGCGACAGTGAAAGGAAACGGGTTTGTGATCAGAAAGACCATGTCCAGGGTAGCACAGCTCACAGGTGCGCAGTTCGTGCCAGGTGATCGCCTGGTCGGCTCGCATCTGCTGCATAGCATGTGAGTCTAGAACCTAGTTGTACATTTGCTTAATTAGTGCGCTGGCTCGGAGCCCCTCGATGTAAGGGTACATTTACACCCTTATATGTGATTGCAATGCCTAGATCAAGCCCGGCAACGTAGATCATGCCATGAAATATCGACACAATACCAACTGCTGGACGTTGCGCCACAACATTGCCTTTACGGCTTGGCGTCGTCGAGCAAGAGCGGCAGGGGTGTCCACATCGAGTGAGCCTGTGATGCGCTACCTGGACAGATGTTATAGGGACGACAGTAGGGGGGACATCTTGGAGCGCTTGTCAGGTGCGCACGGTTCGGGCACGGATGTATATGTGCTGAATGTCAGCTTCATCCGTCTGGTGTGGCTGTGGTAGACAGGCATCAGAGGCAAAGGGTCACGCTGCCCAGGTTCGCGAACAGTTCAAATTCGCTAAGCACAGAGAGAGTGTGCAGGGATCGTACAAGGTGGTGCCGGTTGTGCGTGAGACGTATGGCAGACTAGCGTCGCATGCCATGCAACACCTCAACACACTGGCAGGGTCGGTGATTGCGCCGTTCGATAAGCGGGCGAAGTGCCGCTGGATTGAGAACTCCTTGCGGGAGCTCAGTGCGGCGACGGTGAAAGGCTATGGATTTGTGATCAGAAAGACCATGTACAGTGTAGCACGCCTCACGGGTGCGCAGTCCGAACCGGGTGACCGCATGTGTTACACTGAGATAGATCGGGCGATCTGTAGCACCGGGCGAGTCGCACAGCACACACAATGCAGCAAGCCAAGTTCTGCCGACCACAACTGCTGCAAGTCAACATGTCAACACAGAGACCGGGGCGGCTGCAAATTGAAGACATTACTTCAGCACAACAATAACAACACAGCGCGGCCGCAGTGTCACAGGCTGAGACTGCCTGTGCAGCTTAATTATACGGCTATGACTGAGTGTAAGTGTGAGTCAATCAGCATTGTATGTCGTGATCCAGCCATGCACAGGACTACGGTGACCATGCATGGAGTGGATGCACGGTGCTGATCCGGAGTGGCTACGGGGAAGCCATGCACCGATGGCTGACCATATGCACGAGCAATGCATGCAGATTGCATGCCAGCAGACAATGATTCTGATCGTATCCGTATGAGTCGTTTAGAGAACGCTTATATAGGCTCTGTCGATCGTAGTGTAATCACTCTTCTCGTCTGTCCAAGTCTCACATGTATTCATCCTCCACTGAAGGTACAGGCGCTGTCACGGACAGATACCTAGACAGCAAGGTATGTGACAGCACCAACCCCTGCGCATGGTTACGGCATGCACAGGATCCCACAGGCCCTAGGCCACGGTCCACTGAATTACAACATGGTATCGGTGATGATTGTGGGTATTCTTGTGATGTCTATTAGTTTGCGATAGATTCCAGGGAGAACCTGCGGTTACGGCTGCGCGTTCCGATGAGCGTGTCACACCGTTCTAGCGTGTAGCCAATCGTAGAGAGATTAGAAAAGCTAATGCAGAATGGTACGGCGGAGCTGCATTATGCTTGTGTGCTGGTCTCGCGAAGAGGCCTACGGGTCTGCGTTTCCTGCGACATACGGTGGTCATGTTGCGGGACACCACCATTCCGAGACGATTCAATGGCATCTCGCCAAGGATCTATCGGATCTGACGGTGTGGAGGGAGCAGTTAACCCTCCGCACCATCGCACTCGCTCCACAGTGCGCCGCGAGCAGGCCGCGGAGGGTCAGTTCATGCCCCACGGGGAAGGACAAGACACTGGGACCTACGGGTATCTCAGTGTTAACCCTCTGCAGGCCGCCATGCCGAGCAACGCTGATCCTACGGGGAATGCGGGTGCTCAGGCAGCGGTGCACGGAGCGCAGGAAGTGCCACACGTTGCCCAGACAGCATGGGCAGCGCAGCAGATACCACCTCCAATACCGCAGCCTTCGCAGGCTGCTATGTCATCCGGAGCGGCAGCAACAGCCGGGTCGATCGATGTTGCAACTCTCGCGAGCGCGCTATCGCTCGTAATGCCTAAGTCTGTGCCGGGAAAGTCTCTAGTTGAGAAGCATAAGTTCCCGGTATGGAACCATAAGTATGATCACTTTCGGGTGTTCAAGAAAGAGGTAGAGAGTTGGGCAAACATGGTGGGAGAGAATAGCTTGCTGGTGAATGATCCACTGGCACAGAATAGCCAGGCTCATGAGTCGGTGAAGCATTGGCTATTCATAAAATTACCAAAGGAGGATAGGGATTTTGTGTCCGACTGTAGCTTTGTCCACGAGATATGGTCACTGCTGCATGCCAAGTACATGCCTTCTGTTGAGGTAGAGATACAGAAGCTATACCAACAGCTCAGTGGTGCTAGACAAGCGGGAAAGCCACTAGAGAAACATGTCAACGAGGTAGTTGGTATAGTGAACCAGATGAGGGGTCTGGGAGAATCTGTGCCTGACCAGCTGCACCGCTCCAGGCTACTGGCAGTAGACAGGGAGTATGCACTGCTGCAGCCGATGCTGCAGCAACTGCCAGTGCAGCAGATAGTGTCCACGCTGCTAACACATGCTCAGACTAGCAGCCAGCCTGCCCCATCGCGATTCCCACGGGATGGTCGCGGTGGTCAGCAGCGTTTTGGGGGACGAGGGTATCGTGGTGGACGCCACGGTGGTCGCCATGGTACACCCCCACAGGTTGCTGCAGTGGGAGCAGGGGGAGCAGATAAACGCAAGTGCTTCAACTGTGATAAGCCTGGCCATCTGCAGAAGGATTGCCCTTTGCTCTCCGCAGAGGTCAAGCAGTTCCTGCAGAAGCAAGCAGCTGCAGGGCGAGGCCGTGGCAGAGGCCGCAGGGGCCCTCAGGTGGCTGTGGTTGACCTAGAGGAACTGCGAGCTGAATGTGCTGATGGGCCATCGCCCAACATGCCATACACGTTTCTGGTGGATAGCGGGTCTGATCTGAACATTTGCTTTGATTATAGCATGTTCAGTGAGATCAAGCCACCGGATATCACAGACTGCCAGCCTTTAGACCAGGACAGGCTCAAGATATATGGCATGGGCACTATCAGGGCGAATGTGGGGAAGTACGTAACAGTACAGGGCGAACTGGTGCCTGTGGACATTGAACTAGATCATGTTTACTGGGTGCCAGCCAGCCCGATAAACATCCTATCAACGACTGTGCTGAAGCGGTCGAGCATATACTTGCACACAGGCAAGGCAAATACAGTAGAAATGCCTGGCTTCTATGACCAAGCCCAGACATTCGTGGGCAACTGTGAGCAGGGTGTTGATAGTGAGGACAACCCCACACTGAGCTGGTATTGCGGGACAGGCAGACCAATGTGGGAGCTGCGCCCTGTAGATTCAGGGACAGACTGGACCAGTGCTAACAATCTTTTCCACAGAAATAGGAAATGGGTTGGTGAGCAGGCGAAAGTCGCTGCAGTAGATGGTGTACCCATTGGTCAGAGATCTTCTTTCCAACTCGACCCAGCGTTCCTGGTGCATATCTCGTTTCACCATGCTGGCAACCGAATTCTCAAACTGATGACAGACAATCCAGACCTGTATGACCTCAAGCTGCCTAAACCTACGGGAGTAGCACTTGAGTGTCATGGTTGCCATGTGGCGGAACAGAGAAGTGGTGACAGAGCACAGCACGGGGGCAAAGTGACAGAGAATGCCACGTATGCTGGAGAAGTGCTGCATGCGGATCTGGCGGGACAGATTAAGCCAGTAGGCATAGGAGGAATGAACTACATCCTGGTAGTAGTGGATGAGTACAGCAGGTACTCCCATGTGATCCCGCTGAAGTCAAAAAGCGGTGCTGCGGAAATGATATGCCTTCTGATATAACGCATCCGCACTCAGATTGTCTATGACAAGGAGGTAGGTGTGCGGAGGCGGCACACGGACCAAGGAGGTGAGTTCAGCTCGGGTCAGCTGGCTCAGTACCTTGAGTGGCGAGGGATAGTGCACACGTTCACTGACACCGCCCAACATGAGTCAAATGGGTTGGTAGAACGAAAGATTGGTGTGCTGAAGACGTCTGTGCGGGCCAGTCTGCTGCAGGTGGCAGTGCCTGCATTCCTGTGGCCGGAGGCATACATGTGCGTGAACCATGCACACAACCTGACGCCGAGCACAGCACTAGAAGGTGTGAGGCGTAAGGAGGCGAAACAGAAGCTGGAGGACAGGCTTGTTGCCACCAGCTCTGAGCCATGGTCCACGAATGAGCAGCAGCGGGCTAAGCAGGTGAGAGTCCGGAAGGCTGCAGCGCATGCGCTGAGCCTGAACGAGTTGTGTGAGAAACTGATTGCCAGGAGAGAATTGGCATTTGTGGCACAGTATATGAGAAATGTGAATGTCAGAGAGATTGTGCCATATTTGTTGTGGTTTAGGAAGGTCAGAGAAGATAACTTCCGTCTCGTGGTGGCACAGGTGAAGCCTTTCGGGTGCCCAATATATGTGTATCCACGGAGGGAGCACTTCAGGCACCTGGAAGCGCGAGGAATCCTCGGTGCCTATATGGGACCGGGTGGAGGTCCTCACATGGACAGGGTTTACGTGAAGCGTGGGAATGGGGGAACAGTGCGGATGTACAGGCACACGGCTGCTCCACCTGCTCTAGTGAAGGATTTCGCGCAGCGATTTCACATGGCTGGGGAGGCTACGGCGGACCCAGTTGTGCTAGAGAACTATGAGCAGGGTGAATTTGAGATCCTACCCGATCAGTATACCAGTGTAGTGCCAGAGGCTGAGTTCTTGCCCAACATGAAGAAGTGGGTGAAGAGCACCAGTGTGCGGGCAGTGCGTCCACCAGCCAGTCGTGAACACATGATGCCAGAGAGGGGCAGAAATGTGGATTGGGCTGAGGGGGAGCATCCGGGTCTGGGCCATCAACACTGGGAACCAGGAAGAACGCTGCATAGGCGTTTCAAACCGCAAGACGAGCTACCTGAGGGTGAGCCTGAGTTCTCTCCTAGAGTGTTGGGTGCAGAGCTGCCGGCGCGACATGAGCGCTGGCACACACCAGAGATCAGTGAGGCAGTGGTTGCAGCGCGCTGTGATCATGCAGCGGCTGACAGTGCTGCAGCAGTGGCACACTGGGACTATGATGCAGCAAACCAGCCGTCTGGGCCTCTACACCACGAGTTTAGGCCTGCAGAGACGATCCCTACGAGGGATAGAGCTGTGCTGCAAATAGGGGACTGTGATATCTATCCACTTCCAACTGATGAGGAAGTGAGTGATAGTGAGTCCAGTGATGGAGGTGAGGATGACTCTGAGTCTGAGTCTAGATCCCGCTCGCGCTCAGCGGAGCCAGTCCAACGGTCGATGGGCAAGGAGCTGAGTGAGCCACCCCCACCTGTGCGAGCTGACGGTCACGGCGGCGGCCGAAGTCACCGCGGGTCCACGGTGTCAGGGCGTGATGACCGCGACAGATATGATGAGCCAAGGTATATATCTGGATCTGAGGGCCAGGGGCAAGGCGAGTTACGGCATGTGCCTAGGGGAATAGCGACAGGCGGTGATGGCTCAGGGGGAGAGTCAGCACCAAGTGCCGCGAGGGGCAGCGGAGATCGTCTGGATCCGCCACATGAGGTGAGGGTTCGATGGGTTCCAAAGCCTTTTCACTTGATTCGCAAAGTCTTAAGACCTGCTGTCCATGCTGTGGGAGCAATTGTGAGTGATGCTGCTGTTGAGCGCATTTCCCCGGAGGAAGCACGTGAGCATGATGCTGCGAGCTCCACAGTAATGGATGATGAGAATGACGTCGGTGACTGGGCTGAAGGAGTGTCGGCGACGGCTGACAGTGTGCCTCCTGATGCAGAAAAGACGACGGGGCAGAAGGTGACTCCAAACGGTGGCCCTACTGCTAGCCTTAGTGAGTCCAGGCGTGCAGCTACCGTGAGGAAGAGGGTCGAGGCCGTAGTAGATGATCCAACGGTGCAGCAGGCCATGCTTGGCACTCACCGTGAGCAGTGGATCACGGCCATGCTCGATGAGCTGACCTCCTTAAGAGAACATGATGTGTTTGAGCTGGTCGAGTGCCTATCAGGAGTGAAGCCTGTGACAGGCAAGTGGGTGCTGAAGATCAAGCGAGGAGCACAGGGTGAAATTGAGCGTTTCAAGGCCAGATATGTAGCCAGGGGATTTACGCAAGTGGAGGGCGTAGATTTCTTTGAGACATGGGCACCTGTGGTCAGTTATGCTACCTCCAGGGCTCTGTTATCAGTCTGTGCAATAGAGGATCTAGAGACGAGGCATATAGACATAAAATGTGCTTTCCTGAATGGTGTTCTGGAGGAGGAAGTGTATGTGGCACAACCTCCGGTACTAGATGATGGGTCTGGTATGGTGTGGCGTCTGAAGAAGGCGTTGTATGGTCTGAAGCAAGCTGCCAGGGAGTGGCACAAAGCGCTTGCAGAACTCTTATTGAGTATGGGTTTTGTGAGATCAGCCAGTGACCCTGCACTGTTTATCTGCAAAGTAGGACGTTGTCTTATTTTTCTGTGGGTCGATGATCTGTTGATTTTCGGTCGCAGAGAGCAGACGGATGATGCCATCAGAAAGATCCTTGAGGAATTTGAGGGTCGTGACCTGGGGGAGCTGGGATATGTGCTGGGCATGGAGGTCATACGTGATCGCGCTGCTCGCACTATCACCATCACACACAGAAAGAGCATCAGGGACATGCTAGAGAGATTTAGCATGAGTGAGTGCAGACGGGCGCCAACTCCGTTGGTGCCAAAGCAGAAAATGTTTAGCCTGAAAGGAAGATCCTAGCCAGGAGAAGGCTACAGGCACAGAGCATAAGAGGTTTATGCAAGCCGTAGGAAGCATCCAGTATGTGGCAGTTGTGTCGCGTCCAGACATTGCGTTTCCGGCTAATGTCTTGGCCAGGCATATGGCTGGGAGTGCCAAATGTCATTGGAATGGTGTCCTTCACGTACTGAGATACCTGCGAGGGACCATAGACATTGGCTTGACCTTTAGTGGCTCCAATGGGGGATGTCAGGTGTTGGAAGCATTTACGGATGCTGACTTCGCCAATGGTGCTTGCTTGAAGAGCGTGTCAGGAGTAGTAGTCCTGATGCATGGGAAATGTGTGTTCTGGCGTTCGAAGAGGCAGACTATTGTGGCTGGTGATACAACTGAGGCAGAGCTCATTGCTATGAGTTCAGCAGCCAATGAGGTGATGTGGGCAAAGCAGTTGTGCACTGATCTTGGTTTGTCGGCTGTGAAGCCAACGCTGTGGGGTGACAACAAGAGTGCCAACTTGCTAGCAGTGAACCCCATCTCTAGTGACCGCTCCAAGCACATCAGGGTCAGGGACCTGAGGGTCCGAGAGTTCGTAGAACTCGACGAATTGACTATCAGCTGGGTTAGCACGGTAGACATGCTAGCTGATATGTTCACAAAGGTGTTGGCAGGACCAGCACTGGGAAAATTTAGAGATAGACTGCAGCTTGCGGTAGTACAAACTTAGTCTAGGGGGAGTGTCGTGATCCAGCCATGCACAGGACTACGGTGACCATGCATGGAGTGGATGCACGGTGCTGATCCGGAGTGGCTATGGGGCAGCCATGCACCGATGGCTGACCATATGCACGAGCAATGCATGCAGATTGCATGCCAGCAGACAATGTTCTGATCGTATCCGTATGAGTCGTTTAGAACGCTTACATAGGCTCTGTCGATCGTAGTGTATTCACTCTTCTCTACTGTCAAAGTCTCACGTGTATTCACCTCCAAACTGAAGGCACAGGCGCTGTCACGGACAGATACCTAGACAGCAAGGTATGTGACAGCACCAACCCCTGCGCATGACTACGGCATGCACAGGATCCCACAGGCCCTAGGCCGCGGTCCACTGAATTACAACACTCGCCCCAAGAATTGCGCCAGATGCACCGCTTTCTCCAGCCGTACACCCCCCGTGGTGCGGCGGTGTGGGCATGCATGCTCGTGACATGGTGGGGCATGCTACGCAAATCCAACACCACGACCGGCTTCCAAAATCCAATGGACCCGGGCGCGTGTATCCTCGTCAGCGACGTCACAACAGACACCGCGGCCCACACTCTCCAGATCATAGTCCGGAAGTCGAAAACCAACCAGTTCGGCGAACGTGTTCATACGATCCACGTAGCCGGTGATCGCGGCGATGCACTGGACCCCGTCGGCGCCTGGTGGGCACACCTAGCGGTTAACCAGCCACCGGCATATGCCTCCGCATTCTCGTTTAGGCAAGGGAGCCATCTGGAGCCGATGTTTCACTCAACGCTGGTCGACGCGACTAAGCGATCGTTCGCCATGACCGGCGGCGACGCCTCGACGGTGTCAGGACACAGCTTCCGACGCGGCGGCGCGTCTCTCGCATTCGAAGCAGTGATTCCGGATGCGCTCATACAGCGCCAAGGCGATTGGCAGTCCGACTGCTACAAAGGGTACATTGACCTGTCCCGCGAGCAGCCGCTGCGCGCGTCCCGCGCCATGGCAGCGCGCATGCGCACCGGCGCGCCGAGCGCTTCGCAGCATTCCGATAGCCCTTTCGGCCACGTCGCCGTCGACCTCATGCCCCCGGCAGTCAATCCGGCGTACGTGGCAGCGGATCCACTCGCGTTACTCCAGATGAGCGATGCAGAAATGCAGGCCATCGAATGCGATGTCGAGATCTTTGGAAATAGGCAGTAGGGCAGATATTCAACAAAAAAAAAGGCGGCGCGTACGGTTACATGATTAGCTAGACTATTGTGCCAAGTTCGAGGTTTTTCGGGGGGGTTTTCGGGGGGTTAGGGCCCCTGTAGCTGGGGCTTCCGACTGAGCAGGTCCCGAGCCTCGCGTTGCACTGCTCCTCGATCAAGAGAGCATACACAGCCGGGAGCCCCAAGCTGCCACGCAAACGTGCAGAACCTTCTAGAAGGTTAATCCCGAACAGCGCGGCTGCGGGGCGTTGCGGTGTAGCGGTTTCCCCCGAGGAGCTTCTGGTTCCACACCTGGATTTCCAGGTGAGTCGACATAGCGAGGTCAGCATGCAGGTACCACTGACGGCGTGAGTGCAGGTAGGAAATCCCCAAACACCGCATTCCCAAAAATTGACCGGTTCGGCCGAAAACGGCAGGTTTCCCAAAACTCCGAAAACAGGGCTCCAACCTCGGGAGGTCAGGTCTCGTTCCAACCCAACGCCAGCGTCCCCAAATCATACGCAACACCAAACAAATTATAGATGGATTGCAGCGGCACAATTTTCAGCTATGATATCACTTCGCGCCGGAGCTTCGTGGCTGTCACGTCGCGAACGGCGACTGGCTGCACCCACGAAGCTTACGGCTCATTGATGATGGAGTATATGATTCTTTTGTTAAACCAAGTATATACACAAGAATTCGTGTAGGGCACTGATCATGTTGGAGGTGTGACTCTAGTAGCACTTGGCTGAGGCTGCGTTGGTGCCCAAAGCCTGATGTAGAGGTGGCACATTACCGGGTTGCATCCGACACCAGTCATGCAAGTGAAATGATGACAATTGATGCTTTGTTGTATCGTCCGTTTCGCCAGGACGTGGTAAGTTGGCACGGCCAGACATGGCTAGCAACTGCCACAACCAACAGGTAGAGATCATCTCCAACTTTGCTGGCTATAACCGGCCAACACAGCGTTGACTCGTTTTATCATTGCGTACTAAAAATCAATCAGCTGCCAATGGCATACAGCATTGAAGCACAAGGCACTCCATCAGCACCAGCTAACAGTAGTTGAGAATGCACATGCGCGCTGCGCACACAAATGTGGTACAGAAATGTTTTCCGTCAATGATAGATCTGACAGCTCATTGCACAATGCTGCGAAATGGATGCGGTGCTGTATTGCTGCTATACCATCAAACATGATTTGCCCCGAAAATCCAAGATAACCGCACCAGGTCTAGGTGTCAGTGCTTGTTCCAATCAGCATCTGCTGCCGGTGCCGTATCACAGCTCGAGTTCCCGGCAGCTTCGCCAGATCATGTTGTACGGTTCAGGACCGCATCGCATGCAGTGTTAAAGCGTGGCTTGGTGCGCTCATGCAATGCTGACGCACACTCACCTCAACTGTGGAACCTGCATGTGACCTCTTGGGATCGAGCCTGTGGGACGACTCAGCGGGTCTAGGGCCTTGTAGAGCACCCAAAGACAGTCTGGGATACATTGTCGCCTTTACTCAACCCCTCGTGGCCCGAAGATGCCACATGCCACTTTCTACACGCTCCCAAACGAGTCCGTAGACATTCCTCAAGTTCCAAAACATGCCCTACAATGAGCCCAAGCTCGGGTTGTCATGTTTTTGGTGTCTTCAACAGGTCTACACGTAGCATCAGGCTGAGCCCCACCCTGCCGGAAGAACTCCAGCAGATGCCATGTGTGTTGGACAGCAGAGACAAGGGTCAGGTTGCCTCGGGCTGCAGGCATTCAGTGTTGCAGGACAGACCACTTGCAGGACTTTGCCAGGGCCTCATGCTTGCTTTCTCGACTTGCTGCACACAGTGCTCTAGGCCCGCCTGCCTGTTGTTGAACGCATTCCATGACCAGGCAAGCATCCGGGAAGGTCTCCTTCCAATGCGCGAAACTTCTCCAGTACAGCAGGGTACTGCCATGCATCGTACAGTGTAGTGTGTTAGCGAAGTGAAGCTGTGCTATGCGATCAGCTAGTCCTTCGAAGGCAACCGCTGCTTAGCTTGAGACTTGATCACGAGCTTGTGCAGCTCAGGGCACTCCCACCACTTGCACAGTTGTGTCCATTCATGCTCACGCCGTGTGTAGGTGCTTGTGCTGCTTCTGCTTCTCTTTGTGCTGCTTGCTTGATTGCTCCCCTCGTTGCCACTGATGCAATGATCTGTCAGTGTTGTGGCCTTGCATGACAACCACCGTTGCTGCTCTACCCCCTGACTTTCATGTCTGCTGTACGGTTCTCAGGTTGCTGCTAGCAAGCACGGCTGTACCGTCTGTCACCGATTGAAACTGCCACAGCATGCTTGCCAAGCTACACTGGGACGAGGCAGAGGCCGGCTGCCTCTGATATGCACCCATGCCACCTATGCCTCTGGCCAGCGGTAATGGGCTGTCAGTTGTATGCACACTGGATTGCGCCCATACCAACCATGCTTCTGGCAGGTAGGGCTGGGCTGTCAGTTGTCGCCTCTGTGGCAACAGGAGCTGCAGACCCTGGTTTGCCCCCTGGTGTGCGCTGCAGTGCAATGCAATGATGCACGGCATGGCAAAGCTTTACCAGAGTAGTTCAGTTGAGCTTGATCCCAACAAGGTCTGCCTGCGGATCACCTGTGGACAGGTGGGCCCTGCTGCCCATGCCATCCTCCAGCCACCTGCGGCACGGAGTTGTTCGGGGGGCACAAGCGCTCACTAGCCCCGAGCTCAGCTTCTCAATTAGCAAGCAATGACGGAAGCATTCTCTGATGGAGAGCATTGTAGTAGCATGCTGTATCACTGGGACTGTGCAAGCGTGGCAAGGAAAACAGACTCAATCATAAATGATGATGCTATGAGTCATCTGCACAGGCTCAGCTGTGGGCCCCCCTCCTTGACTGACCCGTGCAGGCCGCAGCACCCAAATCCGACCTCCGGGAAAGATCTCGTCACCATTGACACTCATCAAGGGATATTTACGTATGCTCAGTGTTGGGTCGTGAGTTCTGTGCTGAGATTTCTGCAGCATGAGTAAAGCCCTCAGCCCATGTGGGGTCTCAGTCCACCTCCTCTGTTTGGTACTGCACATGCAGACCTGCCCACACAGTGCTGTGGCTGCTGCAGTGGACATATGATCGATGACTACTTCTGATGCGGTTTTGCTGTGTGCACATCCAGATACAGCTGTAGTAGTTCAAGGTGCTGGTTCTACACATCTCACAGCTGTGTCACATGGCACACCAGTTGCCGGCACGCAAGCACCTCAGGCAGAAGTGGCACGCTTGGCTGTTGTGCTCAAGCGCAACATTTTCAGCGAGTGAGGCATGCGCGAACACGGTGTACAATGGGAACACGCGGTGGGCAATGTGGTGCAAGTGGAGTGCTGAGCAGTTTGTGCACATGGCCCATCGTTGTTGAACCTTCACGGAACGCTCCCCAGATCTGCAGCAACGAACTTTGCGCTCCTTTGATTTGGACAGCGGGGCAGGGCCGTGGGCCGTATTGGAACTGGCGCTTTCAAGAACGGCGATCCCCGCCTGACTGGCAAACAACAGTGCACACCCGACGTCGACCGACTCAAGTCCGCTCGACAGAGCCGGCCTTACCCTCCAGAACGCATGCTGATTGATCAGTTGCGAGGAAAAGATCTCCGCTCCATGTAACCCACGCATCAGTTACAACTGCCTGATTTGGGTGATCGCGGATGACCGGGTCGACTCGATAGCCGGGCATTCGGGGCAGCTAGCAACCGACTGCTCAATTCCGCCATGCCGACGATGAAACCGTCAGCAGTGCGCTGCAGTGACGGCCACCCCTCTCCAGCCCCAACCAATGAAACGTGGATTTTGCTAGCATGGCAAACATGGTATGGTGTCACACAGTGATAGATATAGGACCCATGCAGCAACGCCGAGGCAACGCATGTGGCATGTGCCTGCTCCACTGGGTGCCACCCGCTGCAGATGCACGTACGCCTGAGCTTGGCAGGCTGCATTGTGCCTTTTGAGGGCAAACGCTCATCACATCGATTGACCTGCAGACCATTCTCGTTGCCATGTGTCAGCAAATGGCTTCTTGCTTGTGGATGAACCTCCGACCAAAGCACATATCTCCGCGTGTACCAGAACCCGGGGCCCGGCTGTCTTGCCTTCATGCCTCCATGCGTGCGCGAAACATGTCGTCTCAGTGACAATGCCGAAGGAGCATGCATGACACTACACACGCAACTCCCCTGCACGGCTGGAGGCGCACACCCAATTCCGGGCAACCAGTCGGATGTGATCTGGGCCAGCACCTCCAGCTTTACTCAGGTAGTACGGCGCTACTAGTTCCGGTTTCGACACGTTGGCAGGCCGTGGCAGGCCCGCCGCATCGCAACTTGAGCGCGCCACAGCTGCCCGCCCCCCGCCGCCTGCTGCGCCTGCCTCTCCCTCGTCTCACCATGTGGCAATCTGCCCGTCTCCACTCATGCCACGCTGCCGCTTGTAGCTTGCACGAGCAGCACGGAGTGTTTCCTCTTCGGGGCCTGCACTGTACATAACGAATGTCCCTGATACAGGCCTTCACTAACGGCCAGGGCCGTTGTCAGGCATGCATGAGGCACAGCCAAGGCATACAACAACCATAGTTTTGATCAGGCCCGCCGCTGTGCATTGCGAGCTGCCCCCTGCCTGGAGGCTGCACGCACCACATGAGCCCTAGGCCGGCATGAGAGCCCTGGCGTCATCGCAGCACCGCCCGGGCCTGCAGCCGCATCTGCAGCAGGCGTTGCCCCCACACGCACCCGCCGTGGGACGCTGTGCCATGGCAGCGGTACTACAACTTTGCTCAAACTTGCAGTAGCAGCAGCAGCACAGCAGAAGCAGTAGCACAGCAGCCGCAGCACGGTATGCAGGCCACACCAGTGTCATGCAGGCCGTGAGATGCCTCCCGTCTCACTGCGAGACTCATGTGAGTACTGTGCGAGTTTCTGTGCGCAGCTTACTACCCCTTCCCCACAGGCACTGCAGTGGTGTGTCTTCGTGCTCCAGCAGCAGTACTTGATTTTAAACGGCTTGATCTTCAACGGCAGCTCAACATGTGCACAACAGCTCAATTGTGTCCGGCACCTCTGTTGCAGCTGCATTAGTGAGCAAGGTCGCTGAGTTTGCGGAGCGCATCGAGTCTGTGGTCTTCAAGGTAGTGCATACAGGTATCCGGTGCTGCCGTGGCCACAGGTGCGAGCGCGAGTGCCGTGGTGGCGCAGCACATGAACAGCAGGCCGCGGCATGCACCGTCTGAATGGCTGCAACCTCTCAGCGAGAGACCCCATGGCTGGCAGCCCCTCAGGCATTGCCATATGCATTGAAGAAGGGAGGAAGCCCACCGAGGCCAGGCCTCAGTGGGCCAGACTCAGCTGCGAAGGCGTTCCACAGTTGCGTGTGTCCACTGCTGGCCCAGCGCGGCTCGGCAGTGGTCGCCAGCACGAGTCTAGAGGCTCTTCGCAGCTCAGGGTCGTGGGACGAGCGCTGTGCGCGTGTGGCCACCGGTGCCGCATCAGAACGGACAGATCAACACGGACAGATCAAATCTTCCAGATGGCGCACGCAGGTCACAGCTGCAGCATGCAGGGGAGGCACTGGCTGGCAGCACTCCAGCCATACAAACATTTCAGGTCGATCAGCTGTAGTAAGCCGCACGTCTGCCCATGCTGCCCATGCTGCCCATGCTGTGCACAGCCTGAAGCAGGCATGCTCCTGCCCTGTGGCCCAGCAGCTCACACTTGTCCTGCACCAGCTCTGAGCACTGTGGGATGAGCAGGAATAAGCAGTTAGAGCAGGCCAGCCCGCAGCTGAAATTCTTCAGCTATTTTTTGTTCATTCAGCCATGGGTGATTGTTGGGCAACTGTTGGTTGAGGTGGTAGCTGCGCACATGGGGCATGCTTGATGCTGTGCCACCTGCTGCCTCTCCATTTCTGCACCTGGCTTCACCTCATGCGCCTGTGCCAACCAAGCAGCTGCCACATCCAGACATGTGCACTCAGATGACAAGATGTGCCAGGGCCTCCCCAGGACAGTGCTCCAGGTGGCACTGCACAGTTGGAGGACCTGACAGGCATGGCCGTGGCATTGCAAGTATGTAGTGCAGACCATGAACTGCTCATGGGCATGCCACATGAAGCACTTTTTCGGGGACACAAGTCAATTTTAGGTCAAATTTTCAGGGACATCTACCATTATTGTTGGCTTGCATGGTGAATGTTTTTTATGCATTGCCATGAATCGTACCTCTGTGTTCTACTGCCTTGTGGAGCATACATCTGTAACGTATCTCACCTCCTTTTGTTGGCTTCATGTGGCATGCCCCTGAGCGAAACACGCATATTTGAAAAATTGGCCCAGGCTTGGCCCAAGCTTGGACCAGGCTGCTCAACTCAACAAGCAGCGTGTTCAGCTCAAACTCTCACTCAACACAAGTTGCACATGCCAAAACTGGCAGCCCAACAGAAGAGCACACACAGTTGCACTGTCATGCTGGCCTAGATCGGAACCAGATCTAGATGCTGCTGGCTCAGATGCAAGCTTGGTTTGAATTGGGAAGGGTGGCGGCAATGGCTTCAGGCAGAGTACATTGAGTTCTGTGGCAGAGAGCTCTGCTGTTCTACACCAACTACAGCTGTGGCTCAGTGGCTTGGGGCGGTGGCAGGCCGGGAGGCATGCTGCACTTTGAAGGCAGGCTGACATTTCAAACATCAGGCACAGGGCAGGAAAGCAGGCTTGGCAACACAGTGCAGGCAAATGAGCCAAGCTTGGAGGTACAGCCAGAGCTTGCAGAGGCATGCATGCAACCACATATACATGTGACATGCCATGGGCACAACTGAAATCTCAACAGGGTACATGGCAGAGGCTCCTCCACAGAATCCACTTCAGCTACAATAAATTCTATCTGAAAATTTAATGTACAAGGTTTGATGCACACAAGGTCGCATGGCCAAGGTCAGGGGCCACACTGCATGTCGACCAGTGTGTTGCATGGAGAGCAACGCTGGAGCCCAGCAGCATGGGCAACAACAAGCAAGCAAGCAAGCAAGCAGGTAAGCAAGCAAGAGATCGAATCCCAGCAGGTGGCTGGCAGCAAGCAGCAACATGCAAGAATCCATCAACTTCTGCATGTCAGTGCCAGAGTGGACAGTGATCAACCTCCAGCAGTCCCCTCTCGTGGCTCGCTTGAAAGCAGCACACCTTGTGCGTCTACTCTCTCCAGCACCATCTCCGGCAGCCACACCACCAGGACATGCAGAGTACAGGCATCGCCCTGTTCATGGGTTCATGCACAGCAAGGGGCCCAGGGCTGATAGGGGGCCGATCCAGTGCATCATGCATACATCATGTGAACAGCTAATCTGAGCACTCAGGTGCTTTCAGCACTCAGGTGCATGCCACTCAGTCATGCAGCACATGTGACCCGGCAGGACAAAGCGATCCAGCAGGACAAAGCGATCCGGCAGGACAAATGGATTGCATGCGATCCGGCAAGACGATCGGATCGCAAGACAGACACCGTGTTCATCGCCTCATGCATGGATGTGAATGTGGACGCTTGCCTGGCTCGCCGTGAAGGGGGGTGCTGGTGGGGAGTGCCCAGGCAACATGGTGGGGAGTGCTGCAGTGGTGGGATGCTTGGTGCAACACATGCCGCTGGAGCTTGGTCTTGCTTGGTCCTGTGCCATCGGCCACATATGATGCAGGCAAGGGTTTTGCACTGACCATGTCAAGGCCTCACCAGATCTGGTCATTACAAACCAGCCACAGGCAGCTGGCAGCTGTGCAGACACACTGTCAGTGTGAAGGCAGAGGGTCAGCCAGTGTTGCCTCCCAGTGGTGGCCCCAAAGTGCACAGCTCTTCCAGAGTCATGTTGTGAACAGGCTGGGACGGTGTGCTGGTTGGCAGTACTCCCCTGGCTCTGCAGGTGTGGTGTCACGCATGAACTGTCAAGCATACACTGAGTTGTTTGCCATGCTGCTGCTGCTGGTTCTGCATTCATGCAATGTGTCAGGACTGTGTCTCTGGGTCTGGGTGGAGGTCTGGATTGAGTGACCTCATGATGTTCTGGTGGCAGCTGCCTGCCTGCCTTTCCTCCTGCTATTGGCTCACTCTGCAATCAGGAACAGGGCTTGCCTGAGAGTTGCCTGGCAGGGCATGGTTGTGTGTGTGTGTGTGTGTGTGTGTGTGTGTGTGTGTGTGTGTGTGTGTGTGTGTGTGTACAGGAGGTGGCTGACTGCAGAGGCCAATATGGCAATGAGTGGCACACGACAGAGCATCTGAGCAAGCACTTGCGCAAGTGCCTGCGAGTGCTGAGGCATGCATGCTTGCTTCGCAGTGTGGCAGCGATCACTAGTGCCCTGGCCAGCTGCGCCTGCAGGGACAGGGCTCCTGTTGGCCTGTGGGCACAACCAGCACATCTGCAGGCCTCGCTGCTGGGCTCCTGCGTTGATCTCTGTACAGTAACACGTTGGCAGGCCAGGCCAGCCCAGACTCCCGCATGCAATCTGTGCAGCAGCGATGCACACGTTGGCACATCATCATTTCTGGTCTCCTGTGCAATCTAGCCAGGTGCAGCTGGCCAGCATGCAGGCAGGCAGTATCTTCCTGGTCTTGGACTGCTGATCAGCAGTCACAGTGCTGTGGCACAGTGCGGCTGCGGTGCACTGCCGTGTCCAACATTTTCAACATTGTATCAACATTGTAAGTTAGACAGATCTGTGCTGCAGAACGATGCAGACTGGAGACTGCTGAGCCCCTTCAAAGGCATGTTTCTGTGATTGCAGCTGTAAATGGTGCTTGGGGTCCATGAGTAAGCTGTTCACACTGTGCTGTGAATCCACCCAGAAACTGCCAAATTTCTAGATCTTTGCTGCAGATCTGGCACTCATGGCATGACCAGGACAGAGCCTGGATTTTCAGGCCCGCTGTCCCTGACGAATTCAGGGTGGAATTACTGGGCCCCTGCTCCGCGTGCCGCAGGATACTCCGACATCATTCGAGACAGCCTTGGAAACTGCAGTGCATCAGGTTAATCTGCAGCCAGGCACGAGGCCCTGTGGCCACTTTTCGCCTGATGCACTCAGCCTCGTGCACCATTTTGTTATATGGCATTTGATGACTGTCCTGAACCTCCACAGCTCCTCACGAAGCATGGTGTGAAAGTTTCATGTACTATGAAGGAGGCCGGTCCTGCATGATGCAAGATGACCAACTGGCCTTCCCTTGAATTCTCCAGGATGCATCCTCTGCCCACCCACAGTGCTGGCTCTGCACAAGGCAGCTACAGAGAGCAACTTGGCAGCCCATGCACACTGCTTGCCAACTGCTGACACGGAACCCGCCAGTTCTCCAGCGCAACTGCCCAGGGGGAATAGCTGCAGTACCTTGCTGCAGCAAGGTACTGCAGATCCCCCCTGTGACCTGGTGGGTGGCAGTTGCAGCTGTGCATGCAGAACCAGCTGTGCCTGGGCAGGATAACTGCAATCACCAAGACAATCATCCAGTGTCACTGAGAGAGTGCACAAGGACACACAACTTCCAACGTGCATCGCAGCAGCAGCAGCATACAATGAGACGAGCGTGACCGTTTCAGAAGATGGATGGCTAAAGCAGTGTGATGTGCCAGTTCCTCCCAGACAGAAATTGAGCTGCGCGGGCTTGGTGGCGCTTATGGAGCAACATGAGCATAAACGGTTGCCATGTTGGTCGCAGGCCCGGGCAGCGGCTGCTGGCTTCCCGTAGATGCTGGCGAGGTGCGCCTGAGTTGCTGGCTTGGCACCGAGAGGCAGTCAAGCGTGGGAAGCTTTACTGGAACACACAGTCCGGCATCGCCATGACGAGAAGACCGATCTGCGCCTGCACGAAACACAGTTGTGTAGGTCGTCTGTTGCACCTCTTCCTGCAGCTGCATCATCACGGATGGCACGGACGGCCTGGCGTGGTAGAGGCATTGACAGTGTTTGAGTGAAACGTGACATCACAGCGACGTTGCCCTGACACACACCCGAGAAATGTGGTATTTGTGGATAATGATTTCTGGATTAAACCGATACGCATGGGATCTGGCCTCATGGCGCGAGCACGTGCAGCCCAGGCCCCGATGTGTACGATCGAAAATACATGCACATCGGCGAAAGCACCTGTCATGGCCGATCTGAGACGAGTTGGCCCCGTTTGAAAGCACCAGCCACTGCAAGACATATCACCGATGCCTGGCCGCCTCAGCCAGTCACTCCTCTATCAGTGTACACAGTCAACGCTGGATAATCGCTGTACATCTGTTCCCATCGTCTCACGCTGCTGCTCAGCCGTAACGCTGCCCTGACTGCACCGTTGGAGGATTAAAACACCGTTTGAGAAGCAATTCATTCTCCGTATACATCATCGGGGCTTCCTCGTCGATGCAAGCCGGCGCGAGGCTCAACAGCTGGGCCGCAAACAACAACGGCGCCCGCTGGTAGCCACGCCCCAGTCCAGGAATCGTTTATGGTGAGTAGTCTGCTGACATCCGACCACTATTTTGACACTCTTTCTGGCCGACCCGTTGACCCGCAGGTGGCTGTCAGCCCTTCGCCCTTCTGGCTTCCGCCAGCGCCAAGTGGCTTCCCACGAGGTTTTCCTTGCCGCGAATGCCACAGCGGCAGTCTCCTCACGCGTCAGCAACATGCTTGCCACACACACCCAGGCAACCAGAGCAGGCGACGTGCTCAATTAGTGCTGCGTCTGCTGTGTTCGGG
The DNA here is from genome assembly GCA_900538255.1 of Ulva mutabilis. Taxonomy (NCBI): domain Eukaryota; kingdom Viridiplantae; phylum Chlorophyta; class Ulvophyceae; order Ulvales; family Ulvaceae; genus Ulva; species Ulva mutabilis. The sequence continues at coordinate 501,428 of UNSF01000007.1, read as the reverse complement.
GCCGCCAGCCTGCGGCCTCGTGTGTGGCGATGGCTTCGCATCGTTTCACAGGTCGCTCTTGCTGTGAACAAACGCGCATGACGCTTGGTGGCGCGTCACCGCCGCTGTCGACGCCGCTGTCGACGCCGCTTCGACTGCCTTCTCCGTGCAATGCAAAGGGGTCCTTGTCCAAATCGTTTCTCGTGCGTTTTCATGTCACCTACTACCATTTGAGCGCCTCCATCGCGCAGCGATAGTAACGTTGTCCGCGCGGCTCTACCCGAACGGATAGCGCAGCTAGATGCTGTCGCAGCAGCTGCGATTGCCCCGGGTGTGGGTGACGGGCACGCTCGGCTTGGCGCGTTACGCGGCGCGTAAGTTTGCATCTGATTGCCCATGTTTTCGGCCGAACACCGCATCTGAACCGACGTGCCATGCCTGCCAACGGGCCCCGTCAGCTCCCTCCAGCTTCTCGTCACGCCGCATGAGCACTCACCGCACCGCACCTGAACCGTCTCTGAGCCCAGCATCATCCGACGGCATCATGCCGCAGCCCAGCCTGACCTGCTCCGTCTGTCCTGCGCAGGTCCACGCAGCAGCAATCTTGGCATGAGCTGTCCCGGCGCATCGAACACGCGGATTCCAGCAGCGCCGCAACCGACTACAATGCCATTCTCTCTCCCAGAGCCGCAACGCGACACCTCCTTCCTTCCACACGCTTCCGACATCTTTGCGCAGTCGGGCCTGCGCCACCTCAAGAGCCTCCTCCCCCACATGCCCAGCCACCCCCAGGACACTCGACGACTAGACACCACCATATGTCATGCATACAGCTCCCGCCACTATCCAGCCAGTGACATCCACTCCTCCCACAAGCCCGGCCCAGGCCCCGGCTGCGGCAGCGCTGCTGCGAACGGGCTCGCGGAAGACCTGCAGCTGCTCAGCGTGAACGGCACAGATGATGCGCGGTCCCTGTCAACCTCTCCGTCCCCCTCCCCACGCCCCCCGGGCTCCCGCAGTGCGCCATACGCGCCCTTCCCCCAGTCCGCCGTCACGCTGCCGTCGCTGCGCGCGAGCTGCTGTGCCTCGTCCGGAATCTTCAGCGACACAAGCAGTGATTTCCCTTCCTCCGCAACGTACACGGCGGACGCTTCGCCCGGCCGCAGCACAGCGGGGCCCCCGTGGTCCGGCGTGAGCCCCCCCATGAGCCTGCCGCTGCGCAGCGTCGCTGGCGGCCCTGCGGCCCCGGAATCACAAACACAGTCCCCGTCATGCACGATGCCCAAAGCATGCGATATCCGGAGCCCCCGGCCGTCCAGCCGGCGGCCGGCTCGAAATCCGTTTAGATCACCGCCGCCATCTGTGGTGCGACCCGCCTCCACATGTGCACAGCGCCAACTTGCAACGCGTCACCACCGACCACATTTCTGCTGCCCGCCCCCGCTCCGACAGTGCTGCCGCATGTGTCTCATGCACATGCGGCAGGAGACTGTCCCATCCGTTTGTTGATTCCGGCGAGGGGGGGGGGATGTGCAGGAGGCCAGACAAGGGGACATGCCTTGCGACGTGCCCTCTGGTGAGTGTGATTGATAGTGGACAGGCCAGTGCAGAGCCGTGTTGGTTTCGAGATTGAGAGCCAGTGATGCACGTCGAGGTGGCTAACGGTTGTGCTGCTTGCAGGGAAGGGCAGCAGGCTCTCGGGATCGCCGGAGCATGCCATCGAGCATGCCCTCACGCATGCCCTCGAGCGCACATGAGGACACTGCGCTGCTCAAGAACCTGCAGGCCTCATTCACCGCCTCTCTGGAGAACACCAAGGTCAAGCGCCACCTGCGCAGGGCCACGCCGCTCTCTGCCCGACGGCCTGGCGAGAGCTCCTCCCGGCGCTCGTTGGGAGGCACGTGTTCGGCTCCGGCATCTGAAGCCGGTCCTCAAGCGCCACGGAGCCTGCCTGCAATCCCGGTGTCACAAGGGGCTCTCATGTCTGCTGTTGAGCAGCTGAGACTTCCAGGGCAAGCCTCACTCGACACATCCGGATCGAAGCGGGCCTCACAAGAGCAAGGAGAGACCCGGCTGCTGCTGGAACTTCGGGAGATGTTTGCTCACGAGGTACAGCGGAAGAACAAGGTCCGGAGGCATGCACATGGCATATGATGCGGCCAGCATTTGCTTCAGCGGCTGGCTTTCGGTTGAATGATTTTACATTGTTCAAATATTCATCGTCACTTCTATAATCGAGTGTCTGGCTCGACTTACTGCCAACCTGTGTTGACTCAATTGGTCTCGAGCCGGTGTTGCCTCCACGCCGTCGCTCATCGTGTAACTGAGGTCGTCTAGAGTGCATATCGCACTGTGTCTCACGCTTCTGTCAAGCATGTGGAGGATGTGATGACACGGGCAGGACGCCGTCAGCTCGTGAGGAGAGTCGTGCCACAAGGCAGGTGTAAGCGACATGACGGCATATGCAAAGGTTGCTGCACAGGCCCCCACGTTTCACTTGATGATTGTCTAGTGATGTCGCATCATAACATCGTCATCACATGCCCATCGCCCGGTCACGCGGACTGTTTCCCCGCTGCTACAACACATGACTGCACCACGAAGGGATTACAGCTCTGCAACAGCTGGGAGTCGAGCTGTGCATGCCATCGTAAAACTGATTACATCAAAGCTGCTACTTCTCGAACTCGTATTTCCTACATGACTCTTTGCTGAACGATTTCAGGCTCCACTGTGCTAATGTGCGTGCTAGCACTGCCAGTTGCCACATGCTGTGGGCATGCTCAAGCTGCTGGACGCCAGTCACCTGCTAAATTAGCGATGCCTTTCTGAAGCCCTTTTTGCATGCGCTCACCCCTAGCTTCAGGCAGTTGTGCTGCCTTCTTCAGGCACTCTCGAACGACCAGTTTGTGATCGAACGCCAACTGTGGAATCTTAGACATGGAGAACCATTGAGCTTCAGCAGCATCATCAGCAGCCTACAGCACAAATCCCAGCAGGAGCACCATTTCTATTGTTTAGCGATAATATTTCCTGCTGGCACCATTGCTTCTTTGCGTTCAATCTATCGCGATCTTTACAAGCAGGCAAGACCATCCAGCTCATGAACATGCCATGAAGTGAGCTCTGCTTACCTTTACACTAAGCGCCCGTGATGGAACGATGGCGACATACGCCACCGTGACTGTCCATCCACGCGGGTCGCGGCCGGGGTCCCCGAACGCGCCAACCTGTTCCAATCGGATTTTCTCCGCAGCAGGATCTACGCTCGTCTCTTCCTGCAGTTCCCGAGCGGCAGCGTCATCCAGCCGCTCATTCTGATCAACGAATCCCCCCGGAAGCGCCCATTGCCCGGCGAACGGGTCGTATTTTCGTTGGATCAGCAACATTGATGGCTCTTCATCGTTCTCCGGGCACGCCAGAATGCACGTATCAACGGTACATCCTGGCCGGGGATACTTGTATGAATATCCTTCCTGATTTGACGCCATGCTGAGCACTCGGCGTGTTAGCCCGAGAGCAGAGCGGTGCGTGAACCGGAACACAAATGCCTCCATTGGGCATGGAAGTGATGTCCGCGCGTGAACCCACTCATTCGGCGCGAATAAGGGCCACATATATATTGTCCAGACGGTTCACCTCTTACTCGCGGCCATGACCATCCATGGCCAGGAGCATGGCGGAAGTGGTCACACTGATTTTGTCGCTGCAGCGAGCATCCTGGTGGACACGTCAGCGACTCAAGCGCACGCGCGACTGCAAACACCGCCTGAGCACACAGGACGTGCATATACGCCGCAGAATTGCCATGGAAACTCAGATGTGTAGGGGCATGCATCCCGCGTATTTTGTAGCCTCACGTCGCCTTCCTCGCCACTATCACAGGACCGAACAGGGACCTAAGCCATCATTTGGTTTAGCATGGCTTTCGTCAGCTTGGGAGATAGCGGCTCTACACCCAGCTTCCTTGAGCTGATCGCAGCACATAAGCTTGATCGCAGCATCCGCGATGCTTTCTCGTATGTGTTGTCGGTGCGAGAGCTTCCGCTTCGCAGCCACTAGCGGCACACGCGTAGATTGGTGACCACAGCTGTTACATGGTCTCTGAGCTGAGACATGCTGTGGACTAGGCCTTTGCCTCTGTCTCATGTGACAGAGCGAAGTGCAACTCCGTTCAGCGCTCACCCTTGCTTCAGGCATATGCAGCACCGTGCAGTCTACCGCTCAGAGCAACATACTTTTGCAGATAGTCGCCGATAGAGTCCCACAAGGTGGCCTTAGACTGCTCCAGATGGACGCAGAGCTCTATCTGTTGTTCTCGCTGCTTGTTCAAGGCACATCTTTGTTGACCAACGGAGCCTCGCTGGCTGAGAGCTTGTATGGCCTCCGTCGTGCCTCAGCCAGAACAGGGGGACAGCCTTCCATGGCCAGTCCTTCTCTTAGACAACTCTGGCTGTCAATTTTCTTCCTGGTACCGCCCTCCTACCAGAGCTACGTACAGAACCATAAGCATACGCTGGCATGCCACACTGAAGGTATCGTGCAGCATCGCGCTCCCCACGATCCTGTATGCCGATTCTATAGCTCAAACGCTGGACATTCATATCGACTAGCCCAATTGCGCTTGGTGCGTGGTCCATTTGCAAATCCAACCAACCAAACCAAGCAACATGCAGGCTGGAGCTCCATACATGGCAAACATTGTCTTCGGAGAACCATCTGCAGCCGCTCTGCCACTAGCTGTGCAAGGCCCGGTACCCACTGAGTCAGATGCTGAGCTCAACGACGAGCCACCACACATGGGAGCAGCCATGCAGCCTGAAGCACAAGGCGCAGCACAAGCAGTGCCCGACAACGAGGCATCTGCGCCAGAGGCACATGTCACAACAGCCTCTGCCACAGTTTTGCAGAGGATATGCCACAGCTGCAGCACCTCGCTGTCACGGGCAGCACAGCTTGCCCAGGTAGGCATCCTGATGAATGATGCAACAGTACGGGCAACAGTGCAGTTTCACGACATTTATCATCTTGTCTTTTCTCTTGACATTAGGCTCAACATCATGGCAGAGCACACGGCAGGTACCACTTGACATGCAGGTAGGCCTCGTGCATGTCCGGCGCCATGGCCACATGGCTACGGGGCTGCTCAACCTGGGCTACGAGACGGCATTTCTGTTGAAACAGACTCGCTTCTTCAGCCCTGCGCTGCATTGCGCTGGCGTCACGCTTGTTCGAGACGACGGCTCTCAAACAGTGCGCCCCTCACCCAAAAACTGCTTTGCCGCGTCATGGCACCAGCAAACCTGTGCTGCTGGATGCCGTGCTTACTGGAGTTCTGCCCTGCCACCTGGAGTTCTGCCCTGCCACTCACTCCTGTGCACGCTCACCTGTTGCCACCCATTGTCAGCAGATGCGAGATGCTCTGTCCTTCTGCAGCAAGGACTGCAACGAGCATTCCTGCGATCGAGTCTTACACAAGACAATATAAGACTCTATTGGATTGGTGCATCAGGCGGCGCCTGTGGACCAACGCGCAAGCCAGGTGTCCGCTCCACACTGTGCAAGGCGCGCAGAGGAGCGCAGGGCATGTTCCTGGAGGCCTGGCAGGTCCACTGCCTGCGGCGGTGATATCTGCACCCGTTGCAGCCAGCACAGTGCCGAGGTGCCAGCCGGCTGACATGAAACAACAGCCAAGACATGGGCAGAGGCTGCATGGGTGTGCTGCATGCAGAGGGCGAGGCTCCAAGCACAGGCAGACACGCGGCGGCGCCTGTGGCAGCGGGGCGTCTCCGACCGGGCCCCCGCAGCCCTTGCGGCGGCGGCGCTGCTGCGTGGTATCCATGCTGTGGGCAACAATGCAAAGACGTCGCTGCTGGCGACGCTGATCCTCTTCAAGGTGACGCCCCGGCTCTCTGTAACACAAAGCGTGCATGCATGTTGCCGGCACTGCACATGGACAGGCACTGCCGGTCGCCGGCAGAGGGTGTGCATGCTTGCCGCACGCCAGGGCTGTGGCGCTCATAGAAGCACGGTGGCACTCATAGAAGCACGGTCACATGTACTGCGTGCACACGCTGCCAACGTACAGCGCCGCGTCGGTGTGCGGTACAGCTCCTGCCTCTGCTGCAATAAGCAGCCGTGTGGCTGGGATGCAGTTCGTGTCCAGAACCCGGCAGGAGCGAGACAAACACGGTATGCGCTGTTATGGTTTGCATTGTCCAGGTCTCTTGAGCACACGAGCCGGCCTTCAGTTTCATGACTAGCCAGGACTGAACAGCATGTGTGTGTGTGTGTGTGTGTGTGTGTGTGTGTGTGTGTGTGTGTGTGTGTGTGTGTGTGTGTGTGTGTGTGTGTGTGTGTGTGGTGGCGTGTTGCACCCAGCACCGTGCAAAGGCGTCGAGCCAGCAGCACCGGTTCTAGTGGCCAATGCAGCGCACCCGACACACCAGGTCGTCTCTTCTATGTACGGCCGGTGACCCTGCCCTGCCGAGATCAGGCACACACAGTGGTTGTGTGTGCCATGTGAAGCGGATAGCGGGCGGTTTGGGCAAAAGCTTGCCCTGTTGCAAACACCCCACATGCAACTCACACATGTTCTTGATCTGCACACGTCGTCGTGCTTTGTAGTCACCGACGGGGACAGCAGCAGCAGCTGAGTTATCATCACGCCCTGCTGCCGTCTAATTACGGCAGGCTCCTGCGCAGGTGCTGGAGTGGTGGTTCACTGCCGGTGAGGAGCGGGTGGCAGAGGCGCGGCGCGCTGTTCCACCACCGCCGCCGGCCTACCCCCCCCACGCTGCCGGAGTGCCCTTGATCGCCGACGCAAGCGTCTGCCCAGTGTGCCACCGGAAGCGCGTCGCGCCGGCGCAGCTGGCCACGTCCGGCTACGTGTTCTGCTACAAGTGCGCCTACTCTGCGGTCGCCGCGCATGGCTGCTGCCCCGTCACGCACATCCGCTCCACCCTTGACGACATCCGCCGCCTGTTCCTCTCCTCGTGAGCAGCTCCGCAGCACTGCCAGCGCCCGGCAAGCGCAGCGTGCGGGTCACAGGTGACTCCGTGCTGTGCTTGAGCCCGAGCAAAGTGCAGCCGTCATGCCGCTGGGTCCGGCGGCTCAGGGAGCTTGGGCGACGGGGTCCTGGTCATGCGCGGGTGCACCTGTTCGGGTGTTGCTTGGGCGGGGGGGATCGGAAACTGCAGATGCGATAGATGCAGTTTTGCCACAGACGCAGCCGCCACCCACCCTCAGGATAAGGTAGCAGCCGAAAAGATCTACCATCGTGTGCGGAGGTCGGATCAAGCGCGGCTTGGGGTGACATCCTGCTGCGGCATGCCTGCTGTGCATTGCTCCACCGGTCGTATACAGTGCCACACGGTCGACGCAGCAGTGCAGTGCTCCATGCCTCTCCGGGCCTTCCCTTGTGAGCTTTCAACCGTTGGCACTGTGCTTGACGATGCAGAATGCAGACTGGGAGGACCGGCGGAGGGCGGATGTCAGAATATGCTGCAGCCACATGGGCACGGCGAACTTGGCTTGCAATTAACTTGGCTTGAACCGACCTTGGCTTGCAAAGGTGCACCGCTTCCCCCCTGTGCTCGTTTTGGCTCTGCTCTCCATCCGATCTAGAGGCCTCTATCCACGCTTGTTGAGAGCATGCGGGCACAGAGCATCACAGTCAAACCTTGGGCTTGTCTTGAAGATGCATAGAACAGCAGGTGATGCTGGCATGAGCAAAAGCGGTCAAGCGGTGTGCACCATGGAGGTGGCTCTCACAAGCGGGCGGCATGTTTGGGTGATGGCAAGTGTGTGCACAGGCGTTAGCGCTTGTGCTCGCCATGCATGCGGCCAGAACTCGCAATGCCATGAGGACCCCGCAGGAGCCCGAGGTGTTGCAACCAGTGTGCACATAACCTCCTGCCTGCATTCACATGTGCATGTCGACATGCTAAAGTATGGAGGATGTCATGATGCAGTTGTTGATACACTGTGCACCAGCGTACTTCCATGGCAAACCTGCGCAGCTGCAACAGTACTCTGCTGCAAAGAACCTGCAACTCGCTTTGCAGGCTAAGCGTGCATCTAAATTGAGGTCACAGTCTTGCAGGTCGGAAATACAGGCAGATGTAGGAGTGGGTGCCAGACGTTGTGTTGTGCACATTACACTCCTGCCCTAGAGGATGCACAAGCACACGCACAGACTCTGCACAGTCGTGGCGGAATTGCATGCCTTAAGCTAGTGGAAGCTGCAACATCAACTCTTGGGCGCCATCTTGATGAGGCTGAGCACAGAAACAGCGATGGTCAGGGAAAATAGAACGTTTGTAAGCCACAGGTCACCAAACACAGCTAGCTTTCCTATTGATGAAGCTCCAAACTCGGCGGTAGCATCGAGCACTCGTGACATCACCTGTGCCTGCACAGTATTTCAAGCGGACTCAACAACGTGGCGCAGACTGTCATGTTTGTGTTCCTACCCGGCCACTTTATTGAGCCTGCTGCCACAGTGTGCACAGAACAGCACATCTCAATGCCCAGCGGTGGTGCTACGGATGCCATCGTCCAGCGAGGACGTTGGCCGGCCGGCTTGAGCATGCAAGATTCGCGTGACTTAATGTCGCACCGATGAGGCCAGTGCATCTTGCAGATCGGTCGCAGAAACAGCCCCATCACCTGATACCAACGTCAGTATGTAGTTAAGCTTAGGGGCTGCTCTGCTGATTAGGCGATCAGCGCGACGTGGAGCACTACGCGCACTGCTAAATGCAGCTTGGTGCGTTGGTCGTACGCCAGTGCAACAGCTCATGGTCATCAACGATCAAGAAATAGTCTGCCGTGTTCTCATAGATCCATTAAATCAAAACTATGCCTTCGAGGGGTGTCAGGATGGCGGTGAGCTGTTCGGGCACGCATGGCATGCCATGGCTTTGGGACATCATACATGCCAGTGGCTGAGTGCTAGAATCGATTCGATTGACTGCGATGGAACAGATTGTGGCGGATTCACGTGACAGTGGGCACAGGTGAACATGGAAACGCACATCAGTGCCTTCACCACGTTTCTCCCAGATGCACTGGTGCCTCCCGACGCATCCTAGCTGCGGACTGTAGGGCATGGCGAGCCTGAATGGCCCATGACTGAATACTGATATAGCGATATCGGGCACCCGGTAGCGAGCATGTTGGTCAAATCGGCTATCATTGCCTATTGAGCGGAATGTCGTCTTTGAGCCGAAGCAGCCCTGGCGGGCTTGCGAGCACGGCAGTGTCTTCACTCATACCCCCAGCCCTTCAAGATCTTACCGGGTTCCTGTCCAATGTTTCGTATCAAGTGTGATTTTGAGAAATATATTCCTCTGTCTGCTAGCCCTGGGACAAGTCCAGCCTGTTCCGGCAGGATCGACTGAGCCTGTGACAGCGGTGCAGATTGCAGCACTGCAGCATGACGTCGACAACATCAAGCTTCGGACCGGCTTGTCTGTACCATCGATAAGCCGTGACGAGTACTTTGCGCAATCTCTGGTGTGTCCTGGGGGCAGGTTCTGTCTCCATCAGCCTGCATGAGTGGTCACAAACAGCAGTTTGCGCCCGCAGGCATCAGCGTTCAGGGCACCAGATGTAGCAAACGATCCGGCTCAGCCATCACATGGGAATTCGCAGGAGAGTACCCCACAAAACGATTTACTCTCGACTCAGTCCGCAGTCACAGGCCTTGTCAATCCAACCCATGCTGCACGAGACAGCTCCCGGATGTCTCTGCCAAGTGCCAACTTTGCACTTCCAACTCTACCTGAGGCTCCATCAGTAAATGCGTTCTCTCCTCAACACGCGAGTCCACCCACCTCAGTGACAGCACCCACACCCTTCCCAGGCATGGATCCATCGAGGCCTTCATCTGCACCACTGATTCACCCGTCTCCCGCCTCCTTTGCCTCCACTACAAGGCCATCAAGCACGAGAAACATCATCGTTGCGGCTGGAGATGATTCTCAGATTATCACACTCACCCAGGTGCTCTCAGCTCCCAATGGAACTCTATCCAGCACATTTGTTGGGTCCGCACTTGGCCAAGCTCAGACAATACCACAATCAATATACCCTGCATGCCTGCTCATTCGCTCAGATACCTTACATCTGGTGTACGAATATAATTCTGTGCCACATGAGCATTTGCCGATTGTGTGCTAGCTGAGCACCCAGGCTGCCTGAAGCCGTTGGGCCGGGGCACGTGTTGACAAACATGCATGCTTGCCGGGACACAGTGCCTCCCCTGCTAGACGCCTTCAGTGGCAACACTGCAACCTATCCTTAGCCGCTGAAAAGATTGCAAAGATTGCAAAGAGCGATCAATGGCAAACAGTGTGTGTAGAACTCACAACGATGCACTTCCACATCTGATTTCGCACACATGCTGGCACACCTCCACCTGCAACCCAGCATGCAGTGCATCGTCCACGTAACATCACGCATGAGTTCCACCTGCGTCTCCTGCCTCTGCCCCAGCAGCAGTTGCCCTGCGGCTGATACAGAGGCGCTGTCTGCCGCTGTCACGTCCCGCAGCGGTGTCGGGGACGATGGTGGCGACTGGTGGGCGATAAGCAGCGCCGCCGCTACTGCAGAGGGGGGCATACATGCCGCTCAGCTCCCGTTGCAGCTGGCCATCGATGGTGACATGCAGCGGTGCGCTTGCCACAGATGGTGGAGCAGTTTGAGGGCCGCGTGGAGGCGGGAATGGACGACGTGCGGGCGCAGCTCGCGGCTGCCCTGCAGGACATCGGGGCGTGCCACGCGCGCATCGAGGAGGTCGTCGCCGTATCGCTGCCGCCGCTGGAGGCCGAAGAGGTCGTGACGCTGCGAGAGCGCACGGCCGGCCTGGAGCGGCGCCTCGAGACGATGCAGGCCGGCACCGCGGGCGCCAGCGCCTCCGCCACGGTGCGTCAGTCGGCGCACCTCCCCTGCTCAGCGTGTCTCGTCGCCATCGTCCCGCTCCTGCTCACAGTGTGTCGCAGCTACTGGTCGGCATCTGTTCAACACGCCAGATGCGACATTCTGGCCAACCGGTGCTTTTCTGGATATCCTGCAGAGAAGCGCTGGTGTTTATTGGATGTCAAAGCCGCGGCCATCGCACAAATGGATCAGAATTGAGTGCCTATGATGTGCACTGGAAGCGACTGCTGGATGTGATGAATGCCGCTGTCAATAATGTCAGGGCTCCCTAGTTCCTGATTGAGCTGGATGGTAACATGGCAGCGGGTGGTGGATCAGCTGTCCTCATGTTCTCGGGAAATGACGCTGTGCTGGGACACCTGTTGCATTGCAGCATGGCCTTATGGCGCCGCGGCCCTTGGCGGACCGTGCCTTCCCGGCTATGTGCTCCATGTAGTGCCCGGCAGCAGTGCACGACGGTGCGAGCAACGGTACAGAGGCATGCTCCACAATGTGGTAGAACACAACGGCAAGCAAGCATGGCAATGCATCAGACACATGAACCATGGCCGAATGGCGTACACATGCTGAAGTGCATGAGGTCTGCCAGGATCAGCACTCGACACATGGGATACATAGAGTGAGTGATCCTGTCAACCATGTGGTACGGAGGGGCCAGTGCAGGCCGAAGGAGGACAGTGGACAGTGTGCACCTGTGCCAGAGGCATGTGGCCCCAGACGTAAACAAGGCATTGGTTGCAGCCAGGTTGGCCATCTTTGAGCTAACTGTTAGGATGCGGTGGCATCTCATGGGGCACACGGCTGCAACTGACTGTGCCGCGGCCCTTCAGGCTGTCTTACGAGCTCGCCTCCTGCGTATGGAACATGCTGCATGTTTGACAATGATAGTGGTTCATGTTACATGCATCAATTGAGACGGAGCTGAGCAGCCCACAGCAGCGATTGGTGGCGGTAGCTGCAGACCTGCGTTGCTGCGGACCTTTTGTTAACCAGAGCTGCATCACCGTACGGCACGGTGAGTATGCAGGAAGCGGCGGCCCAGGCGGCGGCGGCGACAGAGGCCGTGGCGGCTGTTCGCGGCGACCTGCAAGGCGCGCTGTACGTGCTGCAGCAGCAGCTGGACCCGGCGCAGGCGATGGCGGCCGCGAAGAAGGCGCAGGCGGTAGGCGACAGCGTGGCGGCGCTGGAGGAGGCGGCCGAGCTGTCCAAGGCCTCCGTACGCGCCCTGGAGGAGCAGTCCGCCGGGCTGCGCGCGTCGGCGAACGACGTGCAGCAGCGGCTGAGCGCGCTCAACCAGCGCGAGACGGACCTCGAGCGAGCCCTCCAGGTGCGGCACACATGTGCATGTTGCTTGCCTGCGTGGCTGCTCACGCCGCGCTGCCTGTGCTGGCCTGCCGTTCGTGCGGCGGTGCCGGCAACGACCGCCACGGATGCATCTGCTCTTGTCGTCATGGTCTGCAACCGCAGGCACAGGTGGGTATGACAGATGACAGGGTCGCAACGGCTGGGTTGCAACCGGATGCATCTGGGCGGTGCGTGATGACTGGCACGCTGCTTGCTCCAGTGGCAACGGGGCCTCTCGCGACGATGAGCTGTTGAGTTGCGCTGTCAGGTCGGGCCAGCCTTGACACATTACCGAAGCGTGCGTGCGGAACATGCAGCATGCGGCTACCGTGCTTGCGGTCCGCTCTGGTGCAATGGCACGAGGTGCACTGTGCACGCTGTTGGCAAGGCCTCCTGGGTGGGCAGCGTTTTAGTGCACTGTGTGGCTGCCTGGCTGCACACGCTGTGGAACTGATGGTGGGACGGCGGGTGCAGAAGGCGTCAGCGGTGGCCAAGGCGGAGCTCGACGACACAGCGGCGGCGCTGCAGGCGCGCTGCGCGCAGCTGCAGGAGGCGCAGCAGGGCACTGCGGCAGACGCAGCTGACCTCGGCAGGCGCACCGCGGCGCTGGAAACGGTGGTGGGCGTCGTGGATGCGAACCGCGAAGAGGCGGCCAAGGCGGTGGCGCGTGTCCGCACGGCCATTGCCACGGTGCGTGCCGGCGCTCTTGCATGCTTGAATTTGTTTTTCCATCTTTAGCCATGGCAAGTGCAGAGCCATGCGCAGCTGCGTTGTGGCCGAACATTGCTGATGGCTGTGGGAGACCTTTTCATCTGGCGCAGACGAGCCATAGGCATGCGTCTGCGATGGTCGTTACATCTCGCTGTGTATCTCTGGGAAAGGTGCCTGCATGAAGATGACTGTGCTGTTGCACCACCGCCTCAAGGATCGCTACAGTGGCGACCATGGCCATGACATGCGCGTGGGTGTCCATGATGCGTACTGCAGTCGGCTTGTACCAGCGTGGGTCAGTGGATGCATGGGGCAGCGGTAGCACCATTGGGCAGACATGGACCCACACCAGCCGGCCCCGTTGCGCGCCGCACTCACCCAGTGGCCCACACGTGACAGGCATCGCTTGGACGCCGCGGGCCCAACCGATGGAACATCCATGCATGTGTGACAGCTCGCCAGCGCACGCCAAACAAACCAATACGGGCACGCGTGTGACACTGGTGGTCACACCTGGTGGCCCCCCCTTACACATGCAGGGGCCAGCCCTGTCGTCACTCAGTAGGTCAGTAGGCCGTGCATGCGTGCAGGAGACGTCGGCGCTGGCGGCGGGGATCTCCAAGGCGGAGCACATCGCGACGTCCCTCGGTACGCGCCTCGCGCTCACGGAGCAGCGCGTCAACGAGCTGCAGGGCGGCAAGCAGGACGCCGTCACGGCCGTCACCATGGACATGGTCAACGCCCGTGTTGCAAACGTGTGCCGCTCCTCCCGTTCCGTGGCGGATCAACCCAAATGTGTTTGGGCAAACGCCCCCCGCTCACTGCACATGCTGTGCCGTGCTTTGCCGGTGAGCTGCAAACCTGGCAGCCGCTTTGTTTGCCATAGTTTCAGGTAACAGTCCGGGGGCCAGCGGAGGACAGCAGAGGAGCCAGCACCGGTGTGCATGGGGCGTCAAATGATGCGCCTGTGACACGCTGCTGCGTGCTGTGCAGGGCATCGAGGAGTCGACGGCACGCGCGGCGGAGGCGGCGCTGCGGGTGCAGGAGCTGCAGGGCAGCGTGGCGGAGCTGGAGCGCGGGAAGGCTGACAAGGCGGAGGCGGCGACGGCGGTGCAGCTGCAGATGAAGACGCAAGACCTCCTCGAGACGCTGCAGCAGTCTACCCAGGCACCGCCTCTCCTCTCCCCCGTGCGTGCATGCGGCTCACGCGCCGAGATCGCTCATCTGTGGTGCAGCATAGCCTGCACCCACCTGCCCGTCATTCACAGTCGCTAGCATGGCACTTGTCAAGAACCAGAAAAGCGCCCAAGCCAAGGGGTTGTATTACTTCTGGACTGCAGGACGTCACATATATGTGTCACCAGACTCTTGAGCGCACAGTATGGCTCATGACACCACTGCAGCACTTCACGCCTGCAGAACCGGCGCTCGGTGCCCTGAGGTACAAGTGCCGTGACGTACAACCTCATGTCCCCTCATCCGTGCAGCTTTGGGGTGGGCCTGGCTGTCTCCGCTGCTGATGCAAGGCCACAGGTGTGGCCGTGGCTGTGGTGGACTCAGTCAAGGTGGGGTCCAGGGAGCCATGCCTCGGGGTGCCCTGGGAGATGGACCAATCGGCTTTATACGAGCGTGATGGCATATGACTCACACTATACTATGAGTGTGCTGGCACGGCGGCAAGGGGGGGGTGGCGGTGCAGGCGATGGCGGACGATGTGGAGCGGCGCATCGAGCGCAAGGCGGAGGGCGGCGCGGTGCGCAGCCTCGAGGCTGTGGCGGCCAAGCGCTTTGCAAGCATCGAGGCGGCGCTGCTCAAGGGCCTGCACACGGTGAGCGCCAAGACGGCGTCCGGCCTGGAGACCCGTGTCTCGTGCGAGGTGTGCCCTATGCGGCGTGTGCATGCACCACATGCAAGGCGCAGCACAGCATGCCATAGCCCAGCATGCCTGTAAGCGTGCACGCATACGCTCCCAATGGCCGCATCTGGGCTGGGCCCGTACATGCCTGCGCTCTGTGTTGGGCGCCGCCCCCAATGCACTCGAGAACAGTGATCTGCGTGCAGCTGGTCAGAGCATGCTTATGCGCACCTGCGCCGCTGCCAGGTTGTCGGATTGGCCCTTGGTGGAAGTCTGAATGAGCATGCTGTGGAGGGCCTCTGAGCGGCAGCATGAGCACCAGGGAGGAGCACAGCGCAGCCGGCATGCTGTGCTGTGCTGTGCCGTTGACGCACTGCGGCGGATGCAGTGGCGCTGCAGCGCTGCAGGAGGGTCTTGGGGCGCTTCGGTCGGAGCTGTGCTGTACACGCCGCCAGTGGCCGCTGTGATGGCGCACATGTGCATGTGTGGGGTGAATGCAGGAGTACGACCGCTTCCGGGGATCCATCACGGGCCGCTTGAACGACGTGGCGCGCGCGCTCACCGAACTGCTGCCAACGGCCCGTGCCGCCGACAGCTCAAAGGCGCGCGGCGCAACCACCTGCCTCTCGTGCGACCAGCGTGTGCGCTCCAACGCCGGCGTGCTGCGCGCGCTGACCACGGCGGGCGCGCTGCCGGACGGCGTGCCCCTCGCGCAGCACCTGCAACGCGCCGCCGTGCCGCACGCGCTGCCGCTGCCGATGCCGGTGCCGACGCGCAAGGCCATCTCCTCCGCGGACCCGGTCGGTGCGCGCTCGTGTGCGTGTGCATGCATGCCAGCTGACTGGCATGCAGTGCTCTGCCTTGTGGGTGATGCTGCACTGATGCATGAGTACGCTGTATATACACCAGCACGTGAGAGCTGGGGGCTAACGTCGACGCGTCTCGCATGTTCTGCAGAGCTAGCAATGTCACGTCGGCAGCAGCCGTGGGTGTGTGGCATGAGGGTGTGCTGGTACGAGGTGATGGGGCAGTGGTGTGCAGGAGCATGCCACAACGCGAGACTGGCGCTGAAGAGCCGGCAGCACGCCAGCCTGCAGGTGTACCAGAAGCGCCGGAAGAGCCCGCCGGCCGTGATGGCGAGACCGCACACGGTCGGCGTGCTGCGACCCAGCGCGATGGAGCACGACAGTGCAGCTCGTGGCACAGAGAACGGCCACACTGCTCCTCTGGCGAGGTGACCGGGCCTGAGGTTTGCATGAGTTGGGCGTCAAGCGTGCTGGCATTGTGCGATAGTATTGGACAGTGAGATGAAGGGCAGCGACAACGCAAGACAGGGCCGGCAGACGGATGCCGCTTGAAAGTGCCGCTTCAAATGGAGCAGAGGGAGCTTCATGTTACAATGGACCTGCTCAACCGTAGTACATATAAGAGCTCTTCATCTGCTCTACGGGTCAGCAGCACCTCCCCGTGCAGTCCTATCTTGCATGCCAGGTTTTGGATCAGGTCTAGAGGCCTGTTATCGTGCACTGCGATCATGTACATGAGACCAGAAGGGGACAGATACTCATGTACAGTTTGCAGCAGACGGTCTATCACGACTCTGCCGTCTCTGCCACCAGCCCAGGCTGCGCTAATGCCATCGATGGACACCTCCTCATCTGGAGTCACGACGTATGGAGGGTTGAAGAAGAGCAGGTCAACCTTGCCGATCAGCGCGGGGCGAAGTGGGCCCAGTAGGTCACAGCGGATGACATCCACACTGTGCAGGCCATGGGCACGCAAAGTACCCGCGGTCGCACGTATAGCCTCTTCAGTGACGTCAATAGCGAAACAATGGACTGCCTTCTGGCATTTCTGTAGGGCTAAGATCGCAGATGTGATCACATAGCCGCTCCCACTACCCACCTCGGCGCAAATGCACAATTCCCGTGGCTCCCAGACACCGCGATCCTGCAAAAACGCATCCACTAATAAGAAAGAGTCATCTGATGGCTCGTACACGGCTTGGTTGTATACTGTATTGGTGATGCGGGCGATGGGCAACTTCTTGTCACCGCCCATCAGTATCGACTTGAGCATGTACGCTAAGGCCCAACACCACGGCGCGAAGCAACAAACTTATGTATGGAATGTATAGCACTGAATTAGGTACGCCACAGTTCCTGCTTGGTTCTGAAAACGCTGTTAGATACATGGCGATTCGCCATCGGCGAAGCCATATGGTGTCTACAGGGCTACCATGGGAACACTGAGTGTACGTGATTCACATGCTTGTAAACTCTCCATATGATCATTCATAACGATATGACAGAATCGCCACGATTTTTATGGCCGCGTCCTGGTGCTTGCCACCATTTCATGCTTGCAAATGTCATTGTGCGCGTGCTGGTGGGGCCCGGGCGGCGCTGATGAAGGCGCCATTGACTTCCCAGCGGGATTAGGACGGCGTCTGTGCGGTGCGCTTCTTTTGTCGATTGTCTAAACGCCACTCAGGCATCAACACGCAAGCGCCGCATTCCAGTGCCACTTTGTAGCGCGTGAGTGTGTGCTTTGCTACTTGGATGGGTATGGCTACATGCACAGTGTGATACGTTACAGATGTATGCTCCACAAGGTGGTAGAACACAGAGGCATGATTCATGGCAATGCACCAAACATCAATCACCCCATGGCCAAGCGCCGTACACAAACAGAAACACAGCAGCTTCTGTATTGCACCAAAGTTCCCTCGACACATTCTCACACGCTATTCACCAGTGCTGCTCACAGCACGGCTCACAACACACTCAGAACTGCTGCACTGGCACGTCCAGGCCCGGCATGAAGTGCTTGCCGGTCACACGCGCAATGGCCACGCGCAATGGCCTACATGCACATGCAAAGTTATGTCGCAGTGCACGAACAGCACACACGGCAATCCAGGAATGCGAGTTATTTATTGTCCCTTCTACTCAAGTTCTGATGATTGGTGGACTGGATGCATCGGCTGCGGCAGAGTTCCAATATCATGGTGTGTAATACTCTGCACGGTCTAATAGAGTGACATGCTTGCTTGCTTATGTGTTGTACCACTTTGTGGAGCGTACCTCTATAACGTGTTGCAGGGCTCTGCACGGTGTGGAACTGCTCGCACAGCTGCACCTGCACACTGCAATGCATGGCTGATTCTGTTTACATGCATCATCAAGATGCTCAGAGCATGTGCGCAAGGCCCCACTACAGCCCTTCACTCGCCAACATGCAAGACCAGACATCGCAGCTTGCCAGTTTCTCGGCTATTACTGTAGATATCACGTATACGTGATGCATCCAACAACCGCCGATTGACACCCATGAATACAGAGGCGCGTGCCAGCAAGGTACAAATCTGTCCGAGGGTCTGTCCGAGGGTCACAACTCGGCATGCCTTATTGTGGACTGGGTGCTTGTTCCGCAAGTGTTGAAAACGCGATTGGCGACAGGGAATGCAAAACCCTGGGGCAAGGCGGCCTTGCAAGATGGTTGCAAAGGCTTCGCATGGCAGCAGGTGTGCGTCCGATGTCAATCCAAGCTCGGTACATGTCTTTGCACAAAGCCCCTTTGTACAAATCCCCTTCACCACGGTCCTACAGTGCTACAATACAACACCGCCAGACCACCCGCAGGTGGTCTGCGAGCGCGCCCCCTTCTCGAAGCATCTGGGACCGCCCGGTATGTGTAAATCGGCATCAACTCTCAATCATGACATGTGCTGCGACTCCCCACTTGCTCCCATCACCTCATGGCACCAAGCCTGTCTCGACTCTTAGCTAGCGCCCCCTTGGCACCGCCGCTGTCAGATGCAGTACGATCGGCTTCATTCCGCGCCTGACACGGCGCGTGTGCTGCGTGCGCTGCGTGCTGTGTGCTGTGCCAGTTCAGCTTTCCTCGGTCTGCGTGTCACGCTTGCCGTCAGCGGACTCCACGCCGCCGCTGTTGTGCATCAGGTCCTCCGGAGCGTCCTCGGCGCCGCGGCCGGCGTAAAAGGGCTTCATGAAGGGAAACAGCAGCGGCGTGCTGGCGACGTAGGCGCGGTAGTCCTCGCGGTCGCCGTAGCGCTCGCGCTGGCTTGGCGCGAGGTTCGCGACGCCCGAGCCGAAGCGCAGCAGCAGTGTCGTGAACACGGGGCTCACGAGGATCCAGGGGTGGCTCGCGATGACGTGCGGCAGGCCGCACCACGCGCACATCGCCCACCAGAACGCGATCTCCGCAAAGTAGTTCGGGAACTGGCTGAAGTAGTACAGCCCCGTGCTCATGAACTCGCCCTTGTTGCCCGGCTGCTTCTTGAACCAGTCCTTCTGGAAGTCAGCTGCACACATGGGCGTGATACGTCACAGCACGCACAGCACAGCATGACCAACCTAAAACAGCTGATGTAGGCTCATGCCGCTGAACAGGCACGCAAAGGAGGCGTGGTCGACAGCTCGCATGGCGCAGCGCCAAAGGGGTAACAGAACAACGGGGAGAGGCAGCGGGGGGGGGGGGGGGGGGGTTTGGGGGGGCCGGGAAGTTGGGCAGGGGGGGGAGATGCACCTGTGGCCTCGTAGCCCCAGAAGAACATGGCGATGGCGAAGCCGGTCCAGCCCCAGGCGCCCATGGCGGCGGTCGGCTGCACGGCCTGCGCGACGGTGACCGGCAGCAGCACGGCCCACGCCCACAGCGCCTGCACGCTCCAGAAGCCCAGCAGGAACAGCGGGAAGTGCGACGGGCCCTTCAGCCACGGCTCGCCCTCGTCGTTGTAGAACCGGTCGAGCCGCCTGCACACCCCACAGCACACGTTACAGCCACGCCCAGCACAGCACACAGCAACCTGACCAGCAGGGACGGCCGGTGGATTGCCAGCGGTGCAGCCACTCGGGGGCCTGACGCTGTAGATTTATACTTGCAGCGGTCGGCCGGACGGTGTGGTCAGTCGCAGCTTGCAGCAGGAGGGCGTACTGCTGATGCTGGTGGGGTGCTCAGCGTCTACGGCACGGAGGCACAGCCGGCAACCACAGCTGGCAACGCACGGCAGGCAGCGAGAAGGTGTCACCGAGTCGTACTGAACATGTTACAGTTCATGCATCAAGTGAGGCAGCCAGGCAGTGGGGACTCAAAGATATTCATTGATGACTTATCAGGAGGGCACGGGAATGAGCGCAGGGAGTGGAGGCAAAGGGCATGTAGGGCGGGGTGGGGGGGGCAGAGGGGGGCAAGGCAAAGGTGCACACTTGTCGGTGCCGGTCTGGAGGATGCGGTAGAAGAGGAAGCCGGCGAGGCGTACGCTCCAGAAGGTCGTGGCGATGGTGATGAACAGCGGCCGGTGGTACGACACGACGGACAGGTCGTTGCCGCGCATCGCCGCGATCTGCGTCGCCCAGGCCGCCAGGCCAAACGTGCCGCAGCCCTGCAGCCGGGGTGCGTGTCAGGGGCGGGGGGCAGATGTGTTCGAGTCTGCCTTGGGTGCTGCTGCGGTGGTGCAGTGGTGGTGGGTCCGGGTCCTAGTCCTACCGGAATCACATGACATGCACGGTTGTGCTGGTGATGCCGCAGGTGGAGTTGTAAGTGCCTCTAATCACGGTAGCAGAAGCGACTAATTCCTTGCAGCTGCAATGCATGCACGGCCCGCCCTCTGTGATTGGTCAACGCAGCACTGCGTTGCGAGGTGTCTAGCGGGGTGGCAGCTGGTGCGCGACGCCCGTGTTTGTGGCATGCCGGTTCTACAGCGACAAGGCAGCAACGCTCAGAGGGGAGAGGTGTGCTGATGGCAGTCTGGTTGTTGGCATGATTGGCTCGGGCTAGGGGACGGGATATCGCGGGAGGGCGGCTGGGCATGTTGCAGCGTGGCAAAGGGCACGGAGCGCACGATGAGATCAGTGATCTTGTGGGTCTTGGTTACCATCGCGACAAGGAAGCCGACAGTGTTGGTGCCCAGACAGACTAGCCCTGAGAGAACCAGACTGTAGCCTGCACGCGAGCGGTTGTTGGACAGCTGGCCAGTGCACTCAGGCCACAGACTGGCCATGCAAATTACGTACACGGCTCAGCGTGCAGAATTTGACATCAAACAAGAGCGGACATGATTGGGTTTGGCTTGACGATCAGCAGACATGGCAAGGCACGCACCTAGGCTGCCGGCGCTGAGTCCGAACATCGTTGCTGGAAGGAAAGAGCCGATAGACTGAACCTTGGTTGCGCTTGAATATGCGCGCTTTTGTCGTACCGCGATGTACCAGAAAGTGGTGGACCTGCGCACGTGAACATCTACCTGACAGTAACTGTATATGGTGCATATCAGATGCGGACCCGGCAGCTGAGGTGCTGGTTATGCCTGCGTGCATCATCAGTCCAAGGCGATGAGTGTACAACGCGTTCTGACATGGGAACCGGGTACACAGCAAAGCCTGGACTCCAAGCCCACATTTCAAGCATGGGGAAGTGACGAGGACGTCGTACAGATGCTGATGGTACGCGAGATGAGGCCAAAGGCCCCTGGCATGGCCAGATCAAAACACACCTGGTCGGCGTGTACGAGTTGGTACTTGGCTTCGGTCTAGCTGCAAATTGCGGCAGTAAATGTCGAGTATGTATTGGACGGGTAGCAGTCGGCAGATATCCACAACACGCCGCGGAGGTTAACCTGGTGTTCACTGATCGCCAAGATGCAAGTAGCAATGAACGCATAGCGCGTGAAATATCTTATCACTGGTAAGCAATGCAATGTTATACTCTGTACGTATATTCTGGCCGTTTGGTTCGCTGTGCGGCTCAGCTGCATGCCTTGCTGCTGGCAGAATGGCATGGAGCTCGAGCGCACGAGGCCGTCGCGTGGTGACCACAAATGCATCAAAGGTGTTGAATGCATCGGAGGCGGAAACTGGAACCGCGTGAGCTATGAGGCTCTCCCAATCTAATTCAGACACCTTTTCCGCATTCTCGACTGATGACTTGCGCAGGGGACCTTCGACAAGGCAATGCTCGGTCCGCCTCATGAGCTTGTCACATGAGGGAGCAACACGTGCAGGCTACGTTGCGCCACTTCGAATTCCCTGGGTCATTCATGTACGCATTTTGCGAAGGTTGTGCTAGTTAAAGCCAGCGACTAGAGACACAGCGATTGCGCTCCTGCGGGCGGGTGTATGATAGACGTCGGTGCACGTGCATGTACGTGCCAGTGAGCATTGACATCATGACACCGCCATAATCTGGCATTGCATGCAGGTCTACATCCCGCCGGGATACCACCAGTTTATTTCCAGGACTTTTGCAAAATTTAGGTCGAATGCACAGCGTAAAAAGGGGAATCACGGGCTGTCACAACACAGTTGGTCTCACTGTGTATGGCCGGTCTGCATTGCCATTTCCTTGTGACAACCGGTAGTCGGAAACCGGGAATACCGAGAATTTCCAAGCGCCCTGTAGAGGCCTGGGCACCGCCCATGCAAGGCCTTGGCCAAGCTTGGGCCACGCGGGCAAGCCTGATGCGCCCGTTCAAGCTGAGGCCCCACCAACGTTGCATGCAATGCCAGAGTATGACCCCATGCCAATGCCTGCGTGACGCTCCGACTCCATGCGTCAGCTGGTCACAGCATGCATCGCAAATGTGCTGCGTGACAATCCTGCGAATGCGTGAACACAGCAGTACAGCAGCTCCTGCCATGCGGGCAACTCACATGATCCTACTCCTGCAGAGCTTTGCAGAGAGTGCCAATTGCGATGCGAGCCACATATAATATTTCATCTGTCACATGAACCACTGATCGCAGCCACTCACTGCCACAGTTGCGTTCATGGCTGATGCAGCAGCAAGCACCGGGGATCACAAAATATCCCTGTCAGAGCAGTTCTGATTAGGCGGAATGGAGTACACGCTCGATTTGGCATTACCGACTTGGAGCTATCGACTGCAAGTGCACAGGCAGTTTGCTGGCTTCAAGATTCTACCTGCAACGCTCCATGGCAACGAGCCTTTGCTGCAACAAATGCAATGTTGCTTACATGCTCGGCCAGACAGCTCATGCTCGACCAACCAATTTTGTGGTATGATCACTGATCAACTAGCTGCAACGCAGTGAGAGGCGTGAACTCGGATCCTGGCTGTTTCAAAGTCCGAGTAAATGTGACGGAAAATCATGGTGCCCATTACAATACAACGCGAGATAGTGGTGCCCATGACAGCATGTTGCAGCACTCACAGCCACCTTGCGCCTGCCTGGCATCAACCAGCACAGCGTACTTCCAGCCCTCACTGGACACAGCGCTGCCGAACCGCCCCACACTCCCGGACTGCCAAGGCAGTGCCAGAGTCACCCCCCGACCTGCCGGTGGCTACATCCATGTGAAAACACGACGGCTCAGCCGCGAACACACGGCGGCCGTGCCGAGCCAGGCCGGCAGCCCTCACGCATCCGAATCCGCCCGCGGCCTAAACGGCACGCCGCCCTCCCGCCGCGTGCCCCCCTCCTCCCCGCCTCTCTGCTTCCCACCCCCATCTCTCCCCCGGCTGCCACCTGGCCTGCTTCGGCCCCAAGCCTCCTCACCGCGCTCTCGGCCGCCCCCCCGCCGCACCCGCTGCCACACGTCTGCAGCCTCCGCCGCGTCCTCCCCGTCCCCCATGTCGCGTGCTGCCTGCTTCCATGGCGGCACGTCTACGTTCCCGGCAACCCCATCCCCCCTCTGCCCCCGTTGTTGGCCGCCCCCTCGCGCAGCGGACCCCCTCGCCTCGCGCTCATCCCCATCGCCGCTCTGGCCGTCCGCGCCGCGCTGCCCACCGTGCCCTCCGTGCTGTGGCCGTCCAGCTCCTCGCACGACTTCTCCGGCAGCCAGCAGCGCGGCGGTCGCTGCGGACGGCCGCGCAGCGCGCACCGCGAGCAGCCCCTCCTCTGGCCACAGCATGATCGACACGCCGAGCCGCGTCTCGATGTCCCGCAGGCTGCGCATGTGCATGCGGCACGCCGTTCGCAGCTGCTCCGAATACATCTGCACAGCACACAGCACACAGTGTGATCGGCTGCACGATCACACATCATACGCGGGCGCTCCACACCACAAGCGGCTTGGGAGCACGATGCTTGTGGGTGGCTTGGTCGCAACTGACACACACCACCAGCCCCCTCTGGATATTCAGTACACGCCTTGCGCAAGCCGCCGTGTGAAAGCAGACGCCTCACCCATGCCTGCTCGGCGCTACAAGCTCCACTGCACCCACCCAAGACATCGCACACGCACCCGTCCGCGCTTCCATGCATGCCACATCACATCCAGACACGCATGCACAGTGCCCCCGCGCAGGCACAGCCCGCAGCGGCCTGTCGCATCGCTGACTGGCGCGCGCAGCACCAGACCACCGCGATCCATCGCCGCAGCCTTGTGTATAGGCCATCTGCACAGTGCAGGCCCTCTGCATTCCGCAGCAGCACCCTGGGGCAGGTGGAGGCGCACCTTCTTCACCATGAGGCGCCCTGCAGGCTGCTGCGCCGCCGGCGCGGCCGCCCTCGCCGCCGCGCCAGCAGGGTCAAACACCGCCGCATCGTCATCGCCGCCGGCGGCCTCCACAGCCGTCTCCGCCTCGCCATACCCAGCATCGCCGCCACTACTGCCACTGCCGCCACCGCTGCCGCCGCCGCTGCCGTTGGTGTCACCATCCGCCTCCTCGGCCTCCGCCGCGCCGCCGTCTTCGCCGGCCACACCCTCCGCCGCCTCCTCCGCTGCCGTCAGGTTCCGCTCACGCTGCACACAATCCATACCCTGAACACATGTTGCGACCCTGACCAGTCATGTCCACCACATCCACTCACTGCACATACACGCACGCACGGTCTATCGCATGGACGGCAGTGCGTGCTGCGCCACAGCACACAGGGCCGCACCGCAAGCAGCGCCGCATCGACGTGCTGCGCCTCCCCCGTGTCGTGTGCTGTGGATGCTGTGTCCAAGCTATCACTGAGATCCACCGCGGCGGCCCACTCCTGCAGGCGCTGCCCCGGGGCCGCTGCGGCGTGAGCAAACGCGTCGGCGACGTCGCGCGCTGTGGCCCCCGGCCGCGGCGCGGTGAGCAGCGCCCAGGCCGCGCGGGGCGGCTCCGGGAGGCTGTCCTCGGTGTCTGCGACCCGCGGCAGCACGACGACAGTGGCTTGGAGGGTGCAGGTGTCCTCCTCGATGGCGTTGGGGTCCATCACCCACGCCATGCTGCACAGGTGCACACGGGCCTCATGCTGTGCGATACGCGTGCTATGACAGCAAAACTACCGGCCAGCACATGCCCTGCTACTGGTCCTGGCTAATCCTGCATTGCTCACTGCTCTATTCTGTCGCCTGAATGCCAACCGTCGGTGGACATGGCCGTCGCAGCTACTCTGGCTAGAGCTCAAAGGCTGTTAGTGTTTAACCAGTCCATGACCAAACAATCTCAGCAATACACTGAGCGGGACGCCATGGTCGATGTATGATGGGTTGTCACCTGAGCACAGCCTGCGTGGCGGTGCTTGTATTTGCATGCATGCAAAGACTCGATGCATGCATGCAGGTGATGCAGCAACACAGAGGTGCGTGATGGCGCTCGAGCCGTCCGCTGCAAAAGTTCGGTACAACTGGGTGGCGGTGAGTGTGATTCATTGTGATGTCAGTGCGGCACCTTTGCACGGGCGCTGCTTCTGAAGCTAGTGTAGCACTGCCCGGCCCTGCCTCTGCCGAGTCCAGCGCGGCAAATTCTGCACGACTGCATCCAGCACCCAGCGTTGTCTCAGGACCTCCCCCAAACCCTGTACCACAACACTTTGACCTGAGCACACTTCTGGTGCTGCGAATCCTGTTCAGGCAGAAGAAACTGTTGTTTTTGTTTTGGTCACATAGGTATACAAGGCGTTACCCAATGAGCGCAACAGCGCACACGATACCGGCACAGCATGCTCCAGCGTGCTGCCCCTGGATGGACATGCATGGCAAAACCCCACTGTGGCTGCAGCATGCGTACGGCGTCACCCCTAAGCATAGCATCGCACCGCACAGCATGGCACGCCTGCCTCGCGACAGACATTTTGCTACATGCTGTGCTGCATGCTGCAGCACTGGCAGACTGCAGTGGCACACAGCACGCACATCGTGCGGCACAAGTTGCCGCACTGTTCGGGTTGGCAGAATCGCAGCAGGTGGTGCTCTAGGTGGTAAATCACAGGTGTGCTGGCCGGCGCATGCTATGCTAGCATGCTATGATGCAGCTGCGGCCTTTTAGCCGCACCGCATACCATTCAATCACACAGCGCGCTGCACTAAATCAGGCGGTTGCTGCGGTGCCGCACCTGCCAAGGACACGGCCGCAAAGCCCGGCCAGTCGCGCGGCGCATGGCCGAGGTTGATGCGAGCGAGCGCCGCTGCGTGGATTGCAGCAGGCAGCACGCCGCCGTCGTCTGACGTCACCTCCAGCTGCACACGCATGGGCAGCAGCGACGCAGCATCGACGCAGTCCAGGGCCTGCTCAATGAGGCAGCTGCGCAACAGGTCCCTCCGGAAGTCCGAGGGGAACCTTCCGCGCAGCGGCGTGGCCAGCGCGACGCGTGTGCTGCCGGCTACCTCGGGCAGGGGTGGGATGTTGCCGTGCGTCATCGCACCCTTGCCCGGCTGCGGCAATGATGCCGTCGCCGACACCTGTAGCCACAAGTTGCCACTGTGACACCCGTGCCCTGGCTGGTGTGTCCAGGACTGGATGGCGTTTGCAAGACGTAATGTGATGTTCACGGCAGGACTTCGACCGACATGATTCCGGCAGGGCCCAAGCGGGGCGCGGCAGGAAAGCCCCGCTGTTGGATCAATGTTGGTTTCACCTGAAGGGCGGAAACTAGTGCAAGCGCAGCACACAGCGGCCAAAGCACAGCACGCGTGCCATGGGCTCGCAATGCTGTCATTCGCTGTGATCAGACACAGGTAGCTGCCAAATGGAGATTCGTGTACGCTATGACCCGATTGGAAGTTGCAGGGGCACAGCAGCCGCGCAGGCAGAGCGCACCCGCGTGCTCCCCACGGACACAACCGCCGCGGCAGCGGGCGCCAGCACAACGACGCCGCGCATCCCCTCGGGGTCGCTCAGCATCGCAGCATGCAGCGGCCGCGACTCTCCCGGCGCGAGGTGGCTACAGGGGCGCTGGCCGCGGCCGCGCACGGCATCGCTGACCGTGGCTGCTGCCGCCGCGGCAAACGCGGCAGGCAGCATGGCGCTGGACATCACAGCGCTCTCGCCGTCGGGGGTGCCGTAGGCTCGCACCGTGCCGCGCAGGAAGAGCTCATTGCGCACCGCAGCCTGCATGCATGCGCCGTGAGTCCCAGCGTGAGATATCTCGAGGTCCCATGAGAGCGCCTACGGGTGCTCACATGTGGCGGCAGGAGAAGTGCGTAGTTATAGGTGGTCAGAGGACCGGGTTGATGCAGCAGCGAGGCTCCAGACACAGGCACGGCTGCAGACTTGGCAGCAACATGCATGCAGGTAATGAGTGTCTGCGGACACATCTTGAACTATGCAGAACAGGCTACTGACCGACTCGTGCGGGCGCGAGAGGGCGCGTGCGGGGACTGGGCGGTGATGGGCATGGGCCGCAACGAGACTCGGGGTGTTGCAGCACTGCGGCTGCCGATGCTGCAACCGCGCAACAACAAACACTCGGCAGTGGGGCACATGCACAGGGCAGTCATGCATTCAGGTGACACGACATGTCTGCTCCACATGCGTCTCTTCCATGCAGCTGTGTCCGTCGTATCGCTTGGAAAACATTGTCTCCGTGGTATCGCAGAAACCCCTAATAATGCTCACCACCCGATGATGAAAAATTTCCAATGAGAATACACTCACAAACCTGTCATCGGATAGCGCCACACATCCACTGCGTGCCGCACGTCCACTGTATTCTATGCACTGGCTGCGGAGCCTCACCTGCCAGCAGTTGCTCAACATTCGTGGTCAACATTCAACCACAAAGAGTACGGGGGCCAGCACTTGCGGACAGACAGCAACTGACTAACAGCGCCGATGCCGCAGCCGGAGAGCCGTTCAAACAGCTACAGGTGAGCGGGGTGGGGGGGGGGGGGGGGGGGTATGCCTCGATGTTGGCAAGGCCCAGCAACTGCGTGCTGCGCGCGCTGTGCGACTGCGACAGCAGGGCCTCCACCAGCGGCTGCGCGATGTGCGCTGCAGTCTGCTGCGCGGCGGGCGACGGCTGCAGCGACGGCCACGGGGCAGCGAGCGCTGCTGTGCCATGCTGCGTTCCTGCACACCATGCAGCATGCTAAGCTGGGACCACGGCGGGCAGGTGCCGTAATGAGGGGTTGCTGCTTGTAGCGCAATACTGGCGCTGTTTTGCTTCAGGTTGTGTACAGCATTCGGCCATGGCTCATGTGTCTGATGCTTTACCATGCTTGCTTTTCTTCATGTTTGGTCACGTTTTGGAGCATATCTCTGTAACGTTTCTCACGTCATGACGGGGTGCTGCTTGTGCGTGGCTTGGGTGCCTTCTGTGTGCTGGGGGCTGTTCTGCCTAGACGGGCCACCTACTAGATAGTCTGGCCTGGTGCAACAGGTGCAACAGCTGTAGCGTGGAGCGGGAGCAATAATCGGCAGCTGGCTAGTGTGATACTCACGGTGGCTGTAGGAGCCACCGCCTGGCCGCCTGGCCTTGCTTCAGGCTCACAAAGACTGGTCCTGGTCCCCGTTCGAGAGGTACCAGCAGGGGGACAATTTGGTACCACATGTGATTACGTGCGATTATGAGCAAGGGCAGGTTACAAGCTAACCCTGTTGACAGGCACTGCCCACGCCAAAAAAGGGGCCTCAGGCGTAACCCACCCACCCACTTCTACTCAACCTTGCATCAGCCACAGCACCCCTACGCATCAGGGCATCAGGGCGGAGGTGACTGATGCCCTGATGCGTAGGGGTGACTAGTGCCGAGGCAAAATGTTACAGAGTGCTGAGGTCGCGACAGGCGGCTACATGCATTGTGCTGACAGGCGGCTACATGCATTGTGCTGGCACAATGACCACCATATCAGGCTGCCACACTACTCACTACACGTATGCAGGAGACGTGGGCCTGAGACCCCTGAGGGGCCTGAGGGGTGGCAGGCTGGTAGGCTGTACGTAAGTGGACAGGGGGGCCAGGGTTGCCGTGCAGGCAGCAGCCGCCCTTGGGGCAGGGGCTCACACGACCCTAGGGGCCCCAACCCTGAGAGGCCCTCTTGCTGTTACCACTGGCCAATCACCACGGCCACCGTTCTGTCGCACTGCGCTGCAAATGACAGCATGCGCTTTTTCTGACGCATGCGTGTCTTGTGTTACGAGCATGCAGTTTGGGGGTTCGCTTGAGTTTGAGGATTCGCGTGAGTTTGAGTGTTGCAGTTTGAGCTTTCTGTATTGCGTAACAGAAATTCGTATTCGAGTATTCGTTTGAGTGTTGAGTCGTTCCCCCCTCGCATGGGGTCTGCAAGGGGTCTGCACAGAACGCCTTTATTCTGTTGTTTCAGTGTTGTGGGCATTGGAAGGCTGCAAAGGCGCTATGATTGATACCTGTGGCCAGTGCCCGTCCGGGTGTGGCGTGATGTCCAAAATCTATCAGATGTTCTTTGTAAGCCTCAGCTTTGCAGACCCACAGCTTGGCAGACCCACAGGTGGAGCCACAGATGGACCCACTTGAGCTGTAGGTGGGCAGCGCGTTGCAACGCGGACATGTGCAGCCGGCATGTGCAGGTCATCGCCGGCTGACTCATCGGCATGGGCGGCCTCGCGAGAGGAGGGAGGAGGGCAATTCATTGTGACCCTGGACTCCCGGTCCAGCTGTTGGACGGTCTGGACGCATAGATCGCTATTCTGCTGGTGTGGCTGGCGGGCACACACACAAGCGGACTTCGACAGCGACAGATCACATGCAACCCCCCCCCCTCCTGCCGCACCACCGTGCTAGCCTGTGCCGGGTCGGCCACAGCACGCTCCGGCCTCTGGCAGCATCACCTGGCTGCACTTCAACACACGGAGCCCTCAAGGCATCAGACGCATCCGCAATAGAACGCAGCCTGGTCATGCATCGCTCGCGGCCAATCAGAGTGCGAGCCATGTACTCTGCGTCGCCCCTCCTGCTGCTGAGACACTGCATGGCGTGTGGAACATGCACGCAGAGTGGCAGGAGTGGTCGAGTCTATCGTGTGGCAGACTCCATGGAACTGGCATCCATGAACAGCGGCCGAAAGACTGCACCTCCAGGCGGTGCGAGGGGATGCCCTGTGCAGGCGCTGCAGGCCGTGCACAGCACCGAGAGTACTGTCAAAGCTAGCCGGGCAGCCACTTAAGAATTCAGTGGCTCCATGAAGACTGGACTGATGCCATCGCAATGATACGACACATGCTGAGTGCAGGCGTCTGCGGCATCCAGGTTTGGCCATACTAGTAGACTACTAGTAGTGGTCACAAAGTACAGTCACAGATCACAACTGGCCAAACGAGAGATCTTGAATGACCAACTAAGAAACATAGACATCAAAGCCAACCCAGCCCGCCCCTGGCGACCCCGCCTCGGCAGCGCGGCCACAGCACAGCCACAGCACGGCCAGCAACTGCAGCTGTGAGGGAGAGCTGCATCTGGCGCTCAGCAGTATTCTGCATGTTGTAGTTACCAATGAGTGCAGTGGGAACATACGGGACCAGAACCACCACAACAGCAGTCTGCATTGTGTTCAAGTTGGCATGCCTCGAGATGGAGCAAGCTGAGACTAGGACCACAACTTCCTGGGGCATGCACAAAACATGAAAATGAAAGCACAGGTCAAAGGTGTGATGCAAAGCAACGCCAACAAGCATGATGCAATGCCAGCGAATGTGTGGGAATGTGTGTGGTGAACACGTTGTATGTACACACCTGTGCCTTTTACTGGCAGATTGGACTGCCACACAATAACCAACCTCTTTTTGTAATCACTCATCTTTCAGTTTCAGCAGATAAGTCACTAGCCACCCAGGCAGAGCCAGAATCATTTGTGTATGCAACACATCATGTGCGCACACCAACATGGGCACCAGGCGTGAGATAACGGGCATTCGTGCCATGCCACTCATCGACAGTTGCGCTCAGTGCTTCTTCTGCAGCTGGCTTTGGGTGAACCAGAAAGATCTGGGCGTACAGTCAGTGGAACATTGTACAGCAGCGATCATGTTTGGATCAAACTGATGGTGAGTAGCGTAGACCATAGGCAAATCGAAGCCCTGCAAAGGAGGGTGCAGGGGAGGTGAAACGCCATTGGTTTCATTGCAGTGCATCATTCCACTTGTCACCTGGCGTCACCGGTTTGTAGCTGATTATATGTTCTTGCTGTCGTGTAGCCATGATAACTAGGGTATGGGAAGCAATGCAAGCTTGCACGAACATGCACACCTCACATACCCTAATGGGCACGCGTGGCATGGCTCCTCCTGTGGCATGGCTCCTCCTGATATGTGAACTCAGTCAGTACGAAAGGCGCAGCAGCAAAGCGCACCAGCATCGCCCAGCGCGGCCCCCGCATCTTCCAGCCGCAGCAAAAACGCCTCCGCGCCTTCCCCTGCTGTGCGCTTTGCGACCTGCCACCGCTCCAGCTCCTGCGACTGGCCGTCCATCTGCCGCAGCGCAGCCGCATCGGCGGCCTCAAGCATGTCGGCGGTGGTGGCCATTGGCGGCGCGAAGGGCCGCGTGCGTGTTCGGCCGTTCATGCTGCCCACCGTGTCATACAGCACAGCGAGCGGCCCCTGTGGGCATGCAACGTAGAGCAGCTGCGCGCTCGCGTCCCGCAGGTCAGTGGGGGAGGGGTTGACAAGCACCTGCACTGTAGCCGCAGCCCCTTACCATTGTCCCACCATCAGAAACCCTACTGCAGCGCGCGGCCCCGCTCTGTGTGCGGCATCATGGCACACACGGTGATGCCATGTTGCGTGTTGATTGCAAACGCCGCCGCCGTGGCTGCAAGGGCCCTTGAGGCTGTGCAGTACGTCTACCAGGGCATCCGTCAATCAAGGTGCAGCACCGGTGTTTCCCCGCGAGACACTGTGGAGAGCAGGGTGCGAGCACCATCAGCGATCACGGCAGTGTGGCGTGCAGAGCGGTCCCGGTGGCCGGGCGATGCCTGCTGTTCGGGCGCTGAGGCTGGGGAGCTTCACAAGTCAGAGGACAGTCATCACACCGACGCAGCTTGTGCACGCCGCTCACTGCGTGTGACAAGGAGCGAAAGCACAGCCTCAGCAGCGGCGGGCGAAGCAGGCTCGCGGTACGAGGAGGAGTAGCACACGCAGCACGCCCACCCGCCGGATTCCGCCGCCGTCTCCCGCCTCAACTGAGCTGAAACCAAAGCCCCCGCGCTCTACATGGGTGGTTCTTTGCATGCGTGTCTGGTTGCCGCGCGCCTGCCTTTTGCTTGCCTGACAAATCCGCCGTGAAAGGCCAAACTCGCACTGAGCGGCGCCTTGGCGAAAGAGTCGGCACGGATCTGAGAAAATATCAGACGGAATGAAGTTTGGCTATGACAGCACGCTAACATGCTTACATGATATGCATTGGAACGTCTGCACGAGGCGGGCAGGCGTTCAACAAGGCTTGCGGCAACAAGGCTTGCGGCACATGCTTCACCACAGACCTTCCGCCCACTCCCCCCGCTGCAACACTAGCACAGCTGTGCCATGCGAGTCCGTGGCAGGCTGTCTCATGCTTACCCATGACACAGCAGAGCTGCTACCTGGGAAACGCGCATGTATGATGGGCTTCCGCAAGCATGGCGCGCATTCATTGCGACATTCTAGAAGCTTTCTGCGGATAGCATAGGAGGTTGCGCACACAACAAATGAAGCAGGGCAAACATAGATCAGTGTGACGCCACGAGTAGGATGAACAAGTGTGCTAATGAACTTATATCTTATATAAGTTATAAAGTGCACGCCCGAGTCCACCACAGGGTGTCGCGAGTGGGGGTTTCCACCATTGGCTCTGCCACCTGCCCGGCGAGCGTGGGTACCAAAGTGTCAGGAGTCTGTCACCTCGGTCTGCGAACATGCTCATTTCAAACACGCTAGTTCTACTGCGGCAGCGCAGGAAGTGCAGGGGGGGGGGGGGGGGCAGGTCGTCAGGGGCTGCTGCTTGCAGGGGCCGAACTGCCGGCAGCGCACATGTGCAGTACATCGCATGCGTTATGTCTTGTGGAGCACAGCATCACATGCGGCATGGCAGGAGGGCTCGACAAACAGCACAACGGCGAGAAACCGCTTACTAGCTAGTACCACCAGGCAGGTGTTGGCGCAAGCTCAATGCAAGGTCAATGCAGCGCCATGCACCGTGAATGCAATGCAATGCACTGTGAGCCGCGACCGCGCCACAGGTATCATGCGGGGCTGCAGATCTGATGACACAAGGACATGGCATGGAACATGGCAGAGCAGGCAACGCACTGAGCGGACTGTGGGCAGGCATGGCCAGGCACGGCCATAATATGCTGATACGGCATGCAACACGCTGCATGTGCTACTTTGGTGTGCTCGCAGTCGGTGCGCTTTGTGCATTGCATGGCGGCCACAGCACAGAGGATGCAGAGCACGCACAAGCGGT
Organism: Ulva mutabilis; assembly: GCA_900538255.1. Classification (NCBI taxonomy): domain Eukaryota; kingdom Viridiplantae; phylum Chlorophyta; class Ulvophyceae; order Ulvales; family Ulvaceae; genus Ulva; species Ulva mutabilis. Next base: position 468,002 of record UNSF01000007.1, on the reverse strand, counting down.
GGCAGTGGCAGTTAGGCACAGTGTCGTTCCTGGACTGGCCGGCTGTATCCATAGAGTGCCGTATGTCCCAGCTGGGGACACATGCATGTGTGGTACACTGCGATAGATCAAGGCCTCAGCAGCGCCTTTGAGGGAACAAAGCAGGGAACAAAGACAAACAGCTGGGGATACGTGCATGTGTGCAGAGCCATGCTTTCGTCACAGGCAGGGGGCAGTCATCCCGGAGCACGACACAGCCGCAGTGCTGGCCCGGAGTGATGACTCTGTACTGAGGGAGGGAGGGGGAGTTTGGGGCGCAGTGCTGCAAGATTGCCTTGCCAGAGTTGGGGGCAAGTGCAGAGGAGATTGGGAAAAGTCCGCAAGTGTGCAAGGCACACCCTGCCGGCCTTGTCTGACTGCTGTCCTGCCTGCCAGTGGCCCACTTGCATGTATGGCCAGTGGCACACTTGCGAGGCACACCCTGTCGGCACAGACAGCAGTCAGGCCCACAGCCAGCAGTCAGGCGCATCATGCTCACGCTGGGGCACAGCAGGCACAGCAGCTCAGGCATGTGTCATCGACAGCCTTGTTTGTCAGGGCATGGTGCGAGTTGAGTAGCGGACAGATGCTGGGCGACTGGCATGCCAAGTCCAGACAACTCCCGATCATACCAAGACAGCAATGAGCGATGCCTGCCTGCAGCAATTGCAGTGAGCACCTGCGCGGCCCCTCTGGCAACCGTCTGGCAACAAGGCAGAGCCTTGCCTCATGTCCAGCACTCACATGGCCAGCATGGCTGCAGGACTGACATGATCATGCATGGCACTGCCACAAGCAGCAGCTGCTGTTGCGACTACAACAGCCAACTGTCACTTGCAATCCAAGCCAGGCAGCCCAGAGCCACGGCCGCATGCCCTGCCCAAGCACAAGTGTGCTGAACCGCTTCCTCCTGGCATCCGGTGATGCAGACCTGATTGGTGTGTCTGCAGAGCTTTCCCGGGGAGAGGCCAGCCAGCAGGAGGCTGGCGGCCGCAGCCCGTGTCCTCGCCCTGTCCATTGCAACACGCAATTCAAGTCCGCAGGCAGTAGGCCTCAGATCTAGCCAGATCGATCGAAAGGGCTGTGAGTATGACAGGGACCCAGTTGATGCGCATCACTGCGCTGCGGCACTGCGACCTCTGACGTGTGCATGTTGGTCTCTTGACTGGTGTTTGGGACAGTGCAAATCGGCTTGTTCGGGCCGCCGATGGAGGACGAATTGTGGCGAAACTAAGCCGTACAGGTGCTTGTGGTGAGGGTTGTTGACAGGAGAAATGTGGCCATGGGCAGTCGAGCTGCTGCCGAGGGAGGTGGAGGCGCTCAGGTGCTCGCATGTGAGCTTCTCAATGCACCGAGCGAGTGCTGCGGCACAGGCCGAAGCTCTGTCTGTTCCGGCACGTGCCGACACGCGAGGATGTTGATGGTGAGCGTGCTGCGGCCGCATGCGGACAGGGGTGCACGTAGTCAAGAAATCGCAGCGGTGGCTCGCATAGGCGCCGTACAGCTGCGCGAGCTTGATGGTCGCGAGGCAGCTTGCGATTGTCGCGTGGCGGCGGCCCTCGCCCGACGCAAGCTCTCCCGAGGTCGGTCGGGCGACCAGTCACTCACTGTATTAGCTGTGACTCATTGCATCCAAGCTCCGAGCGGCTGCGAGTCGACATCCGGCCGGGCTATATAGCCACCGTGGCGGCGCGCCAACGCGGCGGCGACCCCTGCCAATGACCATGCGACGCGGTCTCGTGGCCGAGTTCGTTAGACATGCATGTATCCATGTCTTGTGGAACCGCTAGCGCGCTGCAGCGGGCTTGTGCGCGGCCGTGTCTCCGATCGATGGTCGAGTCACACGACGGGTGTCGCACGCGTGGCGCGGATGGGGTGAAGCCGCTGCGAGAAAATGCACCTGTGAGCACACAGTGGCGTTTCCACTTCCGCAGTACCATGTTTTGCCCTGTCGCGACTGAGTCTTGCAGACACTTTGACGAGACGGGTGGGGCGGACAATATGTCCTGCAGGCCTTGTGCAAGCTTACAGAGTGTACACACATGTCGCGCAATGGACGCTGGTCATGCATTGGCCATGCATATGTCTGCCCAGGCCCGTGACCTGTTCGCGCGCGATGTCAGAACTCGACCGTTCGAGTCTTCCACAAGCGCAGCTTGTGCAGCTGTGCATGCAGGTGTTTGCACATGTATCTGCACATTTATCTCGTTCCTCACGAGTCGAGACGTTCACGCGTCCATGATGAATTCTACTTCGAATTCGAGGTTTAGGCGCCCCTGCAGAGCTCTGATGAGCGGTGGCTGGCCGCGCGCGCATAGCCTGATTGGAATTCAGGAGCATGTTTAACATGAACCAGCGAACTGAATCTGGAGCCTGGACGCTCCCTGCGGACTCCTCCCCGACTGCCACAAGCGCTGCTCAACTTAATTACCAACTGATGAGGATGGCAAGAGTTCTGATCTTCAGCTGCCAGTGTGTTGGTCGTCCGCACGTTGATCACACAGAACAAAAAAGCCAAAAAACAAAAAAAATCTAAGAAGCTATGGCAGCTCTGCCAAAAAGGCTGGGAGAACTGTTTGCTCGATCTCGTGAATGAGAGACCAGCTGCATTCGTCAGTCAATCGCTGGGCCGCGCACTCATCAATGCCGCGGTCAACGTTGCACCCAGCTGCAGGGGCCAACCGACGGTGCGCGCGGACAAAAACAAAATGCAGCCACCATTGTACGTTCCGAAATGTCACCATATCCGCTCGACCCAGTTTTCGGTTCGTCCGATGCGTACAGCCGTATGAATTCGCACCCGCTACCGAAGCGCTCTAACCGTCCCGTTCGCGTGCAACAGCGAAAGGATCGGCATTTACACGGAGAGCGGTCATGTCTGCATAATGCCGGCCAGGCGTGCCATGATCAAGTTCGAGGCCTGATTTCAGTAACCCGGGCACAGAGAAAAACACACGTCGCAGACGCATATGGCCATGGTCAACGGCGACGCGACGTTGAGAGCTCTCCTCACGAGGCCTCGACGCAACGGCGGCCTTGCCCATGTGGCCACAGCCATGGGCTATCTAGGCAGGCCACCATGCGGGGATGCATCGATAGCACAACTGCAAGCTGACATCGCGCGCGGGCGCGTGCGGTATGCGTGTACGGCTGCATGCAGCACCGCCGCTGGCTCCGCGTAATTATGGACGCGGATGCATCAGCTGATGCGGATGGGCACTCAATTGAGCTCAATGGCACATTGCTATTTTCATTTTCCATCCCACTGAACGGGTCAGCCCCCCAGGTCTGATTTGGTGATTTGGTGAATGGCCCTAACATGGCAAGAGTGCGTGGTTTGAGAGAGCGTCTGGCGTGGCCACTCAGCTGGTGCAGCTCTTGGCATGCCACGGCACCAGCCGTGGCACCAGTAGAGATGGAGAACTAGCATCTGAGTGGCCATGCAATCTGGCACTCATGGCCGTGGGCCTGTGAGCACTGCAACATGCACAGGCAGCACACAGCAGGCAGCGCACCCGTCCAGCCTCCCCCCGCTTCATCACACGCACAGCCGCAAGCATCCCGCCGCGCAGCGGGAGCTCCGCGGCCGCCAGCGCGAGCCCGAGGCTGTTGAGGAACAGAAGCGCCGAGTCCGGGATGTGGCCACGGGCGGGCCGCAGCGCGGCGGAGCGGCCAGCAAGCGGTGCGTAAGGTGCGAGCGCGCCGTGCGCGACGATCTGCAGCGGCAGCTCGCGTGGCAGGGCACACGAGAGAACCTCCTCCGCCAGAGCACACAGCACGGCCTCGCGGTCTGTGGGCGGGTCTTTGCGTAGGCCAAAGTTGCGGTGCGGCGTGGCCGCGCGCTCAGAGAACGTCGGAGCACACGGCAGCTCCGCGCGCAGCTGACCGTAGTTCACATCTGTTCGGCGTGCGGATGCCTGCACACGATCCCACCCTTTGCACGCACTGCGCTCGACAGAGTGGCTGTTGCAGCGATGTGGTGCGATCATGATGGCATCTCCCAATCAGCGCCGCGAGGGGTGTCTGGATCCTGTTGTTGGATCCTGTGAGGGTGTTGCATGCTGGGACGAGGCAGGCAGCAGCACAGCAGCGCAGGTGCGGTGCGCACGGGAGATGGAGGGCCAGCACAGCACGCTGCAGAGGCGCAGGGTGGGGAGTGCCGGAGGGCGGGGCGGGGGGGGCGTGCCGAGTGCATGCAGCGTGCCTGGTGGCGCACGTCCGACCGGAGTCCGGGGAGCACGTCGGGGCAGCACCGCCAAGCGTGCGAGCAGGCATGTCTGGGCACAGCCGCGTTGCGGCTTGCTGTGTTACACTGTGCGTCGCGGCTTGCTGTGACATCATGCGGTGGCATGAACATGGCTGCTGCGCATGTGCCACACGTGGCGCCACAGTGCTGGAATACACAGATCACTGTCACATCATTGTCACGCTGCACTGCTGGAGACTGCTGCCTGTTGTCAAGTTACGTACAGCAGTGGGACAGGCTAGGGGTGAGGCAGTGCAGCAAGCACATTGCTGGCAACCGTGCCATGCTCCATGCTCCATGCCCCATGCTCCATGCGCCTGACCGTCAATGTGACTGAGTTTCATAGCAGGAAACAGTAATGTACACTCGGGTGGCCACGAGATGGAGATGCATCCATTCAACTGACACGGGAAGGCGTCATAGACCTGTGTGGATTGCAGTGCGACCGCAAGCATGCATGCAACAACCTGGCAGCGTATCCCCAAGGAGGAGCTCAATGGACATGACCTGGCCTGCAGGCGATAAGCTATGGCACATAAGACGGTGCTGGTGACAGCTGCGGAGAAATGTGCATTTGGAGCTTGCATGGCTCAAGCAGCATCGCTTTTTTGAAAAGCCTCACATGTTGAGGCAGCTGCACTGTCAGGAGGTCTCACAAGCACAGCTCCTGTGACAATATTCTGTGGTCGTAAAGCTATACCTTGTGTATCATTTATGTCAGCACCGGTTAAATCACCCCCCGTTGTGCATGCAAACGAAGGCAGGCAGCTTGGAATCAAGGCACTTGGTTTTTGGAGCTGTCCGTGTGCGTCTGTCAGCGCAGCCTTGCACAACACAATGGCATGCGGAAGTTGCCATGCGCAGAGGCATATAACTACTGGTGATGGCGAGTGCATAGCTGTGTTGGGGTGGCTGATGATTCAAGCCGACTTGTGGCTAGATCTAGCCAGGTTGAACAGAAATGCTGTGAGGCTCAACACAACATCACGTAGCCTGTGAAGTGTCTTCGGGCTGAGCGAAACAGTGTCCATGGGCATGAAAAGGCTTTATTATACATGTAACATGTTTGAACACGAGCCATGGACAGACGGGCTATCGGCAATGCAACAACGTGTCCGGTGCACAGATGGACCACCGGCAAACGTGGTGCCGCACTCCAGCAGGCCACTCGACATGTATGCATGCGATGCAGACTCAAAGGAGGGTCAGAGCGCACCCAAGCTGTCACCGATGCGTTCTGGCAGCTCGATGTGACCACTGCCAGATGCTCTGACGGCTCGTCGTGCAGCTTGACGTCCACGGACGGCCCAACCTGGTCATGGCCATGCAGTCTCCGCACATGCTGACATACAGAGTCACGAAGGGTTCCTGTGCGAGAAGAATGGACTCGATACTTTCCCAGCCCACCGCAGCGGGAGCTGGTGTGCGGCAGCGCAGAGTCGCGCAGCCTGGCCCAGCGGGGAGAGCGCGATCGCACAAGCATGCGTGCGCGAACAGATCTTGAGCATACCTCTTGGTTGCCCAAAAGTCGCTTGCGTGAAGTACGTGGAGCACACTTCCAGGGCTTGTGGAAGGAAGGCTTGCTGTACGCTGCTTTGCGACAGACGCGAACGCGCTGCTGCTGCAAGCGCGCACGCCATAAACGCTTTAAATACACAGCCTTGTTACAACACGGAACATGCTGAATCTTATATCTTGACCACGGTCATGCTGCGACTGGGAGGCTATACCTATGGCGTCGTTGATGTGGGTCTGGCACCCATCCCATCGGCTTTGCTAACGTGCACACAATTACAGTGTGTTCAATGATGTCATGCAGCTGGTGGTGGTGGTGTATGACTCGAGGATGGTTCTTCGGTTTTGCCCGTGCGACGAGTCTGCCTATTAAACGCGGTTCGGTCCGGCCTTTGAAAGCACTGGATGCACTGTGGAGCGTGACTACGTTTTTTGGTGGCTGCAGCTGTCGTATATCAGCTCATGTACAGCTTTGACCATGTCTTCTGAGATTGAGCTTTGCCTAGCATGCCTACCTACTTGCTCTCTGCCACCTCGTGGAGCCTAACGTTCCTCCTGAGCTCCCCATGCTGCCACAGACGTCTGTTGGCGTTCTTTGGCCTAACACCAGCCCCACGCTAGCCGGCTTGACAGGCAACGTATGTGATGGAAGCGAGGATAATACTCTGTACATGGATCCTCAATTCGTCTACGGCATGGCTCAATTCTCCTTGACAATGCTATAGCTACAGGCCACATGTGCCACCACGCCACACAGGCGACGCTCCCCATCTCCTCAACACCTGCACTACTGCGCAGGTACTCTACAGACAGCTACACAGCTACACACATGCGCTGCTATTTACAACGTGTGGGCCGCACAGCTGCGTGCCAGCTGCCACACGCCACCATTCGCCCTGATTGCCAAGATGCGAGCCCAGTCCCCCTCATCACGTCTGCCATTCTGCAGCGCTCCTACTGCATCTGCTACACGCCGTCAATTCGTGGCCAGTGTGCCACGTGTACAGCCCCATTCAGAAAGGCGACACCCCGGCCAAACACGCTCGACCGCCGAGGTCGGGGTGCTCCTCCCTCTCACTCTCAACATGATGTAGATAGCTACAAACCATCCCGGCGCCAACACAGACACGGTTCAGCGCAACCATTTTCAGCATGCAACGTGCCAGCACAGCCGAGGTCCGCCCTCAGGCTAGGTTAGGCTACGAAGGCAAGCCATACGTCCCACGTCCCGTAATCCGTCCCGTAATCCGTCACGAAACCCACTCCCCCTTCCCCACCCCCCCTCCTCCGTCCGTCGTCTCGACACACGCCGCCGAGCCCCTGGCACATGTACAGGGTCTCACAGCACTAGCCATGGCCCAAGCGGCGCTATCACACATGCACGCAACAAGTCAGCTTCATCACAACTGTGCACAAGCGTGCCAAGGGCTACTAACAAGGCCGGCCAGTCTTGCCGACCGCCAGCTGTGCGCCGCCGAAGGGCGTTTTATTCGGAATCAATCTGCAGGCTCCCCTCAGCATGGCAGGGCACGCGGGACAACAGCCTGCAGCCGTACACGTATGAGCACCCTGCCACTGAAAAACGCTGGGGGACCAGGGACTAGACAGATCAACGCGGAAATGAGCAAGGTAATATCGAAAACCACAGTGCAGACAGGGCCCAGTCCACGTTTGCACCACGCGCGTGTCTTCTCGCCCGGGCCCTTCTGGCATCTCCTGCCACAACTCCAGCAAGCTGCTGCTGCACAAAATGTGCAGTGTGTGCGAGATCTGTGCGGCACACCTGCCAACGTCCGCTGCAGGGGTGGGTGCGGCCTGTCGCCCACCCTTACCCCCGGCAGGCCGTGCAGCGAGATTACCACACGCGGTCGAATCCCCGCGTGTGCTAATCCGCACTCAAAGTTTCGAAAGTTCAAAGCCGCGGCCGCTGCTGCGCCGAGTCCATGACGGGGCAGCACGCAGCGGCGGCCGCAGTGGCTGTGCAGGGTTCGGACGCGTCTGCGCGTCGCAGATGCACGCCAGCCGTCACTGCGGGCGGGGCAATATGCTGTTGGGTACCGGCTTGAACAGCATGCTGTGGCGCTGTTCGTCGGCCGCAACCCGGCACAGGTGAAGGTGGTCAAACACGAGCATGCGGTTATCCATCAGCAGCCCCCAGATGGCCTGGTGGTGCTGGATGGCCAGAAACGGCGACGGCAGCGCCAGCATGGCCACGTGCTCCGCCTGTAGCTGCCGATCACTCTCGTGCACCGCCGCCGCCTGCTCCATTGCCGCCGCCGCCGTCGCCGTTGTCGCCGCGTCCTGCCCCAGCAGTGGCGGCAGTGAAGCTGCGGCGGCGGCAGCCGCCGCCGCGGCCGCCTCGGCCACCGCGGCGGCGCTCGCGCTACGCATGAGCTTCGACGGCGGGCTGCCGTCGCCAGCGTGCGCGCGCTGGGCGCGAGAGCGAGCGGCCTCCGGCGCGGCCGCATCGGGCGTGGCGGCGAGGTCGTCCAGCGGCACGCGCATCGACGTAGCCGTCGGCAGCGCCTCCAGCATGCACAGCGTCATGTGCAGCGGCCGGTCGAGATCCGCCCGGCGCTGCAGCCACTGCTCCCAGATGCGCGCGAGCGCGGCCTTGTGCTTTGCCGGCGCTGCGATGCTCTGGAAGCTCCGCATCATGACGCCCTCCGCCTGCAAAGCACGCCTCTCAAACCCCTGATCCGGAAGACTTGCGCGAAACACCTTTTCACACCCGACTTTCATGCACGCCAACACAGTCCCTCCCAATGGCCCCAGCACGCAGCACACATCATGCAGCAGGGGTCAGATACAAACATGGACTTGCCACACACCTTGGGCAGCGGCAGCGCCGAGGCGCTCGCCGCATGCATGGTGAGCTGTCGGGACAGCACGGGGGCGTGCGCCGACGTCTCCGCGGCGGCCAACGCCGACATGTACTGCAGCTGACTGCAGCGTTCTGCCAGCGCGGCGCTTGCAGCGGCATTGCCGTCTGCCTGCGGGCCCGGCCTCGAACTCTGCACCACAGCCACCACTTACAGCAAGGCATTCTCACCACACGCACCGGCAAACTGGCCTCATGTGAGCAGAGTCCATACAGGCAGCTGCCAGGAACTTCTATGGTATAGTTTGGACTTAACAAGAGCGCTTGTGGCCTAAAAGATGCAACGCACCGAGTCACCCGCCTGCAGCTCAGCACGCAGCGTGGCTGCTGTGATCTGTGCAAGCGCCAGCAGGAGGTGGTGGAGACCCTCGTCCGCGCGGTCGCTCCCGCAGCCACCTTCTGCCCCTTGGTCGTCCTCCACCGGCCGCAGCGCAGCTGGCAGCTCAGCACACAGCGGCTCGCCGTAGTGCGTGTGCAGCAGGCGCAGCATCTTGGTGCAGACGGCGCGCCACGCGGCAAACGGCATTCGGGGGAGGTATGTGCGTAGAAGTCTCCGGAAGATATGCTCGACGGCCGAGGTGAGCGGCACGGTCTCGCGCACGCCGCAGCGCGCGCGCAATGCGTCGACTGCGGCAGGGGGGATCGCGGCGGAGAAAAGTGACGCATCGTCGGCCGGCACGGCTGGCCAGGGTTGTGTCTGTGCTGGGCTGGCCTCCGGATCGTCCAGGCTGTGGGAGACTTGAAAGCCTGCACGGTGGCCACAGTTGCGCGGGAGACGCTGCGGCGGTGTGCATGCTGAGGCGGTGTGCATGCTGAGGCGGTGCGCATGCTGAGGCGGTGCGCATGCTGAGGCGGTGCGCACGCACAGATTGAGCGCGAGCGTGCCGTGCGTGCTCTGTGACCCGGCAGCACAACCGCGGCAACGGGTACGGTGAGAGAGGTGAGGGCGCACTTGGTGGGCGCATGCTGCTGTGGTGCTGCGCGGCTTGCAGGAATGCCATCTCCAGCAGCATGGCATGGCGCTGAAGCTGAACGGACGCGATGCACTCGAGCGATGCGAGCGCAGACGAGAACGACAGCGGGCACCCCTCAGCCACCTCGTAGACGGACTGCACGTGCCAGCATACACTCCCCGGCTCCAGCTCCAGTTGAGAAGCAGCTGTGCTCTTTGTGTGCTGCACGCTTCGCGTGAAGCTATCCGCCACGCTCGCACCATCGGCCTGCAGAGATCCCAGCACAGCGCCCAGCGTGAGGGGAGCATGATCAGCGTAGTCGTCGAGGGGACGGAGGGGTTCCGCGGGGGGCTGGAAGAGGCGGCCTGGGGTCGAGACAGAGGTTGCATGAGGCCGTGCTGCGCGGCAGACGTCATGGAAGGTCTCGCGCAGCACACAGAGGCAGCTTGCGGCAGTCGCGCTGCGCGAGGCCAGCACGGTGCGGCGTCGCTGCAGCTCCTCGCGGTGATTTTTAGAGGCGTGGATGCGCGATTGGAGCTCATCGACGCGTGCCGCCATCTCCTCTCGCTCCCGCTACAGCATACCAAGGAGTCAGCCAGCGTGTGCTGCTCACGCACGCCGCGCTGTGCGACGTGCCAGTGGCAGCAGCAGCAGAGCGCTTGACTTTTAATACAAAAATGAATGCAGCGCTTTTCACCTGCTCAGAAACTTGCGCAGCATGGGTTCACGGCACGCAGCACAGGTGCATGCGAGCAGCGTTGTTGACGGTGCCGGTGTGCGCCACTGCGGTTGCAGACGCAGCCTCAGCAGATCTCGAGGCAGCAATTCATGCAGATTTGAAGGCGAGGTGAGGAATCGCAGGGTGGGTGTAGGGCCCTGCCAATTTGTGGCAGATGCATGCTTCAGCAATTTTTCCCCATGGGAGCAGTCTTGACCCAGGGGATGCATGAGTGAGGGGGAGGGGGCAGTGCAGTAGGGCAAAGCACCTTTTGCTTTTCGCGGAATCTGGTGGACGCCCGCCGGTTTTTCTCGCGGATGCGCTCGAGGCGCTCCTGTGACGTCGCTGACCGCGAGTTGGTGCCGCCGACAGCCTCGGCACTGCTCGGCAGCGACATCTGCCGTGCCATCGGCCGCACGTCGCTGCCGCTGCTGTCCCTGCGTGCGACCAGGGGTAGCACGCAGCTGTTGCTCGGGCCGAGCGGCGAAATGCCGTGCGGCGCGATCAGGCTGGGAGCCGTGTGCTCAAACAGCTCCGGCTTGGGTTGAACGGCCGACACGGCGGGCGTGTGGCTGAAGAGCTGCACCGGCGGGATGTCGACGCGGCGGAGGAGCGGCGCGGTGTCCACGTGTACCCGCGCGGATGCGGGCTCGGGATCATCTTGCAGCAGCCAACCCAAGTGCCGGATCAGGTCGCTGTCGAGATGGCCATTCGTCTGCCGGCGCACGTTGCCCTCGGAGTGCATGGGAATTGGAGTGTGGACTGAATGATACATATGGAGTAGGCTAGGCCATCAGCGGTGCGCTGAAGCGTGTGGTTGACGGGAGGGCCAGTGTTGGCTCGAGCTCGTCGCTGGCAAACGCCGGGGCTTCGAGCGGGGCAGCAACGTTCCTGGTAGCGATCAAGCCGCAGCCGAGGCTTGGAGCAGGATGTGAGAAATACCTGCACAAACTGGCGGTCTGTGTAGAGCGAGGTTCATCTTATCTGAGCTGCGCCAGGCGTGTTTTCCTCTCACGAGCTGCATCAGCCCACGAAGCGAGGTTCGGCGTGATTCGCATGCATAAAGCGGCCCATTGTCATCCAGCTGTGATCATTTGAGTACAGCTACGAACGCACCTGCGCTGCTGCCGTTGCTAATGCACGGACGGACACGCTTCAAGTGCGTCCGAAGGACCATATGCCGACGCAGCACGGACTAGCAGCATGAACACGAGTGCTGGCGGGGATCGAATAACAATAACGAGCTGCCGCTGAAGCAGGGGCTTGATAAACCGGAGTCGTGGTGAATTTGCGTGTAGCACTGATTTTCACTTCCGTCGATCGGGGGCTTAGTTTCTGAATCGGGAACCCGGCAAAGTCGCAGGCTGGGCGTTCGACGCGGGTCATGTTGACCTCGCTGGCTGTCGCATGACATCCTACGATGTGATCAGCTGCATCACGTAAGAAAACGGCGCGATAGTGCTCTCAAACATCTTATTGCACTCAATGCATAATGTTTTGCAGTCAAAACTTTCGTCTGGGACAGTGGCTGTGCGCCCAGGCGGTGTGGCTACGCGTGTGTTAGGAAACATGTTTGCAAACAACTGCTCAGCACGCGACATCGAGGCGCGTCATGACATGGCTTCATGTCAGGGTGGATCGTCCACGCCACTACACCATGTATTGGTCGAGACGCAGCCTTGTAGCTGTCGAACGCACTGATGTGCACCACAGCAATGTCTTGCGCCCGACGTCGCGCAGTGTTGCACGTGTGTGGACTATCAAACGACATGCGCGTATTCCTGCAAGACTCGTACACAGGTCATTAACATTTGATGAACTTCTGCGAAGCAGGAACTCAGCGGTCGCATAATCGGGAGCGCTGATGTCAAATTGTAAGGCGAGCGGAGCACGTACCAGATTGAGCTGACTGCGCATGAGTGGATTCACTTAGGAAATTGATTAGCGCAGACTAGCTCGAGGCTGTCAAGAAGGACACAGCAGCGGGCCCTGCAATGGGCAAGATAATGTGTCCCAAGGCGCCGTGACACTCAAGAGACGTGCGCTCGCATGCATGTTTCGACGCACACATGGAAGAAAGCAAACCTGCCAGCGCGCGCTCTGCAGCCGTGACCTCTGGCTGTTGACCGCCAGCGAAGGTACGACGGCGACTGTTATCGATCTGCTGATGACATACCCGATCCATAGGTCCTTGGTGTAGCATGCCAGTGCCTGTGCCCATGATAGGAAGTGGGGCGTGCCAGTGGTCAAACCGTCTGCCGCGCATAATGCGGAGTAAGCAGGTATATAAGTTGCGGAATATCAACACAGGGTACGCTGCAGGAGCTGGATTCGAGCAGATGAACTGGATCTGCTCACGCGTGCAGGTGACGCGGTGGCCGTTGCGCAATGGCGGTCCATTCATGTTCCGAACACCCCGCTGGTGAGTCACTCGAGCGCAGGCCTTCGATGGATCTGCTGCTGCATGCATGTACGCCGCACATGCGGCCGCAACACCATGCGTTTTCACTGGTAGAATTCTCGGGCATCTTGTATCATGGAGAGCACCCCGCCTGACCCCGCTTTGACATGACTGCACGTCAGCGCTGCTTACACCAGGCGCGCGCATGCTATGCCGCACACAGCCTCACAGAACACATGCCCCTCGGCCGCTATACCATCATGATCAGACAACGTGGTGTGAAAGGCGCTATCCAAGGATGGTGGGCTTGGCACATGTACAACAATCGTGCGCGTGCTTCATATGCATGTGCAGGCATAGGCGTCGCGTTGTCGAAGATGGACAATGTTCAGTCCAATTGCCATTTGAATAGTGGCGTGGTATCGATATCCGTGCCTGCAGGCATGGTCATGGCCACGCACAGTCCAACTCTCCTGATGTCCTGATCTTGAAGCATCCCCTGGACGGCGCCGTCGCTTGCAACATGACCAGCTGCAGTGCAGACGCCGCAGCGCACTGGAACGCTCACAACATCTGCAGCGTCATGGGCAAGCACTGCGTGCAGATACAGCTGCTGTGCACGTGTGTGTGGTCACAGATCATGAGGGCCAGCAAACAATCGTATGAATTACAATCACATCCACCGCCGGCGCTTGGTCGGACACCCGGAATTGGGATGTGCATGTAGATCTACAGGCACTTGCAATGGGAAGCCGTCACCCGCTACATATGCATTGGATTTGGCTACCATTGTGGCTACCAGTGCCTGACAGATCTGCCGGTTTGTCGTCGCAGAGCCGGGCTCACTCAGTCCTTGCGGGGGCATGATTATGAGCCCACCGAGAGCGCCCCTCGGGCTTGCAATGAATCCGTGTGAGCGCTCTGGTCGGTCGCACTTGGAGGATACATGTCCAGTAACTCGCTAGCGAACACAGCCGAGCTCGATATCGATGCACGTGCTACGCCAAACAGTCCACGTGCCCATGTATGGCGCCATGAAGGCAAAGTCGCCGCCGCCACGCTGGCCACGTGCATGTACCATCGAGCCTCCGCTTCCACAAGTATACATCTGCAGCATGGTATGCGCACGAACTCTCACGCATGCGGCGGTTTCGCCCAGGCCGAGGCCCGGCACATGCAACACGACCCGTCGCACTTATGTGAACCCCTTCTATACATTCATTACATACAGGTACGCAGGGACGCCAGTTGCGATGGTGCAGCGCTCGGCATTTTGCCGCTACTTCGGTGTAGAACTCTGGCGCCCTCACTCCCATCATGATCAGACAACGTGAGAGTCTGGCGGAGAATTCTGGCCATCAGCCACAGACAGCAATTGACAGTGCTACGTCACGTGTAGCCACGATCAACATCGCGCGCCGGAGCCGATCTTGATCTTGGCCAGCTGGCCAGGGCCCGGGCCTGGCGCAGCTGCCCACGGCGCAGCCATCCGCACATGACGCAGCCCAGGCCTGCTCGGTTTCGATGGAGCACGCTACCTATGTATGATCAGTGCACGCATAGGCGCAGCGGCTTGTGTGGATCCCTTGGAGCACATGGTAGCAGCAGCTGAGATCTATCAATCACCACATGGTAACACATGGTAGCGGCAGCTGTGAGGCATCATGTGCTGGGGTTCAGCTCAGCTGGCAGGCTCTGATGGACCAGAGGTAGCCAGCACACATCATGATGATCAGCTGATGGCCATGTTCAGATGATATCCCCATCCCCGCGGCCCCCACACTCACATGAAGCTGTACCAAACGGCATGCAGTGTGGCCATGCTGCACCATACACATGGCCTGGGATTTCAAGTTGTAACTTACAACTGCCAGGAACTTCACAGCAGGCAGGCTGAGGCCAGCACCAGGGGGTGGGGCCAGGCAGGAGCATGCTTGACGATTGACTGCAAAACAGCCAGGAGCATGCACGAGCACTACAAGGTATTACACTGTGATAGATCCAGGATTCAGCACTACAGGGTGCAGGCTGGGAGGTGCAGCTCTGAGGCCCTCACTCCCAAGGCCGTGCTGCACACTGTGCAGGCACTGCACTGTTCCACTGTACAGGCACTGTATACACTGCGTGGCACAACGCCAACCTGGGTCCCCCCGTATCTCGACCTGGGTCCCCCCGTGGATCATGCTACTATGGACTGCTGAGCAGCAGCTGTCCAGGCACCAACACAGAGCGGGGTCATAGTGTCTGATGCACATCTGCGCTGCGCTGTGCTGCGCTGTGCAGGAGAGCCTGCTGTGCTGTGCTGCCTAGAGCTGTGCCCTGCCTTGAGCTGTGCCCTGCCTTGAGCTGAGCCCTGCCTTCAGCTGCGCGCCAGTGCGCAGTGAGAGATGAGATTTGCCCAGTGAGAGGGATGAGCAGGGATGAGCTGTGCCCAGTGCGAGACTCGAGCTGCAATGCATTGGTGAGCTACACACTGTGCATGCCTGCTCTCTGAGTCTCTGCATGCCTGCTCCCTGGGTTTCCAGTGCCCACAGTTGCAGCTGCACACTTCACATCCAGCATATGTGTGGGTGCAACTGCCATGCATGGCACTGACTGTGCAGATGAGCACCCTGCTGGAACATGAACCACCAGTGCCAACTCTCACTCCAGGGGTCCTCTGCGCAGAATTCTGGAATGCTGCACCAGGACTCCCTGCCAAAATTGCCAGTGCAGGTCATGCACCTGGGCACCCTCCCCTCATTTTGCTTAAGTTGCTACGCAAAGCAAGAGCACCGACCCCCGGGCCCCCCCGTCCAGCTGATTCACTCCCCCCAAACACACAACCCCCCCCCCCCCCCCCCCCACCATGTCCACCCGTCCTTGGTCCCCTGGGAAGGCACCCGGCGTCTGACGCAGACCCTGAAAGCCTGGTGAGCAGCATCCACCGGACAGCACCGGCGGCACACGCAGCACGCAGCTCAGGCGGGCAGCGCGAACTGCTGCGCGGGGCGCAGCACGAGGAGGAAGAGGCCCATGGCAAGCAGCGGCCCGGCGGCGAGCCACTTGAGCAGGCGATCAAAGTGCATGTGGAAGCTCTGCTGGAACTCGTCAACGTAGACGATGCCGTTTGCGTCGATCATCTCGAGCCGCACGACGGCGGTGGCGCGGCTGCGCGGGCATGGCACAAACATGGCATAGCTGCCCGGGGCGGCGTAGGTGTCCTGCATGCCGATGACCGGCTGCTCCCCGGAGTTCATCGACGCCGTGTCGATGTTCTGCATGCATGCAGCCGCCGTCAGCCGCCGCCGTCAGCGCAACAGGGTGCTAATGGGGGGGGGGAGAGGGGGTTAGGGGTCTATCTCTGTGCTCTGCGCATGCGGCGTTCAATTCACTGGAGGTATTCACTGGAGGTACAATGGCAGGGGCACAGCTGAGCTGGCCGGCATGGTCGTGGGCTGGAGGAGGCCCGCAAACCGTTGGGAGGAGGGGGCGCACAGAGAGCATGATCTTCACAGTGTACGGCGCGCTGGGCTTCTTGAACTCGGCGGTGGGTGTGCCGGGGGAGGCGGCAGCGGCCGCCGCGACCGCCGCCGGGCTGTCCAGTTCGTCAATGATGCGGAACTCCACCGGGAACATGGACCCCCGGATGTCCCGCGCCTGCCGCGTCATGCTCTTCGCATACACCCCAACCTGCACCGCACATGCATCCGCCTTGACCTCCCGCCGCACCTCCCAAGGCGCACAAGCACAAGCTCAAGCCGTGCGTGCGCGCATCAAACCAGATCCAGAGCTGGCCCAGCTGGCATGCAGGCGCACGCATGCAAGACATGCGTGCGCAGCTCACGGTCTGCAAAATACATGCTGTGCGTGCTGCGGCTGGCGCGGGCCGGGGGGCAGGGGGCGGGGATCGGACCTGGCCGTGGCGGGCGACGAACTGGGAGGTGCCAGGTACCTGCTGCGGCCACGTCTTGAGGGGGTGGTGTTCGGCAGGTGTGCCAAGGGAGTAGAGGTGGCCGCTCATGGTGGCTACGAGGAGCTCAAGGCGGCCGTCGCCGTCAAGGTCGTCCACCAGCACGGACGCGTACGCCACGTCGCTGATGTCGATCGCATCTGCAGCACAGAGCACTCGCGGCCGGGGTCATGTGCCCGTGTGACGCATGTATGTGGCTCCCTGACACGTGCTGTGGCCCAGGGCGGGTGAGGGAGGATGTCAGCTTTGTGGGTGTGACGGTGCCAGCCATGATGATGCTGGTGCGTGCTGCGTGCTGCAGAGCCGTGAGGGCAGAGAAGCTGCCCCACAATGCCGCGGTTGTATGTACAGGGCTGGAGCGGGGGGGCGGGCTCGTACCTGCGCATGCGGTGATGCCATCTATGACGTAGACGTAACCGTCGAAGGACGGCACGATGAGCTGCAGAGAGGGGCCGTCCAAGAGGCGCGACAGCGTGACCGGCGCAAGGATCTTCCCGCCGGTGCTGAACGGAAAGTTGTCCAGCATCTTGCCTGCAGCACTGAGTGGAGTGGGGTCGGAGTGGGGGGCATCGTGCTGTGACAGTTGCGCTGCGGGTTTGGATCAGCCAGCGTGTGCTGCGTGGCTAGCTGACTGGCTGATGCGTTGCTGGGTGTGTATGCCACGGGGGGGTGCTGAAGCAATCATAGCCAATGACTCAGTTACGTCTAATTCAATTCAATGTTTTGAACCTCGAACAGCGTGTTGTCTTGGGGATGTATTGCCTGTGTGGTGTTGTTGTGTTGTTGTACATGTTGTGTTGTTGCACGATCGCTAGTGCCCCTCAACCACAATTGCAAGGGAGACCCTGTGTGCTTCAGTCCAGAGAACAAGATCACCGAGCCTCCGAAGACAGTCCGCTGTCGACTGCTCGTCCGACATATCCCCTGTCCGAGTGTTCTTGGAGTCGTGCCAAACACGAAAGGTGCGTGACGACGCATGCGTGAGATGTTGGTCCGGTGGCGTTTCGGGAAACGTCGTGGCGCCAGGTGTCCAGTGGACACCAATCGTTGCGCAGCATCAATGCAAACAGGACAGCTGCCGCTCTCACCAGAGTCAGCCACATTTGTGGCTACTTGTACAGGCCGTCAGCTGGCTCGAGTTGGCAGCTTCAGCACGACGGCTGCCCCGAGCATTGCTTGCACACAGATGGACGTGCCCATGCGGGGACGGGGAGCACACACGAATGTGAACAAGCAAGCTGTGCAGATTTCGACGGAGTTAAGCCACGGCCACCACAGGGTCTTCGGCGGCCCCGTGCGCCCGTCTGCACTACGTTACCTCGAGCAGAAAAGTGCGTCGCTGCGTCGTGCATGTGCTTGTCTCTGCAACATGAACATCATGCATCAGCGGACTGTCCACACGCCACGCTGCGGCGCCTGCACGTGTGTTGCCTGCGCGCTGCCGAGGCCCTCACGCCACTGGGCGCCGCAAATCGTACAGCACGGACCCGGTAGTATAAGGCCATACGCATCGAAACTGCCAGCCCCCCCTGCGATCTTTCGCTCCGCTTTCACCAGATCCGCAGAGCGTCAGAGGCCAAATACCACACAAGTCTGGAAAGTTTTGCTTATGCATGCCTACACGTGCCCTGTGTCGAACTCACTTGTGGCTCGCAAGGCCGACATGTGATGTGAACACGCCGAAGCGTCTAGGTGGGCGAGGCCTCGTGAGGGACACGGTTTGTGCACCGGAGCGGCTGCCAGTGCACTGTAGTGCCACAAAGACCACAAATTATTGCTCACAAGGCTGCACTGGCACATGGCAGATCGATACATCTCGTCACGCATTGGCGCGCTTCGAATTCATTCATTGGCAACGCCTAGGCGGACGCATATGCATGCGGGCCTGGACTCTCTCGCACTGGCCTTCAAGGCGTGGCAAACTTTGCCAATGGCCTCCGCCCGTTGGGTCATGTCACACGTTTGTAATGCTACACGCACTCTGAGTATGCGCGCCTCGCCCGCATAGTGCAATGCTTTTGTGACACGGACAACACACCACCGTCGCAATCTGCAAAGGCCACCAGGGGTGTCACCCTGGCCAGGGTCGCCTCGCACAGTCCAAAGGCAAGCGTTAGCAAAGCGGCGCAAAACGGGCGCAACCGCGTTGTGACCGTTGCAATGGAAACGAAGCAAAAGGATCCACATGAGACGTATCGAAATCGTCGTTACACGCGCCCACCACGTCAAGGCGCGCTGCAGCGGCGTGTGGTGACGAGTCACGGTGACAATGCCGACCGTGTGAAAGCGGCACAGCGGGGACGACACGACACATGGTCGAACACGTTTATGCTGCCTACTATCAAATGTGACAACACGAGGCCTGCCCATCGAGCGGCCACGGCCCAGTGCGAGTTCGAGGTCACGAGATCCACGCGGACAGTGGTCAAGCTGGGCAGACTGGCCGAGGGCGGGACGCGTGTGATGTGCAGCGATGATGCCGCCTCGGATTGAGAAACCTTGTTGGAGCGACAACACCAGAAAACCGGTTTGTCCAGCCAGATGGTGTGCG
This sequence comes from Ulva mutabilis, assembly GCA_900538255.1. Taxonomy (NCBI): domain Eukaryota; kingdom Viridiplantae; phylum Chlorophyta; class Ulvophyceae; order Ulvales; family Ulvaceae; genus Ulva; species Ulva mutabilis. Next base: position 448,767 of record UNSF01000007.1, on the reverse strand, counting down.
TGCGTGGGGCAAGACGTGCGGCTACGCGGCACACGGAAAGCGGTCAATCGTGACTGTGCAGCCATGCAGCTCCATGGAGGTCTGCTGCGTGCATGCCAAACTCGAAAGCTCACCCCTGGCGCTTTCGTAACAGCGCCGCGCGGGCCGCGATATCTGCTGGCGAATGTCTGACAACTGCACGTGAATGACGGAATGCCGGAGGATAGTCCCTATCCTCGATTAATCAGCCCGTACCAGCCCTTGGACGCACGCTCGCGGCGGTGCACGAGGTCCGCGGTTGCAGAGTGCCACAATCATATGGCAGTGGCGGGCGACCCCTGGCCGGCGCCCGGGCCCACGACCACGAGATTCCGCTTGACTACAACCGCCGGTCACCCAGTGATCACTGATTGCGCGTCGGCCGGACTGGTCATCCAAACGCACTAAGTCAACCATGTGCCTATGCAACACCCGTCCACAGCACCCACAGCACGCATAGCAGCAGCAGATCGAGGGCCGCACCTGTCGCCGCATCCAGCGCAAACACCTCCCCCGCCGCGGAGCCAAAGACCGCATCAAGGCGACCGTCGCCGTTCACGTCGCCGAACGCCGGTGCCTGCGTGACAGGCGTACGCATGTGGACGTCCCACAGCAGCGTGCCGTTGCAGTCAAACGCGGCGATGCTACCGCGGAGGTCCGCAGCATACAGCTCCAGCCAGCCGTCGCCGTCCGCATCTGCGACTGCAACCTGTGTCTGCACCTCACCCATCTGCACCGGCCAACCTGGCACCAGCTTGCCGGCCGAGTCGAGCACGTAGATGAAGCCGACCGAAGTCGCCGCAATCACCTCGAGCTTGCCGTCGTGGTTCAAGTCTGCCAGCGTCGGAGCCGAGTACACGTACGCCCTGCACACACCGCCACGATCTGCCCCGTTCCTCCCATTGGCGCCATGCGCTTGGGGAACAGCTTCTCGTAGCTCATAGCAGCATCGAGGGCCGCGGGGCACTGACTGCCTGTTCAGGCTCGTAGCCCGAACGAGCCTGTAGCTCGTTCAGGCAGCAGCTGCTGCGGATCTCCTTCCGCATCGCCCTGAGAAATATCTGCCCAGATCGAAGGCGGGGCGACGCGTGCCGTGTGCTGTGGCGCGTCCTGACAGGATCGCAGGAGACAGTCAGTCGGGAACCGTATGGAGCAGGTGTCAGTGACTGGTGCGCGAATGAGGCTCGCGGGCCACCCTCAAGCACCGCCATGATGTGTCATGATGTGCCATGATGTGCCATGATGTGCCGTGGAACCGGCACAAGGCTCCCAGCCTCAGGCAGGAAGGCATGCCCAGACAGGAGGTCAGCTTGTGGCAGATCCGCTGCCGTGGCGGCATCAGTGATGCCGTGCAGCCAAACTGGCATACCATGGATACGCAGGGTTGTCGGAGATTGTGGGAGATTGTGGGAGATCTGGGGGCGCAGGGTCGGGGTATCAATGCATGGTGCAATCCAGCAACTGTCACAAGCCAGCAGACTCGATCTAGAGTGAGGTGAAGCTCAGCATGATGAGGCGACCACTTTGCATCATAGGATGGTGACAGACCGATCTTGATGCACTGAGCCATCTGCACACTGACCCAAACCAACCATCACATGGTCCAAGCCTGTCCAATTTCACACTTTGTGATGCAATCCAGCATCTGGGAATTATGTGGTGCGGGGCAGTGAGTTGGCTGCAGCCACCTCACAGTCAGCAGCCAGGCAGCCAATTCACTGCCCCGCACCACATAATGCCGAGCCATCCACCCACCTTAACCAACCTCGCCTCCACCAACCCCTTGCCTCCAACCACAGCTTAGCCCCCGGGAATCATCCACACCGCACAGCTCCACCCACACAGCACAACCCGTCCCAACACACAGCACAAAACCACACACACTCCCCCTCGCCGCCGCAGTCCCCGCCCCCCAACCACCTCTCCCCCAGCCACCCACCGCACCTGCTGCCACACACCACAACACACGCAGACAAATCACACGACCCGCACATTGCGCATCACGCACAGCATGCCCAGAACGCATCACGCAGCACACACCTGAGGTCGACGTGATCGGTGGTCATGTCGAGGTGTGTGGACCACTTGAGGGTACGGCGCGGGAGGTCGTACACGACGATGCCGCTCGCGACGTACATGCTCGCGTCGACGTCCGGGGGCAGCTCGCCGCGGTGCTCCGCGGCGTCGTAGTAGGCGCGGTCGAAGAAGTAGGACACCGGCAGCACGAGCTCGTCGCTGCCGTCGCCGTCGAGGTCGCCGAGCGCGGCGTTGCACATGACGTGCGCGTCGAGCAGCAGGGCGCGCGCGGTGCCGCCGCCGGCGCGGGGGTCGTCCCGCATGCGCCGGAACTCCTCCTCCCCCCAGCCCTCTGCACCGCGCGCGGTCGTGACGGCCGACCCACGGGCGTGTTGGGGCCCCGCGTGTCGGGGCGACGAACGTGACAGCGCTTTCGGCATGCACCGCGTGCGCCGTCGCGCAGGTGCTGGCGAGGCAGGACTGGGCGCGGCACTGCCGGGACCACGTGGACTGACCGAAGCACAACGGTGCGGCAGCTTGGACTGAGTTGGGTGTTATCACAATGCGAGTGAGAATATGAAGCACAGATGCATGTGATGAGCAGTGATCGGCGGACAGCTGTCACACAGCAGCGACCGGGACCAGCTTTGAAACGGCCCTGGACATCGAGCGGCTGCACTGTTCACACATACATCCACGGATGCACAACGCTTTAAGTGTCACGCAGGCTGTCACAGCTGACACAGACAGCACACACAGACAGCCCACCCACCAGCAGAGGGCGTCGCGACGTCAGATACGATACGCCCGCCCATTGTGGACTTAAACAACCCATATATGCGCTTGCGCTGTTTCGCTGCCTGATAGGCTGTGCATGCGTTTTGCATACCTGGAATGCAGCCGGACGCCGTGCAGGTTTCAGGCAGTGATCATGGTCAACATCCACCGCATCCATTGCATTGCCATGAATCGAGCCTCTTTGTTCTTCCGCCTTGTGGAGCATACATCTGTAACGTATCTCAAGACCGCATCCATTGCAGCACAGCACAAAGCACAGCGCACCCGCGTACTCCAGGCCATGCAGCTCGTAGTAGTCGTCAAACTGCTGCAGGTCTTCGTCGAGCCAGCCGCCGCGCGCAGCGGTGCCGATTCCGTGCGCGTCAGCCCCGCCCGCAGCGCCCAGTGTGTCCGCGGAGCCCTCACCCACCCCCTTCTTGGCCGCTTTGGCCGCGTCGCGGATGGCGGCGAGCTTGGCCATGCGCTCCTGCATGTCCGGCCACGCCTTCTCTAGGTTCTCGACCGCCTTCATCGCCTCCTTCGACGGCCCCCCGTTCTCCGGGTCCGGCTCGACAGTGGGAACGTCCTCCAGCATCCTCCTGCATGCCACAGCGCAACCTGTACTTGGAAATTACTAGACCGCCTTATCTGACAATGGCTCCCAGAAGTGTCCATCAAAGCTGCTGCAAATGGGAATGCTAAGCCAAAAAATCACAGGTGATGGATTCAATATTTGGCGGGAGTACGGTACGGCATGAGCGACGCCTGTGCAAAGCCAGTCATGCCGGCACCCACGGCCTCCCAGCTTACAGTTTGATCAGAGAAACGCCCAGAATTTGTGTGGGTGCCCCGGGCCCAATGCAATGCAGGGCGGCCGAATCCGCAGCGTGGGTGGGCTGTAGACATGGGAGCAGTTCCACCACATGTGCAGCTCAGCACAGATGCTCCCGCTACGGCCACAACGTCGGCGTCGGCTGCACGAGCAGCGTAACGGGTGATGAGAGATGCCGGTGAGACATGTGTTGTGGTGAGTCACGGTGCAACGCGCACGCACCGAGCGAGCTCTGAGCATGCGCGGCGCATAGCAGCACGGAGGGGCGGCACACAGCAGCATGACCAGCAGTCCGCACACCACCGCTGACAGTGATGCTTGTCTGTTTGCCTGTTGACTGCTCTGTGCCTCGGCGCTGCTGGGTCCTAGATCTGTCACAGTGTAACACACCACCGCTGAAAGTCCACACACAGCTGCTCACCACAGGCAGACATGCAGCATCATCACACAGAGGTGCATGAAAGAGGTTTGGCTGCCACAGGCCCGCTGACTTGGGAGGGAGGATGTGAATCTCGCCACATGCCATTGCCTGACAGGATGCATTAACTGTTTTGTTCCACCGCCTTTTGACGACAGTGTTAACACATGAAGATCACAGCAGCCAGCACAACTTGCAAAGCTGACTCGTCACTGGCAGCAGCTTGACTGTACCCGCGCAACCAGAATGCATAGCAGAGCCCGCTCGGGCGGTATCAGGAAGGCTGCCGCACCGACCAGTGTTTCCCAGGTCAGCTCCGTCGCCCTGGGCCAGGTCAGCTCCATCACCCTGGGCCTGTTCAGCTCCATCCCCTTGCACCTGATCAGCTGCCTCACCCCCACCACTGCCCCCAGCTGCATCGGGGTTTCCACCACCCGGAGTGTCCTCTCCGGCGAGCTTGTCTGGATCCGGAACAGGCTCGGCCACCTCCTGCAGCAGCGCTGCCCGTTGCTGCCCGTTGCCTTGCACCTTGCAATTGAGCCCTTGCATGCTAGATGCATGAGAGGGAGCCACATGCCCACACATGCTGGCGTGTGTCTGGGGTGGTTACAGCAGGCCACTCGGCCCCGCTTGGCTACTTACACCTTACACACCGTGCAGAGAGGTGCCCAGGCTGCCTGCCAGAGAGCCACATGTACACATAGAGCCACTGCACACAGCAGCCGAACAGCAGCCGCGGCCAGTCCAGCACAGTCATTGCTTATGCATCACAGCCAGCCGCAAGGAGCTGGCTTAGCCCGAACTGACACCGAGGACTGACCGTGGCGATGTTTAGGCGATGTCGGCGCTGTATCTGCTTCAGCATGCATGCACGCATGCACACATGTGTGCAGGGCAGGGGGGGTACACGGAGACCGGCGCAGGAGCCCAGCAGCGAGGGCAACAACAAGCAAGCAAGCAATCAAGCAAGCAACCGAGTCCCAGCAAGCGGCCGGCAGCAAGCAGCAAAAGCCACAAGCACGCATGCATGCTTGCGTGCGTCGCAGGGCTGCAGGGGTGCATGTTGCAGCGAGCAGGGCAGACGAGGGCGATGGCATGGGGATGCCTCACGAATCGCACCTGTTGCCGCTCGTGGACGCCTGTGTCCTGGTAGAGCTCTGGATTCTGTTGCTGAAACTGCTTGCCTGCTGCTTGGGCATCCGGGTCGGGCGTTGCTCCTGTGCCTGCGCCTGGCTCTGCAGCAACCCCCACACGCCATCAACACGACAGCTCCATGCTGGAAAGCAGGCGCAATCATTCGAACACGAAAATGAAGTGTGACTGATCATAGGCATGTGGCTTTGAATTCACCCCCGAGTGTTGTGCTGCTGAAGGTACATCGCTTGCTGGACACCCGCTGGAATGATTACAGCCAGCTTCCCCTCAAAGGGTAGCAGATTGGTGGCCGGAGGGATGACATTCACGGAATGATGATCATGTTGAGGGCACTCGCAGCCCACCTGACTGCTCCTTGCCCTTCTGCATGCGCTTCTGCATCCTCTCTTCAATTCTTCTTCTCGCCTCATCGAGCCGGACCTGATTCCCATGCAGGTCTTCAGTCACCGTCTGTTTGTCTGGCTCGTCTTCACCGACGTCTGGAGTGGAGTGGTCAATGTTGTCGGCTGCAAGGCCGACATACCAGTCCCTGCAGAGTGCCAAGACCTCAGACTTGGGTGGGGCCACTGGGGGGGCAGTGGGACTTGTGTGGGGCCCCCTGCCATCAACAACAGTCCGACAGCCTCAGGCCTGGCGGACCACCCGATTTGACCCCGTTCATAGTCCATCTCATATATAGGCGTCTGCCTGTGTACATCGCTATAGGCGAGTGGATCAGCAGCTTTGACCTTGCTGTGTCGATGCTGGTCCTGCCTTCACTGCATTGACCTCGTGAGAGGAGGAGCATAAATTATGTACAGCCGTTCACCAACACTGCAATGCAGTAGCCCAATGCTGCTCAGGGAGCAGCTGAACAGCATCGACGCCGTGCAGTCAACAGGACACAGTGTGGAAATGCAGGCTCAGGTGCTTTGTTAAGATATGATCAGGTCCGAGGTGCGCGAACCACTGAGTCCAGCACAGCGGATTTTTAGAGATTTCCGAAACTGGTAGGTGTCTACTGTCCGTTTCAGGAAGCGCATTCGCCCTCCGCCAGACTGTGAGGCTCTGCAGTTGCCCTACAAACGAAGCAGCTCATGTGCTTTGAGCGTACCTATCAACAGGCAGGCTAGGCACCTGCAGCGACGTCTCTAACGGCGCCCCACTGTCTTCATAAAATCTGACTTGGCCGTTGTATGTTACGATAACGATGTCTTGAATCCCATCGTGATCTATGTCAAAGAGCATGGGAGAAGCATGGACTTTGTCTGCGTGAAATGCAGGAAAGCCAGATGCCTGCGCCCCATTGTCTCCCTGAAACACTTCTAAGTAGTGTACAAATGACGGAACTATGATGTCCTTGTACCCATCCGCATAGAGATCTGTGATCAGCGGTGTGGCATAGATGCTGGACGTTGCTTCTGCCATCCATTTCAGCTGGATATTGAAAGGGCAGTCCTGTCCGTGTGATTCATCATCTACTGCCCTGCAGAGGAGGCTTTGAATGAGATCCCTTAAGCTCACCTGGTCTGGGCAGTAACACCCACTCTGCTGGTGTCCTCATGCAGGCATTGGATTCGGCAATCAAACTACGCGTCGGCAATCAGAAACCGAAGCATACGGCCATTTTGTGCGTGCTGGATCTGCTGATCGCTCGAGGAAGCGATTTCCGTCTACACTGATGTGACTGTCGTCAGCGATCGGGTTGCTCAGCTGCGCCACCGCCTGTGAGCAGGCAGCAAGCCAAGATATGACACGGAATGTCTTCATGTTGCCCGGTCAGAGCGCATCAAGGCCGTAGGATGGCCATCGCTGCGCTGTCCCTCGCGCTCGTGTGCGCTCCGCCTGGATGCCAAGCTGGCGTGCTACTTCTCGATCAATTACACTCAAAAAATACTTCACAACGTCAATGTGTTCTTTTGGTGCATCTGGCATGTAATCATGCCGCGTGCCAAGCTGTGCCCCCCGTCTAATTCACAATCAATGTCCCACACGGTCAAAGCGACGCTCTATGCTCGGATCGCGTGCCGTGCGTCCATGATCATGCCACTAGCCGTCGATACTTCCGTTTCCAACAAGCTTACTCAACGCGTGCCTGTTCAATGTGGGCCCGCTTTGACATGCATGTTACCGACTGGTGTTACAACCGAGCTCATCCGGACTGTAGTCTGACCAGACACCTCCAGACGTGGACAACTCATCGCTGCTCTCGCACGAGCAGCCATCATTCACACACCCTCAACCAACATGAATTCTCAGCCTGATCGAGCATGGTAACAACGTCGTGAGTCAATGCGTTCACAACTGCACACCTCTCAACACCTTGCAGGGCCACCCACAGAGGGGCCCCTTCAGCTTGCCTCAACACGCAGCGCAGGGCCAGGCCCCGCAGCAGCCACCGCGTGCAGCGGGGAGGCGTCGCTCGCCACTCCAGCAGGCTGAGCCTCAGCAGTGAACATCGCCGCTGCTTCCTCCGTGCAGCTGTGCCCCTCGTACACCTCGTCAAACAGCGCCTTGCACGGCACGCGCGCCTTGAGCTTCATATTCATCAGGAACGCCCCGCTCAGCCGCCGGTGCAGCGAGTACGCCTCCTGCGGCGGCGCGGTGAGGCGGTGTTGCACCATGGTTGCACCGAGGGCGGCCACGCGGCGCGTGAGCTGGTTGTGGGAGCCAAAGTCGTACACGCCCGGAGTGCCGAAGGGGGTTCCCACGGCCGCACCGGCAGCCACGTGCGCGTCCAGCATCTCCGGCACCTCATCCCCTGCACACACACATTGCAGCTCACGACCGAGATGCTGTGCTGCCCTCATCCCCTGCACACACTCGAGACCCGTCCAGCTGTGCCTCATATGAGCTGCATCGGATCAGCGGTCTAGGCTTGTGGGACCTCTGCACCTCCCGCCGCACAGTGGGCTGGCCACATCACGCAGCCATCAGGACACAGGCATGCTGTGCATGTCAAGCTGTGTTGTCATGTTTGTCGCGCCTGGCGTATGCGGCACAGTGGTGGGTGCAACTGCCGCTCGATCCAACATTGGCAGAATGTCGCTGTGCAGTGCCTATGCCGCCTTGGCGCGTAGCACACAGCACAGCGCACAGCGCACCGCACACCTGTTCAAGCCGTTGGAGCAGAGCCACTGTCTGTTGGAACCGTAGCCACTGCCGTCGCGCATTTGCTTGTCACAAGCTTGGCCGAATGTGCACGCCTCAGGCATGCTGTGCATGTCAAACTGTGAGCACGTGCACTCCTCCGGCAGCGCCTGCCACAGCCAAACATCCCACAGCACTGACGTAAATCCACACGCGCATAGTGGACAGCCGTGCTGTGTGCTTTGTGCGCCAGCAGTACAGAGCGGAATCACAGCACACACTTGGCCTGCGCTGCAGGCACCATCGGAACCTGGGGGACCATGCCGCACAACCTGACCATGCGCCGAGTTGGGTTTGGCTGTGGTTGGATTGTTTTGCGCCAGTCTGCGGTGCTGTCGCGGGGGGGTCAGTCCGCACAGCACAGGCAGCAGGAGGCCGCACCGATGAGGAATCCGAGGCGCTGGGAGTGCAGCAGGATGCCCGCGCGGTCCTCTCGCGCGCACGCCGCCACCATCTGCAGGTACTCGTCCACAAACGGCTTTGGGAACTCGCGCGCCGCACCAAAGTCGATCAGTGCCAGCTTGCCGGACGCCTCGTCATACAGAAAGTTTCCCCAGTTGGGGTCCGTCTGCATGAACCGCCACACGGACAGCTCCTGCACAGCACACGCCAAGGTCGCATGCTGCAATGCTAGCAGATGCTACGCCGCCAGAACATGCTACGCTGCCAGCAGCCGCACAGCAGCACGCCCGTGAAGGGCGCAAAGTTTGCGCTGGCCGCAGCTCATCAGAAGGGGCCGGGGCCTTGCAAAGCCTCTGCGCAGACCCCTTGTGCGTAAGCCCCTCCAACGGCTGCTTGACTAGGGGCGACCATTCATGCGAGTTGACGCAACGTGAACGCTTGACTCAGCTACCCAACTGATCACGCCATGCTGTGCTGTGCTGTGCACTCCGCAGCGCAAACCGGGCGCGGCGTTGCTGCGCCCAGTGGGAGCTCACGCGCAGGAGCCACGGCATGGCCAAAGAGGCGGAGCGCGTGCAGCACGGGCAGCGCACCTGCAGGGTGAGCCGCAGCAGCGCGGTGCCGACACGGTCGCGCACATCCTGCGGCATCGCCGTGACGTGGTCCACCGGCACGCCGTGCACCCACTCGCTCGCGAGCACGCGGTCGCCGCAGAGCTCCGGCACGACGGCCGGCACGACAAACGCGTCGCGGAGCGCCGGCGGCGCGGCTGCCATGGCGGCGGCGTACCGCGCCTGGCTGCGTGCCTCGTTGCGGTAGTCGCACTCGAGCGCGAGCTCCCGCTTGGCAACCGCGACGGCCTCTTCAACGTACAGGCCCCGCGGGAAGACGTTGAGGAGGCGCATGAGGTTCATCAGGTTGTCGACATCGCTCTCGATACTGTTTGCAACTCCTGCACGTGGCCAGAAATGTCACATCACACGCTGGGGGCAACCGGGTTGTCGACGTCACTGTCGGCACTGTTTCAAACACCTGCACCACCGGTCGCATGCATGAGGCAGAGCAGGGTGTCGATGGTACTGGCCATGCTGCTCGCGCCACATGGATCACCAGCAGCATGCATGGGCGCCACGTGATCTGCAGTGCCATGGTGGCGGCGCTGCTCACGTAGTCAGCCCTTTTGCTTGACCATGCGGCAGCGTGCTGAGTTGCCTCATGACATCGGCCCCAGGTAAAACGCCAGCATGTTCCTTCGCCGATCAGCGGGGGGGTGGGGAGGGCGTGGGGGATACGGGGCAATCGCCGAACAACGCGGGGGTAGTGGACGGGGCAACACAGGCGTGTCCCGTCTCTCAGCATGCAGGCAGGGCTGTCAGCATGCAGGGAGGGCAGAGCCGGCGCGGAGTGGCAGGTGCAGAGCTGCGTTGCAAGCAAGGAAAGCCTTCAGCTGTGCTGCGTATGCTGTTAGTGTGGGGACCGTGCTGCGTGCTGCTGGGCGGGACACGCAGCGCGCCTGTGCACGTGACATGCTGGGGCGTGGCCTGTGCCACAGGCATCAGGGTGGAGGGGGGGCGCCAATGAGCACCACATTCATCAGCAGACCAATCTGACACCTTGGCAGACATTTGTCACAGCCACTTGCATCATGGGACGCTCTGCCCCTTGGAAAGGCTCATGATGACCCTGGCAACTCTAGTGGCAGACACCAGTGGCTGCACTTGCAGCACTTGCACATGCACACGTGCCAACTGTGCCTGACAGCACTTGTGCTCAGCTGCATGACCAGGTGAAGCTTGCAAGAAGCCTCTCCGGAGGCTGCTGGAGGATGCTGTTCACTGTGATCTGTGTAAAGCTGTGATCTGTGTAAAGCGTAATGGCACAGCTTCCCAACAGGCTGGCCTCGCTCCACGCATGGGCTCCTGATACCCAGCTGCGCATGCCAACAGGCACTGCCAACCAGCACAGGGCACAGTGGCGAGCAAGGAACAGTGAATACAGGCGTGAACACCCGCCTCAGCCCAGAAGGAGTGGGCAGAGCCTTGAAGGGCTGTCAGCAGCACAGCCAGAGCTCAGTGCTTCACACCCTTGACACTGCACTGGCATGTGCTTGAGGTATCTCACTGCAGGGGGGGTTCACTGCAGGCCACAGCCTGCATGACTGCAAGCACAGCTCTGGCTGCTCCCAGCTGCCGGCTTTTGGTGGCACCACACCAGTGCTTGCAAATGCTGACTCAAGTGCAGCTTGCTAAAAAAAAAAGTAGTATACAGTACAAGTGTATACTAAGTGTGGCACAGGTCCACATTTCCTTGCAACGCTTGCTTGGTGGATCATGCTTGCTTGAACAATTGCTCTATCATGCTTGCTTGAACAATCACATTGACCACAATTGATCAAGCAAGCAGCCATGGGCTGCTGCCTGCACTCTAGCTGCTGCATTCTGCTGACTAGCACCTGGCTGAGGTGCTGCAGCAGGGACAGCATGATGATGCACAGTATCAATGGTGACAGTCTGCGTGAGCCTGCAGTGGACAGGCTTACAGTCACACAGTCACGTGCAACTAGACCTAGCAGCTGGTTGTCGTGGTTGGGTTCCACTCAGCTTCGCTTCAAGGGCAGCACAGGCAGGGAAGTTGCTGCCCAAGCTTTGTTTGTGCATTCCCCTGCGAACTTGCAGTAGGCATGGTGAGCTTGGTCCACCTGTGTGAAGCTCTTATAGTGAAAATCACGTGTGGGTGAAGATGACCATGGTGCTTGAAACTGTGGAGTGCTGCTGCTTGTCAGCTGCATCACCCTTGCCATTGTGTGCACTGCCTGGGCTTGGTACTGAGAGTGTTGCTATCAAGTTTAATAATATGGGTGCTGCATATCAGGCAGACTGAGCAGTGTAACTCCACAGGTTGCTGAGCTATTTGTAAACTATACAAAGCATGGCACGGTTGGGCAGGCAGCAGACTCCTCAGTTGAGGACCAGTCGAGTAGACAGGCCGACGACAGACCTGCCAGCCAGAAGAAGAAAAATAGCCAACAATCCGGGATAGCACCAGGCCTCACACGGTTGCAGACTTGAACAAGCTGAGAGGAACAGGAAAGAGGAACAGGAAAGCTTCCCGGCCGGGGCCCGGAGGCAAACGTGACCACCGGGGCCTCCGAGCAGCTCGACCCAGGTGCCTGCCCAGGCACAGCGGCCCGCGTGCACAGGTGCTCCGCCCGGCGCGCCGGCCAGCCTTGGCCCGCCTGGGAGGTCTCGCATGGCATTATGTACTCTACGTGAATGTTACGAGCAGCAGTGACCTGCCGCGTCATGATCTGGCCCAGCTGCTGTGACAGCACCGGCAGCTTCCGCTGTCAGTCCGCCATGGCGCGCGCCAGCATGAATCACGGCATGATCTGGAGCCAGCAAGCTTGTTGTAAACATGCATGCTCCAGACGCGCCTACGTACACGTACGTCGACTGTTCACGAGCAGCACTTGCATGACGGAATCCATAGCCATGGCCTGCAGCGCTCATGAGCGGTCACCACGGCCGTGCGCACGCACGTGTCGCAGACTACATGTTCACATTAAGCTCCGGATATGTGCAGCACCACGTGGTCGCCAAGGTGGTTGTGCATGTACTGCCACGAATAGGCACGCTGCCGCTGCAGGCCAGCTGCGCCATGTCGGCATGCCGACAATCTATTGCGCGTTTGCGAGTGCCCCGCATGCATGCCTGTCCGTGATCTGCTACAGAGTAAGGACCTGTACACGTGTACTGCACATCCCCCTCACAGGGTCCCACGATGCTTGATGCTGCCACACACGGACAAGGATCTCTGTGTCCTGCGTAGACTGTAAATTGCATTAGTTGCCGTAGCCGATTAGACGCGGCCCGGGGCCATGCATTGTCATCTCTGGCGTTTGAAACGGGATCGAGGCGGCGACGAGCCGACGGGGCAAACCAACCGGAGACACCCCCCATCGGACGCGCGCACGGAAGTGTTCGCCGTGTTCCGAGCAATCGATGTCCATGGAATGCCAGTAGAACTCACGTCCATGCAGGATCATATGACGGAAAACTGTAGCTCCCACACATTTCCAGGCTCTCCGCTAAAAGCTCACAGCCTGTGTTTGTGCATGGCTGTGGCTTGTACATGGAGGCCCGTGCCAGCAGGCATCATTGCATGGGGCAGGTATGTTGGATGGTGGTGGTAGGTGCGCGGGTGGGTGCGCAGGTATACCACAGGTAAACATGCGCCAACTCCTCTGTAACCGCACTCAGGCGGCACTCAGGCACCCCCCGCCTCTACTTGCATGCAGCTTGCATCCTGCCACATGGCCTGACAAGAAGCTGCAGGCGGGCCGTGGCTCTACAAAGGACTGTGCAATTGGTTGACCTACAGCTAGTGCACATCGTCGGCGATTCAATGCCCGCTGTGGACCACGCTGGTGCAGCCATGGCTGTGAGTGCGGCTCCCGGCTGGTGCCCCAGTGACTGTGCTGCCTTTGCTGTGTGCCGTGCTACGTGCGTGCTGCCGTCGGTGCCGCTGAGGCCGTGCTCTACCCACTGTGTGACACGTTGGTGTGTGACACATCGTGGGCTGGGAGGGGCAGGGGAGGGCACCTGGGTACTGGACCTTCATCGCGATCTCCCGGCCGTCGTGTAACGTGGCCTTGTGCACCTGGCCGATGGACGCGGCCGCGGAGGGCTCCCAGTCAAAGGTCGCGACGCGGCTCTGCCAGTCGGCGCCGAGCTGCTCCGCCAGCGCCGCCTCCAGCTGGTGCCGCGGCATCACGTCGGCCTGCTGCCGCACCTGCGCCGCAGCGTGCGGGGTCAGCGCGCAGCGGTGGGCAGCTTTGCAACGTGCCTCCGCAAACGCGCACAGGAGGCACGCAAGTGGACAGGCTCCTTTCAGTGGTGCGGGCTGCCGGGATTGCGGGTCCGGCGATGCATGCCGCAGCTGCCACTCGCAAAGCAGTGCAGTCGTTCCGGTGGCCCGCATGGGGAGGAAACCCTGTCAAGGTGGCAGGCAAGCACCCAGTCGGCGATACAGCTGGCAAGAGCACGAATGACGGGACCGCCGGCTTGAGGCTGTGCCAATGCACCAAGGCAGCATTGGCACTGATGATGAGATATGTTATGTACAGAGCTGTGCTCCACAAGGTGGTAGAACACACAGGTACGATTCATGGCAATGCATCAACCACATTCACTATGGCCGAATGCCGCACGCAAAGTGAAACTGCATTGGCACTGATGATGGGTGTCAGTGGCATGGGACATGCGTCATGGTGAACAGCTGTAGAGGCTGCAGCATGTGCATGCGCGATTGTGCGCGCACATACACACACGCGCATGACTCTCGCTGTTGTACAGAATGGGCTTGCAGATCATGACTGGTGTGTCTGGAGAGGCAGCCGTGGCGGGCAGCATGGTTCTAGACTCCGCCCGGTTGCTGAGTTGTGAGGTAGTGCGACGGATGTGCTTCTGGCATTACTAGCGCATAACGACACTGTGTAACATCACACTCACGCGGTCATGTACGCAGCTAGAGTAACAGCTGGGTGTGCTCAAAAGGCTAGAGGGACACGCGGCTGTCCCTGAACAAGGATGACATCGGACACATCTGTACATACACGCCATGCTGGCTGTAGTGCACACACACAGCCTCAGCAGGCGGCCTTGGCCTTGGGGCGCATGTACAGCAGTAGTGTGTACATGGCGGTAGGGCAGACGAGCATACGCAGAAGAGCATACACGGCAGGAGTTCCGGTGGAGTATACACGACAGCTAGTAGGGCACAAGCACAGGTTCAGCTGGTACGGCACAAGCACAGGTTCAGCACTCTGGAACGAGCCAGCAGCCCCAGGTATGCACAGCTTTAGACAGGAAGGCACTGCTCAAGACATGGAGACACAGGGACAGGCGATGTGGCCGTCCCGTCCATGTGTTGCCTGTTTCACATACACAAACAGCTTTCATCTGCCACACTGTGCGATGGGCTGGCGCTGACTAGCTGACAGCTCAGCTGCATGCATCACGACTCACCCGACTCACGTGTGATCACATGATGAACCTGTGGGAGGGGCGTGCAACTGGGCTGAGACACATCAATGCAGTCACCAGCACAGAGCATGTAGCAGTGCGCAGTGAGCACCAACGGTGTGGCACTGTGCGGGGCTTCAGAGCCGTTGGAGATGAGGCTCGGTACACAGCATAGCACATGCATGCGCAGCTCAGCATGCAGCACCTTTTCTAGCGCCGCTGCCACAGCTGGGGGCAGCACATCCTCGTCCTGGATGGACATCATCTGGCCGATCTTGAGCGCAGCGCCGCGCATGCGGCAGAGCGCGTTGGCGAGCCGCTGCGCGTTAGCCTCGGACAACATGCCGGCGCCCTGCTGTGCGGACACCGGGCCGAGGGCGCGCGTGACGGCGTCCGTGGCTGCCCCCCATACCAGACCCGCGCCCAGCCCTGCGAAGCCAGCGGCTCGGCCTATCCGCGACGACGGGACCTGCCGCTCCCGAAACTTGCGCTTCGGGATGGATATCGGCAGAGGTGCTGAAGCGGCGTTCTGTGCATCGGGTGCCTCCGCTGCTAGCACAGGTTTCTCGCTGGGGCTTTGGGGCGCCACGTCAGCAGATTCGCGTGGTGGGAATGCATGATCTGCTGCGTCAGGCGAAGGCTGATGCGCTTGGGGCAACTGTGCGGTTTGTTGGGGTTGAGGCGGCTCTGCGGCTGTGGTTCTGGGGGATGCTGGGCGCGGCGGTGTGAGAGACGGTGGAATGGGTGGTGCAGAATGCGCCGGTGAATCTGCTGGTGGTGGGGCGGTACGTGTGTCTATCGTAGCTGGTTTGGATGGTGTTGGGCTGAGGTGCCTCGGCATGACACTGGTCTCGAACGCAAGCTGGCCTCGGCTTGCGATCGCTTGGCCATACAACACGCTACAAGCTGGGTTCGAAGCTGCAGTGGAGGCTGAATCGAGGTCTGGTTTGCTGTTCGTTGTGCTGCGCTCGGTCTGTGGAGGGGCTGCCCCATCTGCGTCTCTGGCCCTCTCGAATATGTGTGTGGCGAGTGGAAAGTCCCTCCGGGCCAGTCGACGCAGCAATTGACTGCATATACATCACTAATTTGCCTCCCGGAGGTGTTGCATCCGGTCTGATCAGCTGCGTCGGGATGCACGCTAAACAGTGGGCTGAATACAGCTGATAGAAACGGTGTCAGAAGCAAAAGAGGAATGTCAAGAGAACATCACCAAAGGGACCAGCACATCATGTCATTGACAGCCATTATCCTTTCCGGCGATGACACACCTGTTCGCCGCTGCTTGAGAGGCCACTAGCAGTGCACCGCGCGCGATGCGGATTGCATCATCCGCTCGTTGCGCCATTCCAACCTTTACGAGTTCACAAATCTGACTGTAAACGTTATCTGCTCAAAATCGCCTGCATACATGTATTCGTTCTGCTAGTTTTGTCGGGCAGACGTACCGGTCATCCGTGACCACAGGACGACGTTCAGTTGAACTCAGACGCTCGCACCGACCAACTCGAAGCGAATGCACACGCCAGATGCAAGCAACGGTTCCCTATGGAAGGCTCTGTGTACCAGCGCGCGGCTGGTGCAATTGTGTAGACCAACACAGCAGTTGGCGCAGTACTGGCGCATGTGTACTCCAAGCGCATGGCTGGGCTTGCTCGCTGCCCGGGAGCCCTTGGCCACTGCACTCGACGATGGAAGTACTTCCGGACCGGTCCGGACCTGCGTGCCTCTGGCTCGCAAAGCCCGAGGCACTTCGTTACATTCGTGTAGATCGCCAGGCAGGAATCACGGAATATAGCTTGGAGTGTCCGACGTCAGCCCAGTGGTATGCGAAGGGAACGAGTCCCACAGCAATGTTTCCTTAGCCGTGCAAAGTGGATGCTGGGCCAAGCCGGGTGAAACTCAAAAGCGCTTGTCGAATGCGTATTGGACATGGGCTGCATACTTGTCAGACCACAAACAGCCAACACAGAAAGCACAGAAAATTGTTCCAACACATGCACAGGCTTTGTCTGCGACCCGCAATGATATAGTAACATCACACTGAGAAAAGGCATTTGGCAAAATCGAATCGTCAACATGCACACTACCTCAACAGCCAAGCACAGTGTCTTCCATGCAGCATGTCACCCCACCTGACAGCCCTCCAGCCCAGCCTGCACGTCACGCACACTCGCAGCTATGACTAACAGCTATTAACAACGGTACCACAGTGGTCAGGTCACGCCACGCCCTTCAAAGCCTTGTCAATCTCAATCAAGATCAGCTCCGCCCGAAGCCGAATCTTCTGCGGCTGGCCAGACATACGGTCCGTATGCAGCAGCAGCCGCGCCTTATTCAGAATCTTGCGGAGCTGAGCGTCACTGCTCACGTCTGCGAGCGAAGGCGACTTCCACACCGCGCCCTCCCACAGGACCTTGTCAAGGTCCACCAAAAGGTTCCGCAGGCCGCGCCGCGTGCCACCCTGCAACACACCCTCATGGATATGGCAATGTAATCATACATACATACACGCCGCCATGTGAGTCTAGAATCTAGTTGTATGTTCGCTTGGTGCACTGGATCGGAGCCCCTCGATGTAACAGTACATACACGCCGCCGCAACTCAACAAGTACAAAGAGAGTGTGCAGGGATCGTACAAGGTGGTGCCGGTTGTGCACGAGACATATGGCAGACTAGGGTCGCATGCCATGCAGTACCTCAACACGCTGGCAGTGTCGTTGGTTGGGCCGTTCAACAAGAGAGCAAAGGCTCGCTGGATTGAGAACTCCTTGCGGGAGTTCAGTGCGGCGACAGTGAAAGGAAACGGGTTTGTGATCAGAAAGACCATGTCCAGGGTAGCACGGCTCACGGGTGCGCAGTTCGTTCCAGGTGATCGCCTGGCCGGCTCGCATCTGCTGGGTAGCATGTGAGTCTAGACTCTAGTACGTTCGCTTGGTGCACTGGATCGGAGCCCCTCGATGTAACAGTACACGCCGCCGCCTGCTGGGTAGCATGTAAGGCTAGAATCTAGTTGTACATTCGCTTGGTGCACTGGATCGGAGCCCCTCGATGTAGGAGTACATACTCGTCGCCATGCCTCAACATGCCTGTGCCTCGATGCAAAACACTTCGGTGCATGCCCATGCACTTCAATGCACGCCTGGCATCCTTGGCAGCCTCTTTGTGCTTGCCGGACAGCCTCCACAGCACCTCTCAGATGAAGTGGTCTCGCTCATCGAACCTTCCAGTGCAGGAGCGGGCTGCCATACGCCTGACCGTGTGCCGCGGTGATCCAGTACACTCCCCGAATGCAATGGAGCTACGGCTTGGCATAACACATGTGGCAGCATGTGGCAGCATAACACATGTGGCAGCATCAGGACGCAGGACCCGGGCATCAGACATCATGCCTGAGCAAAGCAGGCGTCAGCCACGGCACCCCTGCAGACAGGGGCGGAGGAAGAATCCCCACCAGTAAATCCAGTATCACGGGACATGCCAGCCGCACCACCCGGCGCACAGGATGCAAGGAGCATATGGACGCGACCGCCGCCTGCACGGTTGTGCGAACATGGGCGGTGAAAGGCGGCCAACGAGCCGCGGGCAGGACGCACCCGGAAGGCCCACGCCTTGATGGAGGCCTGGATTTCGTCCCGGTACTCGCTCGCTTCCGCGATCTCGGCCTCCTGCGTCGTCTCGCGCACATGGTGCGCCACAAGCTTCTCCAGCACCTGCGCTGCTGTGCGTGCTGCGCTCCACCGAGCGTACCGCAGCCCGTCACCCGTCGATCCCCCTCCCCGCGCCTTTGCCGCCTGCACGGTATCCACACAGCACTGAGCAACATGACACGCAGTCTTTCGCTGCTTCTGTGTGCGCGTCTGTGAGTGCGCGGTTGTGGCTGCTTGCTGTTCTGCACCCACAGGGTCAGATACCACAGCATGAGTCGTGTCCTTGTGCGGAAGGCAAGAGATCTTTGGCGGAGCATATCCCGCCAGCCGATCTAGTGTTTGAAGCTCGGGCACACAGAAGCCAGCAGCAGGATCATTACGGACTGTGTCACGGCAAGACATCCAATCCAGTCACGCTGTCAGCGCGAATCGCGGGAGAAGCTCAACAAGCCTGTTGGTGAACGCTGCATGTGTCCACACTTACGACAGAGCGACACAAACACACGCATGTCGCAGCGCGGCGCTGTCTAATCATTCACAGCCGCGACACAAAGAGACTGCAGAGGCAACCAGCCTCAGGGATGCGCAAGGATGAAGTGTGCCAGCTAGGCAACAGGGCGAAGCATTGCTGCCAGGAAGCGAGACGCCCTATCAAAACCCGCGCTGACGTGACGCAGCCGGTTCACCGCAACGTTCCATCGTATGGCAACTATGCATGAGGACGCCAGAGCACCTGTTGCATCGAGGCATGCTGTGGTACAATGTCAATAGCGGCAGCTGGGGATGCATGCACGCATGCATGCGCAGGCTACTGCATGCACTGCATGCATTGCGATCAACCAGCAGCAGGCGTACCACTTGCTCCTCGACATACTCCCATGCCTGCTGTATCGCGACCTGCACGCGCTGCGCGCGGTCCGCCGGCAGCGTGGCCAGCGCGCCGTGCGCGTCGGCGACCACGCGGTCCAGCATCACGTCCCCCCGCTCCTCCGGCTCCTCTGCAGCCCGGCTCCGAACCGTGCTGGTGCCGCCTGTGCCGCTGTCATGAGCTGCACCCAGCTCCATGAGCCAGCCATCGTCAGCGGCACCGGCAGCGGGGCCCCCCATGCCGGCCGGGCCTGCGGACGCACCGTTGCCAGTGAAAAAATCCATATCGATGTCGTCTGCGGCAGCGGGCGCATGCGTGTGACTGGCATTGCCCCCCATGCCGCTGAGGAGGTCATGCAACGCGTGTGCCGCGCCTGCGTCCGCCGGGGGTGGCGGCTGGGCCAGGCCTTCCGCCATGCCAAGGAAGTCGACACCTCCGTGCTCTGCCGGGCTGCTGCCATCGGGAGTGGCTGCAGGGGTTGCAAATACGTCAGCGCCGAGGAGATCCGCCGCCGGGGTGTCCGCGCCGCCAAAGCCACTGAGCAGGTCGTGGCCAGCCGCCGTGGCGTCGGCGGGGCTGGGCTCAGAGGGGAAGGCGCCAGCGGGGGTGTGGAATTGAGTCCGGGCAGAGTCTAGCTCGGGCCGGCTGAGGCCTGCGTCTGATGTGTCCAGAAGCGAGGGGCGTGGGTGTTTGCGTGTTGCGGCCGGAGCACAAGAAGGTGCGGCAGTGGGTACAGGCGGAGCAGGTGCGCTGTCTGAGTTGCGGCTGCGGTGTGAGGGTAATGGTGTTGGCTCAACATGTGGAAAGTGCTGTGGGTCATCATCGACCTCAAAAAACACGGCTTGCGTGTTCCGCCGTGGGCTCCAGCTGCTGCTCTCGCTACCACTACGCTGCGGCATTGATGTGGCTGCGTCTGACATGAGGTCGTGATAGTCTGGGACCGCGGCAGCTGTGGCTGATGCCGATGGGCTGGCCGAGGGCATTGGTGGCGTGGGGGCCACGAGCGGAGGTTGGGAATACGCATGGGAAGGGACATCCGCATACGTCTCGAGCATATTGCCGTTTTGGATCTGCAGGGCGTCTGATGACGTGAGGCTTGGAGAAATGCGGGCATTGTCACGGAGGTGACGTGAGGACGCACATGTGATGAAACGGGCTTCTTGCGTTCTGGTTCAGAGGGCAAGCCGAGGTCCTGGAACAAGTCGAAAGCGTTTGCGGCAGTGTCTGCGTGAGAAACAGACTTCGGCTGCTCCAGATCACTGAGGTCGTGCACAACCATCGAGTGCGCTGGCTCCCGCGCGGGCCTTTGCGAGGCGCTTGTACCTACACCAACTTCATTTGGGCGACTGCTCGATGTCATGGTACGTCGTGCCGACGTTTCTGCCATAAACGTCGCTCACACGAATTCGTTGAGGCACAGTGCAGCTGCGCAGAGTGACGCACCTTTGCCCACCGCAGCCAGCAAATTCGCAGCCGACTTTTTTGCTCTGCAGCAAATGCAAATGTGTGAGCTGCCCAGATCTGAGTGGCGGGTGCGAGTGCTCTGACGTACCAGATCGACATGGAGCGCACTTCATCATGCCCGTCTGCTTGGCACGCATAGGCTGCGGCCCGGCAGACAAGCCAGTCAGGTCTGAAAACGCGTCGCTGCTCATTTTCTGTCGCGGAGGCAAAACTGAGGCGGCCCTCGATTTTTATGGTGCTGCTGACACTGTAGGCCAACCGGCAACGTTCTTGGGATCATCACCTGGCAGGTGAACACTTTGTCAGGCAAATCAGGCTCTGCATCATGCAGAAATTGACACGTCGTGGTTCGGTGAGGAAGCTCAGCTTGAGCCTCAGCTTTCGCACTCCACACGAGCTCGCGAGGTAATGTGCGCTGCTTGAGTGCATTCATTCGCATCATTCCAGGCTACGCAGACAAAGCATGCGAGAGGCTGCAGATACACCTTCCCCACCGACGCCTTCGAGATACAGACGTCCTTGATTGACGGCACTTGCATCAAGTAGCGCTGCCATCGAGCTCACAAGTGGTCCTGCAGCATGACCGACGAGATGACTTGCCGTCGCTGAGATCCAATTTTTGTATTTCCATTATTTAATTTTCATTTGTTCAGCATGTCCACAGCGCTTCCAGAGACTTACCACGACCTATTTGGGGAGGTGCGCTCCACAACTCCGCCGTCCCTTCGGGAGCTGTCGATTGTTCTCCACAAAAGTTCATATGTTTATGTCCTGCGAGTGCTATCGTGCTTCTGGGGCTGCCAGACATTGGATGGCATTCGAATGATCGCTGCAGCTGGCGTTTCCCAATGGGCTGTCGCGGGCTTCAACATGCATTTGGACATACCAGCTATCGTGGATTAGTGACATCACAATACCTAGCTTTTCCCATGATCCTGATCAGCGCAGATCATGCACTGGTGTCCCTCGGCAATGAACTTGGCTGCACGGCGTCTCTCCATCACAGCAGTGCACATGCTACATCTTATATAGTCACATGTGTATTCACTCCTGTCATGTACAGTGACCTGCGCGTATGTGTGGCCTCGCGAACTAGAAAAGTTTACCAGAACGGTGTGCCTGCTCGATGCGTCGCGAATACGTCGAGTTACTCACACCCGCGCTGCAATACCTTGAGACAATGTGTAGATTTTTTCTGCCCGGCGATTTTGTTTCATGTCTGATTCAGCTGGTACTGCCTGCAAGTGCGTCACCGAAGTGTGTGCCATGTGTCGGACAGTCCTAGTGAACAGACGCGCGCGCCTAGTTTGTTTCACAAACTATTGGACGTGGTTGTCTCCTTCTGAGGTTCACGACAAATGCCGTCCTGGTGTAGAAGCAACCATCTTCGTGTTGCGTTAAATGATGCATCCCCATATGATGTGTCGTGCGAGTGCTGACGGGCGCCCTTGCGATGTTTCTGCCTCTCCACCGGCGTGTGTGTTGCAGACGTCTGTGCGCCGTCCTTGGCAGGCAACATCATCATACCTCCACAAGCATGCCGTGTCTACCAATTTCTCATCTGGAACTGTGCCTAGTCGCCTGCAGGGCACATCCGGCCCTGCACGTTCGGACGTGCGGCTGTGTGCTGACAGCCAAAAAGCGACGTGTGCCTACCAACGATGCAACTCCGCCACGTTGGCATGCTATCGCAAATCCGCCCTGGCACCAGTGGCATTGCTGTACGTCTCTCTTGTCGTGCCACTGGTCGCTCAGCCTTGTCGAACTGGTCAAATTCGTCTCCACAGCCTAGGCAGACTGGTAATGAGGCCGACCTCGTGACGCACGCGTTCCGACACAACAAGAGGCTTCCGAGACATTGATACGATGTGCGCTAGAAACAAGATCCGTGACCTTCGTCGTATGCATCCACATCCCCACGCACGTGACGAGCGCTGATTGTGTCGAGTCCCAAGATGTGGGACCACTCCGTACGGACCCGTGTCCAGACCGCACGCCGCGCGCCTCAGCCCAACCCGAGACCTCGACCTCGACTGCCCACAAGACCTTGCCACAGAGTTCAGGCCGGCCTGCGCTACCATTACGAAAGCGGCAAGGATCTGCCGTGATCCATGCACGCATGTGCGCAGCTGCTGACGCATGCGGCCGCATGCGGCAGGGACTTATCACGCAGTGACCTGTCAGTGTTTGTCAGCACGTTCCGAGGGCGCACAGACGCACACATGCATGCGTCCCTTCGCACGCGTGCGCGCATTCATGCTCTTGAATCCCCCGCAACCCACCACAAACCAGCCTACACGATCAGTCACAGCCTCCATTCTTGGCTGCTGCATCAGGGCATGAACCCTCGGCGGAATGCTGCTGCCATGGCCGCATGGCTTTCTGCACATGACCCACATACACATACCTCACAGTTGATGCTGCGCGCGATGCCCTCTTGCCGCACTGCTCACACACAACACTGTTCCACCTCGCCAACGCAAGCACACAAGCACCGCTGCCCACCATGCTCCACATTCTATCACCAGCGAACCAGCAACGCAGTCACCCCCAACCTCCAGCGCTCGTGCGACAGCTCCCCTCTGGCTCTAAACGCGACAGCAGACCATCTAGCCTGACAGCACGCGCTTGCAGCACGCGCTCGCAGCACGCAGCACGCGCTCGCATCATGTGGAGACACGGTGGGTGTGCTGCAGGAGGTCGAATGGCAGCCCAACAGGCCGGTGACGTTCTGGTTTGCGCGGCACGGCCAAAGTGAGTACAACGTCGAGGACCGCATCGGCGGCGACTCGTCCATCACTGCCAAGGGCCAGCGCTTCGCCGATGCGCTGCCGGGGCTGTTTGGCCGCGTGCTGCGTGACGTGGGGGAAGACCCACGGTTCATCACCGTCTGGACAAGCACGCTGCTCCGCACCATCCAGACCGCGAGCAAGCTGCCCCTGCCCCAGGTGTGGCCCCCTCCCCTCCTCCGCCGTAGCAACCGCGGCTAGCGCGGGGACACACGTTGCCACCCCCGGTCTGCGTGTCTCTCTACCTGCGCAAGTTTCTGGGCGGCGGGGCTGTGTGGTGGCTGTCAGCCGGGCTGCACGGTCCCAGTGCCGCTGCAGCTAGGAGCAGCCATGCGTGCGACCAGCGTGCTGAGACCGCCATCGGCCATGCTGTGTGAGGACGGCTGCGACAGCAGGTGCTCAGCACGCCGTGCAGCATGCTACGCCCACGGCCGGTCATCGCCGGCATCACGCTGGCCACCCCTTCAGGCCATGCCTGGGCTAACCCGGCATTCACAGCACAGCACATCATGCGCAGCATGCACAGCACACCAATCGTCACTCAGACCCTCAACGCTGGCATCAGCCATGCCGTCTTGGCCCCCCACCCATGATGGTGCAAGCAGAGTGGCCCAATCCACCACTGGCAATGGCCGGCAATGGCGCTGCTCCTTACAGCCGGTGATACTGGCGTGAATGCATGCATTACCTGTGCAGGTGCACCTGTCCGAGCTGGACGAGATCCACGCGGGCGTGTGCGACGGCGCGACGTACCCCTACATCAAGACCTACATGCCGTACGTGCACTACAGCCGCAAGCGCGATAAGCTGCACTACCGCTACCCCTCCGGCGAGTCCTACATCGACCTCTGCCGTCGCACGTGGCCCGTGCTGCAGCGTCTCAAGCGCCACGGCGGCTCACGCCTCATCGTCGGCCACCAGGCCGTGCTGCGCTGCCTCTTCGGCTACCTCGAGGGCCGCAAGCTCGACGACATCACCCACCTGGTGCGCCGCCCTGCTCCGCGCACTGCGCATGCTGTGGTTGTACAGCAAGGTCGCCGGGCCAAATCACATCGTGGTGCTGTATCGTGCAGAGCGTGCCGCACCACCAGATCTTCCAGTTCACGGTGTACCCTGACGGCAAGATCGAGCGGCGTGACTTCCCGATGGAGTTGGTGACCGAGGCGCCGGAGGGTCCCGTGGCGATGCAGTGGCCCTTTGATGTTTCTCACTCCCGGCCGCTCACCGTGTCAGACGTCGCCCGCGCGGCTCCCAGGCCCAAAGTCCCCCTCCTCCTCAACCGCACCGCCTCCCTCGCCGACGTGCTGGCCCCGGCGGCCGCGGACGCGGCCGCCGCCGCCGCAGCACCCGACTGCAGCGACGCGGCCGCTGGCGGCTCGGGGGTGACCGGCGGCGAGGTCACGCACCGCACCGTTGAGCGCAACGTGTCGCTCGCCGCGGCCGCATCCGCCACGGTTGAGGGGCTGCTCGTCGGCGACGCAACGACGCCGCGGCTGTGCCAGAGCGTGCCGCGGGAGCTTGCGCTGCTGCATGCCCGCGGCGGCCTCTCCGCGCCGCCGGCCGCCCTCACACACGCGTTCTCCTGGACCGCACTCAACTCCAACTCCGCCCTGAACGGCACCGACGATGACGCGTCCGAGGCGGCCCAGCCGCCGCAGGCCCCCCTGTCGAGCCCGCAGCGGCCGGAGGGCGGCGAGGGCGGCCCGACGTTCGCGTACAGCATCCCAGAGAAGTGCTGCTCGGTGCACGCCAGCGCCACCGGCTTGCCTGGGCTGCGGCCGATGGACAGCTGCGGCACTCTTTCCAGCCTCATCGGCAGCAAGGCTGTGCAGCGCCCGGACGCCACCAACTCGTCCACCGTGCGCCCCCGCTCCCTCCCCCCCCCTCCCCCCCCCCTGCACTCCCAAAGAATTTGCTCAAAGAATCGCTTTGAATTCATTATTCTGCTTTGAATTCAAGCAGTCCCAGAGAATCTTGTGTGTATCAGCCTGCCCCCATGCCGTCCCACCCACCTCGTGCAACTGCTGTATGCGACAGCAAACTTCATGCATGCCAGCGTGAAGTGTGCCAGCACGCGCAGCGCAGCTCACCTCTCATCTGCACTCGGGAGTGTGACCCACTGCTGCACGACCGTGCGGCCGCGCGCGCGGCCGCAGCTTGCATGCTGGAGGTCCCGTGGACTCATCCGCATGCATCCAGACGCGTGCTCATGCTGCCACCTGTCTGCAGGAGAACCAGGTTCCGGTCGCAGGCCCGCAGGTCACGTGCCCAGCGTGCGGCGCCTGCTTCATGCACGGCCACGCGGCCGCCCCTTCCCTCCCCCGCGCCGACAGCGCCGCCGACGTCGGCGCCGCCTCACAGCAGGCCTCGCAGCAGCTGTCCTCGGCCTTTGAGATGGACGACTGCGCCGCCGAGCTGGGGTCGGCGCTGACCGTGTCGGCGTCCGCCGTCGGCGACTGGTCCGGTCTCGACAATTATCCTGGCTCCCCCTGTGCGCCCTACCCCCTCATCGCCGGCGGCAGTACGCCGGGCACCAAGGATGACCTCGCGGCCGCCTTTATTGAACTGCGCACCGGCAGCAAGCGTGTATCGCTCGATGAGGCCGCCGGGTCGTTCGTCGCGGACGACCCCCGCGTGCATGCCGAGGCTCAGCGGCGGCGCGTGGAGGACGAGCACGGCTTCCACTTCCGCCGCGGCGTCTGCGTGCTGCTCGAGACCAGCGCGCACAGCACGGCGGCCGCACCCGAGCCGGAGGCCGAGGACGACGTGCTGCGGCCGGCGGAGCTCGCGTGGTGAGCACGCACAGCACAGCACGCGTGCCGCGCCGGGTGGCCGCCGCCGATGGCTGGCGGCAAGCGCGGGGCGGGCGGGGTGTGTTTGTGTGCTGTGAGCGTGCTGCGGGCGATGGCGCGTGGCGCGCTCGCACGAATAAGCTGCCCGGGACCTGCCATGCGAGTGGTGAAAGGAGTCGTGCACATCGGAGCGGGGCGAGACGGAGACGCCGCTTGACAAATGTACGCAGCTGGCCGACCTGAAGGAAGGCCACCATGGCGGGGGTACAGGCTAGCATGTTCATAGCTCAACAATAAGTTGTTGTCTGGGTCGCTTGGTGGGGCCGTGGGCCAAGGTGGCCTGGCGGCTAGGGGCGCGTGGCGTTTGGGGGGTGTGTAGGATCGGTGTGCAAGGGGCCGTGTATTTGTGGCTAGTGGTGGCATTGCGGCGGTACCTGGCGTGACGCCTTTTGTGTCGATTGTTTGGTTTGCTGACCTGCGGCGCGTCCTGTGTTGCGCGCTGCGGTTGGCGCAACCAGTTTGATACACAGGCTGAGGTGCTTGAAGGGCATGGGACGCGGCTTGCAGTGGTGTGGCTTGGAGGGCCGCTGTGCTGTGCGGTGCGGACGCTGCTGTGGCGGACGTCTCCTGGCAGCTATATAGCGTTCAGAAATTGTCGATTGTTGATCTTCTACGAGTACATTGATTAAGGCACTGGCTGCAAATCCAGCGCGGCCGCTGTGCACGCTGTGCATGGCGGGCCCTGCACAGCACGCCGACAACGGCTCCGCTGTCTGTGCTGTGCTCCGCATTCATGCAGGCCAGCACTGTAGCAGTCGGCAGCGTCTCGCACGCTGTGCTGGGAAATGGTGCCGGGCAAGCACTGGGTGTACAGCACATGCGCGTGCTGCGGCTGTCGGCCCGCGTTGTGGCTGGCGGTGATGGGGCCCCAGGCGTGTCTGGTGGTGGGATGCGGCCGCGCGGTCGGCGCGCTGTCGGCGCGTCGTCCGTTGCAGATTGTATTCAGTTAGTTCGGCCGTTGCCGCGCACAGGTTGCTGTATTGGTGCCAGCTGAGCACAGCGCACAGCTAGATGCTTGGGAAGGAGGTAGAGGAGAGCACAGGCCCGTTGCCGTGAGAGCCTGGGCAGGCAGCCTCATCAGCTGGCGCTCTGGACGCGCAGCGGTCCAGTCCCAGCTGAGCCGGTGCATGGCCAGAAACAAATGATTCGCTGAGTGTGGCGGTGATGGCTGCAGGGCGACTGCAGATTTGCAAATGAGCGCTGGCAACGCCATTGTGCACGGTTTATGTATGAAGTACTCTTTTCTGTGTAGTTGCAGGGCAATGCTACAGGCTGTAAGGAGTGGTTGTTCAATTTCACATTTGGTACAGCGTGGTTGTGGTCTACATGCTGGTGTCCTGAAGACACTGTCCTCACCAACCTCAGGGGCACAAGCATGAAGCAATTGAATGGATCCCATCCGTGCCTGAATGAGCCGGCGTTTGGAGCAAACAGATGTCAACATATTTGTCATGAACTACATGTTATGTTGGGTAAACCGTCCAACCTCCCCCGCCTGGAGGTCACACCCCCACACAACCTCTCCTATCCTGCCACCGAAACAGTGGACGCCCAGATCATAGCCTCTAGGATAGATGGCTGAACAACCCTTCAGTCCCACCTCGGGATGGTCGTGTCCAGGCAAGAGAGCTTGCCTGGTCATCACATTCAATCCCAAAGAATGTTATTACTATTGCGGACACAGTCCAATACAATCTGGAGTCCAGGCACAGACCGCAGGCCTGGAGCTGCTCCATGATGACATGATTGTGTTCACTACTGTATGGCCGAGTGCTCACAGACCTTGGATGCTTGCCTGTTTGCAGATATGGGTCGTCTGTGTGATCACAGTGACCGGTGATCCAGCCCGAGTTGGTGTTGTCAATCTGGGCACCCACGCTCCTGTATCACGATATGTTTATCATGTCCCTTGCGTGGTTGGCCTGATGGTAGACCATCAATGTGCAGGAGCAGCAGGCACGGACCGTATGCAGTGCAATGCCATTCACATTTACATTTTACATTTACATTTACTCGAGATTGACACTTGTAACAGAGAGTCGCTTCCCAAGAAATGTAGTGTGAATTAGCATTTGGTCAGAAGGCGATGCAGATAGCAGAGTTGTGCCTGGATCCCACAGATGATCACACCAGCCCACAGTGAATGCTACACGCATGTTCCCGGTTGACCTGAGACACCTCCGCATCCAAGCCAATGCGCAGTAAGCACCAAATACTCGCAGTCTCGTGTGGTTGCTGGTGTACCAGCTCGGGCATAGACGGGAGGTGGCCATGTGAGATCACTTCCCAGTGCACTGTGCATGTACTCGTGTACTCCTGCATGCACTGCCCATACACCACTATGGCAGTCACGCGTCAAACAATCAAACAACACAATCAAATAACATAGAGGGGAAAGAACTTTTTGAGTATTCGGACGAAACAAGCTTTCGCGGACTACTGCTTCAGCTGCTTGTTTCAACTTGCTCGCTGCGAGCGCAGCTGAGCCAGATACTCAATCATGCCATCAGCGAGGCTGGTCCAGGACACCCACAACAAGATCCCACGCGATCTACACGAAAATTTCAGGCACATGGGCCAGAGCATGACAGTCTTGGGATTCAGCACGCCAGGTCTCATTGCGAGTGGACAAAGCCCTTCAACAAGGAACGCAGCTGGCAGTGTCAAGTACATCATCCTCATGGCGCTATCAAGATTGAATTTTGTCATGAACAAACCAATGGCTTCATCCGCACTGCTGCCGCCTTGAGCTTGGACCTCCGCTGTCTTGCGGCGTAGGCAGTTGCCCTAGTGAATGTGGCGGATTGTAGTGCAACAGATGGTATTGCAATCATGCTGCAGATTGGGCCCTTGCTTCATGTCACTTGTCCCATGCCTGATGCTGTCCGTGCAATCCACTCGCACGAGAGGTCTGTGTCGCAAATGTCAGTGGAGGCAAACTCGTGTATAAGAATGAGTCTTCCAGGGGAGTCGGATTGGGTGATTGCAGGACTGATCGCGGTGCATACTCAAAGTCAAATCAGAACGCAGCCTCGACATAACTGCTTCGAGCCCACTCCCTGTGAACAGAGAGCGGTTGCTAGCTAAAACACATGACACTACCACCACCGCATGCAACGATATGCTCGGCTGTCTCGTCCATGGGCTGCCTCAGGCCTCTCTGGCGATGCACTGCAAGCACACCTTCGCCTCTCACCGCAGCCCACTCCTACATACTCCCAACCTACCTGCTGGAACCCAATGTACAAATCCAATGCAGTCAATTCAAATAACACTCAGTCGCTCCTAAGTCAGGCTGGTTATATATCGAGCAAGGCGGCCCAGCCAGTCACACCACAACCCTCTGCGCCAACCCACTTCATCGTTTCAGTTTCCATCCAGGTAATTTCGCCTGCAGTGGGCTCCATGCCAGTGGGAGGCAGGACCACACGCCACGCCTCTCGGAGCTGTGAACAGCACGGCATCGACCACGATGCTGCATGAGAAGTCCTTTCAGCGAGTGCCGCATCAGCGCCGCAGCTGGACGTGGGCATGTCAGTGATGACGCAGAAACGAGCCACAGTACCACAGCCACAGTGCCACAGCCACAGCACCACCATGGCAGCTCTTTATAGACGCGCCTAGGCGGCCCTGAGGCTCTGCACCATGCATGCACAGTTCTGCACCCCGTCAAATCAAGTAGAGACACTGCACTGCATGCCACGGTGCACTATCGGGACCCTCGCCACCCATGCATCTGCGGTAATTATAATGGCGCAGCCCTGCCACGGGCAGGGCCGCTCGCTTCCGGTGGCAAGCGCCCCATCATGCCTGCCGCTGCGTATGCCCCCAGGCCCTGCTGCATTTGTGCGCGGTGGCCGTTCACAGCCTCGCACACCGCCGCAGGAAAACCGAGCCAGCCTCAGCGGAGCCGCGCCTGCTGCGCAACGCACACCGCGTCGCATGCAGGCATCATGCACGTCGGCCTTTCATCCTGGGTGGATGTGGCAGGTGCAGGATGTGGCAGGTGCAGGTGCAGGATGTGGCATGTGTCAGGTGCAGGGGTGGTGATGCATGCATTATTGCCGGGCGAAACAGGCCGGCTCGTGTCTGCGTCGTAGGCCCCCCCGTGGACACAGGGAGCCGAGGACACAGGCAGAGGGGTAGTGAGTGTGCCTAAGACGCTGCGGTGGCCTTGGCGCTCTTGGTCGGCAGCACGACACAGCCGCCGGGCTCCGGGATGGAGGCCTGGAACTTGCGGAGCAGTGCGGCAAGCATGTCCTCCGTCATGGCGTCGAGGTCGAAGCGCGGCCGCCACCCCCAGTCCTCGTTCGCGCGGCTGTCGTCGATACTGGCCGGCCAGGAGGCCGCGATGTCCTGCCGGAAGTCGGGCTCGTAATCCACCTGCAAGGGAAACAAGGTTACAGGAAGGAAGGTGAGGTGCAGCAAGGGACACAAGGTTGCAGCGACGGGCACGGTGCGGCGGCAAGCCTAAGGGCGACAGTGCATCCAGGCTGTGCATCTGTGCTGAGCGCTCATGAGCCGCTTCGCTACATGCAGCACGTCCATCAACGGCAAGCAGCTGCGGTTCAGGGTGCAGCTTGTTCTGAGCCTGCGAGACAATTCGCTGGACGCGAGTCATCCGGTGCGGGGGCGCACTTCAAACTTGGGGTAGCAGAGGCGGATGCTGGCCTCGAGCTGCGCGGGCGTGAACGACATTGCAGTGACGTTGTATGTGACCCGCGACAGCCCCTCGCGCGGCGCGGCCACGAGCTCCCACGTTGCGCGCAGGCAGTCCGGCATGTACATCATCGGCAGCGGCGTGTCCGGGTGGATGTAGCACTTGTACCGCTGGCCCAGCACGGCAGCCTGCACAGCACACAGCATGAGCACTCCCCCGCATAGGGCTACAAGAGCCAGGGTATGACGCGGCCCAGCCTGGCTCAGCGTAGCAGAGTGGCGCTCATCCGGTCGTGGATGCTGATGCTCGCAGTTGGGGTTTGCCAACAATAAATGGGCCAACAACAAACGGGCGTGCAGGCGCGGACGACGGGGTGGGGACGGGTGGTGGACGGGAGCGCTGAGCGGTCAGAGCGTCCGCCGGCTACTCCACACGACGGCAGGGAGGATGCTCCAGCGACTAGCAGAACACCGAGTCGCTGCTGCATGCTCGTTGCAGCAAGCGGGCTGGCACAGGCGGACAGAGCTGCATGGACAGGATTGCGCGGGCGGGTGCGGTGGGCTTGCCTCTGTCAGCCGATAAATGTGGCAGATGTCCACAAACACTCTAGCAACATCCCCCCGGCAAAGCAAGTGCCTCGTGTGGCATGCCCATGAACAATGACAAAAAACAAGGGGAGCGGCGCACCATGTACATTTCGATGGTGTAGTCGGTAGTGCCACCGCCGGGCAGGGAGAGGGACGAGATGATGCCGGGGTAGCGCAACGAGCGGAAGTCGACGCCTAACTTGTCAGCGTAGTATTTGCCGAGCAGCTCGACGTGCACCTTGGTCAGGCCGTACATCGTGCTCGGCTCGCACACCGTCTCATCCGGTGTGTCGACCTTGGGCGTCGTGTCGCCAAACACCGCGATCGTGCTTGGCGCGAACACCTGCGTGCGGGGGCCGGTCGGTGCTGGGTGCCGGGGTATAGCGGCTTTTTTTCTGGTGATGGCCGGGGGCGGCCATGGGGTGTGCTTGTGGATGACCACGGGGGTGCTGTTGCATGCGTGTGAGACGCGTTCGACTGTATGATATGATCCGATAAAGGCAGGCGTGTGGAGACTCTTGACGCGATCAAGCCACAGCGGCCCTAGTGTTCAGCGGGTGACTGCTGCATGCGCTCGACCGGCGCGGAATTCAAGCAGGCACATGAGCCGAGGTTTGGACTACGGGCTGAGTGATGATGAAAGACCTGGTGTGGGAAAGGTGCAGAGAAGGTAGAGGTCGTGACGAGTCACCGGCACTCAGTAAGCACACAGCCTCGCCCCGCAGGACCAGCCGTATGGTGTAGAGCAAGACGCAGAACGAGCACACAAAGAGAGAGAGCCGGGCGGTCGCATCAGGACCGGGACTGTTGGCATGAGTTACTCATGGCAGTCTGCAACAGGTGTGGCGCCTGCGCACGCCTCGTGCTGCGGTAATCACCCGGAGACCCCTACAGCACCGGGCTGGTGGATGCTGGGTGGAAGCAGGCCAATTTTGTGCGGCGCAGATGTGCAGCACGTTGCTCTGCACTGATGGCATTTCGAGAGACAGAGGGCTGGGAGAGTGGAGGGCATGAGAACAACGTGGGGCCTATCCGGCATAGCCGTTGCAGGCACGTGTGGCTGTGGTGAACAGCACAGCTGGAGTTGATGTGCGAGCCATGACACCAGCAGAAGCCACTCCCAAACCACAGCCGGGGTTGTGCAGAGTGCAGCCGGGCCAGCCCGAGGCCAGGATGCGTGATTGCACGGCTGAGCATGGCTTCATGCGGCTGGCTGCCAAACCACCGGCCGCCGACTCGAGCGCGCTCTCGAGGCAGCAAATATGCACCCTCAGCGGTGTGGCTGTGCAGGAATCGACAGCAAACAATGTGCAATGTGGACAGCACTGAGCCGCAGCAGTTGCAGCTGGCGATTGCTCTGGAAGGTCCATCGGCGATGGACCATCGCCACTGCACCGCTGCTGCCTCGCTGTGCTGCAGTGTGGTGCAGCATGGACTGTCGCACTGTATCGCTCTGCAGCACAGCAAGACTCAGGCCTCAGCCCAAGCTACTCCGCAGCGATTGGATGCTCTTCGCGCTTCGCAGTGTGGTGGTGGGGTTGTGTGGGCCAGGCAACATGGTGCACCGCATGGCCGGCCAGGAGGGAGGGGGAGCCGCACGGACACGTGGTGTTGTGCCGCCACCTCTAGGACGTTCTGGATGCCGAGCATGTTGACTCGCAGCGCCAGCTGTGGGTTGCGCTCTCCGACTGCAGAGAGGAGAGACGCGAGGTGGAGGACGTTTGTGATACGGTGCTCCACGACGAGCCTCGAGAGTGAGTCTTTGTCTGTCACATCACAGTAGGCGAATGGCCCACGGGCGGAGACACCTCCGAAATTCCTGACATCAGTGGCGACCACATTGATTGGACCGATCCGCTCCCTGCATGAGGAGGGAGTGTCGAGCGAGCAGGGGCTCAGAGCAGGCCAACACTTTGGGTGAAAGCATGACCCAACAGTGCAACAGAGATGCTTCAACAGAGAGACTTCAACGACCACAGTGTGCATGTGATGGTCCAACAACGATGCTTGGACGAAATCGCTGCACACGGTTATGTGGGCTTGCCAGCTTGTGTTGACTGATGAATGCGACAGAATAGTGCACAACACTGTAGTGCGGAGATGACCTGGGAGTGCACCCCGCACTGCAGCCGCAGTGTTACACACAAACGAGGCGTGCCGCAACAGCGTGAGTGACGACGAGAAGTGTTGCTGCGGGGCGCCGCGCTGCAGCGGTCGGGCTACGACGGGTTCGACCAAGCAGCGCGCCGCGCTGCAGAGGGCGCCCGAGGCACCATTGTGCGGTCACACACGGATTGGTCAGGTCAACGCTGACACGGGCGCATTTGGGCCCCCGCAGCGGCAAACAACAGCAAGGTTGTTATATTGCAGATGCACATATCAATAAGGGAGCGCACAGGTGCCGTATCGAATGACAGCTAGCGCGGTCGTCCCTGCATTTGCTCCATGGCAGATTCAAGTCCGTAGGTGGTCAGAACGTGCCCTTCCTGGCCTTGGAAGATGGTGACCAAACGCCTTTTCACAGTCCATAGCATTCATTTGAAGCCTTTATGGCTGAAAAGCAGCGCCAGGCTTGCGCCGGGCGCACATATTCAAACTCAGTCTGCAGTTGGTGCCACACCTGAGGTAGTGCAGCAGTTCGGTTCCGATCTGTCCGCCAGCACCCGTGACCAGGAAGCGTGGGGGTGCCTCGCCCTGATCATCACGCGCTGATTCCTCTCTGCTTGCGCATGTACCGGAGAAGGATCGCAGCGCGCCCTGGGGCAGGCTCGCTCCGGCGAGGGATCGTGCCAGTCCATACGCGACGGGAACGAACGCCTGCTGGAGCGATCCAGCCGCAGATAGAACAGACGAGCTGATCATGGTCGACAGTTGTCTACCCACAGATAATGAACGATGGGATTGTGCGGGCGAAGGCAGTGTCCTGCAAACAACAATTCACAAATGCATTCCGTCTATCAGCAGACAAACTCTTGAATATAACACCTATGAACGCTTTCAGATATACTAACATACGTCAAAGGCACCTTCTTTACTAGTATGCGATGGTAGAACGCAAGGAAACAAGGCACACACCGTTACCTAGTGACTCATGAGATACGTTACAGACGTATGCTCCACAAGGTGGTAGAACACAGAGGCAAGATTTATGGCAATGCATCAAAAACATTCACCATGGCCGAGTGCCGTACACAAACAGAAACACAGCAGCTTCTGTGTTGCGCTAAAGTTCCTGGTGACTAGGCCAGTTTGGCTGTGCGTCATCGTGCCCCGTCATGTCGAGCGTGCTCCTTCGACAACAGTCACAAACACACAAGCGAGATCGAGCGCTGCAGCGCGCTGGCTCCATGATTTAAACTGTTTACACTGCAAAATCAGTGACTGTTCTACCGTGTGCCGCAAAGTCAATTGCACTGTACCACAAGCGCACATGCCAGTGTACATACCTCGCGCAGTGCTTGCCATAAGTGGAACAAGACGGTGCGGGACAAAGCAATGTCAAATGGACTCAGGATATCCCTGGAAGTACGCCGAGGCGTCCATGCGCTCATTTACGGCGTGGAAAATTTTCGAGCTCGCGCACATCAATGATACCCGCTCGCAGGTGTCGATGGT
The DNA here is from genome assembly GCA_900538255.1 of Ulva mutabilis. NCBI lineage: Eukaryota > Viridiplantae > Chlorophyta > Ulvophyceae > Ulvales > Ulvaceae > Ulva > Ulva mutabilis. Next base: position 413,514 of record UNSF01000007.1, on the reverse strand, counting down.
CAACGATGCGCGTAAGCTGATACCGTCGGCTACGTATCAGCAACCCCTTGTGTATTGGTGCATCTCGGATGTACCCTCGTTCGTGGTCGTGAACACTGGACTTCAGGATGACGAGCTGTAGCTCGCACGCAAGGGACGACCGCTCTACATCTGGCTGGACAACAATTTTCGGGAGACGACGCCAGCCTGCTGCGACCGTGGGAGTGGGATATGGTCCATCCGCAAGGCAGCTCAGAGAATGGCGCCGGACGCAGCCTCGGATAACACGATGTGTAGAGCTGGCTTGAACGCGTGTGCGACAGGAAGACCCTGCTGTTGCGCAGATCTGTGGCACGCCATGAGCGGACAGACAGAAGCAACACACCGGTAACGAATTTGTTCGTCTACACACTATTTCTTGTGAATTGAGAATGGGGCCTTTCAGGCAGCTTCACAGTCGAAATCCAATCGAACTGAGACTTATGAGCTCGAGCCACTTCGAGGTACGAGCGAAAAGAGTAGAGCACAATGAGCCGTCCAACTGTGCTCAGCACAATCGCCGGCACGCCTTTGTTCTTGAGACGCCGTCTCGACGTCCCTGCGGGACTGAGCTTTTCCCTGGAGTGCTGCGTCAGGAGTGTCGAGATGTTCATGTTGAATCACGCGAAGCATGCATGCGCAAGATTGGCTTATCAATACATCCAGCGACGGAATCTACCCGAAAACGGGAGTTCATGTAAGCCGCATCTACCTGCATTTGTGTATGGCACAGGGAGCAAGGCTTTGGGAGAGTACTTCTGCCAACAACAGAAGTCAGTGCATGACCATGCCAAGGCATGTGCAGGCCTGCCCCCAAGGACCTACAACTACCATGCCTGTAGCGGCCACCTTGCTAACAGATACGAGCCACATTCCAATGGGTATCGGAACAGTACACAGTCTCGCCTGCATCTGAGAACTGGATCGTGACTCTCTCCTGTGTGCACATGGCAAATGAAGCCATCTGCAAGGCCGTAATTGGTGGCACGCACTGCCAGTTTGCATCTCGACCACATGATCATCCACAAGTGATGACTTGTGCTGTGTGACAGATGATCTGACAACCGATCAGCACTGTTGCACCTGATTATGCTTGCTTGGTTCTGGTGTGGTGCCCAATGATTTCTTCAGGCTTGGGATTTAAGCAGCCAGCTTGTCATTGGAGGCATAAGATCCTTTGCAATCTGCGCTAAAGGGCACATGGATTGCCAGCTGCGGTCGGTCGTGCTTGCGGCGAGCATATTCATTCCTACATCCATGTCGATCGCCCAAAACGAAGCTCTGCACCCTATGCTCCCGGACATTATTGCAAGCAGGCCTGACAATAAATTAGTCACGATGCTTGTCAAAGGCCAGGCCCATTGCATTCAGCTCTTGCTCGTGCTGCTCTCTTTCACGTGCCAAGAGCTCGCGGAGCTGCGCTTGCCTTTGTAGTTTTAACACGTTGTTCGCAGCAGTGAGCTCCTGCACCATCTGATCCTTGACACTAATCTTGTGTTCTTGTATCATGCTTGAGTCATCCACGTGGAGGTTCGCCAGAAGGCCATGTGTTGGGTGAGTTTGTCCACTTGAAAACCATTTGGCGTTGTCTGTAGCCACTTGGATGTCCCTGGCGTGCTGTTCCGCGGCAGCATACATGGCATTCTGCTGCTTCAAACGTCTAATATTGCCGGGTTCCTTGCCCATTGTACAACAATGTAGATGTCCAGCCTGCACAGCGTTTCAGGGAGGATCCTTCCGCCACCTGCATTGGCTGTTTGCGAGCACCCCGCACACCCGAAGACGACGAACAGTCAGGATAGTTAAGTGAGTGTTCATGCCAGAGCCTAGGTAGCAATGAGCGTACTCAGTCAAGCTTCTGACCTATTTTACTGTCAACAGCGAGTGTTCGGCACACAGACAGAGCTAGGGTAGTGAACAGCTGCAGTAAAAGGCATATGTAAAGGATTTGTTGAGAATTCGTTGTGTTCGCAATTGCGCTTGCTCTGTCACCGTTGTTGTGTAGCCCTTGTTGCACGTCAGCTTGCGTCAGAATGGTGACACGCACGACATGAACAGATTCTCTAAACTGCAGAGATCATATAGCGCTCTATGCTCATCAGTCAGGGAGCGTCGTTGCCAGGCCCCGTAGAGACAGATCCGGTCGCGTATGCGGCTATGGCCACCGTGGCTACCAGCGCAGTTGCAGCGACACCTGCACTGCGCCATCAGCGGCCCATGACAACCGCGGTACGTCTGTGGAGAAAGATAACACATGCCACATGACATTCAGTTGTTTGTCCTATTTTCTGCTTGCAGATTGTTGCAATGTCATCGTCCGTGCTGCCGAGGCATTGCCCTTGTTAAACAGCCCGTTCGTCCATATTGTCGTCCCTTAGCAGGCGTACATGGCCGATTATCCTCCAGGGGCACCGCCCAACGGTGGGTATCATGATCCTGGCCACGGCAATGCCCCAAAACGCCATCGAGACGACGAGTACGGAGCCAATAAGCGGCCCGCTTATGGAGGAGGCGGCGGACCGGAGACGGTATTTAGATATCTTTGTGATTATAAGATTGTAGGTGGCATGATCGGGAAGGGAGGCGCAAACCTGAAAGAAGTGCAGCAGAACACTGGGGCTTTCATTGAAGTCATACACGAGGCTCCGCCCCATTGTACTGAAAGGGTGTTCGTGATCGCATCACCTCGCGATGCTCCTGGATCTGCAGAGTATAACGCAGCGCAGATCGCTCTATTCAGGTGGCTCCACTTGCACCGGCTTCCAGTTATGCAGTGACTGTGTGCTTGCCAACTCCCCATCACCTGCAGCCGCTCCAAGAATGACCGTTGAATTGAATATGCAGTATCTTTGACAGGCAGCTGGGCTTGGAAAGGAATGGATGTCCACCTGGTGGGCCGTTTCTGAGGTGAGTGCTGTTCCCATCCCTGACCACTCATGCCTTCTCTGCGCTGCTCCAACACAACCAGTTCGATTCCAACTCAGCTGTGCAGTGCCTGACACTCATTTGCGCTTCCAGGATGCTCATATGTGCATCTCAGGCCGGTAGCCTCATCGGTAAAAGCGGAGTCACTATCAAGGAACTCAAAGAGCAGTCCGGCTGCTCTAACATCAAGGTATTGCAACCGGACGACCTTCCGCCTTGTGGCCTGGCATCCGACAAACTTTTACACATTACTGGCCCTCCAGAGAGTTTGCGGCGGGTCCTGCAGCTGGCATCAACTCGGCTGCGTGACAGTCCCCCAAAAGAGGCGCCGTCACACGAGCCCTGCAAGAACGCATACCCCCCCGCGCCGCCGATGGGGGGCCCACCCCCTGCATACATGTCTGGCCCCCCTCCTCCGGGGTACATGCCACCACCCCCTGGAGCAGGTGGCGCCCCTGGTGCTCCGCAGTACTGATCACAACTGGATCTCCTGCACAAAGCTTTGATGTATCACAATGATGCGGCCATCATGCCGAGTCAGAAAGAGCCAAGCTCTCTGCCGTGCTCATTTGTATCGCAGTCAATTATGGCACTGTAACTCTGCGCTTGACATGTGTGACAGCGATTGCTTGGGACATCCTTGGCATAAACCGTGAGCAGGCCTAGCAAGGCTTGCGCTACTGGGGCAGATCATGCATGCTTCAAAGGTTGTACGTGTCACTCGAATCCTGTTTCAACACTGCTTTAGGTTCTCATTAGTTGATCTGGAGAGTTTTTCGTGCAAGGATTGCGTGCATGGAAGTGATCTTGCATCTGAGTTATGATTTGCTGCACATTTACTGCTGGCGTATGGTGCGTCCAGGAAATCCATGGGTTTGGGTAGGCAGCCCTAGTCTCTAATCTTAGCTCAGATGTTCCTGTGGTCACGGCCTTGCGCATGGAGTCACCCCGGTGGCATCTGTGCACATGTCGTTGCACTGCAGCATGCTGTTGTGTCCCTGCAACGCTCATTTCAGCTCGTCCCTGTGGAGCCATGGCAGAATGCGTTGGCGTGTTACATCTTCAGGCATCCTGATCATGCGAACTCCAGTTCAATTGGCTCATTCTGTCTCGCCAACGCGTTCGCTGTGTTGCTATCCTGGTCCATGGTATCCCAGCCTACCGAGGCAATAAGAGCACACGTTTGTCCATGCCGAGCCGCTCATCTGCGCTTACCTGTTGCTATGAGTGCTCCTGGCATGGGCATGGAACAGTGGCTCATAGCCTGCTAGCTGCTTCTAAAATGCTTTTAAAACATGTGAGCCAGGCTGAACACGAGACCGTATTGCCAACCTCAATCTGCAACATGAGCATACATTTGTTGTGACGATGGCTGATGCCGACGGATGGCAATAGCTCGTGAACTAGATTGCGGCCCCTCTCAGGTGTAGTGGGGCCCCACTACACCTGAGAGGGGCCGCAATTCGAAAGTCAGCCGTAGTGGAGAGGCTGAAGCACAGCTGTTTGCTGGGAACAGAGCAACGATACTAAAATCCACCGTTGCCCGTTTGCAGCTTTGCTAGGGGTTCATCAGGGCGGCCGCAAATGCCTACATGTTTGTTGATACACCGAAAAGCCTGGTGACGAGCAAACAATCGCAAACTTCGCCTTCTCGGCGTACCCAGGCAGATGTATTACCACTGCCTCTGTCGCAAAACGCATACGTGATCGAACCTGTCTTATCAGGGCTCGCACGCGTACGGTGCCACGGCATGCTCGCCCGATAGCAGGTGCCGCACCAGCAGTGCGCCTGGCACGCACGCTTGTAATACCTCACTACACATCGATACCTCAGCAACGCCGCTTCGTAGCGCAAGCCTGTTCAAAGCAAATGGCGGCGTCCTCGGCGGACCCGCCGGCAGACGTAACGTAAATTCCGCTCCAGGGAACCAGTGCGGCAAGAAGCTCGCTGCAGCACTCAAGGGCAGCTGTCCGGCATGCCGAACCTGGCATCACCCTCTGTGCCAACGTGCTGTAGGTACGTAGTCACTGTCGCCCCTGCGGACGCGTCCCGCATATGCATGACCCGTGGGGCCACGCGAACTCGAGCTCGCTCCCAGCGAAGCATGCGTGCTCGGCGCTACCCGCTCCACACACGCGCTTCACTCAGCACAGCATCTCGCTCGTTACGCTCTACACAGCAGGGCCAAGTTGTCGCAGGAGGTGCAGGGCGCCCTGCATTGCTCTGCCTTGTTTCAAGCACTCGCAAGCACACCCCACACCTCACCCATGCTGCTGTGTCGCCCTGCCGGGCTGCAACCCCTTTCCCCAATGCAAACTGCCCTTGCATTATTTCTTTTGCAGACACACCATGGGCCCTGCCACGATGGTCGCCTCCCCCACCCCCCCGCAGGCGCCAACACAGCGTATCAAACCCCTGCAGCTGCCACGCCTGTCCAATCGGGACACGTCCGCCTCGATCTGCCCCACTGCTTCCACCATATTCTACATACAGTGTGCGGGTGGCCTAGTACGTACTCCTACACGGAGCCCCAACTTCCCCCTACCTCACACCCCCCCTTTGCCCCAACAACAGAATTCACGCTCTGCCTCGTGGTACTCTCACTGATCTACATGCTCTGGCAGCGCAGCGAGCGGCTGCCGCAATGTGCATATGGAAACGCCGCATGCATATATGGAAACGCCGCATGCAGAGCCCACGCATGCAGAGCCCACGGTGCTATCCTGCACCGACCCCCTCAACCTGCTCAAACGTGTCCACCGTCTGGCGGCACATCGGGCACAGCGGCGCGCGGCTCACAGATGTGCACAGCGTGCGCGCACACGGCAGGCACATGCCGTGTTTGCATCCTGAGATGCTGACACAGATCCTTTCGTCCATGCATATCGGGCAGCGCCCATCGTGGTCCATCGATGTCATCGTGCTCACGAGGCTTCTGCGGCCGCCCTCCAGCTGCCCCGTCGCGCTGCGCCCGCTGTGCGTCGACACGGTGTCACCCCCGGCACGCAGCGCGCCGCGCAGCGACGGGCCCAGCATGTGTGGCACGCGCAACGCCGCGCGGTCAACCGTTGCTGCCATGCGTGAGAGCAGCGGCACGGGCTCAGCCGTTGGGTCAAGCTCAGGCTCCCCGACGCCCGACGCTGATCCCACGCTGCGTGCTGAGCCGCCCCTGTCAGCCCCCTTCATGCTGTGCCTCGTGTTTTCCAGCTGTGCAGTGTACAGCGCCCACTGCAGCTCCATCTCTGACTCCGTCTCAAGGTCTTCCAGCGCATCGCTGACCGCGTCCGCGGCGGGCGTGCCGGCCAGAGGCTGCAGTGCGTCGGCCGCGCCGTGGCTGCCGGGCGCGCTGAAGAAGCGGAAGTGGCCGTGTGACGCCCCAGCGTGCTCCTCGTACGTGCAGCCGCCGTGCCACGTGCTGCTGCTCGCACCCACGCCGCTGCCTGCCGCGCGCCCTTGCGCGCGCAGCGGCGGTGTGACGCTCGGCTCCAGCATCAACGGGAAAGACGCCTGCCGGCTCATCTGGAACGGTGAGCGCGACCGGCGCGGCCAAAGCGTGCCGCTGCGCGCGCACTCCCTCCGTGCGCTGGCATCCAGCGCAGCTTCCCCGGGCCATATGCTGGCCAGAGCGCCAGCGGACGTCGACGCCGTTGCAGGCGCCGTCGACAGCACCAGTGCGGGCTGACGCAACGAGCCGCTGCCGGCTGCGTGCCCAGCACCCAGCATGGACACACTGTGACCCAGCGACTGCCGCGGCTCTGCAGGCATCGGCAGCTCGGAAAGGCTCTGTGTGGACATGCTGCGGTTTGGCGGCTGCAGGGACAGCAGGTTGTCGCGCGAGGCAGATGCAAACTGTGCAATCACCGGCGCATCATGGCTGCCCGTGTCCGACCCACTGGCGGCGGCCGCGAGCGCCATTGCCGCCGCGTTGCTGCCACGCATGGTCGAGTCCTGCCGTGCTGACCCCCACGGCACGCTGTGTGACACCGCCGTAAAACACGTGCTTGCAGGGGACCCAGCACACACAATGGGGTCGACAGCATGCTCCAAGGCGTCCAGGGTGGACAGGTGGTACTTGCGCAGCGCGTCAAGCGCCAGCGCATACAGCCGCGGAACACCTGCATGCCCACAGGCTAGGAGTCAGCCATGCCGATCCACACCGTTAGATCGGTGCGCAAGCAGGGCGTCCTCAGCCCGGACTGTGAGGGTCCCAGCAGTCCAGGCGGCTCACGTCCCTCTGCGCATGAATCGTCGCACATATCGTCGCACATGCAGACAACCGCAAACCTGGCCAAGTGGGGGCCAACGTAACTGCGATGAAACGGCCAGAGTTGCTGCACAACCGGAGCCACAGCAGTGGACTCCATAACGCAACTCACCGGATCAACACAAACGCGGCCAAGCATGCATGGTATCACCTCGCGCGGTGCCAGCGTGTGGTATGAAATTAAGCCACCAGTGCCTTGTGTTTGAAGACTCAAATCGGCCACAAGGGGTGGGGGCCGCACCGCCGTCAAAGCCAGTCCAGGCAGGGTCCTCCTGGCGGATGACGAGCGCCACTGGGAGGCGCGGGTGCAACATGCGCTCCATCGCGACGCTGCCCGGCACGATGCCGGCGTAGTTCGTGGGCAGCACGCCGAGGTTGTTGGGCCGCGCGCGCAGATCCAATGCGGGGTCGCCCTCCCACTGCAGCCTCATGCTCGAGTTGGACGCGTTGTCCACCATCGGGCCGCCTGCTGCCGTGTACTGCATGCATACGCAACCAGTCACGCATGCCGTAGCGTTTCACCCCGCTCCAACGGCCACAATCTGTCAGCAGCACATGTTGGTCTCGCATTCCTCACACGATCACGGGCCAATTCTGGACTGCTCCCCTTCACACACGCTGCGCTGCGCTGGCGAATTACAGTGTGTCACAGGATCAGCATTGAGCTCAGCATGTGCAACTGTGTGAGCTCTATTGTCGTGCTGCACGGCGTGCGTGTGGTGAATCACGCGATTGTCAAGGGGAGCTGCACACCACAGCCTTGAGCAGCTCGACGGCCCCCTGGCACGAGCTGGAGCGGGCAGCGCAGTGCAGCACGGACGAGCCGGACGGCAACGGGATGGCGGCGCCGCCACGAAGGCTGACGTTGACGTCCGCGCCCGCCTGTATTAGCACGCGCACACACTCGCCCTTGCCGAAGAAAGCTGCCACCATCAGCGGTGTGACGCGGCCCATGGCCGGGAAGTCGACCCAACTGCAGACAGGGGCTGTCATCATCCCGCAACGGCTTCCCGCGGCTCAGTGTGAATGTGGGACTGCTGTGATGCTGGCGTGTGCCTAGCCATGGCAGCCCTTAACTATCAAGTCGGCCCAGTCGGCCCAGATGCAATATAGCAGCCTTGCAAATCGCGGCAGTTGGGCTCAGACAACGAACGAACAAGGTAAGGCTGAGCAGAATTAAGACTGGCCAGCAGCTGCTGAGCAGATGGGGGCATACTTGAATACTTCAGCTCCATCCAGCGTTCGATGCCTGGATGAATGCAACGGAACAGCCCCATCACTGTCGAGCACCTCGATATCCCATTGGAGCAGATGCTGCAGCAAGGCGGGCTGTCCACCTCTGGCGGCCGCATGTAGCACCCCGAATCCTGTTCGCTCATCGTGTGTGAGAACGTTGACCCCCTCTGATGCCATCCAAAGGACCACATGCCAATGCCTGCATCATTGCAAGAGTCTGTGTGGAACATTGGGCCACATGTGCAGCAGTAGCTGGCAATATGGTCGAATGCTGCTGCTTGGGAGTGCACACGGAGGATCAGCACTCAATCGGACTGCAAACAGCTTTGCAGATGACACCTGTGAGCAGATGGCGAAGAACTCCACGAAGCCAGAATGCTTCCGAAAGTGTAGGCAGGGCCAACATGACAAAATATGCATAGAGGACATTGAGATGCAGGTTAGACAAATGGCGCACCCAGCTTCGGCTGCTGCCAGAAACGGCATGGCGCCATCAATGCGAGGAACAACGAGGCGACCAAACGTGACTCTACTTGATTGCCCTGCAGTGTACGTGAAGATACATTGGGCAAGCAGGCTGGGTTGTGCTTTGCTGCCAAAGAGTGCTTTGAGCTTCCTGGCTAAGTCTCGCTGCGCTGCTGACTGGGGTGATATCAAAGCCTGTCTGCACGAAGAAGAGTTGTGTCAACAGTGCCAGTGTGGCAGTCCTGCCAGAAATTGCGGCAGCTTGCTATTTGCGCAATTCTCACAATACGCACAAGCGAAGCAGAGACAATGGCGATGGCTCCATACACGCAGCGAGTAGGACAGCGCAGCCATGCCGCAACATGTCAACCAATTCGCGTGACGGCATTTGAAACCAAGATCATTCTATATGTTGGAAGAATCATCATCGCCAGCAGCGCGGGCGATCTAAAGGACTCGCAGGCATGCAGGCACACAGCTGGACGGATTCCACGAAAGCATATTGAAGTGGCAGATTCCAAACCAATCCTTGGCCATGATGGGATGCAGATCCACAACTGCGCTGCGACACCCGACCCAAACCCAATAGACAAGGGGGTGCGAGTGGTATCCCGTGCGTATGTTGATTCACTGGCGCACCTGCTGACATCCAAAGCGCACAATAGCGCGCTGCAGTCACCGACTCGAGCCAAGCTCACCAGCAAGCTGAAGGAAGTGCTGGTGGCAATAATCTTGCTGCACTGCTTCGTAATGAGCTTCTGCAGCCTGGCTTGGCGACTCGCACATCCGATTAAAAACTCCGCATCGCGCTTGAACCTGCTGGAGCTCCCAATGCCCATTTCAACGGCTGCTGAGGTCGTGAAGAACTAAATGATGCCAAGACTGCCTCGATGTGCAGCCTAGAAAATGCTCGTGTTCATGCCATATACAGTTGGCTGTCAGGCAGCTGAATTCATGAAGCAGACCCGGATGAGTTTTCGTGCCGAGCACATCAGCTGTTGCAACATGTGATCGCATGCCCACACGTGTATTGGAATTCGTGTGGTTGATCGCTGCCTACATATGGATCGCGTGTTTTTCGGAAGTATGTGACCCAGGTAGATACAAGGAGATTTTGCATGCATGCGCGGGCGCTGTCTATGGCGCGACATCGATCTGCGTGATCTACCATACGTTCGGTGTGGATCCACGCCTTGATATGCACAAACTGTCAGCCTTGGGCGTAATCGTTGCATGCATGGTCCAGCCATGTGCAAATCGTCAATGATCGGCGCCGCAGCCTGGCTCAGCATGACGCAAGAAATTCAAAATTGAAGCTCGAAACGTGCTCTAAGTTCTTCGCAGCTAAGCTGGTACAATCTTGGTCAGGCATGCACCCGCTGCCCTCGTGTAGCACATAGCAAGGCGCAGTAGCCAAAATTCCGGTAATCTGGCAATCTGGAGTGCGTGTGCACAGTGCTCACCTATAGAGCTACACCGCTTCGTCCGTAGCGAGAGTATCGTTGACGCACGCTTGTAAAGACGCGTCTAGTGGCTGGTTTCGCAGCACAGCCTGCATAATCACACTCATATTGTGAATACTGCTTGGTTGCCGAGTCATTTTTGACAGTGCGGGCAGCGCCGGACCTGTCAACGTGAACATGGACGACGAAATCGAAAGGCTCCTTGCTGACGAAGAGGAAGAGGTATTTGACGAGCAGCTTGACTATCTGGAAGATCAAGCGGACGTGGACATAGCAGTAGCTGGGCTATCAGAACAGGAAAAGAACCTGTCCGGATGGGGAAGGCCGGCATCAGAAACGCAGCCGACAGCGGACAAATGTATCGGTATGGCTTATACTGCTGATCCTAACTATATTTATGATGTAATTCAGTTTCATTTCGTGCCTTGCTGGGACCACGGTTGCGGATGGGGGCAGATTGCACCATTTTCACGAAGCTCAAGCGGGCTGTCGACATGCCAGTCACATTTACGCCACATCGACGCCTGCAGCTTTTCAGCAGTTGGAGGTGGACTATTGTGCTGGCAAGCCAGACAAGCGGTTTGCTGCTCCATCGCACCAAGGGCTGCATGCCGTTCCAATCGTGCGCATATATGGCGTGACTCAGAAAGGTGCGATCTTTCGAGCCGAAGTGCGGCACTTCAAACAGATAAGATGTCAACGGCTGTGGAACGATCCCTCAGCACTCTTGCCAACCTCTGCAGTTTGACATGGGTACAGAGCTGGCCAGCACGACTCGCCTTGCTGCGGCATCAGTACAGGGAGTTTTGCACAGACTTCCGTCTCTTGAGGATAATCTCTCTTGAGGATAAGCCATCTGCGGGCTGATCTTGAACATCTGCTCAAGACATTTGCCGCAGTGTTTCCACCATGTGCACATGTTGCTGACACAGCTTGGCCGTGTTCAGGGAGATAATTATCTGTTAAGCACGAGTTCTTTGTGTACCATTCGACGTTTCTGCCGCCTCTAGACCTCATTTCCCGACGTGTCTACCATGTTGTACAGGGCACTCCGCATGTGCATTCGTACACGGCTTTGAGCCATACTTCTATGCTCGGTGTGCAAATGCCAGGCAAAACATGATGCCAGATGACCTAGCAGGCTTCAAGGAGGCATTGAACGTGCGGCTCTCCTTTCAGCATCAAACTTCCTTGACAGTTGGTGCGAACAAATGAATCAGCGACACCGCCCCGACCCGTGTCGTTGGGTAGGCACATCGCCGTGATCCCCAGATCACGTATTTGTGTCACTCGTTCTGAAGACCTCTATACATACACCACTGTCGGGCTGGGGACAAATTCTGTAACAACTGTTATGTCCGGTGACTTCGCCTTCCTTCTGCAATCCCAGTTGTCCAAGCGAGTGAGGGCAGCGGATTGCGTGCAGCACCAGGTAATGAGCCGGGGACCAAAGGCAGGAGGATCGCAGCAGCGAGCAATTCTGAGTGTAGAAATCGTCAAAGCCAAGTCCATATGGCACTACCAACCTGGTGCCAAAGACACGTTCTACAAGATCACTTGCTCATTGCCAAATCTGGTGACGACTGCACGCAGTACGCTCCTCTGGTTGCCTTGGGACCCACACTACCGTTTATACTTTCATCTGGCCTCACATGTCCTTGTAGCCCTGTCCTCCTGTTTGCCAGTCCACTTGCTGACATCTTACAGTGCGAGCTCGGCTGTAGCGCATGATGTTGCGCTGGTTGTGTCACTTGTAACGTGCTTCATTTGTGCGCCCTTGCTTTGGGTATGTATGTGCGCTTCTCTCAATCGGATAGGGAGCATGAACTTCGTTCGCCGCACCGCCTGGATCTGCAGATCCGGGCTCTGTCATGTTGTGCAGCTGTGTCGTATGTGCTGATGCTGGCGACAAGAGTTGCTATCAGATGCCCGTATGTATCATTAAATCGATTCTTCTGGTTGTTCGCCCATGCTCCAACCGGAGGATGACAGGCTCTAGGACTCTTCTGATCAGTACATGCTGCTGCAGCCATCTTAGAAGATGGAGTGGATATGCCTGGTGGCGCTGGCCGAATTACTTTTGAAACGTTTGAGAGCAATGTGCTCTTTGTGCTCCGATTTATGATTGATTGTGGGGTCGTTGGAGGGTGTTGGGTCAGTGCACCTGCTGGCAAGTTTGAGTTGGGAGGAACATCAAGCAGAGCTATGCTGTCGACTTGCCAGATTGACATCCACCTGAACTACAAGTGCGAACCTGCTTGCCTCCATCGGACTGCGCGGTGCCACTGTCGTGTCACAGGACGCCTGTCTGCCATCACCTCTGGCAATTGCCTTCAACACCAGGATGTCCGCCCTTGGGCATGTTTACATCTGCATAAGCCCGGATATGATGCTCATGTCACCTTGCTCCCGCCACAGAAGTCATACGATGTGCTGGACTATGCTTGTCTGTGCATCACAAGCTGTGCACGCTTGCGCTGCTGAACGCGGAGCAGTGGCGCCTGACATTTTACCGGCCACATGTGACCAGTGAATCCCCTTCTTAACGCGCTTGTGGATCCGGCGTTCGAGTTAATCATGATGCCCTGTTCGTCCGGACACCACATCTGCAGCTTCATAATGGCTGCAGGGACCTTGTGGCACATGAGGCGGTCGGGGAGTGTTCGAGAATGGCCCCGTTCCGGGTCCTCAGTGTGGATATCGAGTGCTTGGGAAGAAAAGGCTGCTTCCCCGAGGCTGAGAAGGATGCCGTCATCCAGATTGCCAGCACCGTGCAAACAATCGGTGAGTCGCAGCCGACGCTGCGTCACATCCTGACCCTGGACTCTTGCTCCGCCATCCCGGGTGCACAGGTAGAGTCGTTCAAAGATGAGGGCCAAATGCTGCTCCGGTGTGCACCTCCCATGCACAAACAGCTCACGTACTTCCATGCCCCCACTGGGTTCGTGCTCAACGTGTGTATGTACTCTTACATCGAGTGGCTCCAAGCCAGTGCACCAAGCGAATTCTAGACTCACATGCTGCCCAGCACATGCGAGCCGGCCAGGCGATCACCTGGCACGAACTGCGCACCCGTGAGCCGTGCTACCCTGGACATGGTCTTTCTGATCACAGACCCGTTTCCTTTCACTGTCGCCGCACGTGTGTACTCTTACATCGAGGGGCTCCGATCCAGTGCACCAAGCGAATGTGCAACTAGATTCTAGACTCACATGCTACCCAGCAGATGCGAGCCGGCCAGGCGATCACCTGGCACGAACTGCGCACCCGTGAGCCGTGCTACCCTGGACATGGTCTTTCTGATCACAAACCCGTTTCCTTTCACTGTCGCCGCACTGAACTCCCGCAAGGAGTTCTCAATCCAGCGAGCCTTTGCTCGCTTGTTGAATGGCCCAACCAACGACACTGCCAGCGTGTTGAGGTACTGCATGGCATGCGACCCTAATCTGCCATATGTCTCGTGCACAACCGGCACCACCTTGTACGATCCCTGCACACTCTCTTTGTACTTGTTGGGTTTGAACTTTTCGCGAACTTCGGCTGCGTGCCCCTTTGCCCCCGATGCTTTCCCCACCACAGCCACCCCAGATGGGTGGATGAAGCTGACATCTAGCACATACACATCTACGTCCGGACCATTTGCTAGGATGCCCCCCCTACTGTCGTCCCTGTAGCGTCTGTCTAGGCTGCGCATCACAGGCTCAATTGATGTGGACACCCCTGCCGCTCTTACTCGACGGCGCCAAGCCGCAATGGCAATGTTGTGGCGCAACGTCCAGCAGTTGGCATTGTGTCGACATGTCATGGCATGATCTACGTCGCCGGGCTTCACCCGAGCATTGCAATCACATATAACTTCCCCATCTTATGGCGGCCAAGGGGGGAAAGTCCGCCCCTGAACCGCACGTGTGTGTGTGTGTATGTATGATTATATTGCCGTATCCATGAGGACATTAACACCTCCATGTGTCAAATTTGAGGCGGGCCCTGTGTCCGCTTGCTGCAGGCCACACCGTCTCTGCCCATCGTCTGTGAGCTGTGCTGGTGCGGACAGTGTCGCGGACGCCTATGTGGGTCATGGTTTTACTAGACTCTGGCGACTGGCGCTGCGGTCCGATGACTGACCGAAGCTCACTCCGAATGTCGCAGGTGGCAGCAGCTTGTGAATGCTGTGGACCCCGACATCCTTATCGGCTACAACATCCTCAACTTTGACCTGCCGTATCTGGTCACCCGCGCTCAGACGCTCAAGCTACCCGCCTTCATGCAATGGGGCCGCATCCGTGGCACGGCGCTCAAGATGCGCGACGCCCAGTTCTCCTCCAAAGCGTATGGCACGCATGCCTACAAGGACATCACGATCGAAGGCCGCGTGCAGTTTGATCTGCTGACTGCCATCCAGCGCGACCACAAACTCAGCAGCTACTCCCTGAACAGCGTGTCCGCGCACTTCCTGGGTGCGCACTGCTCCCCTCTCACCACCCTGTCCTCCGTCATGTGCATGCACCGGCTTGCTGGCCACCTGCAGGATACGCAGCGATTGTCACCCCAAGCGCAGTCCACTGGCAGATGATCTCCTCGTCAACGTCAGCCATGGCACGAAAGCGGCACCTCGCAGCATGTAGACCTTGCGCCATTCAGGCCGGTGTGGTGCTTTCAAAGGCGCAGCGTTTGAGTGCCATCTGCACAAGCATTCCTACCGTTTACACCGCTGGTCAGGGCTGCTTGGGGACGCGGGCAACGATCGAGTGCCATCCGCCTTTGCATGCCGACCCGTGACCGCATCACGTACGGACGTGCAGTGGCCGGTTCGGCGTGTTTATTTACATCTGTGTCCCACTGTAGCCAAGTGCAGGTGAGCAGAAGGAGGATGTGCATCACTCATGCATCTCAGACCTGCAGCGCGGCACGTCCGAGACGCGGCGCCGCCTCGCGGTGTACTGCCTCAAGGACTCCCACCTGCCACTCCGCCTCTTTGACAAGCTCAAGTACATGTTCAACCAGGTGGAGATGGCGCGTGTGACGGGCGTGCCCATGTCGTTCCTGCTCACCCGCGGCCAGTCCATCAAGGTGCCGCTCCCCGACTTTTTTTGTTTTTGTTTTTGTTCTCCCCGCCGCGCCCCTCGCTCGTCCCTGCACATAGCCTTGCCGTGGCCACTGTCCGTCTCATTCCGTACCCACTTTCCTTGCGCCAGAGGACATGTACCGTGCTCCCGCCAAATATTGAACCCCTCATCTCTTGAGTATTTGGCTGTGCATTCCCAATTACAGCAGCTTTGATGGACACGTTGGAGAGCCATTGTCCGACACAGCGGTCCATTAATTTGCAAGTATAGGGTAGTCGCGTGCTTCCTTGTGTCACAGTGTGTGCCAGTATATCCAAGCGGACACCCATCATACCGTCTGCCGCATTGTCAACTGTAGCGTATGCTCAAAGTGACGGCACGCAGACGGGGCACCGCTGGGGTTGTCCAACCCGGGTGGCACACCTCGCGCCGCATGGCGGGCAGTCAGCATGATCACTGCGCCAATGGCCGAATGCAGTGCATGCATGTGCAGCCGCCGGCAACAATGTCAGTGTACAGGCTTTTGTACATCTTGTGCCAATGATCGGCCGACCACACCCCGGCATGGCCACATGTCGGCGAGCCAGCTCAAGTCTGACCGCTGACAATCAACAGACACGGAACGGGAGCGACCATGCGTCACACAGAGCACGTGCTTGAGCTTGGGACCGTGTTGGCACCACTGCGCTGCAAGGGGCGCAGGCATGCAGGTCTTCAGCCAGATCCTGCGGTACGCTCGCAAGGCCGGCTTCTTCGTGCCGTTCCTGAAAGGCGGCCGCACGGCGGATGGCGTGGCGTACGAGGGCGCGACTGTGCTGCACGCCAACACCGGATACTACACAGAGCCCATCGCCACGCTCGATTTCGCGTCGCTGTACCCGTCCATCATGATGGCACACAACCTGTGCTACTCCACGCTCGTGCCCAACAGCGAAGTGGGCAAGTCGGTCCGCGAGGAAGACGTCGAACGTGCGCCCGGTGGTGCGAGCCTCTTCTCTGTGCGTGTGGGAACGAAAGAAACACTGTGTGGACCATGGTCTGCATGGCCCCGATGCAGCCCTGATTCGTTGGCTGTCCACATCTGCATAGACCCGCCCTGATTGATTGTCTCGCACGCGCATGTTCCTTCTTGGTTTTCCAGTGAACTCAGGCTTGCGACGCCTTTGCTCGCACAGATGCTACTGCTTGCAGATCGTAGATGTGTGCAAGCCTGTTGACGGTGCGTCGGGCTGCCCGTGCGTGCGGCAGTGCTCTGAACGACCAACCTTCTGCCTGCGCTCCAGACACACAGATTGTGTACCCCAAATGCTACACAGAATCTGCACCCCGAATATTCGATACTGCTCCCCGATGACTTGAAACATTGAATACCTCGTGTTCGCCTCTGCGAGCCCCCGGGACCTCAGATGCGCCCGGAAAGACACTTACATGTCTCGCCCGCCGTGCAGGGGACTGTTTCGTCAAGTCCTCCGTTTGCAAGGGCCTGCTGCCGCAGATCCTTCAGGAGCTGCTCGCTGCGCGCAAGCGCGCCAAGGCGGACCTCAAGGCGGCGACAGACCCCTTTGAGCGCGCCGTCCTCGACGGCCGCCAGCTCGCGCTCAAGGTCTCGGCCAACTCGGTGTACGGCTTCACTGGCGCGACCGTCGGCAAACTGTGCTGTCTCGAGATCTCCGGCTCGGTGACGGCGTACGGCCGCCGCATGATCGAGCACACGAAGAACACGGTGGAGGCTCACTACACGCGCGCCAACGGCTACAAGAGCGACTGCTGCGTCATCTATGGAGACACAGACTCCGTCATGGTCAACTTCAAGGTATGGCCTAACGGCGCTTGGGATGTCTGGTGTACAGAGACAGTTGTGTGTTCTGCAGCTGTTCTGCCATCCGAAACGGCATGGCTTTCTGTGTGCGCATGGAGTACTCATCTGGGCCACACGTGGAGCCGGGAACGGCCCACTTCCCAATGGTCTGCGATGATGAGCGCAGCAACCATGCTGTACGGCCATGGTCCACGATCTGGTGTCCGTCCTGCGTGATGATTAGTGGGCGGCACTTGCTGATTGCGCTGGACCGGCGTTGGCAGCGGGTCTGCTGGTCACAGCAGCAGGCACCGTCACCGACGCACAGTGTGACGTAAAGTTAGGGAGGCGCTGTGGTAGGTGCTTGCCCGGGCCTGGAGGGGTGCGGCGACCTGACAAGTTTGTACATGTCCGTCTTGCCAGCTGTCACCTTTCACAGCTGGAACCTGGTGTGCCCACAGCTGGCATCTCGATTGTCAGGCTCGCGCGGGAGCCGCTGTTGTGGAACGCTGCACACAGTTGGTGTCCGGGGAGTGCTTCTACAAATACTGTGCCTGCCCACTGTTCGGCATCAGCCCTCACCAGCGACGTGGCTCTCAGAGCGAATGGCAACTGGCGCAGGCCACAGCATTGCCTGGATGTGTGGCACGTCGCCGGGTGTAGATGAACACGTGTGGCCACCCCTGACGCAGACAGCATGGCTCTGCTGGTCGAGGGGCACGATGCTGCTGCTTCCAAAGCGAACGGTCACGCATACGCACAGTGACCACGAGTCTAGTCAAGCTAGCTGGCCAGCGCACAAAACTCCAAACAGCTGCTGCACACCTGCGCTTCAAGGGCCTGCTGTTGTGGCACGCCGTCGGTATCACCTGTGTGTATGTCGTAGGTGGATGACCTGGCGAGGGCGATGGAGCTGGGCGAGGAGGCGGCAGAGCGCGTGTCGAAGGAGTTTCCGCCTCCGGTGAAGCTCGAGTTTGAGAAGGTGTACTTCCCGTACCTCCTCATGTCCAAGAAGCGGTACGCGGGCCTGCTGTGGACGCGGCCAGAAGCATGGGATAAGATGGACACCAAGGTGCTGCCCTTGTGTCTCTCCGGCTGCGGCCCTCTCCTTCCACCTGCCAGCAACCTGGCAGCACCCGTGCCTGCCTGCTCTCGCACACTCCGATCTCGAGCCGCATGTTTGCACCTTCATCTGCCAGCCGACTGACTTGTCAAACAACACATGTCGAACAAAGCAACCGGGACCAACCGGCTGTGAAAGTGTGCTTGCGGATTCCCCAAGGCCGCCGTGCGCGCGGCATCCGATCACGGCCGGCTGCAGAGGCAAGCCGTTGGCAGTTGCTGCCGCCTCGGCAGCTGGCCAGGGAACGAGCCTGCGGATCGTGCCATGAGTGGTTGGTGCCTGCGGATGGTGCCACGCCAGTGGCACCCGTCCCGCAGTGTCCCGCAGTGCGTGCAGTGCGTGCACAACCGGCAGCCGCGCCACACCGACCATGGCCGCATCGCTGTTTGTCGCACTCGTCCACAGTAACAGCTCCGCATCGGCGCGTGCTGCAGCACCCCTGCCATGCCGCTGTGGAAGCCGTCTGAGGCCGTTCATACATGCGAGAAGTTCTCAGACGCTACGTGCCCCCCAACCTGCGGCACCATTGCGCTGTCACGCTTTGCCATCTTTCGCGCGAGCTCTGCATGTCAACACGTCTGTATGGAGGTGCCAGGGGCCGCGCTTGATCGCAGCGTGCCGCGGTGCAGGGCATTGAGACGGTGCGGCGGGACAACTGCGTGATGGTGCGCAAGCTCATCGGCGCCGTGCTGGACGACCTGCTGAAGCACCGCGACCTCGAGAAGGCGGTCGCGCACGTCAAGGCCGTCATCGCCGACCTCCTCATGAACCGTATCGACATGTCCGACCTCGTCGTCTCGAAGAACCTTAGCCAGGCACGCCCCGCTCCCCTCCCTGTGCTGCGTGCTGCGCATTGCTGCGTGCCGCGTGCTGCCTGCTCTGTCACAGTTTGTCTGCTCCGTTGGGTGTTGTCTGGCGCCCTTTTTCTGCTGTGTGCTGTGCTGTCTGCTGCCCGTTGTTTGCTGCCCTTTGGGGGGGGTTTGCTCTTTCGTCCCTCGGCAGCTCCCTCTTGTACTAGAATCATGGCATGGATCACACGAAGGGACGGGTCCTTCAGAGGCGCCAAGTGTGGGTTTGT
The DNA here is from genome assembly GCA_900538255.1 of Ulva mutabilis. Classification (NCBI taxonomy): domain Eukaryota; kingdom Viridiplantae; phylum Chlorophyta; class Ulvophyceae; order Ulvales; family Ulvaceae; genus Ulva; species Ulva mutabilis. Next base: position 394,077 of record UNSF01000007.1, on the reverse strand, counting down.
GCGATGCATGCATCTGCTTATGCCATGCACCTGTCAGACAGAGCGTACCACACTGTTTGCCGGACTTGGCACTGGGGCCGTGCGGTTGCAACATGCCAACCAGTCACCTAACGCACGCATGGCGCTGCGTATTCTTCATGCTGCAGCAGTCGTACATGCATGCATGCCGCTGCCGCCACGCTGCACACATCGTATCACGTCACAGCGTGTGAAACCCTGGCTGGCACCACGTCCCGCTAGACTCCAGTCTACAAGTCCGGACGTGTGCAGGACGCAGACGCGTACAAGGCGACTGCCGCGCATGTTGAGCTCGCAAAGAAGATGGCCAAGCGCGACAGCGCAACCGCGCCGCAGGTCGGCGAGCGAGTCGCGTTTGTGATCGTCAAGGGGGCCAAGGGCGCCAAGGCGAGCGACAAGGCGGAGGACCCGATCTTTGCGCTGGAGCACAACCTGCCCATCGACGCGCAGCACTACCTCGAGCACCACCTCTCGCAGCCGCTCATGCGCATCTTTGAGCCGATCATGGGGGAGAAGCGCGCCAAGGGGCTGCTCACGGGTGCGCCTCCTCGCGAACTCACGAGTTTTGCCAACGGGCCATGCCACACGGGGCGCTTTGTATCTCGAGAACGGGAGCATTCGGCACGCTTTTCGGGGGCAGGCCTTGTACAGGTACCTCTTGTGGCATGTTGTGGATTTCGGTGGGATGCCCCATACCTGGTCACCGATCCTGACGCCTAGACATGTGGCGTTCCTCTGATGGCAGCGTATGCACGGCAAGCCTCTTGCAGCTGCAGGCGCGCTGCAGGTTGGTGGGGCGGAGTGTGGCAGTAGTGCAACGCGGCCGTGCTGCGTGTGGGGCTGTGTGGTATCCGTATTGGTACTGACGTGCTACTTGTCTGCACTCAATGCTGTGCTGTGCAAACACCATCAACAGACTTCGCAGGTTTCCCCAGCCTTGGTGACAGCCTCCAGGGGAGCTCATGACGGGCATGAGCCTGGCCCTAGCACGCACGGCAGCCCCGCGCCTGCGTCTGTGCAGCTCTGAATGGTTCATGGTGCTCTGCAGCAGCGCTGGAACACGGCCAAAGCAGCATGTCTGCGCACTCGCCAGCGCAGTCGGCATGTCTGTGCATCGTGAGACCGCCGTTGCTGTTGAGCTCAGCCGCATCCGGCATGACGGCTCTGCATCCGGCATGCCGAATTGTGTCATGCTGTGCTGTGCTGTGTTCCACAGAAGGTCACGACTGCAGCGTGCTGCAGGGGAGCACACGCGTGCGATCCACATGAGCACGCCGTCCGCCGCCGTCGGCGGCCTCATGCGCTTCGCGCAGGTCACGCTCAAGTGCCTCGGCTGCCGCGCAGCGCTGCCCCCAGGCGCCTCAACGCTGTGTAAGCACTGCAAGCCGCGCGAGGCCGAGTACTACGCCAAAGCCCTCACACAGGTATGCCTGTGACGCCCCCCATGCCGCACACCTGTCGCAGCATCACCGATGCCGGGCCGCCGGGAGCCGTGGTCCGCCGTGTGCATTGCTACGCCTCACGGCCATGCATGCTGTCAGCCGGCCTGTGCCGTCAAAGCAGTCACACGAAGTAGCCACAAAGCGCGTGGTGGCATGCATCCCTGCACACACCACATGTTTGTGTTCATCATGGAGCCTGGCCGCGGCGCAGGTGTCGGCGCTGGAGGGGGACTACTCGCAGCTGTGGACGCAGTGCCAGCGGTGTCAGGGTTCCTTGCACCTCGATGTGCTGTGCACGAGCCGCGACTGTCCCATCTTCTACCGCCGCCGCAAGGTGCAGAAGGAGGTCAACGAGGCGCGCGCGAGCCTCGCGCGCTTCGCGGATTGGTGACGCATGCTGCACTGCGTGCGGTGTGGCCCGCTGGGGAGCGGGGCTCGCCTGATGTCACGCGGCTGCCTTGCCGCTCAGAAGTGCGCCATGTCTCGGTAAGGGGTCCGTATGCGGCCGCATGCCTGAGAATGCCTCACATGCATGCATGCGTGTGTTGCTGTAGCCATCAGCTCTGTGCTGCACGGTTGTGCAAAAGGCTGTGGCACCGCAGCGCCTGCTGGGCCTGCTGGCGCGTGTGATGCAGGCCTGAGTGTGAAGCTGTGCAAAGTTCGGCATCGGCGGATGAGCAGGCCACGTCAAAGACCGCAGCAGTTCTCAGCGCATAAGTTCCACGCTCTGCGCTGCCTGCTGGGGATTGTTGCCGTATGGCCCCTACAGGGGGCTAGGGGGGCATGCTGCGCGCAAACGCGCCAGCACGCATGCACTGCTGTTGCTATAGTGCGGCTGTACGTGCAGATGTGTCTGGACAGCAGGTCTGTGTTTCAGCCTGTCACATATATGGCTGGCTGTTGTTATGTACCTGGCCAAAGCTTGCGCCGCGCAGGCTGAAGTATTTTTTGTACACGGGCAGTGCTGCAGTGTTGCATGCAGCACCGTCAGGGGACAGGCAAGGCTGCGCGGCTGCAAAAACCTACGGCCTGCATGCTCAGATCGTTGGCGTATTCTTTTTTTAGTATCCAAGCCCGTTGCCGGGCGTGCACCAAAGTCATGTGCACAAAGCTTTTCATGTCTGCTCTATTGCAAGAGGTCCAGGCGGACCAAAGTACACCAGTGTACTTTGCAAACCTTCCTGGCCAATTTTGTGGATCATCTCGAATCTGCTGGTGGTGCCACCGACACGTTCTGTGTTCAGTACTGGGCACCTTGCACTCCGGCACCATGGCCAGAGTGTAAATGCGACAGCACCATCAGACCAAAAGGTAGAGAACACACCTGCCTGCATGAGTTTCACACTCCCATGCAATACTGCTGTCGGAGGGTGAGCGAGAGCGGAGGCAGCGCGGTCGACGCACCAGGACTGCTGATGTGGGTTGCGCATACCTTGCCGGTGCTAGACAGCCACAATCGGGACAAGATCAGCCTGTTTGCACAGAACACATCATGTCTCATGGTGAGCAGTCCGCTCTACCAGCCCCCACAAGTCCCAGGAAAAGCGCCTGTCTTGAGCATGTGTGATGTCAATTCAATGGCAATCTGGAGAGTTTTGTGGTGCTCTGGCCCTCCATTTTGCTACATTTCAGCACATATGATAAGCTGAGTGTCGAATCACGTCAGACCTGGCCCCCAGATGACCCTTGACTGTCTCAGCACACTGTCTGCAACCTGTGGAACCTGTCCCCGAGGCCCAAATCCAAATGTGCTCCTCTTGCCCAAATGCACCAGGCCAGCACCATACATGAATCAGTCTTCATCTTGCATGGCCTGCAGAGCTTTCAACGCGACCTCAGGCCCTCAAATCTAATTTTGACGCGTGCTCCATGCCTCAACACGCGCCTGCTTCACCATTGTTGTCGCGGAAAGCTGCTGTGTGTCCACAATCTCATTTCAATAGCATCTACTCAGGTGGAATCGCCTTTCGACGTCTAAAGCGTCAGCGTCGACAGATAATTAGCCTGTGAACATGGTTGCGCGGTTGTGGCGTAGGTGGTGACGCGCGATGCACATGGAACGCGTTGCGCGGTTGTCCCGACAGTGGATGGAAACCACTGTTACGGCGACTGTTCAGACGGCACGAGGTGTTATTTGGGCAACGTGAACGTCGCGAAGAAGGCATAGCACAAGTCTGCGGATCGTGCCGAAGCCACAGCTCTCCTGCTTCGCGAGGCTGAGCAGCACTTCGCTCGATAGTACTGCCCAGTTGGCTGGCATTCGCACCCTCCAGAGAGAGATCTGGAGGACTCCCTGGCGCGGGCGAAGCGGCCGGCGTCAGTGCGCTGCCACTGGCCAATCACTGTTCAACGGGACGTACCTGCTCACATGACGCGTCTGCAGTGCTGACTTAACCGTGCCAGCGCATGCCATGGATCCGCGCACTGGTCGTGCTCCTTGGCCAAGCTTGGGGTGGGTGTTCAGCGAAGAAGCGAACTTAACGACGTCGGATCTGGTACGCGCTGTGCACGTGTGCTATCAATGAGGTAGAAGATACACTGGATGCTGCTGGTTACAGAACTGACACAGGCTACCGTGACTAGTTTCGGCCACGCAGTGCAAATGGCCTCATCAGACGGATGGTGTGCAGTCCAGCACTCAACGGCGATCACGAGCGTAGGGCTCGTAATATAGTCCTCGAAGGTGTACCTGTCTCAACCTGCTTTGCACGTGCCTTTTTGCAACTCTCAAGGGTTCCATGGTCGATACGTATCACGGTGTTTTGCCGAGCCGGCGAGGTATGTCTTACGCGAGCCATTCTACGTCCCACACCATCGGCATGTGAGGGGGCCCAAGATCCCTGATCCCTAAGCCATGGCCGTCACGCGCGCCGCAAGGGCACGCGGTCGGGATCGGCGGCACATGCACGGATCAGAGCCTGCAGGGCGGATCTGGCACACAACAACACCCACAGCGGGAGCGCAAACTCCCAAACCCTTGTGAAAGCCCCCGAGGACCATTCACCAGCTCACAACAAGAAAAATGGGAACGGCAGCTTGGGAGGGATCACAAGCAGGGTATGCGCAAATGATCCAGCTACGCTGCGGGGCGGCAAATATATGTGCCGAGCGCCTGGCAAGCCAGGCGCCTCACAGACCATGCGTGTTGAACTAGCGAGGCCCCGTGATGTCATACCGCAGCGGGTTATCGCGGGAGCGGGAACCCGGACAGTCAGCCCACACGACAGTTCTAAAGACCATTTTACATGCGCCGCTGCACCCCGGCCGGGCGCCGCACGCCCGAGCTTCCTAGCGATTAGGCCAAGTCATCACTCGCGAATGAATGCATCACACAGCTGGGCTGCCAGGAACAGTTGAATGCCCCGTATTGCGTCGACGTCGACGTCGCACAGCATGCGTTTCCGCCACGTGTCGCGATGCTCGAGTGCAGCGTAAACAGCTGTGCTATCCGGATCGGCGCTGTGGCGCGCCTTTGCCGTTATTTTTTGTTGACAGGATGAAACTGAAATCACTGGAATTGAGGTTCGGCCCAAATGTGTTCAGGGATGGCATACTTTTGGAACTGGGGAACGCACACCTAGGTTCGCCGTGATCGGCGTGCTTTGGAGGTCTCGCACACAAGTTGGCTCGAAAGGCTCTGCGAGAGCGATCGAACTGCACGCATGCCCTTCGGCTGGTGTTCACTGCAGCTGGGGCGGGCAAGGAAGCTTGAATCTTGTGGGGTTTGCCTGTGTCGCGTGTCAAGTACGCGTGCTCGATGCGTCCTCGCAAACCTCACGACAGAGTCGGCTTCTGGCAACAACTTCTTCACGCATGGCGAAGTTACACAGAGGCAAATGCATTCTGACACTTTTGGTGGATGTTCGACACCGACCAGGCACAGTCGCGGTGGTGTATTTCACGTGTGGGCCGTCTCATGCGAGTTACAAGTGTCTTAGGGCCACTTGCCAGATATTCAGATCGCTGGAAACATAGCCACAGCAACACCGCACAAACAGGTTCAAGGGCTAACACGCGCCGCTGTTCTTCCATGCTACGCATACGGGCTGTCCAATCTGCGACGTAGACTGTGGCGCTTACGGACGCGCGGGGCGTTCAGATTACATCAGGCGGTCTCCCTCAAAACGCTTATTCTTGTCAAGGTTTGGAAGTATGGATGCACCTGAGGTCGGTACGACCACGGAGCCTGGCTCCGCCTCAATGGCACCTGGCGGAGGCAGTGCCGATAAGGTGAGGCCTTTTTTGCGGACGCAACGCAGGGAAGAATATCCGCAAAATTTTTTGGGAATCTCTGGAACGTAAGCGTTGGTGTATCCGGTGTTTTGTCAAGGTGAATACCGGTCGCACGCTGTGTTCGCAGCAGCTGCCCCGATTTGATGAACACACGCGGATGGCGCAGCAACGTTGTCAATCGCCTGCATCGCAATGCTCGTAATGTCGTGTTTTGCGCGATGGCAATGCCTTATTGCGATCATCCTGATCATCCGGGGATCCTTTGCTTCGTGCAACAGTGGATGCAGTTTTGTCTCGCTTAGCGACGCCCGGACGCTGCAGCTGTACGTGACATGGGCTTGGCGTTTCTTTTACGGCGCAGGCGCAATCGGTCTGTGATACCTGCGTCCTTGTCTACGCAGCGTTCGCGAGTGCACCGGCTCGTTTTCCGGCGCGTATACGCCAAAGACAGCACCAAACCTCGGTGATGCTGCAAAGTTTTGTATAACTCATTGATCGCCGCCTATACCGCTGTGTCGGCGGGCGCTGTCCACATCGCGATTGGCGCATGTGTGCATGCAGGGCGCTGGCGGAGGAAAGGCAGGGCGGCAGAATCCAAAGAGCAAAATAACGTCTCTGAATTCGCAGCTTGCTGAGCTGGAGGCGGAGTTAGCGGCCGTGGAGAGGGACTGCGCGCAACTGGAGGAGGAGAACAGGGCGCTCCTGGAGCAGGCACAAGAGCGCGAGGCAGAGGTAGAGCGCGAGCGAGCCAAAATCGCACGCACAATGCCTACTGCCACTGCCACTGGCTCTGTCGGTGGGCAAGCCACACAGGTGCTGCATCCGCCCGGCATGTCGCGAACCGTCTGCCCAGGGCCACAGTCTGGCACGCCGTCGCACACGCACGTCTCCCTCGTGAAAACCAATATGGGCACTGTACAACACACAACGCAGGCCGGCCAGTCCTGCACGGAACAGCATCCCTGTATCATCCGCGACACGAACTTGCAGAGATCTCATCCCGGTTGTGACCGCAGTGGGACATGGCTAGCTGACAGGCAGCATGACACATCTCACCCCTGGTTGCCTCACTCCGACCAGTGCACCACATGCCACATACCGCCCCAGTCCGTACATCTGTCAGCACGGACCCACCCACTCGCGCAGCCCCGGAGTGCAGGCAGGCCTGGACCAGGGGGCCACGCAAGGTGGCGGCACCGCCGGTGGGGCCTCGCCGGGCGCTGGCGGCCCAGCGCCCGCCGCCGCGTCGGCCGCGCAGGGCGGCGCGAACGATCCGGTGCTCGTGATCCAGTCGTGCCCTGGCTGCACGTTTACCGTGACACGTGCTATGCTCGAGGGATCACCGCGACTCGACCTGGAACGCATCTACACCGCGCTCCTCCAAAATATCCAGTCCATCGCTGCACAGTATCGCGAGGTGCGCGCCTCAGCGCCAGCGCCCCCATGCCATCCGCGGCGGCCGCGTACCACCCAGCCCCGTGCCACGCTCTTTCGTGTGGCAATGCGCCTCCTGCGCTGCCCCCTGTTCAGCGCGCGCTCCGCGGGATCTCTCGCCCGGTCAGCGGCTCGTGCCAGATGGCACACCATGCCGCCCGGGCTGAGCGTGCTGTGTGCTGAGCGTGCTGCGTGCTGTGCAGACAGAAAATCGCTTGAAGTCGGCGCTGCTGAACAGCCAGGACATGTCAGGCGCGGCGGGTGCACACTCGTCACAGCTGGAGGCGCAGCTCGCAGCGCAGAGCACGTCGCTGGAGGGCCCGATCAGTGACCTGCTGCAGCTGTATGCGCACGCCTTCCGTGCTGACGCGGCGCAGACCGACACCATGGCGCGGCGCATCCTTGCGTCCATCAACCCCAACCGCGCCCCCGCGGGCGCCGAAAAGGCGCTCCGCCTCTCCGATGACCTCATCCGCACCCTTGCCCAAAGCGTCAAGCGCTTCCTCTCCATCGTCACGGTGCGCAGCACGCCCAGCACGCTCTGCAGGCCCAGCATGCACATCACACAGATTTCCCACAGTATTCCCAGCTCGCATCGTTACCAACACTTGACGCGAGTCGCAGCGATGGGATGGCTGCATGTGCGGCCGGACCCGCAACCCCCCGTGCCGTTTGCCGGCTGGCGGGCCGGTTGATGTTGGTTCGCCGTGGGGCTCGTCGGCGTCGAACAGATGTTGCCGGCCGGCGGAGACATTCACTGATATGGGCAGCTCGGAAACCTCCAGCAGCCAGATCGCCCGGCCGCCGCGCCGGGGCTTGTCTGCGGTCTGCATAGCATGGGCATAGCATGGGCATCCGTGCTGCCCCGGTGAATATCTCCAGACTCCGGACGCGTTCAGGGTGCACTGTGACAACGCCCCCCCTCTGTTCCCCTTTCTGCGACCCATTGCACCGTCTCCAACGGCGCCCCTACACCGCACCTCCGCCGCCCTCCGCCGCCCCTCCGACAACCCATCCATGCGCCTTCGCTGCCGCGCGACGGCAGACCCGAGCCAACCAGTTCCGATCGTGGATGCAGCACCGAGCGTGCTGTCGCACCACGAGTGCCCGATCGACATAAGGACGTGCTGCGCTGAGTGCTGCGTGCTGCGTGCAGGACTGCATGGAGCGCCGCAAGCAGCTGCAGGCCAACCTGCGGCAACCGAGCGACGCGCTGCTCGAGTGGGAGGCCGTCGCGCAGTGGCTGCGCAACGACGCCGTCATCGGCGAGTTACAGCGCGTGCTGGCGCGTGAGGCCGACGCCTACCTCGACTGGGCCGGCTACGCCTGCACCAAGGTTTGGCCGCCCATCCAAGCCTCCCAGATCCTCCTCTCCCACGTTCCTGCTGAGCTCTTCCAGGTGCCGCCCCAGCTCACATCCCCCGTCTCTCCTCGGCCCCCCTTCCAGCATGTGATACGTGAATGCGGACAGCATGCAGAAAGTACAATGGCGTACAATGCACTGTGATGCACACGCAGCACGCAGCGCATCCGATACAGCTTGTGGTCTGTGACGTGCGAGGCCGGTGCTGGCAAAGAGGATGCCATGCGGGGAACATGGGGTTGAATGCTATGGGTGCCTGCATGCTGCGTGCTGCGTGAACGCCATGGGTGCCTGCATGCTGCGTGCTCGGCTCAGCCGTGCGCGGATTCGATTCCCATGTCCCGGTTTTGGAATTTGAAAGCGTTTGTGCTTGTGATGCCGCTTTGGCCCAGGGGCCACATGCGCCACATGCGCTTGCGGGCGGACACGCGCGGACAGAACCTTGCTGCATACTGTCCATCAGGCCATCAGGCTAGTGCGGCCCAGGTAGCATTGGAGCACGCGACCCATGACCGGCATGTTGTGATGACAGTCTGTCAGAACCGCCTCGGACGGCCCCCACGTGCCGGCGACCTCGGCTGCCGTCCATGCATTCGCTGGATCTATGTGATTTCCTCATGATTCCCGCCCCTCCCGCGCGATGTGCCATGGTCATCATTGCACAGTCCCTGGGACGCTGCATGCTGCAGGGGCGGCGGAGGTCTGCCCCGTGCTGTGTGTGCTCTGTGCTGTGCGATGTGGTGGCAGCGTCGTTTCTTCTTCCTTTTTTTGTGTGCGTTGCTGACGGTGGTTGTGGTGGTGCAGCTAGCGTGCCGCGTGCTGGCCCCGCCCGCGCCTGCCTCGACCGGCACGGCGGCGCACTCGCAGGGTCCGATGTCGCAGCCACCGATGGGTGGGGGCCAGCCTGGCGTCCACGGGGGCCTGGCGCACGGCTTCATGTCTTAGCCGTCCGGAGTGCGGCACGTCCACGGCACCCCAGGGGCGTGCAGACTTGCGAGCCGGAGGCGAGCAGGCGCTGCTCACGCAGCATGGAAGAGTATGGGCCGCGTTTCAGAGACGGCACAACAGACAGGCTGCGGCGGATGCTTCTGCGGCCGCAGCGGCCTCCGAGGGGGTGAACGCACCGCTGCTGTTAACATTGTGGAGTGTTCGGCCGGTGGAATGCTGGGATGCATGTGTTTGTGTTTCAGCGTCTCGCGATGCGGTCAGTAGTCATGCGAGTAGCACATCCGGGCTACTGGGCAGACTCAGAAACCGGGCGGAATCTGTGAGTATGTGTTTGTGTGAGAGTACATGGACGCCTGACTGTCGAGACGGCCGTGGACAGAGTGCCTCTGACAGAGGCGCAGGTGACTGTATCTAATGTTGGGATTGACTTGACCGTGCCGGAACGCGCAGCGTGGGTTCGGGCGCTGTTGCATCGGCCGTGGCACCACGCTCCTTGCAAGGTCTTGCGGGAGCGTTCGCCCTGCAAGCCTGCCGTTGGCTCGTTACGAACAGTAGCTGCTGCGGCGCTTACGTAGATGCGTCGAAGATGTATCCTTCCAAGGTAATGCACCCGCACGTCGCGCGTTTGCGCCGGCCAGCTGTGCACAGATCTAGAGGACCTAGGCCGAGCTCGGGAGCGCCTCCTGCATGCATCTGCTGTTGTCAGTCCAAGCGGTCAAAGTTGGTCACTTGTGTGATAGGTCGAAATTATCCGCAGCCACCTGTGAATTCCACATCCCGGCACCGCGACTTTCCTTCCGCGAGGTTCGACGCCCACTTGCGGAACGCCAATTCTACGCTGTTTACTCGCCTACAATCCAGTCGCTTGAGCAGCGAACATGAAGTTTGCCGTTTGTTCGGAGTGGCGTACCGGTACGTGGTCACAAGGTATGGCTGTGCCTTGGTGTAGGCAGGTCAGCTCAGGCACGAAAACTCGCGGCAGATGTGTAAACACTTGACCATGAGCATTGTTCGTGCAGTTATGGTATTCTGTTTTCCCTGCATGCTCGTGTGGTGCTGGGTGGCGTGTGGTGCCGGGAATGACTCGGTTTGCACTGCGCACTTTTCTGGAACCAGGTGGATCGAGTGTCGCTGAGCTCCAGCGCAGCTGTCGCAGCCAGCGCGCACGATCGAGGCCGGCGCGCCCGAGAAAGCTTGCGGATGGCCCCCGGCAATTGCCCGAACCAGCCGCCTTTGCATGCATACCGTCATGCATATGCATATGCGCAGAGATATCGCGCGCGCGCGGTCTCGGTGCATGGACTGCGCGCCATAGCCGGCGCGCCATTCCAACTCTGACAATTTCTAATCGGCCGCGCGCGGTAGCGCAGGGCTGGGCCCGCTCCGCTTCTTCATCGACGCTCCACCATCCAACAAGGTCAAACATGAAAATCGGCTGCCCCGCAAAGCAAGAGTCGGAAGCACGGCGAGCGCGTGAATGAACCATGGCCAACTGATGTGCACTGGTCCATGGATTGGCATATGCATGGGAGTGAGCTGCAAGCTTGCCTGCCGGTTAGCACAGCTGACGAACGCACTGAGAGATACGTTACAGATGTATGCTCCACAAGATGGTAGAAATAGAGGTACGATTCATGGCAATGCATCAAAAACAGTCACCATGGCGGAGTGCCGTACACAAACAGCAACACAGCAGCTTCTGTATTGCGCTACAGTTCACCCGCAACATCAGCAGAGTCACCCCGTGCAATTCTCTGCAACGTATCTCGTACCCCGTGCAATTCGACAACGAACGCACTAGATTCGCCCGGCAGCGGCCGGGTCCCACACGATCTCCTGAAACAAGTTGAAAGCACCACGCTCTGAGCAAGCCGCCAGCCTGTTGCGCCTGGCAGTCCATGGATATTTGCATACTGCTGTGCACTGAGCTGTCGGAGCGCGGGGAGCACTTGTCGCTGTGCACAAAAACCGGTCCTCATCTTGCAAGCACATGCTATCGGGCAAGGTATCGTGCAGGCGCGGCTGGCTAGGCAGTCTCGGCCTAGCGGAAAGCAGGCTCCCGGATAAGCGCTAGCAGCATCATATTGCTTAGCCAGTCTGCTTCTTACGCGGCGCACGCACCTGTTGTTCTTCGTTGCAGTGCTCGCAAGCGCGTCACGTCGCCTTCACTGCGCGATGCCATAAACAGCGGCGCATGGCATGAGTCAAGCTCCAGGCAGCGTCGCCCCCCCGGCACGAGCAGCTTCGGGAGCGCGCATGAGCGGCGTATTACTCGTTTCTGCTGCTGTTGCCAAAGACACGCTTGCGCCTTGATACGGGCGCGCTGCACGAGAGTGGATGTCGGAGGGCGATTCATGCGTCACGCATGCATCGTCATGCAACCACCGTGAAGTCTCACCGCACGCGCCCGACCGTCTCGACATTGGCTGCCGTTTGCGCCAGCAAGCACCCTCAACATCATTCAGCGACTCTCTTGGCGTCCCTGCTGCGGCTAATGGAGACAGTCACGGCTTCCCGCGATCGTCTTTTCGCGCCCTGCATAGCGTCGTTTGCGCTAATCGCGACTTGAAACGTTGTGTACTGGCCAGCAGTTTGCTCGTACTTATTTGTTGCTTGCATAAGTGCAGCGTCTGGTGTTTCCCCACAGCGAAAGGCTCGATTTGCTTCGACACGGTACAGAATGTGTCCGCGTGAGGGACGCCGCGCCCAGCGCGCATTCGGGTGTCTAACCTCCGCTTACTTATTTATCGTAGCTACATTTCTTAGTGGTGTACTGGGCGATGCCAATCCCTCTGAAGCGGTGGCAGTAGCGGTGAGCAATCCCACTCAGTTCCAAGTGGCGGTTCGCCAGGGCGTTAAGCATATCGTCATCAATGAGCACTTGGACATGACGGATACCCCAAGATTCTCAGAGACTACGATCATGGATGCGGGCATGATCGCCATCGTTTCCACCAATACGGACGCATACACTCAGACAATCCGGGTGCGCTGCCTCGTGACCGCGACTACATTGCATTGTGCATCTGAGAGTCAAGTATGTAAGACTCGGGGCCTAAGCTGAAGATGGCGATCGTAGCTTTGCCCTGTCGCTACCGGGAGTAAGAACCATGATGTGATCTGCGTCGTCGGATATTGTTGCAGCAGCGCATGCCAACTCAGCCCTTGCATTGCGGTGGTGTCATACGCGTGTTGTACGTGCAGGGCAACTGCACAGGTCCTCCGCCTATCGTTGAGCTGAGTCCTCCTCGGGACTCGGGCGCGGGGCAGTGCGTGATTATTGTGCGCGAAGACTTTCTCGAAGTGCCTCTGGAAAACTCGCGAGTGTGGCTGTCCAACCTTTATATCACTTTGGCAGGCGTGGAGAAGAATCACACGACGCTCATTGGCGTCCACGGAGGCGACGTGTACCTCACCGACATGACCTTTGTCGCCGATGGAGACAAGGCCCGCGCCATCGACGTGAAGGAGAACCGCCGAGTATACGTTGGTAGTGCGTTCCCGGGCGCCTCGCCAGGCTGGAATGCTTGTCCGTGTCCGCGCGGTGCAGTCGGAATGTTGGTCCACATGTCGCCCTTTCGGGCACGACGATGGGTCGTCCCTGGGACATAGCAACCTCTACAGGCTGTATTTCCTGCAGATTCCCACTTTTCCATGTTCGCCAAGGACAAGGACGGCGTGATTCGGCTGGAGCCCGGCGCCAGGGCGACCATCAGCGACACCGAGTTCCTGAAGAACGCCGTCGCGACGGGCAAGCCCGACGCAGTCGCGTCGGGGCCTGTCATGGGCCTGTATGCGGGCCTTGGCGGCGGCGGCAGCCAGGCATCCGCGGCGTGGTTCCAGAACTGCCAGTTCGGCGACCACACCTCGTCCGTCTCTGGCGAGGTGTCCGTCGAGAATCGCAACTGCCGCGTCTACTCGAACACCATTCTGCCAGGCGTGTGGGACCTGGAGCTCGGCCGCGAGGTGAGCGCGTGGCCCCTCGCGCAGCCGGTCGGCGACGCCAGTGAGCCGCTGGACGACGTGTTTGCCGAGGTCGAGAATGCCGGGAGCGCCTTCCTGCGCCCGAGTGACGACTTTTTCCAGCGCATCGTTGGAGAGGAGTCCCGCAACACGCTCCTCAAACCGGCAACCATCCAGAACCTTCCGGCCGGCAACGAGTTCATCACCAGTGACCCCTACGCCGGCATTTCGGACGACGACGACTTCTGGACAGCCACAACTATCGGCCTCATCGCCGGCCTCGGCGGCGGCGCCGTGCTGTGCGCGCTGGCGGCGCTGGTTGCCGCCTGGTGCATCTGCTTCCGCAAGAACTCTGATGTGGACCGGGTGCGCTCCCCCAACAGGCCCCTGGGCGCACACAGCACCTGCGTGCAGATCACGCACAGCACGCAAATCACGCATATGATGCCCCAGACAGGCACCATATCTACGCCCATGCAGCGTTCCCAGGCGGCCTGCCATGGCGGCATCGCTCAGCCGCGCACTCCACGTGCTGCCCATGCGAGGCCACCTGGCACCTCGGCGGCCATATGCTCTGCTGTCAGCCGCAGCACAGCACAACACAGCACAGCACAGCCAATCGCGTCAGGTTTCAACCACCGCATGCATGCTTTTGCCATCTTGTTGTGGCGCGCATCACGTCCTGCCTCGTGTGTTTGGCGCTTGCGGCACCAGCGGGTGTGTCGGGAATGCAGTCCGAGAGCGGAGGGCAGCAGAGCGTGCACATGGTGTCATCGCCAGCACGATCGAGCCGGTGTGCTGTGCGTGCAGCATACGGACGCGAAGAGCATGGCGCGCACCGGCACGGAGGCGGAGAGCGCTGTGCCAGCTATGCACCACCCCAACTGGTCCGGCAACCCCGGGCTCGGAACCCCCTCCCACAACGGGGAGAACTCCTCGCTCGAGTCAGGCCTCAACCCGGTGCTCTACGGCCACGCCGGTGCGGCGCCGACGCCGTCGTCGCAGAGCTCCGCGCCCCACGGGCCCTACCACGGCGCACCCTACGGCGTCCCGGCTGGCGGCAACTACGGCGGCCCGAACTACATCGGCAGCTACGCCGGCTCCTACGGCGGCGCTCCAACGCCGCAAGCGGGCAGCCACGCCGGTGGCAGCCAGGTCGGCGGCTACGGCGGCCCGGCTGCATACGGCGCAAAGTCATACGCCGGGTCGGACTACCGGCAGGAGGCGGTGACGCCGCCGGCCGGGGGCGGGTATGGGAGCGGCTTCGACAGCGGTGCCGCCGGCAGTGCCATGCGCGACGCGCCGCCCATGCATGGGTCGATCGTCAACACGTCGGCCATGGGCTCGACGCAGCCGGGGGACGGCGGCGGCGACGGCGGCTACGAGGGCATCCCGCAGCCTGTCGCGGTCGGCACTGGCAGCGCGGCGCAGCCGCTCGCGCCGATTGGCTCCGCCGACGAGGAGACCGGCTCGATGCTCGGGCCGCCGCCGATGCTCGCGTCCGGCGCGTCCCCGGCGCCCTCCTCTGCCCCGGCGCCACCACGGCTGGATGCTGACGGCCGCGTGGTCGCGTCGCCGCCGACGGCCGCGGAGGCGGCGGCTGCTCCACCAGCACCCGAGGCGCCCGAACCCGCGCCCGCGCCCGCCGGGCCCAAGGTCGGAGAGCCGCACACGGCACACATCACACGGAACCTGCCGTCGCAGCCAGATCGTGCTGCGGATCTCCTCGCGCTCGGCAACACCACCGACGCCAACCAAGGCCCCTTCTCCGCCTCCGCCGCCGGCCGAGGCGGAGGCGTCTACGCTCCGCCAGCAGCCGCCGGCGTGGCCGCCGGCGCCGCCACCGCCGCCGCCGCCGCGGCCAAGGAGCCCTCCCCCAAGGAGCCGGTGCGCTCGGCACGGCCCGCACACGACCGCCTCTCGACGCAGGTCTTTGACAAGACCGTCGCCCCCGACATGGACATCGCCGACTTCACGCACGAGAAGGTTGTGGACATGCTGGAGGACGTGCACTCTGACAAGGCCCTCTTCCGCGGCAAGTACGGCCCGCTTTCGCTTTCATCCCTCCCCTTCCACACGTCTCTGTTCCTTCTAGCATCTGCATCCACCGTCGCCTCCACCTGTAAAGCCCAACCACAAAACGCAGTCCACCCCTCCCTCTCGTTTACGTGTGACTGTTCCCAAAACCACTGACTGTGATGGGACATCTTTGTGAGTGATTGCAACATACGGCGCTGCATGAGCTTTCAAGGGAAAGGCAGTGCAAAGGGAGCTCGACCAGAGCGCATGATGCGTGCTGTGCAGGTACGAGCTGCTGGGCTCGGTGCACCAGCGGCTGAGCGGCACGGGCGTGGTTCAGTTCGCCAGCACCGTCGACTCCAACGCCACTGGTGACCGAGACGTGGCGGTCAAGTTCTACATCAAGCGCGCCGCGTTTGACCGCGTCGCCAGTGCGCCCCTTTCACCCCCCGTCACCTGCACTTAAGCTTGAGCCACGGTTGTGAATCGCGTGAATTGACCCTCAGTGCGAACAGTGCCCCTGGGGGTGCCTGTGAACATCGCGCACGATGGGAGGCGCGGCGATCCCGTTGCACAGCGCCCCCCACCTAAACTGCGCTAGTCCCGGCCGCCGCTCTCACCTTCATCGGCCGTGCTCCGTTTTGATTCTTTAGCAGCGGCTGCCCCGGACCTCGGTCCACCCTGAAACTCCCTCCCCACTGCCGTTTCCGCAGTTTGGTGCGGCGAGACCCTGCGCTCACCGGCGGCTGACGGCCGTGGGCTGCTGTGCAGGCATGTACGCCAACCCGCAGGTCAAGCTCTCGATGTCGGCGATCCGCGAGGTCGTCGCGAACAACGCCGGCGAGGCGACCGGCAGCGCCGTGCTGCCGCCTGCAATCGTCATGAAGCGCGGCGAGCCTCTGGAGGAGTGGGCGCAGCGGCTGCGGCCCAACCTGCCGACCGCGCTCAATGCGCTCTGCGGCATCGCCGCGCTGCTACAGGAGCTGCATGAGCGCGGCTACATCTACTACGCGATGAAGCCCTCTAACGTCGCGTGGTTCGGCGACGAGAAGAAGTGGAGGCTCATCGACTTTGCCTGCGCCGCGCGCAAGGGTGCGCCGCCGCCGCCGCCGCCGTCTGTGACTGTCGCTTGTATTGAGAAGCCGGTTGATTTTCAGTTCATTGGTATTCTGTGCGTGCGTGGTTGGCGTCGCATCGTGTGTGGGGTTCTGCGTGACGTGAGGGGCAGCTGAGTGTATCTTGCCTGGGCACGGTTGTCAGGCTTCAGCCCAGCTGGAGGACTTCACTCGTGATCCCCTCCACCACGCCCATAGTTGACTGTGCGCTGGCAGCCTGGAAGGTGCAGGTGTCAGGGTGGCGGGCTGTGAAGCTGTCGTGAAGCCGTCAGTAGTCATGAGAATCGCACACCCGACGGTGCACCCAGCAAGAGAGGTTTACGCCTACGCCCAACACCCCACAAGACCCTCCCAACACCCAGCTCTGCTGACTGCCGCGCTGACGCGAGGCGGTTGACTGCGGCACGCTGTGCGCAGCATGTTGACTGCGGTACACTGTGTTCAGGCATGCGGACCGGGCTGAGTTTCAGTCTGAACTACGCCGCTCCGGAGATCATCATTGCGCAGGAGAGTGGGCAGCGCACGCTCGACGTGAGCGCCGCCGCCGACGTGTGGGCGCTCGGCGTTGTCGCCTACGAACTCCTCTCGGGCACGCGAACCTTCACGCCGGGGACGCCGACCACCGAGATCCGAAACATGATCAGCGGCCGTCTGCCGCTGCCGTGGGAGGAACAGGAGCCGAAGCAGCTGCGCACGCTGCGGCACAGCGTGCTGAGCTGCCTCGCGCGCAATGCCGCTGACCGCCCGTCTGCCGCCGAGGTGCACAGCGCGTGGAAGAACCTTCTCGACTTTGCCGCGGTCAAGCACACCGAGGTCGCGGCATAGGCGCTGCGTGCTGTGGCGGTGCCACGGACGAGGAATGGGTGTACCGGGACAGTGCCGTGGGGGGGGGAATGTCATGATTGTATCGTATGCCGCTTCCCGGCTGGTGCCGTGCGCGCTGCGCCCAGCACAACGGACCGCCATGCATCTGTGCCTCGTGCATGGACGATCCCGCGCTTTGGGCCCCCTGTGTCCTGCAACGGCAGGTATGGCGACCGCAGTGGACCTGGCGCCTTCAGGGTTGGTGCCAATGACCTCACTATGATCCATATCTGCGCGGGTCTCCGTGCTGCGTGCTGTGGAGCTGGGTGATGGACAGTCATGCCAGGACTGGTGTACACCTGTGTCAGATATTCTCGCAGGCCCACTCCCGGAGGCGGCGGGGTGTATCGCTAGCGATCCTGAGAGTCGGGCAAGCTTGGTGTGCGTTTTGGCAGGGGGCCCGTCTGCCATGCTGGGCCGTGTCCGCCGCAAGCGGTCAGTGTGGTGAAAGGCTGCCTCACGACGTTCAGTGGGGCGCGCCGTATTTGCCCTGCAGGCTCGTGCCCTGCCCGCCTCCCAAAAATGGCATGATGCATGGCCTCTGTCACTGGGAGCGCATGCATTCCATGCCGAAGCCGCTCGATGATGTGCTGCGCATGCTAGGAGCTCGGTGGTTGTGCTGGGGCGGGGGCAGCAGCAGGCGCGAGCCGTGCGCGGCATTGCTGTTTTAATGGCGGCCGCAACAGCTGCTGCAGGGGCACGGCGCCGCCGATTCGATGTGTCGATTCGGATGTGTTGATCTGGATGTATCAGTTTGAATGTGTCGGTGTGTTAGATTCTGATGGGCCTAAGGAAGCGCTCGTGGGGCGGCGTTGGGGGGTCTCGCTGCGACGGCAGTCATGCGCGCCGTCTCGCCATGATTAGAGCGTGCAAGTTTTGCTTCTGCATTCCACTCAGGCGAGTGCTATGTCATGTGATGATGTAGGGGTGGGTCTTTTGGTAGTGCATGCGTGCGAGTGGTGCGTCGGCCGAGGCCGCATCGTGTGACGGCGGTGGCAGCGCGGCGAGTTCAGATGATTGCTGTCGGGAATTCGGTGCGGGCCGGCAAGGTGCTCGGGAACAGAGGCGGCGTGGAAGTAGTCCCGTTGCTCCGAATGCCAGCCTCAGAGGTTGCCAGCCTGAGGGCACCCTGGCACCCTGGCAGATGTGCCGTTTTTGTGAGGGCTGGTGTGAAATGAGCATGGATGGCGTACTCATACTCTTTGTTTGCAATAAATTCTGCAGAGCTTCACGGTGCGGGCGGGCCCCAGCAAGAGCTGGCTGTCCGCGATGCATCGTTCAGACCTGGCTGCTTTGCTGACTGTGTCAAGCTCTGTGTGCGCCTAATGACAACTTGTGGCCGATTGCCTCGACCAACCTTGGTTGGCCTTGTGGCTGTGTTCCGCCCACACAGATTCACGGCGGAACACAGCCACAAGGCCAATTGAGGTGCACCAGCGTATGTGCCTGTGACAGCCACAGGAAAGGTTGCAGGTTGCACAGGCGAGTGTTGATCCTCACGTCGGCTCTGCAACGAAACTGACACGCAAGCATCATGCTGGGGTGGCAGGAACGATTCTTGCTTCTCCACACCATGCCGGAAACAGTGTGATGAGGCCGCGACAGAAACGAGCACGAGGCGGGATTGTGACAAGCCAATGTGATCTTGCGGACAGCAGAACAGCACAGTTTGAAATGTCTCACCTCTTTGATCCCAACATCGATTTACAGTGTTGACAGTCTTTTCAGGGCGGCAAGTGTGAAATGACCACAGGTGAGACTCTCAGAAGGCGACAGTATGAAGCCTGGGTGCCCCTGACAATGGAAATCGGACCTGGCGCGGATGGATGCATGGCAGATCCGGTCGCTCGCCAGGAATAGCGGGTCGGTCGTGCTGTTGCAGCAGGTTGTAAGTGCCCCATCAGATCCATGAGTGTACACACCTGACCTGATGCATGGTGTAGCGACAGCTGTTGTTGCTGGGGCACTACCATTCTTCATTTCTGGTGCATCATGTTGCATTATGCCCACCAGGGAGCAGCATGGCATCATGTCAGGGGTTACTGTAACAGTCCCTCGTGTTACGATGTGAAATCAGGCAGCAGGAGACCTCCACCGGGTCCCACAATACCACGGTCGCATTGGCGTGTACACACGCCAGCTCAGCCTGGGCTCCTCATTTGTGGTCAGGTGGGTCAATCTTGCGAGCCGAATGAGCCTCTGTGGTCGCATGAATCCTGGCTTCACTGCGTGATCGAGAGCGTGGCTGCAGTGGTGGTTCATGCAAGGGGGCGTGCAGATGCAGCAAGGTCCAAATGCGTCCAGGGCGCGTTGCTTTGACGGCGCTACATTACACGTTGGCAACATGTTGGCCTTGCTACCAACGCCGTTGCGCTGATACAGCTGCCAGGTACATGTAGCGCGATTGGCGAGGCTCCCGCCGAGCCACGTGCCCTTGCATGCATTCTGCTGTCGGTCGACAGCACTGACACTGATATCGCCAGATACTGCCAACACTAGCAAGTACAGGACGTGAAAGTTTCTGACACGCACTGGAGAAGTGTTACTAGACGACTGCGGTGTTCCTGGGAGTTTCTGTGTCTCTGCTGCTGAATGTGTTGGGCTTGAAGCGCATTCTTGCCTGTGTGCGCGCCTGGTAGAGCGGACCGGCCATGAGCTTGGCCCAACTCCGTTCATCGTACAGATGTAGGATAAATGTGGACCTGCGAGCAGGTGGTCGTGCACGGCAGCTCCGATCACCGCAAATCAGACTTGGCGCTGCCAGCACATCTGAGGCGGCAGTATCCGCAAGTGATGTTAAGTACGAGGAGGTTGGAAAGGTGTATGGGGAGCGTCAAAATGTGGAGAAGGTGTGGTTCGCGCCAGTGCCAGAGTAGTGGAGCCGGGCTGGCCTGGCTTGAGACTCATCGTGACAATTCTTGCAGGTTACGGTGGAAAACATTAGGAACTTCAGCATCATTGCGCATATAGACCATGGCAAGTCCACCATCGCGGACCAGGTTCGTCTTTCGTCCTCTGCCTTGCATCCGTTGGTGCCCGTGCGCATGCCAGTCTGGCGCATGTTACACCAACACCGTTCCTCAGCTACGAACGGAGCTCTACATGCAGTTATTGATCAAGACAGGGACAGTAGACGAGCGAAAAATGATGAAGCAGTTCCTCGATGGCATGGACCTCGAGCGAGAACGAGGTATCACCATCAAGCTGAACACCGCGCGCATGCGCTATCAGCAAGACGGCCAGACATACGCGCTAAACCTGATCGACACACCAGGTCATGTTGATTTCACGTGCGTACCTCTCCTGCATGTTCCCATCATCTGTAATCCCTGGAGTGTGTAGCAAGGCGGTTCACAGGTCACTGCTTCAACACCCATCAATCCCCACTGCCGCCCACGCCGCGCCACACCAAACCCCCGGCCGTGCAGATATGAGGTCTCACGCTCTCTCGCCGCCTGTGAGGGCGCGCTGCTGGTCGTGGACGCCAGCCAGGGCATCGAGGCGCAGACGCTGGCCAACGTCTGGCTCGCGGTGGAGAACGACCTGGAAATCATCCCCGTCATCAACAAGATCGACCTCCCCGCCGCCGACCCCGACCGCGTCGCCCGCGAGATCGAGGACGTCCTCGGCATTGACGCGTCGAACGCCATCCTCTGCTCCGCCAAGACCGGCGTCGGCATTGACGCCATCCTCGAGGCCGTCGTCGCGCGCGTGCCGGCGCCGGCCGACACGCGGGGCAACCCCCCCCGCGCCCTCATCTTTGACTCCTTCTACGACCAGTACCTCGGCGTGGTGTGCCAGTTCCGCGTCATGGACGGCGTCATCAGCAAGCGCGACACGGTGACGTTTATGAACACGGCGCGCTCCCACGCGATCACCGACCTCTGGGTGCGGGCCCCGGACCGCGTCGACGTCGACACGCTGCACGCGGGGGAGGTCGGGTGCATTGCGGGAGCGATCAAGGCGGTGCAGGATGCGCGCGTCGGCGACACAATCACTGTGCGTGGCGTGCGCGCTGCGCACGATGTGCTGCCCGGGTATGCGGA
This sequence comes from Ulva mutabilis, assembly GCA_900538255.1. NCBI lineage: Eukaryota > Viridiplantae > Chlorophyta > Ulvophyceae > Ulvales > Ulvaceae > Ulva > Ulva mutabilis. Next base: position 372,632 of record UNSF01000007.1, on the reverse strand, counting down.
GGCGAAGCCGCAGGTCTTCTGCGGGCTGTTCCCGATAGACGCAGACGACTACCAGGGCCTGCGGGAGGCCCTCGACAAGCTGCAACTCAACGACTGCGCCCTCTCGTTCGAGCCCGAGGTGAGCCCGAAACCGAAAACCGCGTGTAATCACACCTATGCTCACATCGCGGTCTGCTTGCACTCACTCACCAGCAATCCGTTGCGCATGGACCGGGATGCGCGTTGGCAGTGCACCACGCCATGCTGTGCAGCTGGTTGTCAGGTGCAGCATGACCTGCCTTCGGGCAGGTGGTTCACCGGCCTGGTGCCGACACCGCCGTGCCGGCACCAGCAGCGCTCCCAGCAGCTCTAACACAGCATGACGCGCCAGACACGTGGCATGTCTGGCGGCCGACAGCGTGGCACAGCGCAGCCCGAACGCCTGCATGCCGGTTCCCTCTGGTTGCCACCGCGCCGCCAGCATGCTCTGTGCTCCCCTGGCTGCTGCGGCCGCACGGGCATGCATGAGCGTGGGCGCCCGAGGCAGGACCCAGGATTGGAACCTGCCCAGGATGCCCCTGCAGGGAGGCAGAAAGCATGCGTCCAGCGGTCGAGTCATCATTGTGTGGCAGAGCAAGGCGGCAGAGATGGCGTATTTTTTATATCAATTAGTTTATTATTGGTTTTTTTATTTTGAATGTTTATCGTCAAATGACCAGGAGGCGTGGCTGCAGGTGTCGAGCGCAATGGGCTTTGGCTTCCGGTGCGGCTTCCTCGGCATGCTGCACATGGACATCGTGCAGGAGCGGCTGGAGCGCGAGCACGGCCTGTCGCTCATCATGTCCGCGCCCACCGTCGTCTACCGCTGCACAAACACGCGCGGCGACACGGCGGAGATCAGCAACCCCGCCGCGCTGCCGGACGCGAGCGTGCGTGCAAGCATCGCGGAGCCCTTTGTCAAGATGGAGATCATCACGCCCTCCGACTACAACGGCACAATCATGGAGCTCTGCCAGGGCCGCCGGGGTGCGTGCCGCTGCCTGCGCCATGTGCTGTGTGGCATGATATGTGCTGTGCATGCTGGGCGCGACGGAAGAGGGCACTGTGCGCACATATGGTCCCGTGTGTGAGCCTGCCGCCCGAAACGGGCACTATCCGCAGCACATGCATGATCACATGCAGAATCTGCTGCGGGCACACGTCAGCCCCACAGCACCGCTTGTGCCACACGTACGCCGCATCTGCTGCCCCCACGCCCCCCTGTGTTGATGGCTCGCACAGGGCAGCTATGCGTCGGTGTGAGTGCAACCTGGGTTGCGCCCGTTGGAAAGCGTGTCCGTGCAGCTCAAGTAGATGCGGTGTTGTCACTTGGGGACAGCTGCGTTGCTCCACGCTGCGGAGGCCCTCGGCCGCACCTCCTGACGGCGCAACGGTGGCGCGTGCAGGGGTGTTTGTGAACATGCAGTTCCTGACGCCGGAGCGCGCGACGCTCACGTACGAGATGCCGCTCGCCGAGGTCGTCACTGACTTTTTCGACGAGCTCAAGAGCCGCAGCAAGGGCTACGCCTCGATGGAGTACCAACCACTGGAGTACCGCACGGAGGACCTCGTGCGCCTCGACGTCAAAATCAACGGCGAGCTCGCCGAGCCCCTCGCAACCATCTGCCACAGGTGCGTGCTGCGCTATGCGTGCTGTGCTGGGCTGTGCAGAATGGCGTGGAGGGGGCGTGGAGGCCGCCGGTGTGGTGCTATCAGGGGGGGGGGAGGGGAGACGGGGTGGCCGGGTTTGTGCGGGCAGTCATGGCGGGTCGCGGTCGAGGGTTAGGAGCAGGGTCGCGGTCGAGGGTTAGGAGCAGGGTTGTGGCAGAGCGGCGTGGCAGGTCGTGGCCGGGGCGGAGGGGCCACATGCAGGCAGAGGCACCCGCGTGTGCGCTTCTGCCTGCGTGCCCCCCGACCCGCACTCGCGTGCATGCCACATGCTTCCTGCACTGTAGCGATGCATTCGACAGGGTGCACTGAAGCATGCATGCTGGCCCGCACAAGGTCAGCACATCAGCAGTCTGTCTCAGACGTCTGCAGCGGTTGCCAATATTTGGAGCTGCCTAAAGCCAGGTACACTGCCAAGGTCTGAAATGGCATGCCGTTTTGCTCTTAGACACATCGCCGTACATCACATCGCCGTAGACGCATGCATGGTGGTGCAGGGATGCGGCGTACAAGGTGGGCTGCGGCCTGACGGCGCGCCTGAAGGAGCTCATCCCGCGGCAGCAGTTCAAGGTGCCCATCCAGGCCGCCATCGGCACCAAGGTCATCGCGAGCCAGAGCCTGCCGGCTATGCGCAAGGACGTGCTCGCCAAGTGCTACGGGGGAGACATCACGCGCAAGAAGAAGCTCCTCGCGAAGCAGGCCGAGGGCAAGAAGCGCATGAAGGCTATCGGCCGCGTCAACATCCCCCAGGAGGCCTTCATGGCCGTGCTCAGGGTCAACAAGGACTGACGCTGGCAACCGTTGGCGAGCTGGGGCGTGGCCAGAGGGGCCGCGGAGTGTGGTTTGTGCCAGTGGGTACTTTTGGCAGGCTTTTCGCCGGGCAGAGGGAGAAAGCTGCTTGCGGGAACAGAGGGCTGTGATGGTATTGTTCCTGTGATTGTATTGTGGTTCCTCAGTACAGTTGACCGGGGTGTGCAGTGTGTGGGTGCTGTGAGTGTCCAGTGACCAGTTTCGCATATGGCTACATCCCGATGCAGCGATTGCTTTTGAAGTTGACGCAGTGACTGTAATTTGGCAGTTCGCGTGCTGCTCTCATGCTTGTGATGGTTTTCCACATGCTTCTGAGGCTTCATTCCGAGTCGTGGCCATGGGGCGCTGTTCGGAGCAGTAAGGCTGCTGCCGCGCATGCCGGCTCCAATTCGCGTGGTACCCCGAACAAGGGCCATGAGCTTCCACCGGAATGGATGACCACAGTTCTGCAGTGTACTCGGCCTCGTATCATAGAGTGCACAGCCTGTGATCTCCTCGGCTGGTTTGAATATCAAACATGGCGTATGGCGTTCTACGATAGCGCGCCAGCGGAATCTGCAGCAGCTCTTGACAGTGTAACATCTTGCTCACGTTATGGCTGGTGAGGAATGTGCGGACGCTGACATCCAGAAGGACGGTGCCCGGCGCACGCGCCCCGTGAGAGAGGACATGCGGGTGTCCGAGGTGGTGCAGAGCTTCGCAGAGACTGGTTCGCAGGTGGTATGGATAGGAGGATATCCCAGGCACGCCTTTGACGCCTCGTTTCGCCATGTGACCCCTGTTGCGATTCTAGTCCAGGCCGTTTCGGCTGCTAGCGGTCGGCCGCATGCACGGGAAGGCGCAATAGCCGTTTGTCGGGCATCCGCAGGCCACCGACATGCGTGCATGCATGCATGCATCACAGCACAATCATTGTATGCCGCTGTCTGACCACACTCATGCGCTGTCACAGGGACGTGGACGGCACAGAGATTGAGGCGGACTTGTGGGCACAGTGCCCAGAGGCCGTCAGGATAGAAGTCCTGGCCTTTGGCAGTGACAAAATCGCCAAGAAGTATCCCGAAGACTCCAAGGTGAGTGATTCTGATCCACCTCCGGCGCAGGTCCACGGCCCTGGCGCTCACAGTGTGTGCACACATGTGCTGGCCTGACCGGGACATGCATGCATGCATGCAGCACCGTGGGTGCGCCCTGGTGGCATGCAAGGGCGTGGAGGCAGCGCAGCAGGCGGCCGCCCTGCTCCACCAGGCCGCCTTCAGAGGGAGGCATGCGCTGTTCACTGCACCTACCACCAAGATCCCGCCACACTGGGACGAGACCCTGTACGGTGCGCATCCTGTGCCGCTGCCTCTAGCTCAAACTAGCTTGTTGTTGGACATGTGCTGTGCTGTGCTGTGCTGTGTGAGAGGTTGTGTGTGCAGTTCCTGGCGAGGTGCTGGCGGAGCGCAAGCGCAAGGCGGAGGAGCGGGCGGAGCGTTCGCAGCACCGTGCGCGGCGGCGGCAGCGGCAGAGCATGGCGCATCAGGCCAGCGTGGACGCGGCGCTGGCCGCGCTGCCGCCGCCGGGCGGAGCCGCCGTCGCTGATGCCTTTCGGCCCATCAACGCTGCCACGGTACCGCCTGCCTCGTGATCTGCCTCTGATTTGCTGCCGCCATCTGCCCCCACTTGCCCCTCTGCGAGGCACACGGCCAGGGTTCTCCGCATGCATTCTGTGGTGCAGCTGCCGATTGCAGAGGCACCGCACATGGTGGCACCGGCTGAGCTGAGATGTTCAACACTGCCCTGTCATCCGGATACTACTCAAAAAGGTTTGGAACCGGTAGTATCTTCTCAAACGAGCTACTCCATCTAGGGACAGCCTCCGGACGTCAGTGGCAGCACCCTACACCTCATGATTCTCCTGCTGATGGCAACATCCGTGACGTCCTGGTCGATCGCGGCAGGTGGAGCCAAGCGGCCATCTGCACAGCAGCGCTCCCGCTGCATTCAGCTGCCGGCATCGCGGACTCATGCCTCACAGGCCCGCAACTTCCAGCCAGCCCGCAGCTTGATAATCAAGCTGTGCTGGCTGTGCTGGCTGTGCTGCGCGAGATCTCCCTCCAGCTACCCGTTGTGGACCCCCCAGCATAGCAGCTCAGCACGGACCGCAGCGCACGCGCTTTGTGGCGTGCAGGGTGTGGAGCACGAGAGGCTGGAGGCATGGCTGCGCAGTGTGCCCTGGGCGGCAATGCCGGCGCAGTGCCAGCCGGATGTGCAGTTCAAGGACGCAGACTCGGAGCGGCAGCGGCAGCGGGCGGCCCGCAAGCTCGCTCAGGCAAGCGCTCCCAGCCCCGCTGCCTTGTCTCGTTTGGCCAGCCGTGCAGCTGCATACCAAAACCTCTGCCCCTGACGACTGAACGCGCTCAATAGCGCTGCTGCAAGCCGAGAACCGGTTCACCATACCTTACCGATGGCCTGTTTCGGTGTTTCCACGCGGTACGTGCTGCGTGCTGTGCGGCCCGGTAATAACATCATCGTGAAGAGCATGCATGGAACGCATGCAGGTGGAGAGCTTTGCCCTCGTGCTCGCGCAGATCCTCCAGGTCGGCGGCCTCCCGCCTGCCGCGGGTGGGCGCTCTGGAAGCGGCGGCGGCGCGGATGATACGGCGGCGGCGTTTCATGTTCGAGGAGGCCGCGTCCACGCCTCGCCCGTACCGTCCGCGGGCAGTGCAGGTGATGCCGAGGCACCGGGGGCGCGCTGTGCGGAGGGGCGGCGGCGGCTGCGGGCAGTCGACTTTGGCTGCGGCAGCGGCAACCTCACTCTGCCGCTCGCGTACGCATTCCCCGGCCTCGAGGTGTGCGGCGTGGACATGAAGGCGGAGGCGGTCGTGCGGCTGCGGGAGCGCGCGGCCGCCGCCGGCCTCGACATGGTGACGACGCAGGCCTCGACCATCGAAGAGTTCCGGTGCAGCCACGCATTGCTTTGCCGTTGCTCGCCTCGTTGTTTGGCCTTGACTGGCCTCGTTTGTGCATCCCTGTGGCGTACACCCCAGTTTAATCGTAACATCACATGGCCTAGTGCTGCTCACTCCTGGTGGCAGCAATGCATGGCAGTGAATGCCATGTGCGATCGAAACGCCCTGCACTCGTGATGAACCCTGCATGCGCGGCGGCATGCTGCGCATGCTGTGCTGGAGCTGTGTGGCAGACACTGCTGGCACTGTTGCGTGTTCAGCGCTGTCCGCGGCGCTGCAGTCTGACATGATCATGTCATGCATGACGCCAGAGGGGCTGCAGGGAGGGCTGCGATGTGGTGCTGGCCCTGCATGCGTGTGGCAACGCCACGGACGCCGCCCTGCTGCAAGCACACCGCTGCCGTGCCGCCTTCATCGTCAGCCCCTGCTGCGTCGGCAAGCTCAAGTTTTCCGCCGGCATTGGCGCTGTGCACAGCACGCAGCATGGTCATGCAGTTGGGCTGCCAAGCGGCGGCGGGGCTAGAGGAGCGGCAGCGGCGCCCGACGCCTGTGGTGCGTGTGCCGCTACATGTGTGCTCACACCGTGCATGAGCATACCACCGTCTCTATATCTGCCATGTCTGTTGGTTTTGAGCGGCACTGGAACGGAGTTGTGTGGGGGTGGGGCGGAGCAGCTCGGGGTGCTGTGCAGCCGGCCGAGCTGCGCAGGGCTGCGCTGCCCAGCATCACAGCATGCAGTCAAAGCCGTAGAGAACCAGTCACGGTGACATTCGCCTGCACAGCCACAGCACGGAGCGTGCACAGCGTGGCACCGCCGTATGCAGGGCCTCTGGCCGCTGCCACACCATGCGCCTCTGCCACGGCAGATGATCCAGCAGCACCCACAGCACCCGCAGCTGCAGCACCTCCGGCCGCCGCGGCTGCCCCGGCTGGTGCGCCGTGTAACGGCCTGCCGCTACGGCACCCCCGCAGCGACTGGATGCTGCGCGCGCTGCCGCACCCAGCGCAGTTCACAACGCTCGCGCGTGCTGCGGACATCAGCCATGTCGAGTCGCATGCTGCGCCTGCCCTCGCTGTTGCCGCCAAGGTGTGCCCCCTGCTGAGCGTGCTGCGTCCTGCATGCTGCGTGATGCATGCTGCGTGCTGCATGCTGCGTGCTGTGTAATGGATGCTGTGTGCTGTGCGTGCAGTGCAATGTAAAGCAGGCACAGACTGGCTTTGTGCATGCGGCCAGAATACACGTACACAAATGTACCGTTCATATCAGTGCATGGACGGCGTGGGGCCGTGCTGTGACGGGGGAGCATCACAGCACATGCAGCGCTGGAGAGCGTGCATCAGTGACTGGTGATTTCTGTGGCCTCGGCGGCAGCTGCAGTGTTGCTCCAGCCGCGCATGCACACCATCTAGAAAGCAGCAATAGTTTGTGTAGCAGGTGACAGGGCGGGGTGCGTTCAGGCCAACATTGAGCTGGATCGGGCAATGGCGGCGGCCGAGGCGGGGTACCACGTGCAGCTGGTCAAGCTGCGCAGCCCCGAGCTAACGACCAAGTCTGACATCATCGTCGGCGTGCCGCGGGAGCGCCTGCCTGCCACCTTCCGATGGCCCTGGCCGGCGTGAGCGCGCTGCGCGTGCTGCGCGCGACCGACGTGCGTGCTGGGGCGGCACAGTGGTGCCGGCGGTGGCTCTGGAACTCGGAGGGTCCTATGGAGGTCATCGCATGCTGTGGAACTGGGGACATCGCTCGTCGTCTGCGGCGTTGTTCGGTCCGGTACTGGGGCGCAGACGGCGGAGGTGCACGTGGGGTATGCGGGTAGATCAGGCATGAACATTGCTTGCAACATGGTGGGAGTGCCCGACGTGTTTCAGCTGGCGGGCGTGGTCAAACACACGGCACGGCCGGCAGCGTGAATCGTGGTCTAGGTGGGCCTGCAGGGCGTCGGAACGCGGGCGGACACTCAGCTGTGGAGCTGAACTGGGCACCAATCCATGAGCACTGCAAGCCGAGTGTAATTTCATGTGGCACGTCAGCAAGCCCTCATGTGTTTACACATGAATTACGTCGCGTTGCGTTGTATGGCGCGCGTTTCACGGACGTCGCGGCACATTGTGCGCAGGCAGACCTGTGGAATCATAGAAATTGCCACGTGCCGCGCCAGCTGCGCGCAAGCCACCCGCCCGACTACGCTCCCAACGGCGCGCGGCGTGATCTGTTCCAAGAAGCACAGCGATTTCCTCTTGTAGAGGGCCACGGAGGTGTTCTTTGCATCCTGATGATATTTGAATGCGTTTTCGCCACTGAACGCAGTTTGTGACCATGTCAGCCACAGCGTGCAACAAAGCGGCCTTCATCAGTGGGCGCAAGCCATGTTCTGCAAGACGCGTTCAAGTCAACGTCTCTCACCATGATCGTACTCTCCACGAGGTCGCGGCAGATCAGCCGCTGTCTCGCCGCGAAGCCGCGATCCGAACCTTGGCCGTGTGTGCCAGCCTCGCGTCCGCGCAGGCGTTAGCTCCAGCGAATGGTCTCGCTGCGGATGGCAAAGATTTTGTGACTCTGCCTTCTGGTCTCAAAGTATTAGACATAAGGTGTGCCGTTGTTCAGACTTCCTACACAGTACTGGTGACGGGCTGTGCACGCATGGATTCGTTTAGCCCATGTCGCTGCGCCAAGCAATCATGAAAAGTGGTTTTTTCATGGATTTGTGGACTGAACGGCTTCGTATGCATCTCACAAGGCGTTCGGGGTCATGCAGGGAGGGGACTGGTGGCACACCAAGTGATGGCGACACGGTACGCACTAGCCATTCCTGTCACCGAAACGGCTACTATGTTGATCTGTGTGATTGTAGCTCAACATCTTCTGACGGCGATCTGACATGCTGCAGCTGCTTCTGACACTGGGCCTCATTCTCATAGAAACTTGACACTCAGTCAGCGGATGCAGGTAGAGGTGCACTGGTCAGGATACACCGCCGGGTACCAAGGCAAGCGCATAGACAACACGTCAGTGCGGGACGAGCCATACCGCTTCCAGGTCGGCTCGGGTCAGGTGCACGCCCTCACCGCTGCTCACCCCAAGCCATGCCCCATGCCACACGTCATCAGCTGATGCCTTGATGCATCACAGTGTAACACATCATCGGCCGCATCGGCCGCATCGCGCATCCACAATCAACATGCATGGTTATCCAGGACACCAGCCCCCCCGGGGCCCCCGAGTATGCGGCCATGCGGGCCTATGCATATAACTCCACCCTGCAGCCACACCTGCCCGCAACCTGAGCAGCCCCCAAATCCCCACACCTTGTCAGAGCTCACAGCCAACAAATGAGATGGATTTCTGGGATGTGCATAGCCCGAATTGTCCACATAAAGGGCCACTTTCCACATGGATGTCCACCGTCCACACACAGTCCCCGAGCAATACACAGGCTACCTGGCTGCAGGCGATCACCGCGTTTGACGAGGCGGTGCGGGGCATGCGCGCGGGCGGTGTCCGGCGCATCGAGGTGCCGGGGGAGGTGCCGGAGCTTGGGTACGCGCGCGACCGCCGCGCCCGCTTCACTGATGACCTCGTCAGCGCCGACCTCAAGGTCTACCGCTACCGCCGCGGCCCGCAGCCCGCCGAACTCGGCGGTCAACGTGCCCTTGACTTTGTCCTCGACAACCCCACTCTCCGCGACTTCAACCGCAACCTCGTCTTCGACATCAAGCTCCTCGCCATCCGCTCCGCCCGATAGAACAGTACGCACAGCACGCACAGCATGCGTGACGTGAGCCTGGGAGAGGCGCGGCCGAGGCGGATCTGAGGCTAAGGTCTGTAGGCATTGGAGAGGTGGTGGGGTGCAGTCACTGAGGAAGCGGGCGCTCGTTGCGGCAACAGGGCATGGAGTGTAGTGGTGCCATGCAGAGCCCTGTGACTGCTTGGTCACAGGTGTAGCAGCGGTTTGTGGACCGCCGCCGGTGGGAGGTGTTGACCGGGGCAGCAGGGGCGAAAGCACAGCACAACACGCGCTGCGGGTGGCCATGACGGGTGTGCGCAAGCGGCGCTCCTTTGACGCACATGGCGTGCTTTAGGTTTAGGTTCTACCTGGCCATAGCATTCGTTCCGTGGCGGGTATCAATGCAGCTTGGTGTCTGCTTTGGCGGCGGCGGCGTGGCGCAGTGCGTGCCTGTGCCGTGTGCTGCTACGCAAATGCAGCTGTCTCAACAGCTGGCATCCGGGCAGACCTGTGTTCTCCAGAGCCCTCTCCAGAGCCTGGGTGTACACCCGGCAATTGGTCATGGTGTCCGCCGAGCTGGCTGCCAGTATCCCTTTCTCGCGGACAGTGCTTCCTATGCAATTGCTATTAGTTGTTCAACTCAGGGCTGAATAGCTGAGAGCATAGCATGTAACATCTCCACAAAAAGACTCATGCGCCATGCCATTCAGTACGCGTGTGCGTGATGGCTGCGGGCTCACACACTACACGCATGGCAGCCCGGCCGCCTCCAGGAATCAAGGCTGATACATGCAGCAGCTGCATTGCAGTCTGTACCAGTCCGCGTGGCCGCACATCGACTTCCACATGATGAACACTAGCCCCGCGCTGTCCCATGGGATCCCAGCACTGGCACGGTGTCTGCGCCAGTGGACGATGCACTCTAGCCGTCAGCGTCATCACACCCACGGCAGAGGATCAGAGTGGCACTCTCTTGAAATATGATACTCAATAGGTGGTACAATCACGTAGCTTCGTTCACTCGCTGCCAAACAGCGCACCCCCAGCACACACGGGCCTCGCCCTGGGCACCCCCGACCACTGCACACCTCTACCAACAGCCGCCCTTGCAACCCTTACGTTGTGCTGCCTGGTAAGCCCTCGCCTCACCACGCGGACGGGGACTGCACAAGGCTGCGTACAACCGCAGCCTGCATCAGCAGGCGCTGCTGCGTGCTGTGAGCGGCAGGTGTGACAACGGCAGGTGTGACAGGCGCTGCAAGGAGGTCGCGGCCACAGCTGCTACGGATGGCCCTTCGTGCATTCAACACATCAGGCACGCCTGGCTACGGAGCGCGGACTGGGATCACAATCCCCCCGAGCGCTGTACAGCGCGGACGAGGCTGTACAGCGTCGGTTCTCTCCTCGTTGAATGCAGCACCTGGTCCGCAACCTGCCAGCGACACTCCACGACTAGAGCCAGGCTGGCAGGGGAGCGTAGCATGGGGGCAGATACTCCACCCCTCCACCAACCGCACCGGCTCACATCCATCACACACGCAGCAGACGCTGCCGGGCCAGGCTGCATGCAGGGCCGCCCAGTGCACGAAACCGCAAACCCTTCTAGCGTTTGTACACCAACATCATAACCGCCACCATGACTGCAGAAGCAGGGGCGCCGGCCAGGCTGTGCGGCACTGCCGCCCCTAGAGTTTGCTCGCCATCACCGAAGAAGAGCACTCACTGGCTCCAGCGCCTCGCCGGGCGCCGGGGCTGCTGCAGCCTGACCGCCGCCAATAACAAACATCAAACAAGCAACAAATACATATCGTTCTGGTGGCAGCCTGGATGCGACCCCCCCACTGGCAGCCTGCCACACCAGCAGCGTCAGCCGTCTCTGTGCCATCGAACTTCCCCCAAGCCAGGCCGGGCCATCGCCGGATGTCTGCACTACAGGTCTCCAACACACGCGCGCAGAATTCTGATGCGGCGGGTACAGTCAGCCCCTCCCTCTCCCCTCCACCTGCTGAAAAATGACTGGATGAATTCTGTCCGCAATCGTGCTGAGCCGCGCTCAGCACCGCACGAGGTGTGCCCCCTCGGCCCGGCCGCTGCCGCAGCACACGGCGTGGTCTGAGGGACATGCCGTCACCACGGAGTTTGTAAACAAGTTTTCTGAAGCGTTATGGTTTAGTTGTGGGGCGGCATCAGTTGTGTGGGGCCGGCCCTAGCTCATCTGGGACGACTGAGTGCCCCCCACCTCGGACTCCATCTCCTGTGTGACGGTCCCCTTGGTCGCGTGGTCAAACAGGCTGTTCCAGCTCTGCAGCAGCTCGCTGCTCGTCGGCCGCTTGAGGGGGTCGCGCGTGAGGCAGCTCATCACCGTGCGGCGCAGCATGCGCAGCTCCGGAATGTTACGCCGCTTATAGTCGGCCGTCTCCCACGGCAGCGGCGCGCGGCCGACGATCTGGTCGCATACCTCGTCGGAGTTGAGGGAGCGCGGGAAGACGCGGCGCGCTGTGAGGAGCTCGTAGGAGATGACTCCGAGCGCCCACATGTCCGCGGCCGGGTCGGCCACCGTCGTCTTCTGGCCGTTCTCGACGGCAAAGATCGACTCTGGGGGCGAGTACAGCAGGCTGAAGGACAGAGGACACGTCGTGCCTGCACACGGCGCAACCTCGCTCCTTGCATGCTGTGCCGCACATGTATGCCACTGTACACCAGGTGTTACGGATGAGGAGCTCGGCCCAGCATGCCGCAGCACGCACAGCATGGCTGCAACATCCACCCAGGAAATCCTAGCAGGCTAGCTTTTGAGCGCTGTAGATGTGAGTCACCATTGGCGAGGGCAAGAAGCATAGCAGACTAGCTTGGCATGCATGCAGGTGGTGCCAGAGCGGGGGTTGCGGGGCCGCACCGATTTCGGCAGCGCAGCCAAAGTCGATGAGGGTCCACGCGTGGTGTTTGGGCCGCCAGAGGACGTTGCCGGGCTTGAGGTCGCGGTGCGCGATGCCCGTGCTGTGCAGCTGCTGCAGGCGCGCGAGGATGTGGCAGAGCACGGTGAGGATGGTTGGGAAGTCGGGCTCGATGCGCATCGCCCACTCGTCGAGGCTCTCGCCCTTCTCGACGACGATGCACGGTGGGAAGACAAAACCGGCGGCGTTGCAGATCGCGCCATCCGTGTTCGGCACGATGTCCTTCACGGCGGGCATCATGCGGCGAAGGTCGTCACGCGTGTAGAGCGCCTCCTCGCGCTCAAACGCAACGCGATTCAGGAAAAACTTGATCGCAAACTCATCCTCGTCGTAGCGGCCGCGGGAGAACTGCACGATGCCCTGCCCGCCGATGCGTCGGTGGACCTGCACGCGCCCCCGCACCCTCACGCCGCCGCGCCACACCCCTCGCTCGCCCTCTCTGCTGGCGCAGCACACAGCACACATATGCTGGCACAGCACGTAGCACACAGCACGCATAATCGAACGGGAAAGCATGGCGTGAGCATACATCGGATGTTTCAGAAAGAATCTCAGTGCGGGAGAAACAGCAGCATGAACACAATATAAACAAAGAACAGGGTAGACGGATAGTGGGAAGGGGGGGACAGGTACCTGGCTGTACAGTTCGAAGCGGCCAAGGAAGAGGATACGGTGGTCGTAGATCTCGTCGAGGGCCTCCTCGAGGCGCTCGCGGTCCATGATCTGGCCGCGTGTCGCGCTCGTGCCGGTGCGCGTGCTCGACAGCGCGCTGCCCATGCTGGGGTCGGCACCGGCATTCACGACGACAGGCGCGTGGCGCGCGCCGCCGGTTCCGATCATGCCATGCGATTTTGGCGTGCTGCGCGCGCTGGGCTGTGAGTTGGTGAAGAGGGTCGTGTCGTTGTCGATGAAGCGGTTCGGGCCGGGGGTGCCGCTGGAGGCGGTGGCGGCTTGGTAGAAGGGGGGCGTGTCGGACATGGGCTTGCTGGCGGGGCGCGGCACGCCGGGGCCGCCGCTGCCGCCGGAGTGCATCGACATCATGGACGCCTGGCGCGGCGCGGGGTGCGAGTACTGCGAGGACGGCGGGATGCTGTAGCTGATGCCGAAGCCCGGCTTCGAGGAGAGCTGCAGCACACAGCACACAGCGTCAGCGCCGCTCACGACGCATGTGCGCAGCGGTGGGCGCAAGCACAGGGATTTGCTGAGGGTGGGTCTGGCGATCAGCATATCAAGCCCGGTGTGTGTAGAGAAAGCAAAAAGCAAATGCAGTGTTGTAGTGGTGTGTGGATGTACGTGGCGATGGCCCATATGCATGTGGGGTAAGTTGGCTGCGTGAGTTGCGGTGGCAACATGCTGTCGGCCACTACCATGGGGCACCACAATGAGAATCAAGCGTGCAGCGTGCGACCCGTTGTGGAGCCACGGCGAGCTTGCAGGCGGGTGGAGACGTGCTCAAAAAGGTCACCCGCAGCGATTTGGCGGGGCTGTGCAGCTTTTCTCTTTTCTGCGCTGCAATCACAGATGCGGCGCAGCACGACGACGCTGAGCGTGCCATGCCGCTGCGCGCCGCTGCGCCGCGGTCAGGCATGGCATGTGTAGACTGGTTTCGCAGCGGGAGGGTGCGTACTGCGTCGCCAGCGTAGCGTTCGCCCCCAGCGCCGCTCTTTCCCCCCTTGCCCCGCCGTCGCTTGCGCAACACGACCGCGGCAACGACGACGAGCAGCAGCAGCAGCATGCCCCCCACGATGCCGCCGATGACTGCGCCAGAGAGGCCGCCGTCGGCGGCCTCGTCGCCGGCGCCGCCCTCCGACGGCACCGTGATGCTGTCAATGTTGACCTTCGCCAGGTTCGTCAGCCGTGCTTGCTCCTGCACGCCCAACCTTCATCACCGCCACTGCTGACGATAGCGCTTGCACGGGCACAGCACAGCCGGGTGCGCTCTGCGGATGGCCAGCTTGAGATGGTGCGCTGTTGATGGCACCATGGATCTGGCAGCCGAACGCTGGCTTTGCAGCGCGCTGCAGCGGGTGCGGAGGACACAGTGCATGCATGAGTGTCTGCAGGTGGCGCGCAATTGCACGGACGGGCATCAGATGGCACGTCAGTGCTCAAGCCCGGGGGGCAGCTTGGGCAGGGGCAGGCCAGATGAGCTGCACTGGTTGGGGGGAGCGCACGTCGGAGATCTCCTCAAAGGTGGCAAACTGCGCGATGAGGAAGCCGCGCTTGTTGAGCTTCTCAGTGACGATGGGGTCCGGCACGATGAGGTTGCCCGTGGAGGCGTCCACTGACTTCTGGAAGGCTCGATTGCTGTAGTGCACCCCGCGAGAGTCTGACTGCGAGATGGGGTAGCCCTGCACGCGCGCGCATGCTCACACCCATGCATGCTGAGACATGCTGGCACGCTGGGGCGTGCTGGGACTGGGGAGGCGATGGGGCATGCCGGCTGAGACAGCATGGTCTGCATTGACAGACAGGGCTCAAGGCTGCCCCCTGTGCTGAGGCCATACGTGGCAGAGGCTGTGCGCGTGCACAGCCGCCATATGCACAGCACTGCCGCAAGCTTGCTGCTATGCACAGCAGCAGCCACAGCATGTGCACCTACAAAACCCCACATGACAAGAGCCAGGCATGGGCTGTGGCCACGGGCATGTCACCACCAGCGGGAGCTGGGGGCGGCGTAAGGAGAGATGGGTTGGGGTCCCCTGGGAGCACACGGGACAAGAGCGGGCAGCGCACGAGGGGGTCCTGGTTGCTGGAGAAGATGCATGACTGGAACCACGCCGCGGCGGGGATGTCCCCGGCATCTCCTGACTGCAGCCCGACGGAGGAGCCGTGATATCGCGCGGCGTTGGTGTTGAAGAGGCAGTCTTTGAAGCCGGCGCGCGCGCCAGCCTCGCACCGCACGGCTGCGGAATCCGCCGCTTCGAAGCCGACGAAATGGCTCGCTGCATGGCACAGCAGGTGGGTCAGAGCGCAGGTGGCCCACGCTGTCGTGACTATCATGTTGTACGCCCGGCTGTGGCTGGCTGTGTGGCTGTGGCTGGCTGTGTGGCTGTGCGCAAACGGCGGCGCTGGCCAGCACGGCCGGGCTGAGAGCTGTCGGTAACGGGGAAAGCTGCCAGGCTGGCTGTTCCCGTGCGCAGCACATGCTTGCGCCTAAACAGGTGCGATTGCTGGGTGGCCGGGCACGTTGACGGCATGTGGGGGGGACAGCCAACACAGGCCGGCAGGTGATGGTCAGGCTTCAGCGCGTCGCTGAGCCGCATACTGTGCCGGGGATTGACCCCGTCCGGGCCGATGAGTCTCGCAATGACATCGCGTGGCGCATGGCGGATGCGGGGACAGGGGTGCGGCGACGATCATGGCGTTGACCGGTCACACCAACACCGCGATATGTGGGGGAACAGAGAAAGAGGGCAAGGCGTGGGGGAGGGGGCGCGCGCACTGCGGCTGTGGAAGCGCTGGCCGCGGCCGAGCTGTACGCCGCGGCAGTTGGAGCGGTCGCCGCGCAGCACGGAGCTCGTCATCCACAGCGCGCCGGTGCGCACAGAGATGAGGGGCAGCAGCGCGGAGGGCGTCTCGGCGGTGCGGGGCCGCATGAGTAGCACGTAGACGTCGGAGAGCAGCAGCGTGGCGCCGTTGTGGATCTCCATAAAGGGCGCGGCCACGATGACGATGCACTGCCCGATGGACGTGGGGCGCGGGTCCAGCGTGATGCCCTGCGGCGGCGGAATGTCCGCACAGTTCCCCTGCACTGCCAAGCCGGACGTGAGGCACGGTGTATTGCGGCAGGGCGGGGTGGGATGGTGTGCGTGACAAGGACGGGGGTGGTGGGATGGATGTTGTCTGGCCGGATGAGCCGGATAGACAGTCACTGCGCTACCATGTGTGAACGCAGGTGCTATGCCGGGCGGTGCAGAGGGATAACGCTGCTTTTGAGGTGCTTGTACAAGCTTGTGGTATTGGGTGGCGACAGGGGAGTGGAGGGTATGCGTGGGGAGGATGGCGCACCCGGATGCTCTTGGTGGAGCCCCGGATGACGACGGTGGAGTTGGTAGACGAGACGGGGTCCGCTGCTAGGTTACGGAGGTCCATATGAGCGTTGAGAATTATGTGTCGCACGCCAGCCTGGGCAGCTTCCGTAAAATCCTCTGCCGTGGCCACATAAACGACGTCTTCCTGGGCAGTGGCAACATGCAGCGAGTCGCAGAGGAGCACCACTAGTGTGCCAACTGCGAGTAGTGGATGCTGCCACCACGCCATTCGGCTGAAACTACGACAGAGTGGACCTGGACGATGCGCTAGCGGGCCAAGCCGACGCTGTGACTACTGGCTTCGATCCTGCAGGCCGCTACACAGCCAAGATATCTGCATTTAAAGCAAACACTTATCACAGGTACATGTCTGACGGCGCGAGGCGACGAAGCCGCGAAGGCATCTGTGAAGATCGCCACATTTACATACATGCGACGCACGAACAGACATGCCATCGTACGTTCAACCCGCCATACGAGTTGAGCGACTGAAACAATCATCACGCGAGGTCGCCGCAAATATGCTGCACTCGCATCTCAGCACATATGAGAGGATATAACGTGTGGCGAACTAAAGGCAGCACAACATGACATCAAACTGTCACAGCGGACGCTCATACTGACAATGAGAGTCGTGTTCAGATTCATATGTAGGCCTGGGCTTACACTGAGTCTGCGACTGTAATCCGCGACTCACAACTTCGTACCGATCATCGCAGGGAGCAAACGATGAGCCGTCGCGCTCTCCGGAAGGAACATTATCTCATAAATTTCACCGTCGTCTATGCCTAGCCCTCAGGTTGCTCGATTAGGCGGATTCAGAACAGGGCGAAGACGACATTCCCTGACAGCGAACCCAGCCAACGCACCATTGGAGCTGTCGGTTCTGCCACATCTGCACTCAACGAAGCGGCTTTTGTTGTCAAACTCCTCAAATTCACAGACTCGGCAACGCTTTCTATGCTATTCTCTACGCACTTTGCAGTTGAGCCGACCGAACGTGTTCTGCGCGTGCGATAGACTGCGTCAGTTGACAAAGGGAAAAACGCGAGACGTGTCTGCCTGAAGCGCTGCTACAGCCATCCTCGCCAGCACGTCTCTGCACAGTCGTTGCCGTGCCAGCACAGCCGGTCGGCATGCTTGCGCATCAGCTGCGGTTGCCGTTGCGCTCGTTTGCATGCATGCAAACGCCGTCATTCCTACAGTGCGCTGCAGCGCGCAGCGTGTGTGTGATCGGTGCATTTGCAAGCACGAAGTTGCGCTTGCATGTCCTAATTGCTGTACTCCCGTCAGTATTCACTGATGCACATCCGTTGCGATTGGCAGCGGTCGAAACTGCAGCCCGTGGCAGGACAGGCGATGCGCCAATGACATGGATGAGTCATGAGGCATGTGCACGCGCCAACCGCGGCTAGTGGAGCTCCACCATGGATCGGCAGTGCCAGCTTTCAGGGCCTATTTGCCAGAGGAATCCGTTCCAGAGGCGGCTAGCCAAGCATCGTTCATGGCTGCTGCAGAAGCATTGCAATATATTGTCGCGCAAATGTCGGACATCACTCACGACGTTCGGCAGAGCCAATTGCAAGTGTGCGACTGGGAGTGCATGCAACCGACGAGCCGCGTGCACGTATCTCCTGACTGGGATATCACCGAGTTATCTGGCGCTTCCCAGCGGCTTGCCAATCGTCGGATATGGCAGACAACCGGGGATAGCTCGCCGTTGCCCGCCATTCGTCCTGAATTGGAGGCACTATGTCGGCAGACAGTCGGCCGCAGGAGACATTCATGAAAACAGTGTAAACACAGGATAATGCGTGCTTGAGCACAAGTTCGACCGTTTCCTGTGTGCACATGCAGCACCAACACAAGCGTTGTATTCGGAGGTGTGCTTGCTAGAGGCGTGCCAGCTGTGTTACACGGAGATGAACGCAATAGCCCGGCAGCGAGGGCAACAGAAGGAAAGTAGACGGCAGAGGCGTGCCAGCTGTGTACGTCGCCATGGCTGTGAAGGATGTGTGTATAGCGCCATGGCTGTGAAGGATGTGTGCATAGCATCGCGTGATGACTTCTCCTGACCTCGCCCGAAGTAGCTGTGAACTCAGTGTCGCAGGTGCGGCTGTATCCGGATTACCCCGATACTTCGTACATGATTGTAACAATGGCTACGGGGACTCGTATGTCATGTTGATCAAAGGTATGCAGCTGGCAGTCGGTGAACGCAAGTACCTGCACCATTATGACTCGGAAATGGTGTGAATCGAAGCCCTGCAGCCTTGATTTGAACACAACGCTTCATCAAAGCTGTCGTGGTGGAGTCCGTTGGGAGTCCATGCAAGCACTTTCGCACACGATTGCTAGTACACGGCGCAAGCCTGCGCATACAGCAGGCCAGTCTTCTGATCGCGGCAATTTAGTTTTCAGGATTGTACAACTTCAAAACGAATGGGCGTGCTGACCGTCTGCATCAGGTGCTTACCTCTTGCGCGCTCTCTCCCGGGTTGTCTGCGATGGAACTGCATTATTCGACAACAGCATCCACATTCAAAGGCAGTGCTCTGCAGACTCGGTGGGTAGTCATGTGCGATGTTGTGCATCGAGTAGTGGGCGGGCGAAGGCGCAACACGTTGTGCACATCACGCAGGAAGCGCTGCGGGTGTTGGGTTGCTTTCGGCATGCTTGATTAGTGTTAGCTACATTGGTGGCAATATGACTGGATCGCTGCAGGACAGCCCAGCGTCGAGCAATGCAATTGACGATTGGAGTTCATCAGCACTGGCTCGGTGGTGTTGGATTCATGATTTCTGTGATCTTCTGAGAACCGAGCTAGAATTTAAAGATTTCACATGCTTGCTGCGTAGTGCTCTGCTGTCGTCTTGTGCCTTCGAGTTTTCCAGTCCGCAGATATGTTCTCGACCGTTTGAGTTGTCTGTTTTGCACAGCGACCGCCACAGCTCTACAACAGCGACACAAGCTGCACAATCGCCTGCATAGTTTGTGATGATCTCATCAACGTCGACGTATTGCAGTCACGATTCGCCATGATGGATCGACAGCGTCACGTCAAGGGAGCAGGGCAATGGCTGGATGAGCAGGTACGACACCGGTTCCAACACCTTTGCTTGAAAGATGTCTGATATGGCTTGAAACGCGAAGTGACATTTATCTGTTCTAGCGTGGGCATCGTGTGTGCTCATGGGCGATTGGCGAGTCGTGTAATGGCTACCAGTGCGCCAGCAGCTCAGTTCTCCAGTTATCATTGGACAAAGACCCAGGAGTTCGTGAATGCCAGAGAAACGGCGTCACTTGTGTATAGTGAGTCTGTATGGGGGAGTATGACGCAGATTGGATCCCATACTGCCTGATGGCTGGCAGTGGTTTAATAATATGCGCCACAGAAAAGCGAACTCTGTACCGGGGCCACGCGCCGCTCACAAACACACGCGTTCTTCCTATCGTGTCCAACATCTTGGTCCATGCAGAAGGCTGCAGCCGTGCGGGCTGCGAACTCTGCAGCTGCTCTTGCACCCACCACCACCGTGGGTGCAACCCTGCATGTACCTGTGCGCAAGCGGGCCAGCCAGCCGCACAAGGCCTCCAATCCCCCCAAGAAGAGAGCACATGTTGCCTCGAAGCCGCCTGCCACCTCCATCCAGAGAGTATCAGCCTTGCTGCACCAAGCCCTGCAAGCGGGCAGCAGACTCCCTGTAGCCACCACGGACCACAGTCTAGCCGACGTCCGCCCTCCTCCCACTGACAGCGAGGCTAGCATGCCACCGCCAAGACACGCCCAACCCGTGCAGCTTCCGCCACCCCCGTCCGCTGTCCCCAACACCACCACGCTGCCCCCAGATGTATCAATATCAGCCAATGCCGACAGCGCCGCGCTTCCGCCTAAGCCAAAGAAGCGGCTGAAAATCAAGTATGCACCCGTTCCCAAAGTCACCGGCAGCGAGATGGCGTCAGACACACCCATGTGGCCCACCAACGCCAATCCGTCCCTCTACCAGCACTACCAAGAGCTCACACGCCAGGCGGCCGACGGCAGTGGCAACGTCTCCCACCACACCACATCGCCCGGCGCGCCTGCTGGGGCCGATGGCTGCACGATGCCACACAGCGCTCCCTTGCCGCCGGCGCCCTCGGCTCCACCGTGTGCTGCCCACCCAGCCGCCGCTAGTGCCGCGCAGTGTGCTGCCGTGCCCTGTGCTGCCATTCTTCAGGTGGCACCAATTGCGGAGCAGGGCGGTGATGCCGAGCTCAGTGGTGGCCTGCCGACCGGGGATGTGGCCACTGCGACCGCGCACACCGGCGCATCGGCGCCGGCCGAGCCCGCGCCTGCTGCCCAGCTGCTTGTCCCGATTCGGCCGGTGCCAGCCGCACAGTCCACGCTTGATGGCATGACGGCATCCGAGCCGAGCGCGGGTGTCCCGATCAAGGACGTGTCCGCAGACGAGACGGCGCTGCGGCCGTGGCAACGTGCCGAGGTGCCCCACAATGACGCGCCGGCCAGTGCGGCCGCCGACGCCGGCAACGCGGCGTGTACCCCAGACGCTGCTGCGGCCGCCGTGCAGGAGCAGCCACTGCAAGCCGCCCCCATCCCGCCAGCGGCTGGATTTGCTGATCTGATTCCTGCAGCGCCAGTGGCGATGCAGGCCGCAGCACCAGTGGGAGAGATGCTGATGTCGTCCCCCCCGGCCACCCCGACGTCCTCGCCTGTTGCGTCCTCCCCTGATTCATCCCCAGTCGCGTGCGGGACATTGCCAGTGCGGGCGTCAGGACGGGAGGTGCTTCTGTCGTCACCCCCAGCCACTCCAGACTCGCCGACAGCTGTGCCGGAGGTCGCCGCACCAAGTGCCACGATCTCTCCATGCGGTGGGTCACTGTTGGGTGTGGCTTCCCCTGCCCCCACAGCTGCAGCGTCACTGTCGCCTCCACAAGCGTGTCTACCAGTGGCGTGCTCGCCATTTGCACCACCTTCAGACTCTGCGCCAGGCCCCTCGGGGGCGCCAGGGGCGGACGCTGGGCCCGGGCCGGCACGCGAGGGCGCGGTGGCCGCGCGCCGATCCTCACACACACCAGAGCATGCGTCCGCAGAACCATGCTGGCCTGGGGGGGCGGCGCTAGAGGCGGAAGCTGGTGGTGCGGCCGGCCCTGCAGCGCCGCCGCCCGCAGCTGCAGCAGCTGCACTAGAGAGCGGCGTGGAGTTGGCCACGCGTGACGGCAGACGCACGGGCCGCACCAGTGCCAGTGCGGGGGCCGCGTCGTCTGAAGATGCCGAAGGACGGGTCGAAGCGGCTGGTGCCGCGGTGGGGGGGAGCTGTGGGGGGGAACGTGAGAACCCAGAAGCGGACCCTGCTGCATGTGACCGGCGGGTGTCTGATGAGGTAGCGCAGCCGGATGTGGCAGGAGGTGGTCTGGAGGGGCACGTGGTGATGTCATCAGACGTGGGTACGGGCGCAGCAGCTGCGACAGGCACAGTTGCCGCCATGGACGCAGCGGTGAGTGCTGACGGCACAGCAGGGCGCGATGCGCTGCCGGCAGACCCGGTGAAGGCTAGCACAGCGTGCGCTGCCGCGGACGCGGCACATCCGATCACGGAGATGGGGCCTGCTGTGGCCGCTGCAGCACCTGGTGCCGCCGACTTGGACGGCGGTGGAGCTCCGGACGAGGCAGCAGCGACAGAATCCATTGCTGCTTCAGCAGCAGCGGTGAGCCTGACTGCCGGTGATGCCACTGCCAGCGGTGGCACGGATGAGTGGAGAGGCCACGACGGCCATGCATCGCGGCAGACTGGGAGCGTGGAGGGGAGTCGCGCTGATGACGATGTTGGTGGTGATGATAACATCCCTGGGCACCATGCGTCCACACCAGAGGCAGAACATGTGCCTTGTGCCGGGGCACAGCAGCCCGCAGAGACAGGCGGGCCTGTGCCACGTGCTGCGTCGCGTGCTGGCACTGCCCCGCCTGCAGGGCCGGCAGACACATGTGCGGACTGTGGCGCCGTTGACCCCGGCGCTGAGGCAGCACCTGCTGTGGTCGTGCTGCCGGAGGCACAAGGGGGAGTTTCTGCTGAAGCTGGAGCCGCAGATGGTACCGCAGGTGGTACCACAGATGGCATCAGCGAGAGCAGCGCTCAGCAGAGTCCCTCCACCCGCACCGCATCATCGCCAGATGATCTTGCCACGGCAACCGAGGATGCTGCAGTTGTGGCCGGGTCCGCTCCAGCCGAGCCTGCCGCAGCGGTGGCTGTTCAAGCAGCAGCACCTGCAGCTGAGGCGGTGGCTGAGATGGCACTGGTGGTAGGTGCGGCCGCCGGAGCCGCCGAGGCGCACAGCAGCGGCTGTGAGGCGCCTGAGCAGGATCGGCCTGTTGCCATGGCCGCTGGCACTGAGACCTGCTTGCCTCAGGAGCACGCGGCACAGCCTTTCGCACCTGTACACGCTGCAGCAGTGCCGGCGCAGCTGTGCACCGCAGTTCCTGAGCAGGGTGGGGCATGCATTGCGTCAACAGCGGCAGAGCGGGACCATCCTGCGGCGCCGGATGGGGGAGCTGGGGCGTCCGCTGTGCACGGCGTGGATCGCCGGGGCGCAGGGGCGCTTGGCGTGCCTGGGGGCGGTTCTGAGGGTGCTGCAGAAGCAGCTGCGGCGCGGCAGATATCCGAGAATGAGATGGCGGATGGCGTGGGCACACCACCAGCACAAACGGTCGCTGGCAGACCGCGGCGTGCAGAAGCGAGCGGCGGAGCACGGATGGAGGACAGCAAGCGGCGCTCTGGTGGCGGTGGCGCCCGCGTGGCTAGAGCGGCGAAGCGCCGTCGCCTCGTGGCGGCTCCCATGGCAGCTCCCACTGCGGAGGCTGCCACAGCACCACATGCGACAGATGATGCTGCTGTGCCCGCTGAGGCATCCGCGTTGGCGCGCAGCGCGGTAGCCGACAAAGGCGAGCCGCAGAGCGCGCCAGAAGAGGACAGCAGGTGTGGAACAGATGATCGCGCGCTGGCTCAGAATGCAGAGGGCACCGGAGAGGCCGGCGCGGACGCCGTCGCAGCACGCACACTGCCGGCGGCAGGACAAGTGGAGGAACGGGCACCTGCGGCGGCACAGCGCGCGCACGCGCGCGCGGCGAGGGACGCTGCGGCAGCAGAGCACACAGCACAGCCCAACAGTTGTGTTGCGGGTAAGGATGCCAAGGGCGGCGCAGTTGCGGACCACACCTCCGGCACAGCACACAGCGTGGCGCCAGCCGCACCCTCGACTCAAGCGAGCGTTGAGATGCCTGCGGATACGGGGGAGCCGTTTGGCGCTGGACTGCGTGCGCAGGAGCCGTCAGCAACGGGGGGCTCACATGTGGGCGCGGCCGGGGTGCCCACGGCGGAAGCAACCAGCACAGTCAGGGGTGCCGCAGGTGGGGCGGGGTGCCTGGTGGAGCCACGTGCGGCCGTGTCTGAGGCGGCTGAGCCGGAACCAGGGCCGACAGCGGAGAGCTGCAAGGGCGCTGAGGCGATCCTGCAGGCAGCTGCTGATGCAGAGGTGGATGCAGGTGTGCCTTCATGCGTGTGTGGCCCGTGCTCTGCTGGTGGGCAGACATGCGTGTGCACATGAGCACTGCTGCACAGTGCATACTTGCGGTCGCTTTGCATGGGCATGCACATGGTGAATGCACTTGCTGTGCAACGCCTGCAGCTACCAGAGAGGTAGCCCAGCAGATGCACTGTGCGTTTTACATGGAGATGAACGCAACAGCCCGGCAGCAGATGCACTGTGTCATCCATGCAATTTTTTTCTTTATGCAGTTGGTCGCTGTGGAGTGAATTGGCCATATGTCGGTACTTGAGCCGATATGTGAGTCCATACTTCGGTCCATATTTGAATCCTCCGCTGTGCACTTGGGCATGTCACACTATAGAGAGGCAGCCGCCTGCCAACATGGTCGCTGCGCGCAGCGGTGTGGCATGGAGTAGCATGGCATGCATTGCGTCTTCCAATCTGCTGGACAGTCATGCACGCAACCATTCACGCTCAGCACACACGCGCGATGCCCTGCATGCCGTGGCGTCTGCTGCACTCCACCCCGGTCCCGCCCCACCTGACCCCGGACCCCGGCCATAACCACTCGCCTGCTCCTGCAGTCGTGCCGCAGACGCGAGTCCACGTGCCGACGCCGCGCCGCGTGCGGCTGCCCGCGCTGCGCCGCGGCCTGCGGCGCACGCTGCCGACGTTCACCATCCCGACGAAAGGCCGCGCTGCCCCGCCGTGCGCGGCCGTGGCGGCGCTGCTGCGTGACGCCATCGTCACATGCCCGATGGAGGTGCGGGTGTCGTGGGTGACGACAGGCGATGAGGGCGGCAGTGCCTGCGAGGGCGATGTCTGTGTTGCGGTGTGCATAGATGCCGACGTGGCCAGGGTGCGCTTTCCCCGCGGCCACTGGTATTACATGTCAAAGGCATTGACACAGTGATGGAGACGAAATGGACCCCCCCTGCCGTCCGTACAACGTACCCGGAGCAGCATCCTGACTGGGAGTCTGCGTGTACCGCTTGGTTTGCCTGCCAGGCGATCGATCTCTCGAGCCTGGACTGCCGTGAGTATGCACACTTCAGTTCGGTACTGTATCCGAGGTACACAAGGTGTAGCAGCCGCACATACCCCATGACTAGTTGGGGCTTGTGCTTGGCTCCGTGCATGCATGCCAGCGCCCCATGTGCACAACTGCAGCGCTTGCACCCAGCACTGCCAGGGCTGCATGCATCACGGGGCACCACCCTCACCCACACCATGCCACCAAAGAGGATACAACATCGAGAAGGATGCACAAGATGTCATTGCAGGGAACACATACGAGGATGGTGTCACGGACGGAACAGTTTCGCAGGCGACGGTCCTCAGGGCCGCGAAGCGACATGTCGCTGTGAAGGCTGACATGGTGTCTTGCTTGCGTGGCGTGGCGGCCTGTTGTTGGGCTGTGTGTTTTGGATTCAGTTTTTCGTCATTACAATATTTCATAGGTAATTTGAGTTGCATTGCATGCACGCAGGAGTCGCTGGTGCAAACGGCGGCGTGCTACGACCTGCGGCGGCTGCCAGACAACGCAGCACGCGGCGCGCCGCCGCCGGAGTACATGTGGCGTGTGCGGCATGCCACGCGGCCAGCAGGCTTCTCTGCAGAGTGTGACTCGCGGCGGGAGCGGTGGTACCTGCAGCCACTGCAGGCTTGCGTGGCGCCCGCGCCGCTGCAGGCTGTGCCGTGCGCCTTTGTGGAGTCCCCTTGGCTCGCGTTGCAGCAGCCGCACCATGCTGTGAATGAGCGGCATGCTGCAGCAGTCATGCATGCGTAGGCCCGCGGCTTGAGCTCATGCATGCAGTTGTGGCAGGGGGCAGCGAATGTGCCGCTGCGGCATGTATAGCTGTGCGCGTGCTGGGCTCACGTGCTGGGATGAAGATGTGGCGGACCAGCCCCGCGTCCGCACTTTTTGGTCGGTCCGCTCAGCTGGCGTGAGAGGTCCCGCATTGTGCATGCCAGTAGATATCTCAGTGATTAACCCCGGGCCATGAGGTGGCCATGGGGCCGACGTGCGTAGATGATTTGGGCATGTCAGGGGTTGCTTTGCAGCGCACACACGGGCAACCGCCATTCCAGCCAGGCTCCTGCTCCAGAGGCAGTGTCTCTCAGGGGCGCGGCAGTAGCGTGCGGGCAGTGCTGCTGGCGCGCGAGTGCGCCTGTGACGCCGTTGGGTGTGTGTTACATAGTGGGGTTATGTGGTAGTCATGCTAGTAGCACATCCAACGCACTACCTCACAACTCAGCAACCGGGTGGACTCTGCCGCCAGGGCTGCCTTTCCAGACACACCAGTCATTGGGTTTGTGTGTTACATAGCTGTGTGCTGCGCGGCAGAGGCAGGAAGAGTGCGGCTAGTTCAGTACCTGAGTTTCTCAGGCGTCGCGACATCGTCGCAGGCACATGCCGATTCGCGCCGCCTTCATCTGCGTTGGTGCCGAAATGTATTGGATTTCCTGTTGTGGCATGGCGCTCACGTCAGCAGATCTGTAATTGTCTGTGATGACTGGTATTCAATGGTGGTGAGCAGACCCTTTCCCGGGCCGGGAGCCCCCTGGTGCAGAGCTCGAAACTGACTGGTGGTTCTGTTTCCTCCCTCGCGCCTGCTCTGGCTTTGCCCATTGCTGCTCCTGTCTTGCTTGCTCTGTTGCTGCTGCTGCTGTTCCCCAGGCGTGCTTGGCCACGGTTGCAGTTACCGCTTAGGCCAGGCCTAACCGAGACTGTTCGCCCTGATATGACCATGAATGCTGAAGTCATCTATCATCACAAAACGTCAACGGGCAGATGTGTTACACAGAGATAGAGCCTCAGCAGCGCCGAGGAAGGCAAGCACACAGCACAGCACAGCACAACGCACAGCTCAAGCTGGTGTGACAAGTGCTTCCAACCGGAACATCCGGCTGTGAACCAGCCACCAATCACAGTGAGATACGTTACAGATGAACCAGCCACCAATCACAGTGGGTACCTCCCAACAGAAGGCCTCATGGGCAGCTCCAAACAGGAGCCCTCATGGCCCACGGTGCCTTAAAAACCCTGGCTTCCTCCCGCCTGCCACCACTGCATCGCCTACCAAACTGCAGTGTCCTGCGCACAGACATTCTGTACAGATCAGTACAAGGTTCACGTTGCCACAGATCCACCAGTGCAGATCTCCATGTGGCAATCCTCCTGGAGATATAATATATACAGAGATACAGACAAGCTGCCGCGTCGCCCTTGAGTGCATCAAGTGCGCATGGGATACCATCACAGACGGCACTGTAAATCAACAAGCTTGTTGACTAGCAGTTGACGCAGAGACGTGCTGTGACGTAGTCCACGAAAAGGTCTCATGTTCGTACGGATGCATAGCTCGACTATGTACCGTCACAGAGCTCCCCCCCGCCCTACGCCTCGTCACACGTGCAAGATTTTGGGTTGCGCTGCGGCCAGCCACAACTGCTCAGTGAAGGTCTGCACTTGCAGCTACTGTTCTGCACATGCGGGGCAAAGTTTGACCAGCTGAAATAACGCCATGGCGCTCCAGCGTCAACAGATGCTCGAGCTCACAATGTCGCGTGGCCATAATCTGTGGCTGCGGTGCTCCTGGGCCACGTGCGTCGTGCCGCACGCGTGCCATAGGTGTCAGCGGGACTGCGTGTACCCGTTCATAATGCCACAACAGCCTCGAGACGACAACCAGTGTGGCTCAGAGAGTAAGTGGAGGTGGATCTCGTTGCTCAAGAGAGTCATCCGTACCCAGCTCGTCCTCCCAAATCTAAACCGGCTGTATCAATCCACACATGGAAATGTCCATCGGGAAGCCTGTGGAGGTATAACCGGCGCAAGTCCTTCAAAGTAGGTCCGTGCCGACTCCATGCTAGGATATTCTAGCCAGTTTGTCAATGCAATCAGCTGGACCCGTGTTATAGCCCTATTGTAGCAGTTGAAGATTCCGAGCTGGTTGTGCGAGTTACTAGTACTGTCTCGTGCGCACCAACTGCACCGAATTCAAGTTTGAGATGCAGGCTCCACACGTCGTCTTTGCAGTGATGCAGACTGTAGCTGTACTGAGTTTGACATGGTACCAGGCTTGCCGAGTTCGAAGGGGTAGTACTATTCAAATCGCTCGTTGACAGGCCTAGCTAGGCCTAGCGCGCCACATGAGCAGCATCGAAACCAACGCGCACCAAATTCAGTCCAGAATATTGTGCAGCGGCGTTCCAAATTCAAGTGCCGCTGATACTGGTTATCATGGGAGGTTTGTCAGGAGCCCCACACAGGCAATGGCACGCAAACGGAGGCATGGCAGCCCGTTTCGGCGCAACAGCAGGACGGGCTTCTATTCGCCGTGCTCGCCGGGCACGTGTGTGTGCTCAGGCTCCGGTGAAGCACATTGTCGATGATATCACTGATGAAAAGGTCGGGTTAGCATGGGACAGCGATGAAGCCGCGCCATTTTTTGAGGCGTACTCGTCACAGCCCATCGAACGCTCCATGCGCATTCCTTCGTCCGCCATCAAGGTCCGTACATAAATTCTAGATCCAATAACCTGTGTCGAATTTGTATCAAAATTTCCCGCCACAACTCCTGGTCGTGTCCAGGCCTGGCTGCTCCCTGTTGGCCCTGCCTGTTCTACCACAAGCATGTTGCAAGCGTACACACAGAAAAGTACAAGTCAATGCAGTCCAGGACAAGAATACACATGCTATCATCACTGTCACTGCTGAAACTGACGCACCTGTTAATAATGCAGCGCTGCACAGTGTCAGTTTGACCGGAGAATGCCTCCATGGCACACCCACATACGGTGATTGTGCAGCATGCCTTCCAGCAAAACTCGCATGATCCTCTGCAAAGGATCATGATTCACCGATCACCGCTGGAAATTTTGCAACCATTATGCCGATGGCATATTTGAATGCAAGTGACATGATGTCAACTGTGAGGGACAGCTCTTACGCAGAGCTGTGCACAGCCGGAACTTACCACCACTATGGCTGCATCATCCTGCATTTGAGTGCAAGGCATGCGATTGTGCCATCAATCCAATGCATTACCCCGTTCCAGCATGTTGGTGGTGTCCTCACAGCTGGGATTGCAATGCACAATTGCTGCATGCACACTCTTTGGTAATGACACGACTCCGCCTGATTTCACACTGTACCCAGCCAAGCACTGCAGAGGACTTGCACCGTCATCCTCGAGCAATCCAACTGTCCTCTGCCTGGAGCATTGCATCCAGCGGTATTCCGTGTGGCAGTCTGCACAACCCTCGCACCCGTCTGGCACACACCTCCAGCAAAACACAAACAAAAGCACAACAACAAAACAACAAAAACACGCCTGTGGTGCACACTTCTGACACGAGTGACTGCACACGGCAACATCGGGGGCAACATTGTGATTCCAATTGCCATCATGGCGTGATAGTGCGGACTCTCCCCTTGGCTGGCTCAGCCTGTCAGCGCAGCCTCTCACCAGAGCCAGTCTGCTGCAGGGCACGATGCCCACCGACCTGCGAGGCACGCTGCTGCGGAATGGCCCCGGCAACTTCGACTACGGCCTGCAGCGGCTGTTGCACCCCTTTGACGGGGACGGCCTGA
This sequence comes from Ulva mutabilis, assembly GCA_900538255.1. Taxonomy (NCBI): domain Eukaryota; kingdom Viridiplantae; phylum Chlorophyta; class Ulvophyceae; order Ulvales; family Ulvaceae; genus Ulva; species Ulva mutabilis. The sequence goes on along the minus strand of UNSF01000007.1, from coordinate 343,326 downwards.
TCAACGCCTTTGCCTTTGAGGATGGCGAGGTTCTCATGCGCCGCAAGTTTGTGCGCACCAAAGCAATGAAGGATGAGATGGCTGCCCGTGCGCCACCCGCCCTCCCTCAGTGCCCACCTCCCACTGGATCTCAAGCTGTGATGTTTCAGCTTGAGTACGGCATTCCGCTATTGTTCATGTGTCTGGTACATCGCCATGCTTGCCTGCCTCTGTGGGCTACCACCTTGTGGAGCATACCTCTAGCATTTCTCAGACTGAGTGACAAGGTACACTGTGTACTTCTCAGAGTCTACTCCTCACAGCTGAGTGTCCCGCTGAGTTAGCGGCCACGCTCTGCAGCGCTCAACGGCGTCGCCACGGATCATGCGCGCACCCCATCCGTCGCATGCTGCACACGGCAGGGTCATGTGAGAGGGGGGGTCGTGTGAGAGGGGGGGTCATGTGAGAGGGGGGGTCGTGTGAGAGGGGGGGTCGTGTGAGAGGGGGGGTCGTGTGAGAGGGGGGGTCGTGTGAGAGGGGGGTCGTGTGAGAGGGGGGGTCGTGTGAGAGGGGGGGTCGTGTGAGAGGGGGGGTCGTGTGAGAGGGGGGGTCGTGTGAGAGGGGGGGTCATGTGAGAGGGGGGGTCATGTGAGAGGGTCACGTGCGCATACCCTCGGGGCACCGAGCTCGGGTCATCTCCTGGCAGCACTTGCGCTGCCGTGTGCTGCGGCTGCTGTGTGCTGCATCAGGGGGCACGAGTGCAAGCGTCCACTCGCACCCAAGCCGTGCGCTGCGGTGCAGAGCGGCTACTGTACAAGGGCGCGTTCACCTCGGGCAACCCCTCCGGCAACTTCAGCTCGCCGTTCGACCTTTCGGTGCGGCAGCCGGCCAACACGGGCGTGCTCGACTGGGCGGGTCGCATTATGGCGCTGTTCGAGCGCGACCAGCCGCACGTCCTCAAGGACACCCTAGACACCGCCGGCCGCTCCAACCTCGGCGTCTGGCAGGGTGCGGTGCGCTGCGTGCTATGCGTGCTGTGCCATGCATGAGCCTGTGACACAAGGCGGTAGCTACGGTTCACCCCATCGTTCCTGTGGCAAGCACCCGTGCGCTTTCTGGTTGTGCGCTCGTGCTGCTGCACCAAGTTTGTCAGCAGGACGGCCGGTGATTCGCCGAGCCTGTTCATACTCGGTGCCGACGGCATCGTCCGTGCGGAACGGCCTGTGGGCGTTGCAGCATATGTGTGCAGCTCCCGTGACACGGCGTGCGCTTCTCCCGCATTGGGGGTGGGCTGGGCTGAGGCGAGCACCCGCATGGTATGATCAGCAGCCCGTGACAGCGGCGCTGTGTGCTGCAGCGGAGGACAACATGGCGGCGCACTACCGCGTGATGGAGGAGGCCGACGGCTCGCGGCGCCTCATCACGTTCACCGCCGCCGAGCGCGGCCTCGACAACACTGTCAAGATTCTCGAGCTCGACGAGAGCGGCGCCAAGGTGCGGCCCTCGCGCGGGCGCGGCGCCTGCTGCAGGCCTGCTGCATGCATGTGTTGCATGGGCCAACCGCACTCGCACACATGCACTCGCGACATCGGTGTCGTTCTGCACGTATGCCCCCACGGTGGTTTCCGAGTATGCATGCATGCGTGTGCAGGTGCACGAGACAGTGGTGCAGCTCCCGGGGGCTGCCTTTGGCTTCTTCCACGACATGCTCGCCACGCCCAACTACTACGTGCTGCTCGAGAACCCCCTCGCCCTTGACTTCCGCAAGCTCACGTGCTACGTATTTGGCCAGGCCTGCATCGCTGAGTGCCTCTACATGGACCGCGCCAAGCCCATGAAGGTGCCTCCGCCTCCAACAGCCATTCCCGACCCGCAGCACCCTGTTTTTTTTCCCTGCTCTTCTCCGTGATGTGTTCCCCGTTCTTTGTGTAACCCCTCCTCCAGCATTCTCCCCCTCCCCCCTTCCCAGTGCTCCTTCTTTGCCAGGCACCGCGACGGTCCCTGACCCAATCTCATGCCCTGCTATCTGGGGTGACTGGTCATGATCGCAGCTGCAGCCTGGGGACATGCATGCGGTGTCCTGCTCTATCCTGGACACCGGCTGGCTTGATTCTGTGCAAACCCAATCTGCAGTTCCGCTCGCCTGCCGCTGCACAATGCCCCCCCCGTGCCTCATGTGTGTCCTTGCGAGAGCATGTAGCAGGAGTGTGTCATACCTCTGTGCCTGCCTTTAGATCCACTGCATCCCACGGCCCGGCAAACAAGGCCGCAAGCGCGTCGTGTACGAGAGCGCCAACAAGTTTGCATTCCACCACATCAACGCGTGGGAGGCTGACGGCGGGGAGACGATCGTCGTGGACACGCTCGCCACAGATGACATTGACTTTGGCGTTTCGTTCAATGATCAGACGCTGGAGAAGACGCGCGACCCCTCCACCGCGATAACACCGCGGCGGCTCGTGCTGCGCGGCGAGGACCGCAGCGCGCAGGAGCACCGCCTCCGTGCCGACGGCTGCACTGAGTTTCCAACGCCGTTGCAGCCTGGTGAGGCAGGGCGGCCCCACAGCCACTTTTTCGCGTTGGTGCGCGCCACGCACGCATGCATGCGTGTCTGGATTGCGTTCGAAAGCGGCAGCGGCAATCATACACCATAGGGGGGTGTCTGTGCATAATATGCCACTCACCATATGACTCACCATGTGACTCACCATGTGACTCAGCATGCCAGCATGACATGCCAGCGTGATGCAGGCGGGGCGCTCGGTGCCCGAGGGGAAGTGGGGCTTCCCGCAGAGCATGGTCAAGGTGGAGGCTCCGCCCTCCCTGGGCGTATCCGAGCCGTTCGACCCTACCGCCATCAAAATCACCGAGTACTACCCTGGTGCGCTACTGCCACCCACTTGCCTCTAGCTGGCTCAGACTGAACAAATGTATGCTAGGCCACCTTATGGAGCATACGGCTGCAACGCTTCTCAGTTCTGCCTGGGGCGCCCGGTCGCTCCGGAGGCCCTGCCGGAGTGGGCCGTTCGCTGGCACCGTGGTCTGCCTCTCCCGCGTGCTGTGCTGTTCCAAACATGCTGCGTGCTGCGCTGCAAGGCCCGCACACATGCTACGGATAGCCTTGGCCCCTGCTGGATGCACGGGCAGTGCATGTCGAAACAGGTGCAGCTGCTTGCAGCACAGTGGCGGTGGCGGCCTCAGTGTTGGGGCCGTGTGTGGGAGGCCGCGCACCCTCACCATCTCCCCGTGCACCCACTGCCATCTCTGGCCTGAGCATCTGCTACTTGTCAGGCGTCAGTTCTGTCTTTGCGGTCTGCTGTCGCGCTGTGTGCAATACCCGCGTACCGTTTCTCACCCTTTCCTCATTTGCCGTCTGCCATCTTGTGCAACCGGGGCCACCAAGTATGCCTACCATATAATGTGGTATCATGAGGTATCATATGAGAGGATTCTATCAAAACAGCGGGACGGCAGTGTGTATCACCCGTATCTCACTCATCTGCACTGCCGGCATGCAGGTGACAGCCGCTACTGCGGAGAGGCTATCTTTGTGCCCAGCGCCGCCACCTCTGCCGCCGCCGCGCCCTCGCGTGAGGGCTACCTGCTTGCGCTCGTCACAGACCTCCGCCGCGACCGCCCCAGCACCACGTGGCTAGAGGTGCTCGACGCCTCTGACATCTTCGCCGGGCCCGTCGCCGCGATCGACGTCGGCGAGGCGCTGGCGCCCAGCCTGCACGGCTTCTGGACAGACCGCGTGCTGCGCGCTACGGAAGACGAGGAGGTCCCCTCGGTGAACAACATCCGCCTCGACTTCCCCTGATGCTGACCATCGGGCTCTGGTCGCCTGCTTTGCCGGCATGCGGCACAGCCTGGCGGACCGGCAGCCAAGCACAGCTGCGTGACGAGGGATGAAGAGTAGATCATAGTGCTTGCATTGCGATACAGTTGTGCCAGCCACCGCCGCGACAACGATGGGCCGACGTCGTTGCGCCTGCGGCCAGCACAGCACAGCTGAGACCATGCTGTTGAGCATGGGCACCAGTAGATGCACGATGCTTTGGCAAACATTATGTACTAGCTAGGATTGCTGCTTTTTGAATGATCGTGCCTGATCAGATGTAGCTGTACGCCTGGTACCTGTGCGCCTGGCACTTGCGTACCAGTGCGGGTATGCCGGTTACGGGCCGTGGGTCAGGGTTGGGGGAATCAAGCTGCCGCCGCAAGCAGTTGGAGCCACTGCCTGGGCAACCAACAAGCGCTGCAGACTTGCAAAGCAGGCAGTTTGGGGTGCTGCAAGCCAGCGCTGTATGTTGAAATATAGTGGCCGTGGTGTCTAGCACCTGCCAGACTGTTGTAGGAGGAGCTAGAAGGTTCGGGAAGATGTAGCTTGTGGAAGGTACTGGAGACCTAGATCATAGGGTGTGTACTGAGCAGCAGCATGAGCTCTGGCTATATAAGCACAGAGCTGTACACTCAGTGTAACTCTTGCCTTTCGAGACTAACCATGTACATCGTCACTTTTCAACACTGTACCATACATCGGGGTCAGTTTGTCAGAACGGAGGTGTGGCTCTATTCGGTATCACTGGTGAGGCTATACAAATACAGCGATGTACGTTATCTAACCATCGGCCACCCCACTGGTCAGCACTCATGTCAGCGGTGTTTCATGGGGTGGCTATTATGCCGATATCAAGGCTTGCGTGTGTGTGACTGAGCCATGAATGTTGCCTGCATCAGCTACGCATTGCCACTCGTCACTGAGCCAGCCATGGATGTGTGCTCTTCACACTTGCACATACCCACCATCCTGTGCTAGACCCCGGCGCGATTGCAGTGCCCATGCCTCAATGACAACAAGGTGTTTGCTGTCTCAACGTGTGTGGTGGCATGTGTTGAGGGGATCCCGGGGATCTTTGCAAAGACATGATGCTGTCAACGAGGGTCGGCTAGCACACAACATGGGCAGTGGTCACCTTCAGGTAACAAGTAATTGATGCCAACCATCTCAGAGAAAGCCATGTTACCCTTGTTGGGGATTACTCTGCATGATTGGGCAGGATAAACACAGGTCTCAAACTAACACTCGAAAACTGTCTGATGGTCATCACATGCAGCAGACCCCACATTGGAAATGCACACATTTTTGGCCATGCCTGCTGCGAAGCAACGGAAGCATGGCACCCCGCTGGACGGTCGAGTGCCATCATGCCGACCACGCTTGCGCCTCAGCGCCTGAAAGATCCGCCATCAGGCCGAAATCCCATGCAGCACCACAGCAGCCATTGCCCACGCCAAGCTCCTTCCACAAGCTCAAGATTTGTTCGATGGAGGTAGTGGCCGCTCATGACCACATCATATTGCAGTGTCCCGAGGTTTGGCTACTCTTGCGAGGCCATGAAACTGCGCCTGGCATCTGCCACTCCTCCGCCAGGTTCTGCTCCCGTGCTCTCTGTCCACACAGTCGCACAAAGAGCACACGGCTTCATATCATCAAAGCCTTTTGGCTGCACATTGGCAGCCACATGCTCTCTCAACTCTACGACGCAGCTAGGCTGCACCGCACACTTTCCGACAGCCACACCATCATACTTCCAGCATCAAACCGGCATAACGCACATGTCCGAGCGGTGCGGATATGGTAGAAACAAATCGGCCACCAGGATCCTCTCGCCGACAGGAAATGCACGGAGTAAACGCGCCGGAAGTCCATCTCACTACGGAGCCGGGTGTGGCTGCGGGTCCGTCCGTGCGAGGGGGCGCTTGAGGCGAGGCGCACGCTCGATGTCATCTTCAGGGTCGAGCCAGCGCACCACCCATAGCCACAGCATGTCGAGGACGGAGAAGGCCACCGTGAGAAGGCCCAAGATGCGGCCGCAGGCGAGCAGCCGCGGCAGGCGCGGGAGCAGCGCGCCGCTGTGCGGCTCGCGCACTGCCGCCGCATAGACGGCCTCCGTGCGCCGCGCGATGTCATGCCAGCTGTACATGGTCGACACCTGCACCCCAACTGCTGCGTGCTACGTGCTGTCGTGCTGCAAGCGCTGCGAGGCACCACTCGCTGGAGCGGCGGAGGTGCAAGCGCCAGTGTTGTGGCGGCTGCGTGGGTTGCGCAGGCGTGCTAGCGTGGACCGTGCAGATGCCGCGCCGGTGACCGCGTGGCCACCGCGCTGTGCATGCCCTGAACAAACCCAAAGCATGGGCGGGCTCGGTTGATGTGAGCCGCAGGTTGACATGAACACGGCACATGAGGCAGCCCCGCTGTGTGCCAGAGCGACACCGCAGCCGACGTGCATACGATGACACACATGCGTAAATTACAGCAGATTCTGATCACCACATCGCGTGGGAAACTGCAGCAGGCACCGACATCGGAGGCAGGAGGTGGCCCGAGGGGCAGCAGGCGGGGGCGCACGCGATCGTGCTGTGCCTGGCGGTCGACCGGGCACCGCAGAACGCGGTCCACGGCCTCGGACACCGCGTCGATGATGGCCTGCGGCTCAGGCTCGGCGAGGATGCAGAGGTCGTGTGGCAGCACCTCCGGCACGCCGCCGACGTTGGTGCTCGTGACGAGCAGCCCGGCGGCGGCGGCCTCGAGGATGGCCATGCAGAAGGCCTCCGTGAGGCTCGTGTTCAGGAAGATGTCCCCTGCACGCCGTCGCCAGCCGTCACGCATGCAGCACACGGCGCGGGATGCTATAGCACGCATGGCATGCTAGCGCATGTCATGTTGCTAGCACAGCATGTCATATCATGCTGTGATTTTGCTAGGACCACGCACGCGGCAGTGGTGTGCAGAAGGATGCTTGCTCAGCTGCCGAGGTGCACAGGCGTGACCGGGTGTGTTACACAGTGATAGATCTAGGACCCAGCAGCGCCGAGGCAACAGACCAGTGACCGGGTGTGGCGGCGGTGCGCAAGGACATGCACATGACTGAGGGGCACAGTGGGGCTGCCACGCCGCTGCTGCTGCTGCTGCTGGGTGGCTATGATCACCTTGCGCATTTATCGCCCAATCCGTGGCAGCTGCAATGCGGCCCCAAACAGAGGATGAACATGCGGATTGTACAAGCAGACGGCACGGGGGCGGCGTTTGAGACGCTGTGTTGCCCCGTGCCATCGACGCTATCGCTGGAACTTGGACCACACATCCGTCTCATACCTATGTGCAGCTCAAGCTCTGTCGTGTTCCCATGAAGACTCTGACACGGCACATCTGCAAGCACACTGTCACAGTGCGCCAGCGGCGCTCATGCATGCAGCCTCGGGTGGCGCACCCTGGACGAGCAGATCGCGCACGGCGGCATGCCGCACGGCGCCGGCGAGGCGCACGCGTTCCCCGAGGTCGCCGCGGCGCACCATTGCCTCGAGGTCTGCCCGCTTCGGGCCGTCCCCGCCGATGAGGAAGCGCAGCCGGGGGTGCCGCCGGCAGAGCTCCGGGATGGCCGCCACCTGCAGGTCCACGCCCTTGCGGTACACCAGCCGGCTCAGCATTACCACCCTGCACGCATACACACCATGCATTGCGACATGCATGCGCTTGCACACGCTGCATAGAGCGCCTAGGGTGTAATCTGGCAGCGCCTGGTGGATGTGTAATGGCCAGGGATACGTGACCCCACAGGCGGTCAACGCCCAGCGACAGGGGCTCGACCAGGCCCTTTTTATTTGGGACCTGGCCGGTGCGGCCCGCCTCCAAGCGGCGGCGCCGGGGTGAGGGACCGCAGGGGTGAGGGACGGCAAGGGCGCAATGAGGCGATCCACACGAGTGCAAGGCACACGGCAGGCGCGCACGTGATAGTGTCCGGGGGCGGCGGCGGCCGCGGGAATGGCCGAAAGCACGGCATGTCGATCGCATTAGGCACGACGTACACGCGCGCGGGCGGCAGCGCAGCGCGCAGCACGGTGTTCTCCTTGCTGGTATGCGAGACACAGACGACGGCTTGCACGTCGCACAGCGTCCACTTGAGCAGCTTGTTCGTGCAGATGCTGGCGGCGTCGGCAAAGCCGAAGAGTGAATGGTCGGTGAAGACGACGGGCAGACCGAGGGTGCGGCCGTGCAGCGCCGCCTCGTTGCCCAGCACCGAGAACGCCTGGTGCGCATGCACCTGCACGGCATCCGGGCGCATGGGCTGTCGACTGCTGCCATGCATGTGGTGGTCCATGTCATTGACAATTGCCATCAGGCCTCGTTGAGCGTGGCCTGTGGGCATGCAGCTGGGATGCAAGGCACGGTGGCACGGACGACACCGTGCTGCATTCCAGGCCGTGGCTGACACTGCTGCAATGCTGCTGCTGCTGCTGCTGTGTGTGTGTGTGTGTGTGTGTGTGTGTGTGTGTGTGTGTGTGTGTGTGTGTGTGTGTGTGTGTGTGTGTGTGTGTGTGTGTGTGTGTGTGTGTGTTGACCCTGTGCTTCCGACGGCACGGCTGTAGGCGTTGCTGGACGGCACGGCTGTAGGCCTGTCTAGAACGCTCGGCATGCGTGCTGTGCACGTGGCAAGGGCGTGGCGCGGCATGTCCAGCTGGCTGCAGTGGGTGAGGTCGCACCAGCTGAATGGCCTCACGGATGACGATGCATCGGAGGAGGCGGAACGCGCCAAACAGCGTTGGTGCTGTGGCACTGGCATACACGTCTCGCCTCGGGACATAGTACACCTGCAGCCACAGCAGGTCTCAGAACCTTTCGCAGGCTCTACCTCTGAGGCCAGGAGGAGCAGGAGCTCGCTTTCGTGCGACAGGCATAGTCGTGCGTGGACGGTGGGAATCCGGGCAGCAGTGCTGGGGCTAGTCACTGAAAAGCTGGTCAATTGGGGCGGTTCATGCAGGTCGTGGCGTCGCTCATGCAGGGCAGAGGCAGGCCCCCACCCACCTTTAGACCGTTGGTCAGGTACCGAACGCCAGTCCGGTTGCCATAGGCATGTGTCATGACAACGACATGGTGCCCCGAATCCATGAGGCATTGGGAGAGGTTGTACACATGGCTCTCCACGCCTCCGACGTTCGGAAAGAAGAAATCTGTCACTATCAGAATTCGCTTTGCCAGATCCCCGATTTTTCTTTTCCTTTCGTCATCGAGGGACACGGTCATCAGGCAGGCGCGCTACGCATGGGTGCCACACAGAGATCACCAGTTGGCTGCCCCGAGCATGATCACAGAATCTATGCTTTCCCGCATATTTCGTAAGTATTCTTGGATCGTGTTATGTCTTCTGCGCAATGCTCGTACACTGGATCATGCGATCGAAGTAGCATCTTGGCGAATGATACTAGGTGGATTACGGAAGAAAACAACGCTGTAGAGTGTACACTGCCTTATAGACAAGGTTATAAGAATCAGACGGTGATAGTATAATATAGAAGCGTGCATCACAGATGTTAAGTATTGCGGGAGGGGTGTGTGGCTACCAGGGAGTTCAGTGACACATCATGGACTGGGTATGGCAGCCAGGTGGTGGCATGCTGCCTTTGTTTCTTCATGAGTATACGACAACGTCCCACGGGAGACTCAGTTCTGTGTCTGGCAGGATCGACGCTGGGCGCACAGCGTCGCAATGCTTTCATCCAGTTGTTCCAGTCAGATGTGACACGGGGGGATCAGATCGCTGTGCTACATATGCCTGTTTATGGTCACCGTGCTGGTGTGTGAGCTGCCCGGATGCGTGGTCTGGTTCAAGCAGCTCTAGCGCACGTCGAGCGGCCACAACGGCACGACAGCAATGGCTAGGATAATAGACGGCGTTCAAGCTAATGAAGGTAGTGTGCTTGAAGATGTCGTGCCGCTTTTGCTGCCCATGGAGTGGCATTTCTTGCAATGCTTTGGGCAACCCAATGCCGCGGAAATGGCTCCCAACGGTGCGATTTCGTGGCCAACCTGCGCGCGCATGCGGATGGAAACACAAGGCACTAGTGTGAGTGTTTAGTAAGCCGCTCGCATGCCTGATAGCACGTCGCAGTTGAGCATGGCCACGCTGTATATTGATGTGTCATTTGCAGCACCGTCCAGGCGCTGTTACATGCGACGAGGCACTGCGAACAACATGCCGAGTCACAAATAGTTATGTTTATCATCGCGGACGCTCAGCGCCGTGTTTTACGCAATGTAATGTGTTTCGTCCGTTATTGTCAACCTGGCGAATCGGTCAACAGCAGACATAGTCCGTACTGCAAGCGCAGAATATGTCAACAGGAGGAACCAAGCGATTCACGACTGACATGCAGCTGACCTACTATCGGCGCTCAAGTTCAATCACAGCGGAGAATACTTGGCTACTGGGGACAAGGGTGGGCGGATCGTGCTTCTGCAGCAAACAGAAGGGTCACATGTGCGAATCTGCATTGAACAGCACCCAGAACACATACAGAGGGCAAGCCAGACGGCCTGCAACGGCGTAGATGAACATTTGATACTGCACCATTCTGGCCTGTGCACCGTTGTGGCTGGGCGTAATGGGTGGGAGAGCCCACCTCCCACGTCAAACTGAGCAGCAGTGGCACCGTCATCCTCACCCTCATCACGACTGCGTGGCGCTGAGCCATCTGTGGCATGCCTGCCGCGTTGAGTGCCCACAATTTAGGTGTGCATGCAGGCGCAGCAACCACGACCGGAAACGCCCGAAGACGGCCGGTGGATGCTGCCGATGGAGTTTCATTACCTAACTGAGTTTCAAGCACATCAATCAGATTTTGACTTCCTTAAATCCGTGGAGATTCCTGAGCGAATCAACTCCATATCATGGCTTCAGAACTGTGGGAGCACACACATGCTCCTGTCTGCCAACGACAAGCAGGTGAAGCTGTGGAAGGTGAGTGCCCACGATGTCAGACGTGCCTGCCAGTCTCTGTCAGGCCACATTGAGTGGCTGTCGACATCTGGCCAGCCAGGCCCTGCACTCAGCATGTGAGACCTGGCCTTTTGTCTCCGTTGCATGGACACATGTGCTCACGCTCTCTAGCAGAAATAGTGCACTAGAACTCCTCAGCTGCTCCCTGTGAGGCCCCGCTGGCGTTGGCCACTTGTGCTTGATGTGGATGCTGGCTTCAACTGCAGGCTCCTGTTATTAGCAGTCGTTGAATATATATGCATGTGGTCCAGCTGTCATGCATCAGTCATTCATGCTGACACAATCATTCCTGCTGACAAGACATGAATCACCACAGCTGTGTGCACAGGTGCAGCCATGTGTACAGACCACGAATCAGTGATGCACGAGTTCAATGGATCTCGCTGTGTCATCAGGCCGCCTTGTCCGCGCGTGTCAACCATCAGCACGACAATCTGCCTGCGAGCCTGATGTTTGCACATCGTTCCATGCCGTGTCAACATGCATGGACAGATTCACACACTGCTGCCGCGGCAGCATGCCGTGCGATCAGGCCAAACATGTCAAAAGTCAGGCAGGCATGGCGGCTTGCACACAGCAGCATAAGCATCATGACGTGCCCAGCTTCTGGCGGTCAGCCTGCATGTGACCTTGCCACGGCGCCGCGCGTCTGGCCTGCAGCGCACGGCCGGTCTCACGTAGTGTCAACCAGACATAACCCCCCCGCCCGTGCAGATCTACGAGCGCACAATGGCGAACGTCGCCAACTACAACCACAGCATGCAGTCGGTGTTGAGCAGCGCGATGGACGCGCCGATGCGGGTGCCGCAGCTGCGCGTGCCGCGCGTCGTCAACGCCACCCGCTCCCTCGACCACCGCTGCAAGCGCGAGTATGATGCCAACGCACACCTCTACTTCATCAACAGTGTCTCCTCCAGCCCCGACCAGGGCACCTTCATCAGCTCCGACGACCTCTGCATCCACCTCTGGAACCTGGAGCACGCAGATGGCAACCAGGTCATCCTAGACATGCGGCCACTCGACCAGGACTACACTGCGGTGCGCACCCCCTGGCCACGCCCTCCCCTGCCGGATGCCTCCGACCTCATCGCCGACGCACCAAGCACGCACAGCATGCAGCTGCTGCTTGTGTGAAGCCGCAGGCGCTCCACGTGGGTGGGCCTGCTCCTGAGCATGCGCGGTCGCACCTGCTGATTTGCTGTGCCGTGATGTGGAGCATGAACATGTGTCCGTTCTCTTGTTTGTGCGTATCTGTGCGTTCTTTGGCTGATTGCTGGCCAGCGTGGGCCGTGGTCAGGGGCCACCTGCGGGATCTTCTGTGCCGTGACACGTGGGTCTGTGCTTGTGCAGCCGGTCCACGTGATCACATCAGCGGCCTTCCACCCCACCAACGGAGACCTTCTCGCCTACTCTACCTCCAAAACCGTGCTCTCCATCATGGATCTACGGCAGAAGGACGTTCGCGGCGACCAGGCCCTCACCTTCCAAGAGGCCGTCCAGGTGCGCCCCCCAGCCACGCTCGCACCTCACAGTATTGCTGCGTCACGCCATCTGCCCAACAGGCCTTTCTTTTTCCTTTTAACAGAACATTATTGCTGCCACCCTGCTCTCTGGCATACGGGCTTGACGGGGCTGTCCGACGCGAGCGCCTCCACCTGCGCCGCTGGTGGCCACCACCCGCCGGAACGTTCGCTTCTGTCACCAGAGCAGTGCGTCTGCGCCGCATGCCAATGGAGCTCTGCAATGCGGTCGAATCAATACGCTTGAAGGGGAAAAACAGTCCCAACCGACGGTGTTCCACAGCAGCCAGCACAGCACAGCACACTACGCATTCGCACTGCGCATCGGCCGGCCAGACGCCCGGTGGGTGCGTGTGCAGAACGGCCCCAACCCGTCACTTGCGGAGCTCGTCGCCGCGCCGAGCAATTTCGAACTGGCGCGCGACGGAGTCCACGCCGTGACGCGGGACTACATGCATGCCTGCCTGTGGGACGTGCGCAGCAGCAAGCAGCCGCTCCACGTCTTCCACGTGCACGAGCAGCTGCGCAATCGCCTCGTGGACGTGTACGACAACGAGGCCATCTTCGACCGCCTCGGCTGCTCGATCAGCCCGTGCGGCAAGCACGTCGTCGCCGGCACGTACGGCGAGGTCGCGGTTTTCAGCTCCGCCACACAGCAGTTCTCGACACTGCGCACATGCATTAGCCCGAGTGTCGTCAATGTGCGCCCCTGCTCCTCCTCGCGAGTGCCTGCACACTGCGCCTCAACCGCAGCCTGCAGGCGTGCTGCATGGTTGTGGTGTTACACAGAGACGAACGTGGCTCGGGTGTTTGCACACGTAGCCCGGAGCAGTCTCCATGAGTGAGCCGAGGCACGAGACGCCCCGCGGACAGCATCCCACATGGGCCGTGGACAGGTGTCTGGAATGGGAGTGCATGCATTCAGCTGCGAGGCCGCTCTGGGCCGCTGTGTAGCACCGCTGTGCGTTCGTGTCCGGTTGTGGCGGGCCGTGTGGTGGGAGTGAGCAGCGGGTGCCTGTGCGTGGGCACTCGTGCCGCTGACGCATGAAGGTGGCCACCGGCGCGCTTCATGCTGGCATGGTACATGGCCGTATGGCTCCCCATATGATGCATCGCGATGATCAATGCGCTGTCTACATGCCGCCGTGGACCGGTGGTACCGCACCAGGCACGCAGCAAACACACTGCTGGTGGCTATGGTCTTTGAGGTCATGCCTCGGGAGATGCAGGGTCAGACAGCGACTTCCGACACATTCCCGGGGACGTTCAAGTGGAAGGTGGAGAACGTGGCGTGGCACCCGTCGCGGCCGCTCGTTGTCGCAACGGCGCTCAACTCTCTATTCACCTTCTGTGCGCGCCCCGCTGCGCCGCTCTGAGGCGAGCACGCGCGCGGGGGTGCACGCGCGCGGCGGCCCCTCGGCAGTCCACCCGCGGGGCCGCCGCCGCTGCGGGCGCTGTGAACGATGCGATGCGGCTGCGGTGGGCGCCCCGCACCCCCCCCCCCCGAGACGCAGGGCGCGGCGGCGCGCACGCGACCGGCATGCTGGCGCGGGGCTGCGGGGCAGACGGCGAGCCGCAGGGGGCCTGCTAGGCTGTGCCGTGGTAGATGTAGCGTGGGGGGCGCGGTGGCCCCAGGAGGCATAAGGGCAGGCACCGGCGATTTCTCGATTTCCGGACTCCCTCTGATAAGTTTTCAGTCATTGGCTCGTTGGTGCGGGTAGGGTGGGGGTCGGGCGGGGTGTCTGGAAAGAGCACACGCGCCGCTCGGTCGTCCAGGAAGTGCATGCAGAAGATGATGAGATACTCCGTTCTGTGATTGTGTTCCGAGCAGAGGTAGCAACTCCTGTGTATCTTTGTACAGGCGCGTGTGCGCGTCTGTTTCCCGAGCTGGCCGTCCACGTGTTGCACGTGGCACTGCCAGTATGCGCACATGCGTGCAGCAGGGCAGGCACGGGTGCACAAAGTGTAACATTTTTGTGTACTGACATCCCGCGAGTCCCACCGTATGGACTGCCTGCAGTTTTCGCAGCTCTAGGCATGATGCTGTCGTGGCACCAGTGTGAGTTGCAGCGTGTCGCTGAGGGTCGGTCATGCAATCAGCACGTCAAACGCACTGCGTCTTTACTCAGCAACCGGGCGGACTTGGTGCAATGCCATGTATCGTGCCTCTGTGTTCTACCACCTTATGGAGCATACATCTGTAACGTATCTCTCTTACCGGGCGGACTGTGTCCACCATGTTGATGAGCGAGTGTGAGAGTGTGTGTGCTTGTTGGTGGCATATGCAATGCATTGATTGGGGTTGACACTACATCAGAACAAAACTCAACTCTGCACGGCCCAGCGACCGATTACAGGGTTGACGAGCTGTTTTCAACATGTGCCTAATAAGAATTTTAGGCGAATCTCCTGCGTGGACTGCGGCAGCACTGCGTCCGTGTCTACCTTCGACAAGCACTCATGACGTCATAGTAGAACGACGCGGTGTCGAGACAGCGCGCGCTGCAGCGCCAAGCACAACCGACGTCGACAGCTGCGAGCAACAAATCCCTGTGACGAGGTTACATCTCCCCTTTCCTGTACATACTCTTAGGTGCGCGTACACCTGTCTGGAACATGAGGCAGGCCGTGAACGGCTTGGACTTTTACTGCACGCAGTGTCGCGGTCATTGCGCCATGTCCACAGTTATGCTGATATATGTTTGAGTATGGTTGAGCATGAGTTGTTTCCATTAATGCAGGCTCGAGAATTCGCCTGGGAGTCGAGTTACCCTTGAGGTGACGCGTTAAAGACTTTCATCATGCTGATCCCAAAGAAAGACCGCAAGGAGATCTACAAGTTCCTCTTCAAAGGTCCGTTTATGATGTGGGGCGGGAGCTTTGGTCCGACGCCGACTGGGCCGTAGCCAGGCATGCTTTGTCTGCGACCTCAGCTTGCGCTGCTCTGAAGTGCAATTCTGTGTATAGAGGGCGTAATGTGGGCTCCTAAGGACTACTCGCTGGAGGAGCACCCCAACCTGCCCACCGTGAGGAATCTCTACGTGATCAAGGCCATGCAGTCCTTTGAGAGCAAGGAGTACGTGACCGTTCGCTACGCGTGGCGAAACCTCTACTGGTTTCTGACCGACGAGGGCATTGAGTACCTGCGAGGATACCTCAACATCCCCAGCGAGGTTGTCCCAGCCACCCTCATGAAGTCCACCAGGTATGCCACTGCCACCACATCTCCTGTGTCAGCACACCGCAGCCCTTGTACAGAGAGCTGGTGCCACTTTCCCACTCTATTTCTGTTTAGAGCGGCTTTCTGTGTGACGTAGTTCTGCTCCTTTCTTCAACTGCGTTGAACCGTACCTGCAGGCCGGTCGAGCGGGGCATGGGCCGAGAGGGCGGCCGCCCACCACGGGGCGACGGCATGGGCCGCGGTGGCGGCAACTGGCGTGACAGCCGCGATGACTACCGTGGTGGTGGTGGTGGGTTTGGCCGTGGCGGTGGCGGCGGCGGCGGTGGTGGCGAAGGTGGCGGAGAGAAGGGCGACGCCCCTGCCGGCTACACGCCCCAATTCTCATAGGCTTGTGGCCTATGAGGCACTGCGGCATTAAAGTCGTGCATGCTGTTGCCCGGCTGGTGTTCGGGTTGGCTCCATCCATGTGCAATCAGCCTCGGCAACCCATCGCATGGAGCATCGCTACCGAAAGGTGCCGCCAGGCAGGGCAGTGATGTAATCAGTCTTCTGAATACCCCTACGGTACACCGGGTTGCATATCGAATACATACAGATCCTGTGTGCTGCGATGCTGTGTGCTGTGGTTGTCAGCTCCCGGATAGCGCCTACATGTCTGCAAGCACGTCTACCCCACCTGCAGCATCGGGCGGGTGACATGCAGTGGGATGCTTTCACATAATCTACGCGGCTGTGTAGCATCAGCAGTCTATGCAACACCACTGTTCTAGCATGCGCTCCTCGGTCTTTGTGCATCTGACATGTGGTGGGGAGACCCAGGCCCCTCGCCATGGCATTGAATGCGTACAGGAACAACTGCCTCCCTGCTAGAGAACTCCATCAAACACGCTGCTACTCCTTCTCAAACGTGCTGCATGCCTGTCTGTCCCAAGCACAACCAACCTCTGCATCAACCTCTGCATTCTGACAGTGTGTAGGTGCACCAACGCGCGTCGTTGCGCCTCCCTAGAAACCAGATCACACTTTACTGGTGCGCGTCATGTCATGAGCAGTGTGTGCGCCATGTCTGCAGGAGCGCCTTTTCCTGATCTACTGCCCACCGCGGTCGCTGCCGCCTCGCCGGTGCACATCGCACACAACCTATGCAGCGGCTTCGGGATGCGTGCCTGCGCTCTGCGGCTGCTGTCATCTGCACACGTCTGGGCGTTCGCCGTGTCGAGAAACCTGCCTTGCTCCCGTTGCCACGGACCGACGAGTGGTTTGCCAAGTGCCAAGTGCTCGTCTACGCCATGGCTGTGCCTACTGTGTGGCTGCCCCGTTTGGCCCGCCTGCGTGTGTGGTCGCATCTGTTGAGTGCGTTCCTCGAGCCTGCACATGCTACCTCTACCCCCCTTTCTGGGGGGATTGTGCGTATTGAGCGTTCTTCCGCCCCTGTCCGCGGGTTGCTGTGGCCGATTCCCGTTTGGGTTTGGCGTCATGCCCGATTGGGGGTTGTTCTGTTCTGCAGTTACTCTCACGGCGGTCGCACGTGCGGTGTGATCCTGTGGTTTGGTCCTGCCTTGCCACACAGCTTTGTCTAGTTTTGGTCCTCCCCTGCTGCACGGCGTTCTCTAGTAGTAGAAATGAATGTCGTTGGGGGTGGTGTGCCAAGCAAGATGAGGCCGTCCTCAGGAGGCTTCGAAAGGCTCCTGCCTCGTGAGGCCTCAGTGCCCGTTCTGACATGCCAAACTGCGCTGATGGTCCTCTGCACACCGCATTGCGTGGTCTGATGCATGTGGCAGAGGTGTGTGGCAGGACCTCGCTTGAAGCGCCTTCAGTGGCATGCACCAATACATGCACTGCTTCCCCCAGCTGTTGGGGGTGGGGAAAGGGCAGTCCGCAAGGCGCTGCGGCACACACTGCGGCACACACTGCGGCACACACTGCAGCACACACCGCGGCACACACTGTGGCACACACTGCGGCAACAGTGGGTGCATGCCGTGCGGCATCCTGCGGCGCGCAGCCGCGATGGCAAGTGACAGGCACCCACCCTCGGGGCTGCAGTCTAGCTGTTGCAGCAGCAGCTTCATGGCGGGCTCCAATCCGCGCCACAGCCGGGGTCACCATTCTACTCACACCGGGAGAGTTATCAATGTCATTGGTGTTTCTCGAACAACAAATCATCGAGGACCTCCGGGCCCTATTCTCCACCGGCGGCCCCGCTTGAGGCAGGGCGCCGCACAGAGGCGTTCTGAGGTCACCCTGAGCGGCGTCACAGCTGCTGCGCACAGGTGAGCGGGCGGAGGTTGGTGGAGGGAGGGGGGGGGGGGGGGGGGGTTGAGTCACGTTTGCCGGCTGTGCCAGCGGTGCTGCAGGCCTCTATATCTCGAGGCTACTCCTACGTTATCACGGCAATCTGTGCTGCAGCGTCCAGATGTGGTAGTGTGCCAGCATAGCATGGCATGATATGCACCACCGGCCAGCACCCTGTTATTACAATTGCACATGCGAGTCAACGATGTCATGCATGTGCTGGGGGTATCAGTCCACCCCTGCAGCTGCAGGACCCGCATCCGCATCCGTGGAACGTAGGCATGCGGGTGGTCAGCCGCGTGCTGGAGCACGAGCTGCGTAGAAGGAGCAGCTGCGGCTGCGCTACTGTTGAAGCCGGGCTTGCAACAGCTGAGCCACCACATGTAGAATTACAGTTCCTATTGTTAGGCAAGCCTGTCAGTCAGAGGCACATGGTGTATGCTGCTGCTAGCTGATTGCTTGCTTGTTGTTGCTCTGACTGCCGGGCTCTCGCGGTGATGTCCGTGTAACATATGGTATGGGCTCTGTGCATCGTCTCATGCTGACGAACAGCAGGTGGTAGAGTGTACAGATTGCTGTGCTTAGCAGAGATACCCAGCCTGCAAAGCCCATGACATGGCTCATGCAGGTATTGTGAGGATTTCCAGCGTCTTGCCATAGCCATAGCGTGCACTTGCTCAAATGACGTGATCAATTCAGACCGGAGCCAGGGCTGCAAATGCAGAGCCGTTACATATGATGTCAGTCTGCCGTGGGCCGAGCTCACACGCGAAGTGAGTCAGCCTTGCAGCACTGTGTGAAAACCCGAACACGGCCTCTTGAGCAAATGACATGCCACCTGCATGTGGATACCTCTCACTCCTGTTGACAGACTTCTGTTTGACAAACACATACCTACTCATGATGCACTTGATCCCATGTTGTGCCATGATCTTGCACACATATCTGTGAGAGCCCAAGCGATGGAAGTGCATCATTGACTAGTTCTAGACCACAACTATGTCACATCTCATTGCCACAGCACCGGCTGTGCCCGAAAAAAGGAACGAGGGCACTCGCACCCGCCCCAGCAGCAAAACTCCTGACGTCCGGGTGAAAACGATGTGCATCCATGGCCTGAGTATCAGGGCCCTGCAGGGGCTCCTCCACGAAACGCCAAATCAGCACTACCTCACCATGTTATTCGTTTACTAACGCATGCAAAACATTCGTGTGCGGCCGTGCCCAAGCAGCGGGCTGTGTCCCCCGTCACTTGTGCACAGCCACACCACCAACCCCCTCGCACCAGCCCCACCCCGCGAGCACGTCATGCACATGCACACGACGTGTGTACCTGCAAGAGACCGCAGCGCCCCCAGCACGCTCAGCACGCGCACAGTCAGCCGTCGGCCAGGTAGAGCCGCTGCCGTCGCACCACCGGCTTGCGGCAGTATGGGCAGTGCTCTAACCTGCGCGCGCAGTGCCGGCAGAGGTTGCTGTGGCCACAGGGCACCAGCGCGACCTGCACAGGCCGGTCAAAGCAGATACTGCACTTCACCAGTGACAGCGGCGACCGCTTCTCGTCAAACTTCACCTCCGCGGCGCGCGCCGCATCCTCTTCCGCCATGCCCGGCGCAGCCAGCTCCGCCTTCTCGTCCACGTCCTCCGCGGCAGAGTCGGCGCCTGCTCCGGCCGCGTCTGCCGCAGCGGCGTCGCCGCCAGCCCCCCCTGCGGCAGCCTCAGCGTCCGCCTCGCCGTCCGACACCGTGCCGGGGTCGTCGGCGCTCTCGGTCGCAAGCAGCGGCATGTGCACGCTGTCACGCACGGCCACGGCAGGCGTGCGGTCGCCGTCGTCCCCTTCCTCGTCCGTTGTGTCCTCGTCACCAATCTCGCCCTCCGCCACAAGCAGAGGATCCTGGACAATGGCACAGCCCATCAACACACTGGCAATCCATCCCCACAGCCGGTTGCAGAACTTGCATCCCGCCGCCCGACAAACCGATGAGGCGGCACAGGGCGCATCCCTTGGACGCCCAAACACACGACACACCGAGTTTCGTAAGCAGCCAGATGTAGTATCATGCAGGTAATTGCTGCGCATGGTAGATGCTGGGACACCGCGAGACTCACGTGGGCGGCACTCACTCAGGCCGGCACTGACTAAGGCCGGCACTCACTTGAGTATGGCACTCACTGAGAATCGCACTCAATGAGACCGGTACTCACGCCAGCGTCGGCTGCAGCACAGGCCCGGCAACTGGAGCTGCGTCTGGCGGACATGGACGCCCGTGCGGGTTCGCGGCAGATTCGGGTTACGGCGAAACATGCCGAGGCAGCGGCAGGCGCGGTGTGGCCCGCGAGCGGTCAGCTGGCAAAGCGCCACGCACGGCGAGCCCATGTGGCACCGCCCAACATGGCAGGCCATGGCACGGCATGTCATGCATAAGTGGCTGTGTATGATTGGCTGCTCGTATACGGCTTGGCCATGGTTCCTGCATTTGGGCTTGGCCGTGCATGCCTGCCTACTTGGTCCGCCACTTGTGGAGCACACTCCGGACACGTTTCTCTGTCATGCACAGGTGCTTGTGGGGGAGGCCGTGTGGCGGGTGAGGGTGGGGCGGCGCACGAGCATGGCCTGGTTCTCCTCCGACGCAACGCGTCGGCGCTCCATGTACTCGGAGAGCACGTGCCGCGAGGCGAGCAGCAGCGTGACGCTGACGATGACGCTGCCGATCATCATGCTGTAGAGCAGCCACTTGGGCGGCCACGTCTTATGCTTCAGCTGCTGCGAGCAGTCCGGCCCGCCCCAGCCGTCGTCGCAGCTGCATGCTCCCAGCACCTGCACGCCAGGTCGCCGCTCTCGACATGCGTTGCTGCTAGCCGCGAGCTGCATATGGTGAGAGCAGCAGAGAGCTGTGCACAGCTGCTGCTCCCACCGGGCCTGTGGCGGGACTGCTGCTCTGCAGTGTGCACCTGGCCGGTGCGTGCTGTCTGCAACGGACGCAGGCAGACGGTGTGCCCAACGACCAACGCTGTCTGTGTCAAGGACGGCTGCGTTTTGAGTTCAGGCTGTGAGGCTGTCAGGGCATTTCCCCATGGCAAAACGTGGTAAAAATGAGGATGCAATCCAGCTGGTCTGGATCTGGACCGGCCCCCAGGTCTGAATGCATCTGTGCTTTTCGGATTCATGCGACTTGCACCACAGCTGACCGCACAGCCTGAATTCGTCTGGGCAAGATAGTCTGTGTGTGCTGATGCTGGCTCAGCCACTGGGCAGGTGACGGTCTACCCAAGTCAGGGGCAACGCACACAGATGCCTCTCCGAGAGCATCGATTGAGAGCTAGGCACTGATCCATGCTGTAAATCTTGGAGCCAAGGCAGGCTTGGCAGCACTGCGCTGGTGCGATTGGCACGTGCGACCCACTGCCTCCGTCCCGGAACACAGCAAAGCCCCAGAGTAGGTAGTCATCTCCCATGCTGGTGCATCCGGTTGTGCTGGACCACTCGCAAGCACAGCGCTCGATCTCCCATGCATCACCTGCACAATGATCTCTTTGAGATGAGCCGTCGGTGTTTCGGCCAGCAAGGCTCGAGACCAGACGGGCTGTCATGCGCAACAGTGTCAGGTGAGGCTGCGTGGGCCCGATCAGAGAGTCTCGTGAGCATACCATTTGATAGCATTAGCGCTGGCGAACAGCACGTCATTGGACCTTCTGGGTAGTAAGTGGCTGCAGCCAGGCTGGGGACCAGGACGTCACGCTGAAAGCCAGTTGCAAACGTGGTAGTGGGAGCATCTTCGCAAGCAACCTTGGACTTTGACGTACTGGCATGGCATCCCACACTAATTACTCCTGCAGGCAACGTGAGTGTGTCTCATCCCCATATGAGACCTCAACGCACTCTGCGATGTAAGATCGTGGGCCCCATGGGGTAAGAGGACGAGCTATCTCGGAACGCACCCCAAGGCTCTGCCTCCGCAGGCAAGGCCTTCTGCGCTGAGGGCGAGAGAGGTTCAGAAACACACAGTCGGCAGCATTTCGCACGGCTCAGAGGCACGCGACCCCCGCCATTAATCTGCACAATCACTCCACTCTCAATTGCCAGGGCTCAGTCGAGTGTACACCCTTTACGCACACATTTTTACGATATCTAAGTGTGATCAATGACTTTGTATACTAGTTCGGTAGTGCTGACTTACCCAGTGCCCCACGGCTTCAAAGCTCGCGATGAAGTACCCCTCCTTGTCACACAGCAAACCGCCGTGGTTTGAGATTGGAGCGAATTCACAATCACATACTTTCAGGTGATCTCCTTGACTGGTGGTGGTTATCCGCGTGTCTGGCCAGGACGTGAGCTGTTCCTGATCATCCCTGACACCGATGCTGTCGACTGCGGACGACTTGTGTGTATATTTGATTCTAGATCCAGTTGCGTGATCAAAAGCAAAGCTGAAGACGAGAAACGTCAACAGCAAGGGCATGACTTGATACATCACGTCGCTACAAAGCATTCATCAGAATGCTTCGGGTGCACTATGCAATGCCTCGCACCCGATGACATTCATGTCGATACGACGAGTGTATATTTTTGGGGTTCCGCGTGCTCGGCTGGCACCATTCCGGACGGGCCGATGAGCAAGCATGGATGCACCGCGTACACGTGTTGCGTTGACGAGGTTTCTGTGCCGACACGAAGCGCCTTCAGAAATTGCGCCGCAGGGCCTCATCGCATTGACTACGCTATCCCAGCAAGTGCACGGTTCTAACTGTGTTGTGCGCCACGGCGGTGCGACGCCAGAAGTCCGCGCCAGACAACAATCCATGCAGGTGGTGCAACACCTGCAACGCTTGGTGTGTGGAAGCTACATCGTGCCAATATGACACAGTAATGAGTTTCAAGGCAGAATTTCGTAGTGTTCGGGCTGGCCTTTCGCCTCAACGCGCAGTGTTGCCCGTACCGGATCCTCGCCCGACCAGGTTGCTGACCGTGCCTATGCGATGCCTGTCCTATTGCAGATGACCCTACCTGCCGGCAACACATTTGAAAGAGTCTGCGTGTGTCTGCCGTGCCTATCACACGACCAAAGTGCGCCATGTCAGCTGCGTAGATGAAGCTGGACATGCTGCCCTACACACGTTGCCTGCATTGCGGGCCATGACATGAACAACTTAAGTGCGCGTGGATGCATACGATTTAGAGCTTCGACCAACCGCCAGGCTTCCGGAACAAGCAACCTTGGGATCCAGGATTGCCAGTGCCTCAGTGACATGGCAGTGCTGTACCTCCACGTATCTTCATGAACACTGGCACTTGCATCGTAATCCCAACGCCTTCAATGTATGTGGCTACGATGAGGTCAGCCAGTGGTATCAGGTTTTCTCTCTATCCAATATCAGCAGCCTGGGGGCCGGCTGAGCAGAGTTGATGGGAATGGGGGAACAATATCCTGCAGCATCCACAGGCACCATCATGCCGTCATCGGAGTTATACAGCGAGATTGAAACATAAATAACACAGAAACGTCATGTGGAAAGCGATGTCAAAGCACAGTTCAGCTTCCTGCGGGTACTTTAGAAACAGTGCTGGAAATGCATTACCGCGTGCTAGCACAGGCAAATTGCAGGAGCAGGAACATATGTTTCGTATTTTGCATTTCGATTGGCTCAGCAAGTGCCTGCTTTCCATCGCAAAAGGTACAGCAACCCACGCAGCGTCCCGGACTGCGCTCGATGGCACACTCACGTCGTGGCTGAAGGTCGGCATCAGGTGCATCCGCTGAAAGGAAAGGGACAGGGTAGAAGGTGAGCATGCATGCCAACGCCAGATTCAAGTAAACAGCGTATCCGCACAGCAAGCATCCACGGGCCGGTGCGTAGCCACCTGGGAGGTGTGGGTTGGTCGTGGTGCCGTGGCGCTTTGGTTACACGACTGCCGCCGAGAAAGGAGGGCGTGTGTATGGTGCCGTGCTGACCCTGGGAGGGCGGTGGAACAGATGCATGCTGCCTTGCTCTGCCTCAAGGTGCCGCCGAGCCGCGGCATTGGAATCTGTGTCTGTGACCGCTGCCAGTTCCCACCCCAGGGTTTCAGCGGCCGGCTTGAGCAGCAGCTCTGAACCGCCATACCGCCACCTGCGGGGGGGCGCGCGCGACGGGTGGGGCTGAGGGCCTGCACACGGCAGACATGCTGGCCATCCATGTGAAGGGTGAACATGTCATGGTCGACGTGACCATCGTGCACACGGGTGTGAAGCATGTGCATCCCAAGGCGGCTGACACGCCTGGCCATACGGCCAAGTTGGCCGAGCAGGGCAAGGAGCGTGATTGGCTGGCCTGTGTGGAGGCTCCGCAGTATGTGTTCTATCCGTTTGCGGTAGAGTCGTATGGGTGGCTGGGCCAGAAAGCGATTGAGTATGTGACAAGGCTAGGGGCTACTGCGGCCATGTCAGGGCGGATCTCCAAGTCGGTGTTTGACATGAACACGTACAAGAAGCTGTCTTGTGCGTTGCAGAGGGGGACGCCAACATGTATGCTCAGTCGCTGTCGGCCATTGCGCGTGTGACCGGCAAGCACTTCATGCCGGGCCTGGCCGTGCCGGTGGAGCAGTTCTGAGTGTGTAGTGAGCCGTGCTGTGAGCAGCACAAGAGAACAGAGTGAGAGAACGTTTCGAGTGAACCGTGGCACGAATCTGGAGCTGGTTTGTATCAGTTTGCGTACGGCATTCGGCCATGGTGAATGTGTTTGCTGCATTGCCATGACTTGTGAACCTGTGTGTTCTACCACCTTGTGGAGCATACCCTGTGACGTATCTCTCACCACAGGGAGCACTGGCCGTGGCCATGGGGACGGCGGTGGCATCCCGGCTGTGTGGGTTGCCAGACACGAGATGCGTACAGAAACGCCTGCCGTGGCCGCCGCAGCACATCATTGCATGCAGGATAGCCATAGCTGGCGTGAAAGCAGCGGAGAGTTTGCAAGCCACCCATGGCTGTCTGGCAATGTGGAGCTGCTGCAGGTGCTGCTCTGACAGCCACCCAAACAGCAGGCCAGGCAATCACTCGCCAACATCTGCAGCTGGCATGCTGGTGTGCTGCTCACTGAGCCCTGGTGTGCTTGACGGAATCAGAAGCACCAGGACTCTGTGTGCCCGCTGCTGTGTGGGCCAGCACGCGTTGCAACACTTCCTTCAGGACCTGCACGCAGTGCACGTGTTGCGAATTCCACACGTAAGCGCGCGCACGCCTGAAACACACTCGCACGCACTTGCGCACCCCATTTGCAGCCGAAATGGGTGGCCACCTGCACCAGAACCCCCGGCAGATGCCGGCAGACTGGACAGTCTTTGTGCATTCGACATTTTACATTTTGAACGCAGCTGTGACAGCAGAGTAGAGAGCCTCAGCGCTCAGTGCCCCCCGCGAGGCCTTGATCCACAACTGCAATGAGCACGCGAAACCATACAACAAGACATGCACACCCCGTTCCCACCTGCTCCCCACCTGCTCAAGCTCGCCACCTGCCCAAGCTTTGCAGTGGGTCCCCCTTCACCCAGCACTGCGCCGCAGCGGTTCAGTAGAGTGCGCGGCTAGATTGCAGGCGCCAGCTGGCACGCCGCATGCCGCGCTCAACGTATACAACATTTCAGCATCGACACACATCCAGCAGGCACCCACGCATGACACATCCAGCCTCACATGCATAACGCCCCACTCAAACATCCACTACTGATTGGCCACTCAACATGGCATCACCACACGGCCGGTATCACTCTGTGGGCACCCAGGCCCGCCCCTGCCACATCACATCGTAAAACCCCCGCCTCAACGGTTGCCCAGGGATCGCCATACTACGGCCGCCTTGCAACGATGCCCGCTGCCAGGCCGCTATCGCACATACTACCGACTCCCAGCCGCGAACCTGTTCTGAGGCACACAGGATGCGCTGAGCAGCTACCAGCCGGTGAGCGTTGCCCAGCGCTCCTCCGTCGCCGCAACCTGGAACATCCACAGCAGGTCGATGGTCGAGACGCCAAGCTCGAGGTACGCGGACACCATGCGCGCCTGCTGCACCTCCGTCAGCACCCACGTCGGCAGCGACGTCACCGACACAAACTCGTGGTGCATGTAGCTGTCCATCTCGTGCACATGCGCCACCTGCTCCATCGCCGCCTCCACCGCCGCCACCGCCTCTCCGCACGTGCCCAGCACCCCGCTGCCGCCGCCCTCTGCGGGCGGCGCGGCCGCTGCTGCTGCGGCGGCGGCGCGGCCGCCCCCGCGGCGCGCCTTGGCCGGCGGCTGCGGTGGCGGGGTGTACTCGGCCGGAGGCGCGGAGGACGCGTCATCGTACAGCGGCGGGACAGGAATCGGGTGCGAGATGACCGACGTGATCGCGAGGCCGTTTCGCACAGAGCAGCAGCTCACGCCGCTGCTGGCCGTGTGTGCTGCGTGCGGTGCGACCCCTTGACCACCCGATGTGCTGTGCGCTGCGCATGCTCTGCCGCCGGCCTGCGTGCTGTGTGCTGGGGCCACCTGCTCGTGCGTGTGCGTGGAGTTGGAGCCGGCGGACCCTGCCCCAGATGAGGCGGACACAGCGGCTGCTGCGGTGGCGGCACCGGCGGCGGCGGCGGCGTGCTGGGTGTCGTTGCAGCTGGCAGCGACGGCCTTGAGGAGAGGCAGGGGGATGTCATCGGGGCCGGGGAGGGTGTTCTGCAGGCCGGCGAGGGCGCGCGCGAAATCACGGTCGAGGGAGAAGCGGCGGCGGAACCAGGTGCGCCAGCGCGCCGCCAGGTCTGCTTTCTGCGCGTTGGACAGGCGCAGGTACTTGAACACCTTGTTCTGCAGCCGCTGCATCTGCAGGGCAGCTGCGGCAGTGGAGCCTTGTGGGGAACGGGGGTACAGTTACGTATGTCTTTCAAGCAACGCTTCAATCTCAGAGCAGAGCCGCCGCCAAACGTTCTGATTCGCCCCGATACACGCATCAAAGGTGGCATGCATGCATGCAGACCGCCTGTATATCTTGCGCTGTGAGCTATGTGCTGTGTGCTATGTGCTATGTGATGTGTGCTGCGCTGTGCGTGATTGCTTGGTTCCCGCCGCGCTGCTGAGGCCATAATCTATCTCAGTGCAACACAGATGCTGTAAACATGCAGCCGAGCTAGCGCACATGCAAGCGGAGAGTTTGGCAGGAGCGGGGCGTCGCAGCATCGCGTGCGGGGGCGTACCTCGGCGGGCGGGCAGGAGACGTCGCGCTCGGTCAGGAACATGCGGCGGATGGCTACCGGCGCATACTGGAAGAGCATGCGGCACGAGATGCTCGGCGTGACCATCGCGTCAAAGATGCGCTGCTTAGTGGCCTCCAGCGTGCGCACCTGCTCCAGCCCCTGCACGCAGACACCTCT
Source organism: Ulva mutabilis (assembly GCA_900538255.1). Lineage (NCBI taxonomy): Eukaryota > Viridiplantae > Chlorophyta > Ulvophyceae > Ulvales > Ulvaceae > Ulva > Ulva mutabilis. Next base: position 316,140 of record UNSF01000007.1, on the reverse strand, counting down.
CCTCTCACACCCTCCCGCCTCGCCGCGGTTCCCTGACCGCCCAGCCTCCATGCATATCGCAGCGGGGAGCCAACAGCAACACAGCCCAAGCAGAAGGTGTGAGCGAAGAAACACGCAGCTGCTGCGGTATGCATGGTGGAATCGCTCGGCGCAGCACGACGCGGTGCTGCGCGTGCTGATGATGTGCGAGTGGTCTTGCAACCCCACGCAAAGCATGCCAAAGCACACCTGCGGCGCAGGCTCATGCATGGCGGCCGTGATGTAGTGCAGCATGACCTCCATCGCGACCTTCATCGCAACGTCCAGCTCTGTCCAGCACATCTCACGCTCTTGCACCTGCACCGTCCTGCCGGCCCCGCCATCCTCACCCGCACCGCTCGCATCTGCCCCGTCCGACTCACAGCTCTCTCCCCCGTCCACCTCCCGCCCCTCGCGATCGCCCCCCCGACTTCCGGCCTTGGCGCTCATGTCATCCAGCGTGCCCTGAACGATGTGCATGGCCTGCATGCACACGCGACGCCACACCGCGTGCGGCAGCGACCGCCGGTACCGCCGCAGCAGCGGCGGCAGCAACGCCGCAACTGCGTCGTGCAGCGCGCATGTCTTGCCGACGCCGCAGCGCAGCACGAGGTTCCTCGCAGCGGCCGCGTCCGGCAGCGGCGCCAATGCCACCGGCTCCTCATCAAAATGATCCACCGGGACGCGCTCTTCTTCGAGCGCAGTGTGCGCATCGGCCCCCGCAGCACCTTTCGTGGCAGAAACTTCTAGCAGCTCAGCGTGCTCCCGCACGAGGAAGGTCGCCTCGATGCTGAGTGTGAGGAATGCAACAGTCATGGAGAGGCAGCACGGTGCTGAGGTGACGCCGGCAGAGTGGGAGAGCGGCAGCATGGTCGGAGCGGCGCCTGCGGGGGCGGGAACTTCGAATGGCAGCTGAATGAAGAAGCAGATTTCGGAGGGCGGGCTGCCGAGGCGTGCTGCAGTGGCGCGCAGGAAGGACTGCAGCGCGTCCATCACGCCGTGGGGGTCGGCTTGGCTGCAGGGCACATCGGTCGGCATGTGGGCCGCGACGTCCTCATACGAGATGGGGCAGACGTGGGGGAAGTCCAAGAAGTGGCGTGGGGGGACGAGGTCGTTGGAGAAGATGCTGCAGTTGCGGAAGGTGCTGCGGATGAGGGGGGCAAAGGCGGCGGGGGGAAGGGGGGCCGGAGGTGGGGCCGGCGGGGTGGGGGCCGTGGCGTTCGCAGTCTTGATGCGGCCGACGAGAGCGCTGCGGGAGTCGCGGAGGTGGCGGGCACGCGTGAGCTTGCACGACAGGGAGCCATGCAGGGCTGCGATCTTGGCCTCAAGCTCCTGGCGCTGTTTCTGCAGCACGCAGCACGGTTGCGGGTCCGGGGGAGGGGGGAAGGGGGCTCCCCCTGAGGGACCGCCCGGGTGGGAGGTCGCTGATGTGAGTGCTCGTGCCGAACGCAGCGGGCATGCGCTGACGTGAGCGCGACACGTTGACACAAGGAGCCACAGCGCGCAGCACTCAGCATGGTGACCGAGGTGGCGTGTATAGCCTGCGGCCGGCTTGCGAGCGAGCGGTGTGAGCGGACGCAAGCCATGCCTTGCAGGCAGCCAATGCAGCGGTGAGGGGAGTCCCACTGGGGACTTGCCAATGGGACCGCGTGTGCCTTTAATAATATACGGCGCACAGTGGGGCCCAGGCAAGAAGCGTTGCGCATGCAGGCATGTTCGGACCTTGCACTTCTCTCTGTAGCGAGCCTGGCCGCGGCGGTTTTTGGCTCTGAGCTTCTCCAGCTTGGGGTCAACTGGCTGCTCTGGTGCAGCCTGAGCCCTTTGGAGCGGCGAGTGCTGCGGGGGCGCAGTCACGGTGTCTAGGCCATGCGATGCGGACAGCCCTACGGCTGTCGACTGCGACGGCAGCGGCGGTGCGGCATCGCAGACGAACGACATGTCAGGGCTCGGAATACTCGCGTCCGGGATGCCGGCGAAGGGCTCTTCGGAGAGATCCGCCAGAAAGTTTTCAAAGTCGTCGTCAAGCAGACCGCTCAGGTCCAGGGACATGTCGGTGTCCATTATCAATGTCAATTTGTTACACCGTGCGCCTGGCGTTTGCGCACAGCCAGCAATGTTGGCTGCCTTTTAATGCTGCAGGCTCTAACGACAGTCAAAAGGATGGCGTGCCAGGATCACGCAGCGACTGCTGAACAAGTGAGTTCTGCATGCGCAGTGGCATAGTCGGAATCAAGGCACGCGCCAATGTGGGCACGCTATGGAGGGCTTCAAGCAAATACAGCAAAACATCGGCTGCTTTGTGGCCTCGCCTGGCGTAAATGTCTAGAGACGCGATTCTGTCACCATCCCGTGTCCATGCAGGTCTCCGTGTCGGCAAGTTGGCGAATCTACCCGTGCGCTGGAGCTCGCGGAGGTGTCGAGCAGTTGATGTCGCTGGACAGTCAACCCGGCTTATCGCGGTTTCGTTGCCGACGTGCAGCGCCGGGGCCGGCCGTGCGCACCATCACCTCGAATCTGGCCAATGGTTGCGCTGCGCAAGTGTGCGTGCAATCAGTGGAATGGCGTACTGTGGAGCTGCCTAGCAGTGCGGTCGTCAGATCATCTGACTCGGATGTATACCTGTACTCCTGCCATTGCAATCATGAACCCTTCATCTCTGGTCTTTTGGCTTAGCATTCCCAAATACAGGAGCTTTGATGGACATGTTTGGGAGCAGTTGTCAGATAAGGCGATCCATCAATTCACAAGTACAGGGTATCCTTTGCAGCTTCGAATTCGAGCCCTGTCTGCAGATGCATGGTCAACTTGCCATTGGGTCGCTGATTGTGTGATTGCCGTTGGGTTGCTGATTGTGTACCGAACGCTGCGCTGCACCGGGGAGGACTGCGTTGTCTGAATGCTGCGTGCGTGCCAGTGGGTCACAAGTGGCTACCGATGCGAAGGTATGATTGGAGCGATTCACAGGCTCCTGAGTACTCAGTGCTCAGTGTGCCAGCGTTGCTGGCGTATCAATGTGCTCGCAATCTCACCTCCTAGACATATGTACAGCACACAGCACACCGTGTAAACCACGGAAAAGGAATCCCACAACTATCGACAATCCCGGCCCTCCCGCCATGGACAGCACTGTAAACAAAACCCATGTATGGACGGCCTTGGGCACAGCACAGCACAGCACAGCCCAGCACAGCCCGGGTGCATGCAGCAAATGGTGGCCAAAGCTGCTAGGGAGCGCATGTAGCCCTCCAGAGCTGCCTGGCTTACGTGCTGCCGTCGCTGCTCTGCTGCCGTCGCTGCTGGGCATGCACATCAATCTCCTTGTAATAGTCATAGCAAACGCAAGATGGAGCAGGCCTCCAGCCGTGGCGCCGGTGCCGCAGAGCACAGCTGATGCAGCCCTCTGCAGGCGCAGGCGCGCACACTACTGCATGGCATGCATGTGGGGCAGCGCAAGCCCGCACCGGCCACCGCGCAGCGACGCACCTTCTAGCAGGGAGCATCGGCACTAGCCACAGCAGCAGCCTGGGCTAGGCCCTACACGACTCAGTGTGGGTGCAGCGGTCAGCACAGACTGGGGCAACAGGGCTGCTGATGGGCGTGGAGAGGCTACGGCAGATGGAGTGCAGCATTTTCATACGGCGGTCATGCGTATCCATCCACACTAACTCATACTTAGAGTGGCTAGCCATTGCGTGCCATCGCTGCGCAGCCTGTGGCCTCTGCTAGGGTTGCCACGGCCGGCGAGGAGCACACCCTAGGCAGCTGTGTGCCCCCAGTTGCAGCCGGACTACAGTTGTGCGGTGTCGGCCATGCTGTGCGTGCTGTGGTTCTGAGATCCCTGCAGGGTCGTCGGCCGCATGCGGCAGAGTGGCGTGCAGGAGTGCCGGCGGCCGCTGAGGCCGGGGGCGGGCTTGGGATGTATATACAACCCGGGGTTGCGGATGTATTGGTCAATTTCAGTGTGGGCCATGTGGCCTGCATGCGCCATGCGTCACTCACAACGTGCTCGCTATCGATACACATGAGATCTCAGCTGTCACAGAACAATAAACGAGCACGAACGGAAGCGCGGCCGCTGCCATGCATGCACGGCACACGCTTGAGTGCGTCAGCTAGCACCGTGATACCGACACGCTCGACACACGCCGAGCAGGCCAGATGACACGCAGGCTGCTGTGGCGGTCACAGCCCAATGCACTGGAAGTCAATTGCTGCTATACGCTGTGGTCTCAGGGCTGCGCATGGTTGTCAGAAGTGCAGCCATACATTGGCGTTACACATCCACAACAAGGTATACCCAGTCCACCGAACCATAAGCCGCTCTGCGCATCAGAGGTATCAACTGCATGGCGTGGAGAATGGTTGCGGTGTAATTATGTATGATTTCATTGCCGTGTACGATTACATTGCCGGTGTGCTTAGTGTTACACAGAGATAGGGCGGTGCTGTGGCCGATGCCCATTTGGGTTAGGCCCGATGCAAAAGCTGCTTCTTCTCTTGACGCCAGAGTCTCGGCGGTCCCGTGGGATGCGCTCGGTGGTGTCAACCATCACTGGCGTATGCCATGCATGCCCCGGGGTGCTCGTGCCACCCACAGCGCTGCTGGGCTCTGCGTCCCTCGCTCAGTGCAGCCTCTGACCCCAACCCCAACACCTGAAGACTGCAGGTACAGTCGGTTTGACAGCAGCTGCTAGCCCCCGTGTCCGGATGCCATGACCAGGCGGGGCATGCACCTGCGGGCCCCATCATGCGCAAAAAACAGCAGAGGGGCTTGCCCTGCACAGCTTTTGAGAGGTGTCAAGTGCTAAGTGACTAGTTATGGCTTGTGGTAAGTTACCTGCCGTAGCCGATTAGGCCATTGGCATTGCAGGGTGGTGTGTTGCTGGCGCCCCCCCTGCTGTCCTGCACGAAGGTAGCTGACCAACTGGCCACAACACATCACTGCGTAAGTGGCGCAGAGGGAAGTAGGCTCGTGGCACAGCACCAAGGGAGCCCATTGTGCAGTGATTGAAGGCAGACGCGGGAGTACAGCTATGGGTGATGTAAGGGGCAGCCTGAGGGCAGAGCTCAAAGATGTAAGGGGCAGAGCGGAAGGTGACTCACTCGAGAGCAAATTGAGCCCCTTGACCCTGCAACAACCACGAGGCCATGATGTAAACTGAGTCAATGTATTCCAGGCTTGGTGTTGGTTTTGAACTCTCCTCACCCAACCACAGGGTATAACTCTGTCCCATGACGCAATAACTCTGTTCCATGGCAATAACTCTGTTCCGGAGATGGTACATGACAAGATTACCTGCCAAGCTATCTTGTCTCCCAACTGACGCTGGTGCAATAGTCATGCTCATCAGTTGACTCTGCCTGATTTGTGATGCCTAGACAAGTATGATCTTGGTAAGCCTGCGAGTGTAGTCAAGCAGCCTGCTTTGGGCTCACATGCATGCCAGTGCATGGCTTCCAGGAGTGCACTAGGGGGGATGGCATGCACTCGAGTGCAGGCCATCCCCGATGGCCTGCCCACAACTGCATGGAGGTCTCAACACACTATACCCCACACGTTCGACTCAGAACCAAGGACAGCTCTCTTCAGGGATGATGGCATAATGCAGCGATGTCAACGCTCATGCAGAGCTGGGCTCTGTAGTACGATACGGGCCTCGAGGGTTGCACGTGTATGCCCTTGCACTGTCTGATTGGAGGCGATGTGTTGGTTTGGAGGCGATGTGTTGTTGGTGTGGGACTGCGGTGTTGCTTGCAGAACTGCTGTCCATCCACGCACCTCCAACCAGCCTTGGGCACCATGAGCCTGCATCATGGTAATCAAAATGACCATTAATGCATCCAACTGCCCTGAGTTGGTGACGCTGATATGGAGGTGCAGACAATTGGTGAGGTGCTCAGCTGCAGCCCAGACAGCTGAGAACCTTGCCAATCAGCTCCCACCACTCACACTGATGGGGCTCACAAATTCTTTTGCTGTCAGAAAATCGATGATCATGTTCAAATTTGGGCATTGTGGGACTGGTCGATGCGAGCTGATTGAGGTGGCCCCAATACGAAAGATAGCCCAGAAAGCCGGCACACACTGTTCCAATGCCTCAGCAACATGTTTCGAGCAGTGCAGGTTGTGGTTGGATGCAGAACTGCACCTGACACTCTGGTGGACTGTTGCTTATCAGGCATCAACATCCACCTTGCTGAGCATCCACACAGCCGACAGTGCAAGTGGTGTGCAAGGCTTGGCTTTGTCACAACCAGGCTGCAGGAAACGCATGAATTTGAATCTGGCACTTGCATCTCCACCGAGGGGGCCGGCGGCAGGTTCGATGTCGTTGTCTGACCCGCACCCAGAAAATGCAGCGGAGCACTCCATCGTTGAAGAAAATTCCATCATTTGTGCCACCAGGCTTTCCTTCGCTCTCGAGTACGACTTTTTTAAGATCAACACGGCACGTCTGAGATGCTCTGTTGCCCATTGTCTGTCATTTCTCAATTCGAACTAGCAGAAACAGTTGTGAATGTTGGAGGCAGCATGAGTGAAGGTTGGCTGTAGCTACGTTCATCGCAACACATTCAGCGGGAACCACATTAAATTCATCATATGTACATGGAACGTGATGCGACAACATCCACTGTACATTCACCACGTTCACTGTGGTTCAATCTTTGAATTGGTCTGTACATGGTCACACTCACCGATGATCCACAAAAGGTATTTAGGTGTGGGTGCAGTCATTGATGAACACTGAGTGAATCTCCTGTGCAAGTGAATTCATGTCCTTGGATGGATGTTCAGTCGATGTGGATGGTCATAACACCTTGAACATATGGATGGTCATAACACGAAAATATCCATGTATGCAGTGTGTAGGTGGACCAGATGTGAAATTTTTCCACTTGACGTGATGTGAATGCGGATGGAGCTCACAGGGGATGTGGCGGTGCGGTAGAAGCATTCACTGAAAGTTTCATCACATCCACTTTGATGTCACTCCCAACGTCTGAAAAACATTCAGCCCTGTACAGGTAGCATCATGCCTGTTTTCAGTCAACGACCTAAGGGTATAAGTAAATACACTCCCACTGCAGCTGGCATTAACTTTTGATACAAGGGTAATTCTGTATCCAAGGGAGCATGCTGGTACGTTCATAGTGGATGTGACAAGGCAGTTGCGACGTTCATCACACCACCAGCCATCATCAACATACACGTTTGCTGCAGTCCAGCTGCACTATGAGGCATCTTGACTGGCCGTGATAATGCTGGTGAGGGCTGCGCTTGCAAGATGTCACACAACGTATTCGAGCAGCTACAGCGCACTGCAGCGCTCTCGTCAAGGTTGGTGCGGATGCGCTCATTCAAGAACACATCCGACAAGCTCATAAAGTTGCACTCACTAACATTTCAGATGTCGAAGTAAAGCCTGGTCCTCCAGCAATGTTTACGGTGGCTGCGACAGCGCACAGAGCACGCACGGATCAACTATATTACGGCACACACCGATGCAGATGCTATACAATTTAGACGACAGGTACTAGTATTTAACATATGACGGTGGTGTGATTGGCAAAACTTGCGTTGACCCACGTCTGCGATGTCTGGTCAAGTTGCAGGATGAACAACGATGCGTGACGATTGCATACGCATAGCGAACGCAAAGCACTCAGCCTGCACACGTAAATATATGTTGCTCTATTCACATGCGGTCTGCATCAAACAATAGATAAGTCCTTTGTGTCACTAGCGCGCTTGACACTAGCGCGCTTGACACCAGCGCGCTTGACACCAGCGCGCTTGACACTCGAACGTGCAACTACGACTCGGAGAGCCTGAGTCCACACCAACACACAGACATACCCTTTACCTCGACCTTTCCATCAGCGAGCCAGACTGGATGAGCGGACTTGCGGCAAGGCTGCAAGCTGAGCGGATTCTGTGACAGAGCATCGAGTTGCAAGAGTTGCGCGCAGTTTCAGTGACATCGCTGCCCTGTCTCAACAAAACACACAGGCCAAAGCATTTACCAAATGAAGAGGATACAAATGCACTGAGTACACTGCACAGCTATGCATTCGCATCTGGAGTAAGACATGGATGCATCGGCCAAGGACATTCGGGTTGCCGGTCTGATGGTCACGTCTGGCTGGCAACAGGGAAAAGTACTTTACAAACACAACACAGTGTGCAATGATACGTGCCTGCCGGCTGCAATGGCTATATACGAACAGCTGTCACACTGGTGTAATAACGCAAGCGTGCACAAGCGCGCATGCACAGCGATGCAAGTCCCTCTAGACACTTCCGAAGCCAAAAGTGTATACGGCAACGTTTGGTGTATGATCTGTGAATGGATGTGGCTCTGCAAGTAGAGAGGAATTTTAACCGCATTCACAACTAGCACAAAACAGATACAGTCACACTCTGTGTCCATCCAAAGGTAACTAACAGTTTTCCAGCGATTTGGATGTTTGTGATATGTAGCCCACATTCAACTTTGGTGCTGACACCACATACATCGAACATTCACTGGACCCAGTCATCACTACATTCATGCACATTGGCCAGACATTCATGCTAAACATCACATTCATTGCTATGCAATGAGCATTGTTGAATATCTGATGAATGCACCCATTTCATCCAAAGTCGCGTTCATTTGACATACAGCTGTACTTATTTCGTTCATTCCCTCAAAGATGGGCATTCATGCAATATTCATTGGGGGTTTACCAATGGTTCACAAATCATTATTGTCAGTGAATTCCTCTGCATTCTGACAGCCGCAGGTTGCACATTCCAGATCATGTTGTGCGTCCATGCCTCTATCAAAGGACAAAAATCAGGGATGGAAATAAATGATGTGCAGGGACTTCAGCGTCAACATGTGAGTGGCCCATAGTTTGTGTGCGATGGTTTGCACCTCCAGCCAGTAAGCAGCTTGGCCTATGATGCTCAAGTTTTCTGGACCCACGGTGTCACTCGATTTGCCATGGTGTGAGGCTGTTGTTGGTCTTCTGTTCCGATTAATGCGTGTGTTGGCCAATGATTTTGCAATAACAACGACTTTGCAATAACCTACCATCAACTTGTGCAGGCACCAGTGAGTGGGGCAGGTGCTCCATTGGCCATGGGCGTCAGGGAATTCGCTCCTCTGTGGGCATATTGACAGGTGTTTCCCTTTGCGTTCACTTGGTGGCCATATGAATGCAGCAGCTGGTGTACATTCCCTGCTTTCCAAAGGTTGCTAGGCCCCCATTGGGACAATGCGACGTTTTTAAGCGACCCTTGCATGCCTGTGAAAGCCCAGCTTGGGAGTTCGATATGAAAACAGTCACCCTGGACCGCGAAATCCATCCGCTTGAATGGTAGCAGATGCACAAGACGGCTACTTGGTCCATTTGTCCATGGCACATGAAATTGTCTGTAACAGACACCTGACTGTTCAACTCCAGTTCTAACGGCTGAGGTCATCGATCTGGCACGAAATGGCATGTACTTACATCTACGTGTGCAAAGTGGACTGAAGCATTGCATGGGTATGGTTCACTTGTGGCAGCCCAGCTTCGTTTTGGCCTTTGCATAACAGAGGCAACCAAAACTGGCAAACAGGCAAACAAAACTGCACGCAATTGCTTGTACATCAGCATCAGAGTTTGGACCAACTTGAGGCATCAGGCTTATGTCAAAGACCACCAAGCAAGGTGTTGGGGTCACCATGAGATCATGAGAGCTAGCCTACAAGTTACAGCTGCAGGATTGTGACCCTCAGCATATAATTTTGGCAATGGTGGCATGGGCACATGAAGCAGGGCCTGTCGGCTTCAGTGGAATATGCCCACCTGAGAGAACAACACCGTCTACAACGAGCACGGCGACTCCGGACACATCGTGATCGGCTCCACTGAATGTCTGGAACATCAGTAGCTTGGTCCGGACGCATACTAGGTTGCATAAAACATGAACGGACATGCTGCGAAACACACGCAAACCTCAAACCCGCCTACTTGCCCGTGGTCACCAGTAGACAGGACTGAATCGTCACGGATGCGTGCCCGCTGTAGATTTTGGTGGGCCGATTGTCTGCAGCTCGAAGGAACCCGGACCTTGAAAACAGTGTTGACTGTCATCACCCGCCTGCCCATCCTCACCTGGCCATGGGTTGAGCTGTCTTCCGCCAGCCGCGACCATCATTCATTGTCAGTCGCAGTATGAACGGCCACACGCAGACATTTCGCATCTGGATTTCTCCCGCGGCCATGTTCCTGCGCGGTGTAGCACCTGGCTACGATTGCGTGGTTCATGACACCCACGGTGATGTTACAACTGCGCAAACAATGATTGTGATGCGAGCCCGACCTGCGCTTATTCGCAAAGGTTTTTTAGCTGTGGCAGATCGAAATTGTGACGGGCAACACGCGACATCAAGCGGACAGTGAACTTCGCTATATATCGCGGGCTGTACAGCAAAAAGTTTTCGCGTTTCTCACGTTTTCGCGGCCTCACCATCCTGGCCGGGTCCGGCTTGTGGCTTTCCGCAGAATTCATTAAGTGAGCACATGTGGTCGTCACAGATCCTACAAGCATTTCGGTTGCATGCATGAATCCAGAAGGATCTTGACGCAACTTCCGTGTGTTCGATGGAGTCGAGGATCCGGCCCGACAGGCCAAGCTTTTGGTCTCCCTGTGGCCAAAGCAACTGCCTTTGGCACGAGCAATGCAGCAAAGGGTCGACAGGGTGAAGTATGCAGTGTTGGCAAGCATGATGCCAAGGCCGCACAGCCATCCTGCGCCGTTCTGGATTCGGATGGACCTGCCCGGTGCCCAATGGACCTGGATCTTGCCAAATATAATCAAACAGTAAGATTGCAAGCAGGCAGAGCTCCTGCTGACAGCGCTGTTCATGTGTGAGAATCCTGCGCACGTACTCCCCTCGTGATACGCCGATAATCTGCCACCGCCAGTCTTCCTTGGTCGCATGCGCAAGCACTTCCACTGCGTGCACGCGGACTCCTCAGATCCCGCTAGCCCCCCCACCTCACTGTGATAGCTATATATTCTGGGAAAACACATAGATGTTTCACCTGCCCATGGCCATACGATGGACCGGTCGCCGATGTGATGACGAGCCCATGCGACAGGGCCTTGAAGGGCCAGCCTCATGACTCTGAGTCAGTCACGAGCCCTCATGAGGCCTCACGGAGCATCATCTGCCGGATTTCATGCATAGGCAACGAATGCACAGCCACGACTATCTAAGCGTATGCCGCGGCAGCTGCCAACTGCCCTTTTCAGACGTTCAATACAGCTTCGAATTGCCTGAGATCCTCGAGCGCATCATGATGCTAACTGTGCACCATATATCGTCCGATCGTGTCAGCCTGCACATTTCAGAGATGCACATGTGAATACTCTACAACGTTCAGAATCACTTTCGTGCGTTCCGTGAGCGACCAGGCGGGACCCGGCGGATTGTGCACGCGACATACACGAATCGGACTTCACTGCAGCTGCCGTGCGCATGGCGGCTTAGCATCTGTGGCTGATGCTGTGGCTGAGGTGCTGCTCGAGTTATCACTTGCACTGATGTCATGTGGTATGCGTTCGGCTCGTTCGAAAGACAGACATATGCTTGCGTGCTCAGATTACACGGTGGCATGCTCAGTGGTCTGCGCGCACAGCATGTGTACAGAACTACACATCTGACACAGCTGCCGGGCTCTTGCTTTCATCTCCGTGTAACACATCTGACACATCAGCAAACCACAACTTGAACGGCATCGAGATTACACAACCCTGTCGGCGGCGAGGCCTCGCACAGTCCCACCCGGCGCACGCGGAGCATGTGAACACACGCCAGAGTGCGCCGTCCAAGGGTGTCAACTTGGATCAAGTGCCCGTGCCAGTCCCCGGTAGCATGCACCAGAGCATAAGAGCATGAAAGCAAGGCATGCTGTCTCACATACTGGCCGGTAACAATGCATGCAGGCCACACCTCTGCAACATGCGCACGCGTGCGTGCAAGTGTGACAGAGTCAACGCTGACGATGATAACTGCGGCACGCCAGGCAGGCTAGGTTGCGATGGCTGGTGGTCATGCGATTCGGCAAACATGGATACACACGGGGCCCCTCGCGCGCGGGAGCCCTGATTAGCACAGACTGACGCGTCCCCAACTGTCGCGCTTCGCAGGTCGATTTTTGATTGCCCTGGGACGGGGAGTTAAACCCTTGCTCGACTGCCGCATGCCGACGGTATCGGAAAGAGGGCAGTTCCGAAGAATACCATTTCGACCAATATCCTCAACGAGCATGCATGTCTGCAACACCGTCACCGTTCAAGGAGGCCGCTCTGGCATCTGGCCTATGACTTGTGGCTGTCATGCCATGGCCACCGTGCACTGGCCGAAACTAGTCACGGTAGCCTGTGTTAGTCCTGTAACCAGCAGCATCCAGTGTATCTTCTACCTCATTGATAGTACACACCGCCGGCGTTGCCTGGTCTGTTGCCTCGGCGCTGCTGAGTCCTAGATCTATCACTGTGTAACACACCGCCGGCGTAGGGCCGCATGCATGCGCCACGAATATTGGGCTCGCTCCAACATGGTCGAATTTCAGCTGTCCATGAATCCGTTCGCAGCCACCGCATGAACGGAACTTGCTAACAGTCCACGCGTTCCGGTGAGCCTGCGACATGCTTGCACAAGACCGACAGAGTGGATTTCCTTTGTTACTGGTTTGCAATGATGGCCATGCGGCAATGTTGAGTTGTTCACTTGCGCCTTGTGACATCCTTTCCCTGAATTCTTTTTCGTGAGCACCACGACGGATGTACTTGTGGTCGCAAAGCCGTCCGTGACATCCCCAATTTTACTTCAGTCAAGTTGGATTATGATGGTGGAATCTGTGATGACTGTTTGAAGTCGTGAAGCCGGCAGGACTATCCTGCGTCCGGCAGAGCGTGAGAGCAGATGGGGAATTCTTGCACTAAGGGATCCAGAACCCTCGAATTTGACACCCAGGTCTTTGACAAAAGCTGGTTCTCAAAGTGCTTGCAGCACGATCTCTTGGCTGCAAAGTACACGAACGTGAGGTGTGTCAATGTAATCGATGGGTGCACGGTGCGTCTCTCATGCTTCTTAGCTTGCGTGTACCAGCACACCTGATAGAACTTGGTGGCATCTCATGGATCTGTTCGTAGTCATTGGTTGTCGCATCGTGCTCGGCCACTTGTGCCTAGTTATGAACACGGCGACGTCGTTCAACCATTGTTGGCTGCAACCAACATGCGGCTTTGCCAGATCCTAATGCGTGTTTCAAAGCTTCATGGACCGCTACCTGGTATCCAACGTAATTGAGTCTGTGAATCTGTGACCAGGCGTCGTTGCGGACAGCTGGTGACCCACACGTGCTCCGCACCTGCACAGGTTCACACTATTTGTTAGCGCAATAGGCTACACCAACTGTATTGATGTCGGAGCTTTGGCTTGGTATTTGTTGTCCATGGTCTCCCTTGCTGCGTCGCATTTGTTGTCCATGGTCTCCCTTGCTGCGTCGCGTGCTGCCTGCGGACAGTCGTCTGCGCGCGTAGAGGAAGGCATGCGTTTCGTTTCATCTTTCCGTGGCATAGTCCGTGTTGCCGTGTGGTCTGATGTGACGATACTGTCGCTACTGGATGCTTACTGCGCGGTATTCAGACAGTCGCGGTGAACGTGTACATTCTTTGCAGACGGCGATCGCCCGGCGAAACTCAACCGAAGGTCCTTCCCGCAAGGTATTTATCAAGTGTCACATCAACGTGTCCGCCGTGAGATTCGATTCGGATCGTGCCAGGCTGGAGGTGGATCTCCTCAACAGGCTTAGCCATGATGCAATTCTGTCACCACATCTGCCGCGCCTTGAGCGCACGACCTGGCTGGACTCAAATGCACAGAATTCACGCAGTGAAGCCATTACCGAGTCTCGTTCAGGTGGGCATGGGAAAATTAGCGCTGCGGCAGGCCAGGCTAGTTCACATATTCTCATGCTCGAGTTCGAGCGCAGCTCTGGCAACCTGCTCGCACAGCAGGTCGAGGAGGAGGTGCGCTTCCACTGCACGCGGCCATGTGTGCAGTAATATTTTATTATGCTGCGCTTGCATCAACCCAGCCGGGTCGCTCCAACTTGACGTATATGATTTTCGCGATGGTTGCACCCGGTCATCGTGGTGGTCTCTGAATGCAGAAGCTGAGGGTCTCAGAACGCCAGGCAGCCGAGATGGCAGCCCAGCTCCTCCGGATCATCAGGGCTCTCCATGGGCACCAGCTGTGCCACGGTCGAATCGGCGGGTCATCAATTGTGCTCACATCTGCCCCACCAACCCCACATCGGAAGTCCCCGCCATCCAAAGGCATGCCCCTCGAGCCACTGCCAACCACATCGGCCCCGCTTGCCTGTGTCTCGTCCCTCAGCCCACCAACATCCGGCCTCTCTACCACAGAAGATAGCGATGTCGAGTCAGAGGACTGCATGTCCTCCTGGCTTCTGCCGGGCTATCCTCAAGCAGCAGACCCATCCGATGCTCGTGTGGCGAAAGGGGTGGACTGTAGGCCCGGCTCTCCGAGCGAGCGGCTGATGCAGGCATCCCACGCCAGTACCCGCACACCCCCCCGACGGTGCGAGGGTGGTGCGGTGTCTGTCGGCACACCCGTCGGTGAGGGCCGGGATCGTCGCTGCACCTGGCGCCAGTCCGCCGCCCGCCATGCGCGTAACAATGGCTCCAACACTGTCGCCCGGAACACATTGAGCGTCAACGAGACATTCGAGGGCCTCGCGTCGCCCAGCACACTCAGCGCGGTGAGCACACGCATGGTCATCCCTATGCGTTCCATGCGCTGCGAGCTCGAGCAGTTGTCGGCGCGCAGCGACAGCCTCGCCTCACTGACGCGGTCACTGGAGGTGCCGGGCCACGCAGGGTGGACGGCCGGCGTCGGGCGGCCGGTGCCGCGCCGTCCTGACGTGCGGCTGCCGGGTGGCCCGGTGGCTGAAGGGGCCGATGGAGGTCTTGGGGGCGACGCCAGCGACTCGATCGGTTGGGACGCACAGGTATCCGACATCATCGACCAGCAGCTGGAGATGTTCGCCCCTGCATCCAATGTTCTTGGGCTGATGCCGTCGATCGCGAACGAACCGAGCATGTACAAGGCGGCCGCCTCCGCGTTTGACATCGGCAGTGATGCCGGGTCGCCGAAGCGCGCGGCTGGTGGCGGCAACAACAGTGATGAGCTGATGAACACGCGGTGGTCGTTCGAGGCTGAGGCACCGCCGCCGCCGGATGCTGCGGAGGTCGCGCGGGTGTTCGGGGACGCCCCCCCAGCCAAGGAAAAGGATGCCGTGCGGCCGCCGCTGCCGGCAGTGCGGACGACAAGCCGCGCCAGCAGCAGCCGGCCAGCGCCGACGGCGCGCGCGCCCAAGCCGCCGCAGTCGGCAGATGAGCGGCGGCAGCTGTTCGACGCGGCGATGGCGGCTGGCGCGGAGAAGTTCGCCGGGGCGTATGGCAAGCAGGCGCCGCCGACTGGCTGCTCCTCCTGTGCACAGCTGGGGAAGGTGTGCCCAGACTGCCAGCTGCGGGGAGCCAACCGGAGGCTTGCACGGCGCCGAGACGCACAGGCGCAGCCGGGCCCGGCCGATGCGGGCAAGCGGCGGCGGACGAAACCTCGCAGCGGCGGCAACGGCGGCGAAGCACGGCGCGAAGCCGCGGCGCCGGTGTCGGCCGCGTCGGACGTGCACGTGCTTCTGCACTTGCACGGCGTGTCGGACATGCCAGCTGGCGGCGGCCCGCGGCTGTTTGCCGTGCATAAGGACATCTCGGCGGCCGGGGCGGCGCTGCTGCTGGCGGTCACGGGCGAGGATGCGGAGGTGTACCACCTGCAGCGTACGCTGGAGATGCACCGGCCGCTGAGTCGCGACCTGGCGTGGACGATGATGAGCGCCGACGCACGCGATTTTGTGGAGAGCCTGATCGGCGAGCGCATCACCCTCGACGAAGCCCTCCGAGTGCGCGTCCGCCTGCATGCTCACATCTGCGTGCCTTGCCGGGACCCTTCACCAGATTCAAACATGCGTGCGTGATTGCGATCGTCGCGCTCGTGCATGCCAGCCTCTGTGTTGCCTCCGAAGCATGTTGGTGGAGCTCATGCATGGCACCTCGTACGCGCATGTTGCACCTGACCTGGTCGGCAACCCAAGGACAGCGGCACTGGCATGCAGCACCCATGGATGCAGCAGCACCAGCGCCGCACCGAAAAGGCGCAGGCCCGGCGGGCAAGGCGGCAGTCAGATAAGCAGGCGCCCGCAGCGTATGCGCAGCGGGTCGCCGTTCTGGAGCCCAAGCTCAAGAGCGCGCAGCGCAAGTCACCCCTCTCCGCCACCTCCTCCATGGCGCACCCCTCCTCCCCTCTCACCATCCAGCCCGTGCGCAAGCCCTCCGCCTCCGGCCCAGGCTCCCCCCGGCTGCCGCGCCGCGACTCTGGCGCCTCGATCGCGCCCTCCCGCAACCCCTCCCAGCAGCACCTCCCCCGCAACGCCTCCCAGGGTTCCCTCAGCCAGCAGCCCTCCCAGCCGCCGCTCTCGCGCAACGGCTCGCACGGGAACCTTGTGGCCGAATCCTCGGGCACATCTGCGCGCGTCCGCCGCGGCGACTCTATGTCTCTGATCGCGCCGCACCGCTCCGGCTCCGGCGCTGCCCCAACGCCACCGCGCGTGCCGTCCGACGCCAGCATCGCCGGCCCCGCCCTCGCACACCGCATCACAGAGGAGCGCGTCGACGAGAGCGGCAAGAAGCACGTCGTCACCAAGTTTGTGCTGCCGCCGCGTGCCCCTTCGAATGCCGCACAGCAGCTCGCTCCGGCATCGGACGGCGGCGGCGGCGCCGCGACAACGACAACAACGGCGACGCCTGCGCGCAGCCCGGAGCAGACCGTGTCCGCGGCAGACTTGAGCAGCGACCTATTTTCCGGCGTAGCCAGCGCCGAGTCGTCCGCTGGGCTGCTCAGTCAGCCCCTGCTGGGCCATGGTGAGCGGTCCAGCATGCTGGTGATGCCCAGCATGCAGATCGCGTGATGCGCGTACATGCGGTTTTACCTCTCTTGTTTGTGACCCTGAGCCGCGGCGGCGGGCTCCGGTGGTGGCCTGGCCGCTGTGTGTGCTGGGGTAGTCACGCCTAGCATGGACTGCTGGGTGCGACACGGTGTGGTTTGTTGGTTCGGTGGGCTGCACTGCTCCTGTGTGTACATCATAACGCCTGCCAGGTGATAGGCCTGGCAGCACTTGCTGGCCCTGTATGCGAAGCTGCCATGGTGGTGGCTGCCTCCGGCCCCGCGCATGTGCGGAGTGCATGCGCGGGGTGTGTGTTCGTGAGCGCGCCACCACCTGATATGTTACAGGGCCATGTGAAATAATCGGCATGTCCCGGCTGGGCGATTTGCTGGGACGGTGTGGGGGAGAGTTTTGTTCGGCTGGTGCGCACTGACAACTTTTGCGCTTCTGGCGGCTGTGATGGGAACAATGGTAGACGCCTGATGATGGGACGCAGGAACGCGCTGGATGGGGATGTAGGGCAGTTGACTGTGGGTGGTGTCAGAACAGTGGTGGTGCGTGAGTGGGTGTAGAGCCAGTTTCCACATGTATGTGGACGCATACATGCATGTATGTGCACATGTAGACACAGCACACAGCACAGCCAGCAGCTCCTACGTCTAGCATAGGTGGCAGCTGCTATGTCCGTGTGCACGGGTGGGATAGTAGGGCAGATAAACAGCCAGGATGGAGTGTTCGCGACTCCGGCCCAGGCGAACCATGGCCATTGCAAGGCCTTGCGAGACTCAGGTTGTCTCGTTGACACATGTAACGAGGGGTTGACACATGTAACGAGGGCGCGGTGCACACCAGCTTCTTTGCATGCTTTCGACTGTGTGATTTTCGTGTTACACAGCGACTGTGATTTTCGTGTGGGGTTTTGCATGCACACATGCAATGTGACTGGCACATATGGTGAGGCTGAGGCTGGCACGGCCCTGCACGGCTCCTGACTGGTGTCTGGTGCAGTGGAGTCTATGGCAGAGGTATACGAGCAACCCCCCCTCCAGGCTTGCTTACAGGATGGCTCTGCTTCAATGATGACCATGGCTTCTAACCGGGGTAGCTCACCGGTGATCTCGGCGATGCCGCGCATGCGGTGCAGCTGCTACATGTGTGTTACACAGTGATAGATCTAGGACTCAGCAGCGCCGAGGCAACAGACCAGGCAACAAGCAAACAGACAGACCGGCCGCCGCAAGCACTAAGGCCACACGCCGCACGAGCAAATGCCAGAATAAACAAACGCCATCGCGAAAGCAGACACGCACACCACGCAGTACCACGCAGGCCACGCGCACACCAAACACACAGCCAGCACTCGCCGGGCCCACAAGCGGTCGTCGACGCGACACTAGCAGTCTGCACGGGCTACATGTGTGCGCTGTGCATGGTAGAAGCGGTGGGTTTGCATGTACCTCTACATGCATACATTTTTTATTCGGGCACATCAGTCACGAGGTGGGCTGAGGCAAGCCAGCCACATTTGCGGAATTCCGAATCCGGCTGTACGGGCAGTAACGGAATCGTCTGTCTGCCCGATACGCCTACCAGGCAACGGTCCTTCAGGAACCGGTGTTACCGATTGCTTTGACATGGGCTCCTGCAGCGGGCAAGTGTGTGTCGCTCGGGCTCATGCGTGCGTCGTGCCGACATGGCCTCAACTCCGATCGCGAGTGAGGCATCGCAACATGCGCATGTTGACTTGCGTGTGAACGATCGCCCTGCGGCAGTTTGTGATGCTGATTGCTAATCATTAACACTGCACCCGGATCATCAGCAGCACTCTCGTAACTCTCAGGACTTCTGACTCCACGACCGCGAGGCCTCGGCGCCGGTCAGCATGAGCGCTGCACTTCCCGCGCCGGCAGCCCTGCTTCGGGATTGCGTGCATATATGCTCAAAGGGGCCGCTGGTTGACCCTGAGCCGCGCGCCACACGAAGGCACGGCTTATCTTGAATGTGCATGGATCCTACATCGTGTACTTTTTGGCCCGTTGCGCGTGTTGTCGACACTGGTGCGTGGGATCTTCCGGATCCGACCGTCAGAGTCTGCCTGATCAGGCCTGACAAGATGTTTGTCCCTTCAAACAAATGTGCACCGTGACATGAGCACTTCTCGATGCATGTGCATGAATTTATCCTGCGCTCGAGCGCCAGCTGGCAGTGGCCTCCAGGCCTCCATGGCCTCAACCTGACGCTCGGCGCCCGTCGAGCGAACAAAGAGTCGAGCAAAGAGCCTGACAGGGCTCACAGCACAGCAGTCTGACACTTGCTGCAACCTGTAGAGTCATCTTTCTACCACAGTCGACAGTGCACCACATGATGCCCGTTTCTGGGGATATTGCTCCCTTTTCCAGAGACATGAGCCACAATTATAGGGTTCATGTGGCATGCCCCTAATGACACCATGATGCCATACACAACATTAGGCTTAGATAGATCCCCTCCTCATGCAACCTGGCCATCTCAGCTCGTGCAACGTCCATGTCTCTGCACTGCCAGCTGGGCAGCTCAGGATGGCGGCAGTATCAGCAAACGAGTGCACAAGAAACTCCTGCCACATTTGATCCCTGCTTGGATCTGGTGCCTGGTGTACTCTATTCGACCCCTCGAACGCTGGCATGGCTCAGCTCGATCTTGCACAACTGTGGATGTGGTAAGCACTGCAGCTGGACAGGTGAGAGGCTGCACCTTGTTGGGGGGGCACACTTAGAGAGCAGAAGCTGGTACTGGCTGTGGTTGCTGCAGTGGTTTGCAAGTGGATAGGGATTCACCCTTCCAGCCTCGGGTGAATTCTGTACTGATGTGAACAATTCCATGCGATGCAGATGTTGGCCCTGCCATGAATGGGCTGGACAACAGTTGAGCTTGATCAAGGTGCACGCCTGCAGGCACCATCACGGCATAGCTTTCTGTTGATTTCATGTATGAATCATGTTCGATTCTACTTGAGCAGAAGAGCACATCTGATTATACTGAGCCTGGTTGCTGCCCCAGCTGGAGCTCCACGGAGCCCAGCCTTGCCAGGTTGCACGCACACATTGTCGTCACACACAGTCACAGCCAGCAGCAGCCTCCCCCAGTACTCAACATTATATACATTACACATCTGTAACGTATCTCGTTGAGTATCCAGCCACAGCCACAGCCGTTAGACCGCTGTAGACCGCTGTATAGGTTTAAAACTTGAAAGCCGCCGCGGATCCTACTGTCCTAGACGTTGCAGCGGCCTGTTGTCATTGCACGGATTTCCAAACTACCTCAGGCATGTGCCTGAACAGTGGAGCATCCATCCGCAGAATCAGTAGCTTCAGGTGTCAAGGGCAAGGGATACCAAGGGATACGCTGGACCATTGACCGGTACGAATTGAGACTTATCACCACTTGGAAGCAAGTCAGTACCATCAGGATACCATGTGTGTGCTGGTGGATACAGAGGTTTGCATTCAATTCAATCGAGTCGCCGATGGCAGCCCATGCAGCTTCTAGTGCAGTGTGTTAGCAGTTGCTGATTGATTAGTGAATTCACCACTAGTCGCCTAGGAAAAGGGGCTTGAATCCCGTGCTCAGGCTGGGTGAAACACGACTGCATAGGGCAGTGCAGCCACCACAGCTGCTGCACTCGTCAGTGACCTGCTGTGTTGCCCTTTTGCCACATGGCATACCTGGCAATGTAACATGCCACCAAGGTCTGACACTTGGTGGCAGCCCGGACCACAGAATAGGTCCATGATTGTGATGGAGAATAAGATCCGTTACAGAGAATAGGGCTGTGTTGCCATTGCAGCAGCTCCCATCATGTTAACAGCCACAGCAGGGAACACTGCTGCCCTTTGTAGCGCCTGCTGTCCTTGAAGAAGCTTTCAAACCGACCTCACGTACATCCAAATAGCGCAGCAGTGGCGCATCCATGTACAGAGATGGTAGACAAGGGTGTTCAGAAATTCAGTGAAGCGCCTAGTTATGTCAAACAAAACTTGTCAAATATTACTATAGATATAAACTGTTGTTAGCGCACGGAGGAGGGTGTATGTGATATGGTCATACCACCAAGAAAACAGGCGATCCCATCAGAACTTGCAACTGAAGCCTGGTTGGGCAGGATCTGTAATGGGCTGAGTGATCTCCTGGGAATCCCCTGTGCCGTATCGCTGTTGACAAGTACAGCCCTTCCAGTCACCTTTGTAGTGTGACACGGAGATGAACGCAATAGCCCGGCAGCGAGGGCAACAGCAGGAAAGTAGACGGCCAAAACCCCCGCCAAAACACCTTTGGAGTGTACATTGAAGCAACAGGTTCCTCTCCCCCGCACCGAGAAGGAGTCCGTAGGGAAATGCCGAAGGCCAGCTGCACTTTGGTTGTAGAAATTGCAAAGGGGCTCAGTTTACACGGCCCCACATGCTTGTCCCCTAACTGTTTTGCAGCTGACTGCACTCGTTGCAGACGATGAGCCCGGCGTACCTACCCCCTTGCTCCGCCCTTTCCACTGCTGTCTCCCACACCCGCACCCGCACCCGCACACGTTTACCGCGACCACCACAGGCTGCGTTGCATGCATGAATGTTAGACGGGCTCCACAAGGAGGTGTGCCGCCTACTAAACTTGAGTGGCCAGAGCCAGCATGGCACCAGTGCCAGAGCGCTGCTGCGCTCCGGTGTTGATCTCCGTGGAACATGAGAGCAAGGGTCAGCTAGAGTGCTTACCTGCTGTTGGCCTCACTGCTGTGCTGCCCCACTGATCTCCCGTACAGCACTGGTGTGGCAGTGAGTACAACTACTGATCTGTCCGTGGCTGTCAATCATGCAAAAGTCTTTCTGTTATAATGACAGAGCATGTGTCTGGGCAAAAGAGCGGTTAGGGGCTCCGGAAATGCATTAGCTGTGTTGCACAGATACTATTGCAGCTGGATTGAGCCGGATTGAGCACTGACCTTGGCCAGCAACCAGCTGTGAAGAGTGTGAGGAGTGTGACACTTGGCCAACGTTACGTTGTGCTAGCTAAGCATATGTGTTGCACAGCCTTCTGCCACATGCCCACAGGTGTTGATCAGTTGTGCTCACTAGCTGACGGGCATGCACGTGTGGGCACTGTATGCACTCTTACATCGGGGGGCTCCGAGCCAGTGCACCAAGCGAATGTACAACTGCATTCTAGACTCACATGCTACCCAGCAGATGCAAGCCAGCACTGTATGCATGCCTGTGGCCAGCTGTAAAGAAAAAAAAACGCACACTCACAAAGAACGCACTCTCACAAAAACCATACACTCACAAAAAACGTACACGTTGCGTTCATCTCCGTGTAACACTCACAGGACAGCATCTAACTCACAGGACAGCATCTACAAGTGTCACACGGAGATCAATCAACGCTGGAGCCCAGCAGCAAGGGAAATATTGGGGGTCACAGTCAGATGCTTCCTGCCAGTGGCGTCCTCTGGTCCCACTGCGTGACCATGTCATGCGGTCTTGCACATTGTTAGTGGTCTAGATCTCTGCAGTTGCAGCCCCGGTTTGACAACAACTTCCTGTATACGGGTTGACATGATGGCACTGACATCCCGCTGTCCATGTGGAACTACGCTCGGCCCCACAAGTTGAGCAGGTGTGATCATGATGCGGCTCCGGCGGCATCAGCCGTTGCAACGCGTTGCTCATCGAACCATTTGAGCGCTCGAGCGACCAATTGCAATGTAGTGGTCACTCGGCTCGCTTATGGCATGCAATATGGTTGTGCGGTTGAAAATCATCCGCCATGGCACGCCACGACGCATATCTCTGAAATACACGCTGCGCGTCGTGCATCACAGTGGCCAAGGCAAAACCGTTTTAGCCAGAGATTCGCTCAGTGACGCTCACTCCCTCAGGCGCAGCGTTTGATCATGACGGAATGGGTCCGACACCCGTCCAAGGCCTAGGGTAGGCAGTGAGGGCACCACTGTAGTATACTTCCGTATCCGAGCACAACAACCAATACTAAAACCGTGTGAAGCAGCAGCCTGATCATGAGAAAAATATCAGCATTGGACTGCATGTACAGTCAAACCGTGTGTGCACGCAGCTGCGGCCATGTACGTGTGTGCACTTCTCTGCATGCCTCCGGAGAACCCGGACTCGGAAGACCCTTCACGATCGAACCCCTCGCCGCGCATGCCATCTGCTCCAGCCGTTCTATAGAACTGTCACAACGCCGTCGCACGCGGCACAACCCCTTGCGTGAAGCCATTGTCAGGGCTTCGCATGGCGATGAACGGGCGTATCTGAGCTCCCGATATGTCATATCGCGATGCAATGCAGGCCAGCTGCATCCACTGTGGCATGGCGGCACGCAGCAGCGGGGGGCGATATGGAGCTACAGTGTAACCAGCCTTCCTGTGTCACAACAGGATCGCAGCTTTGGCATCACAGCGGACTTGTGCCACAGTGGCTGCCTTCACTCTGACCCATGCATGAAACGCACCCCCATGCAGGACCAACATGCAGGTTGCATGCCACTGTGGCTGCGCCTCATTACACGCAAACCAAACACGGTGCTATCTCACTCTACCAGTACACCACCACATCGCCTCTGTCCATCAGCACACAACGCCCTCCAGCACCGCATGGGTGGGGCCCCACCAGGCCGCAACGCCGCAACACTGCAGTGCCACCCCACCCCCGCAAACACAATTACCCCAAACCACCGCAGCAGCCGAGCCGCGCGGCCGCCCCTCGCAAGCCCTCGCCAGCCTACCAACCCAGACATGCACGCAGCACAGCATCTCAACCAACACGGCAGCACAGCATGCACAGCACGCGGTCTCTGTCCAGGCCTCACCCGCTCGGGCGGTGGAGCTCACGCAGTGGCAACGGTGGAGCGGAACTCGGTGCGCGCACCGCCGACGCCGACGCCGGTGTCCTCGTCATCGCCGCCGACGGAGATGTCCACAGGGGGCCGCATCTCGGAGCAGGTGGCCATCGCCGTGTGCACGGCCTCATCGAGGAACGAGTTGAAGGGCTCGAGGTCGACCTCACCGGCATCGTACGCTGTGTACGCCTGCACGCATGCTGCCCATCAGCACAGCACACAGCACAGCACGCAGCACAGCCTTGCGCGTGGGATGCAAGATGCATGTGTGGGAGTGGCATGCACGCATGGCAGCTGCAGCTGGTACACGCATGCATGAGTTGATCCCTATCCGGACAGCACCCCTGATGAGCAATACAACACGACCGTGCGGCGAGAGCATCTGTGATGATGCATGATGCATGATGCTGCATCACTTGTGCCACATGTGTGGGCGGTTGAGCACACCGGATGGTCCCGCCGGCGCCGGCGTTCTCAAGCTGGCACACGCAGCCAGCGCAGTGACTGCGAATGTGGCACATGCACACATGACAGCTGACGGCCTCTGCTCAACGCTGCCAGGTGCAAGGATGGGGATTTGGGGGGGGGGGGGGATGGTGCGTTGGTGGGGCTTACCTGCTGGTCGAAGATATAGTCAAAGCGGGGCGCCCACTTGCGCGCGCCGAGGCGGGCGGTGTAGCTGCAGTTGTCGACCATGAAGGCCACGCCTCGCGCATGCATGTACGGGTTGAGCGAGTCGACAGCCTCGATGATGGACTCGTTGCAGATCTCGCTCCAGGGGTGGCCGTTCTCCTGCAGCGTCTTGACGGTCGCCATCATCGTCGCCACATACACGCCGGCGGTGAACGGGTTGAGTGGGATCTCCTCGTCGACGCGCGCCGCGCGCACCTGCAGCCACAGCACGGCCGTGATCTCGCGTGGAAGTACTTGGTTGACCCAAACGCTGTGCTGCACGCTGTCGGTGCAGGGACACCTGCGACCGCATGTTGGGGATGACATGCACTTGCACAGCACGCGCAGCACGGCCGGCATGCGCCAGGACGGTGGCAGTGGGATCAGCTCTCGAGCGCATCCCGGCATCCCACCACGTTGCCTCGGCCACCACAGCACATGCACAGCACAGCATGCCAGCGTGCGTCGCCATCATGCCGCTGTCACAGTGACTTCATCAGAACAAGGCACAGCACAGTGCGCAGCACGCACCCCGCGGCCGACACGCCACATCTCCGTGCCCTCGATGTTGCCCATGGGGAAGCGGTCGAAGCGGCCCGTGGCGTTGACGACGGAGCGGATCTCGTTGCCGCACGCCACGTCCTCATAGCACTCGTAGCAGATGTCCATCGCGGGCCGCAGCGTGGCGGAATACGCCTTCTTGAAAATCTCCTTACCCTCGTCGTCAAGCGCGTTGTACACGGCGGGCATGCCCTGCGTGCTGACGAGGCGCGAGATCGGGCCGGTGATGCACTCAACAGTGTTCTTGAATGCGGCCTCCGGCGCCATGCCCTACACCCCGCCTCCACCGTCAGCTGCGGCGGCCGGTCAACAGTGTCACCCAACACGCATACAATCTGCTGCCGTCTCCACAAGGCGGCAACGGTCACGCACTGGCCCAACTGCGGGACATCAACCCTACGATGAGAACAGTTGCCCGCCCGCCAGACACATGAGCTCAAGCGTGCGCACGGCAGAGCATTCACAGCGTGCGCCGTGAGCCTTCACACACTGTCATGGGGCGAGCGCGGACACCGCACAAAGCAGACGGGCCCTCACCGCAGGCGCCATTGGGATCCCAGACGAGGGCAAGGTCCAAAAACCGCAAATGCATAGTCAGGCGCCGAGACAGGGGTCACGCGAGAGCCGACAGGGGTGCGACAGAGGGCAGCCAGCCGCTACAGGCGATGCAACTTGTGTGGTCCCAGGGAACCCCAGGCTGGAATGTGGGCTGAAACAGCTTCCGGTGCTGATATTGGCGGCTGTTAGGGATAAGAAGGGGGCCGCGCCTGGGCGGTGTAGCGGCGGTAGAGGCCCTCGACCATGCCGTGCACAGCACCCAGCAGGATGGCGCGCTCGCCGTAGATGTCACTCTTGTACTCGCTCTCCAGCGTCGTGGGGAAGCAGAACGGCGCACCCACTGCGATGCCCCACCCAATGGCGCGGTCGCCCGCCTTGCCGTCCGCATCCTGCACCCCAACCCGGCACCTCAATACCGGTCGCTTGACAGCTGCATTGGAACGTGACGGACGCACGCATCGGCCCTGCTGTCTGCGGAACTGCGACGGGAGGCGACCAGCAGAAGACAGTAGGGACGAGGGGCCCGTCACGAGTGCAAAACTGAGCACACAGGCAGGACTGCCGAGCCAAATCAAAACCAAAAACAATCGGTTTCTATGAAGTGCTGGCACTTTGCGCAAGGGGTGGGCGAGGGGGGCGGGCGTGCCTGGTGGATGGCGAAGGAGCAGTTGATGCCGGCGCCGTTGACGCTCTTGCCCTGCTCATACAAACGCCGCACGGACGGTCCCATGCCCTTGGGCGCCATGAGAACGACGTTGATGTCCGGCCGAAAGTCGACGTCGTCGTTCTTCATCACGCCGAGCAGGAAGCCGTGCGACAGCCCAAGAGTCGCGCCGGGCTTGAGCGCTGCGAGCAGCTTGGGGTACAGACGCGCCTGCACGCCGCGCCCGCTGTGACACGCTGTGCGCTGCTGCAGGCGCTGGAGCTCCGCCGATTGCAGAAGTGCGAGGGGCAACGTGCAGCAGTGTGAGCATGAGACAAGCGCTGGGAGCGGCATGGCATCACCGCACGTCAATTGTGAGTTGCAAGAGCTCCCAGCAGCACGAGCCAGCGCGAACATGTGCGGAAGACAGCAGCACAGCACACGCTGCATGAGTGTTTGGACATTGGAAAGGCATGGTTATCAGCTGTGCGCTGCGGCACAAGAGGTACGAGGGGAGAGCCGCACCTGGGCGCCGTCAGAGATGAGGAGGATGACAAAGTCGGCGCGGGTGACGACGTCAAAGACGTCGCCGAGGGTGCCGGCTTCCTCGGTGAAGCCGCAGGCGCGCGCCTCGTCGCGCGAGGGGGAGCTCTCCCGCAGGCCGATGGACACCTTGATGTCGATGCCGGCCGCCTCGAACGACTCCTTCATGTTCTGCGCCTGCGCCGGCGCCTGCGAGCCCCATCCGATGATGCCCACCTGCAGGCATGCGTAGGGTCAGGTGGCATGCAGACGCTTGGGTGGGGCGTGCCAGCCTCACAAGCGGAGGGCCGGACATGGGGTATCGGTTGGGCAGCGCTGGCAATTGGGCTGCTGTTCTGCAGACCTGCCTGGGGCACCATTGTGCTCTGTGTGCGCGCGCGAATGGAAGCGCTGCTCGTGAGCAGGGACGCATGCAACTCGTGCAGTATGCTGCAGGAACGGCAGTTGGCATGAGGATGGTGATGTTGATTCTGCTGCCGAGTCAGCGCTACTGCAACTGGTGTCGTGGCCTCCCCGCGTGCTCATCCACCCGCAGACAGCCGACAGCAGCAGTCAGAGGGGCGGATCCAGGCGACGATGCCGCAAATCTGCAGCTGCATAGCTTATTGATTAGTGGATTTGAACGAGCGTCCCGCGCGAGCCGGAGTAGGGGTCCAGCACGCACACGAGCGCACACGGGCGCGAGTGATAGATCAAGCACACAGAGCAGAGCAGGCACATGTGACAATTTGTAGGTGAGCTGTCAGTGTGCAGTCGACCACGGGCGTTGCCCGGCGCGGCTCCAATCATATGTACTCGCAGTGTGTTTGCGCACGATAGGTGTCTGCGGCGATTCTTTTGTAAACATAACAAGCGTTTACGAGAGCGTGTAGATTTTCGTTTCGCGGAATGTATCAGCTTTCGCACCTCAGAGATGCCTTCGAAAGCCGCAGGCAAGGACGCAAATTTGTCGCGGCCGCCCTTGACGATGTACTCCTTTGTGCCTGCGAATTCAACCAGCTCCTTCTCAAAGGCGGCCGTTTTGAAGTCCAGATGCACCTCTGCCTTGCAGGACATGTTCAGATTGCGACGAGCGCGCAACAGCAACGACTTGGGCAGGCGGGATGCACTGAATGCTCGGGTGACGCCAATCATGCTGCCGACCTTGACTGCTGAGAGAACCAAAAGGAAGCATAAGACAGTTCATGTATGCTTTCAGCTGCCGGTGGAGACGGAGGTACACAGCGGATCTGCAGTTGCGTCCGTCGGAGCTGCGCGTTGTGAGTACGACACCATGGTGGCTGTGGCACTCCACCCCATCGCCGCCGCTTCAGGGAGCACATGGAGAGAGGCAGCGTGCGTGATACGTAAAATTCCAACGTTGCGGAAGCGGTCCATAAGTCTTGCCTGATGCTCCTGTGATAGGATTACTGTGGCATTGTTGTGACTGTGATTGGTGGCCTTGGGAGCCAGACCATAGGCTTCAGGCACTCGCAGCAAATTGGACAACAGGCCTTTACAGACAGATATCCGCCATAAGAGGCAGGCGAGACTCTTACTGCGGTCTAACGCATTCATACAGTTCTGATCTCGTACATCATATCACAGATGATAATACCTGCATGCCATGGGTTGGTCCGGCACTCAACCTAAGCTAGCAGGAGGATCACTTCCCGGTTCCCGACCATCAAGCTTATGCTCGACGACGTCTGGCTTGAATAGGAATGAAAAGGCTTACGCTGCTCGCTAGGCAAGTTCTGCCGGAGGCATCTGCGTTTGCATCTGCACTGGCCAACATGATCGAGATGTGGAGCTGTTCCACAATTACATCATGTATGGGGCCTTGAACGCGCTGAGGCAGAATGTGCAATATGAGCCAGCTCTGCGCCCATGTGTCTCGCTGTTCTGTGCGAATGGTTCCATGTGCAAGTCCTATCAGTGATTCTATCCCCATGTCTTGCGGAATCAGCGCCTCATTACACAGCTAGCAAGGTGCCAACTGCAGCAGCTTGAGCACGCATGTCAGAGTTGCTTGTCCCGCTGGACCAGGTGTTGTGGCTGGCTGCCCATCAGAAGCACTTCGGAATCATCAGGTAGCAGTTTTGCTGTCCCAATTCAAATACCGCAATGATCATCTTCCGCCAGCCTGCAGTGTGCGGATCGGGCTACGGCGTCCAGCAGCCTGCGGCACGGCATCCGGCCTGCTACAGAGTATGGAGCCTGCGGGCACCAACACTTCATGGCACCATCACTTCAGCATCTGACCAACACTTCAGACACCTGTCAAACCACCACTGCTTCGCTGGCAATCCTCACGAGCCATGTTGAGCACCTGCAACAGGAGGACTCGCCACAGTGGCACGTGTTGGGCAAGCACGTGCGAATGTCCTGTTGTAACAAGTGGTGCAGCGTAGGGCTAACGATGCTATCTCGGTGGAAGGCACTGCGCATGCCCGCTTGTCATCTGTTACAGGCTTAGAGCATGCCCCGGCCATTTGCTGTGCAGGTCTTTGTGTTGGCTGCCGTCTGTTCATGTATCTCTGGGCCAGAATGCACGCAGCGCAACGATGTTCCTACCAGCCTCATTGCATCTCCCTGGTGATGATGCAGGATCACCCCACATGGATGCTCTTGGTTTCGCAACCTAGGCCTAGTGGTGTCACCTTTATGCATACTAAGACAGACTTTTTATTAGCATCTTGCCTAAACAACCTTCCTTGTGCAATCTTGAAGCAGTTTGGGCCCATCCCGGAGCTGCCTGGGCAGGTGTGCACCCGACGACGTACCGCGACACGCTGGGCAGTCCCGAGTGGTCTGGACGCGTCTGTCACACCAGAACCGCAGGCGAGTCTTTGCATCACACGCGTTGAAGCCCAGGTGATTACTGCTCCTTCCGCTAGCATCGCTTCCCGTCGACTTCCGCTATCCGCTGCGAACTCGTTCTACAGCACTGCACAGTCACAACTGGCGTTCTACGTACGTATTGGTGCCGCAAGAGCATCCACAAATAGTCCATTGCATTGTAGTTTGTTCATCACGATGATCAGTGCGGAAGATCTGGGCGCGTTTGTGGTGCGTGCTTGACTCGCACGAGACCAGCTGCGACCTGCAAACACGGAGATCACGGAGCCGTAAAACACCTCACTGTGCAGAACGTGCTAGCAATCGCCACAGTGGCTCTGCTTGCGGCCTTTCATGTCCTTCAAGCCGCGTCCCAATAGATCTAGCTCAGGATGAATCCTCTGAAAGGCCCCTTGAAGCTCAAGGGCGATGCGTCGTTGTTAGGGAAGAAGAAAGGCAAGAAGAAGAAGAAGGATAAGGAAGCACAAGATAAAGCGCCAGCTGCTGCCGCTGTGGAAGGTAAGGCAGATGCAGGACAGCCCAAAGCTGCCTACAAGTGCGCTGCTCCCAGAAAGAGCATCTGTGGTCGAAGCCGCTGTCAGAACTCACACAGGTGATCAGAAAGGTCGTCAAAGTCCATCTGGTCGTCAATTGCGCCTGCAGTGCCTGCTTTTGAAGTGAATGTGACGG
Organism: Ulva mutabilis; assembly: GCA_900538255.1. NCBI lineage: Eukaryota > Viridiplantae > Chlorophyta > Ulvophyceae > Ulvales > Ulvaceae > Ulva > Ulva mutabilis. Next base: position 285,674 of record UNSF01000007.1, on the reverse strand, counting down.
GGGCTTCTCAATTAGCTGGCACAATTAGCTGTAGGGATGTCACTCCTGCAGCACCTCTCTTGAGCTTTGCGTATGTCGCCCGTTTGCATATGTGCCGCAAATCGGTGTTACGTATTGCAGTCCGTTGCGACTGCAATGTTCATGACACATGGTCACTGTGTGGGGTGCTTCCTCTGTGATGCAGAACATGCCTCATATAGTGGATGCCTGATGCCCCAGGATAGCCACGCACTGCCAACAATTAGTTCAACCGCGTTGCAGGACTGAAGCGCAACGCAAGCATGAGGAGTACCAAGCAAAACGTGAAAAGGCAAAATTGGATCAGATGGCGAGCAAGTCACACAGAGAACGAGTACAGGAATACAACGAGAAGCTCTCACAGCTAACTGAACACAATGATATCCCCAAGGTTGGGCCGGGCTGAGCGATGATCGCGAATCTCATGAGTGTGGTGTGCTGTTGGGTAAGCCAATGATGTGTGCTATTCGCTGTAAGTTTTCATCAGAGCGGATGCTCCAGCATCGCAACAGTACTTCAGTAAACGCTACACCGACACCGTCTCTATTGCGGTGTCAGGGCAGCTGCCCAGACTATCACAAGCGCCTACGCAGTCCATGTCAAACATCCAGCTTGAGCCCCTCCATGCCTAGCAATGCGGTGGCCTCCGGCAGGTTGTATGCTGGCCGTGAGTTTGCAACATTGATCTTGTCGGCAACACTTGCCTTTGTGTACTTCGTGTCCGGCTCGAGGCGCTCAAGAATGCCCGCTGCTTCTTTCAGCATCTGCCGGGCATTGATGTCCTCCATGGGGAGCTCAAACGCGGCCTGCAGCACGGACACCATGGTCGCTCCAGCAAAAGCAGGCCAATTTTTAAAGGCCACCCCAGAATCTACTTGTGATACGTCCAACCGCAGCTGGTGCCCTCCACAGAGGCCTGCAGGAAGTCCCTGTGGCCATCCCGAAGCCACTGCAATGCTCGTAGGCGCTCCTTGTGTGAACATGCAGAATGCTCCGCAACTAAGACGACTGCCGGGCTGCATGCGTGACTCAAAACTGCACCACATGCGATGCACAGGTTTCAACGTGTTCACTGCTGCATGTGGCCGTACCCACCAGCAGCACAAGCAAAGCTGGTGTGAGCAGAGCATGGAGGCGATCTGTCGGCATATTGGGAAGACAGATCCGGAGTCGGCAAAGGACCAGAACAGTGCAAGGCCATGCAGGCCATGTGTCTAGCTACGAGGGGGCGGCACCTTGAGCTCCCGGATGGCGTCCTCTTCCTGAGCGAACTCCAGGAATGTCTTGGCGAGCTCGACTCGATGAATTACACGATCAGGTCGAAGGGATGCTGCTCGCTGGTAACATTCCAGCGCCTGTGCCATGGTACCTGGCCGGAACTCTGTCCCAAAGACGTACTTGATCAAGGTCCGGACCACTGCATTCAGTGAGGACATGCCAACATGCCACCGCCCCATGAGATGGTGTGCGATGTCGTCATGGCTATCCGCCTCCAGCGCCTTGTAGGCAGCCTCCTGGGCTTCCTTTGCAAGCTGCAGGATGCGCTTGGGGTTGCGCTCAAACGTGGCCAGGCGCCCCTTGCTGATGCACTCAGCTGACCACGCCAACGAGTACGTGCTGTCTACTTTTTGAGCTGCCTTAGCGAGGGCGATGGCACGCTTATTGCAGCGTTGCACCTCCTCGCGGCCTGTGCCCGGGACGTAAGTGTGGTCTGTCCATTGTTTGGACGCAAAGGTGATGATCTGAGCACTGTTGCCCTCAAGCTGATGGGCCTTTGTCAGACACTCCAGTGCGCCTTGCAGATCGCAATTATTCTGATGACCGATGGACTCTAGGAAGTGCTCTTGGGCGCTTACGTATGTAGCACTGCAGTGAACAGCCCAATAGGTCAGCGTGCTTACATCCAGGCCTTGGGCACGCAACACCTCTTGTACATTACATGCAGCATTATCCTAGCCATGCTTACAGGAAAGATACAGGCTGTATTGAGATGACACTGCTGCATTTGCACGGTGCTCATGATGTCGCGAAGCCTACCTTACTGTCTTGTCCGCAGCTGCCTTCTTCCACCTGTTGCGTGCGCTGGACCCAGTATATCGCTTTCGAGTATGGTGTAAAGCTGCCGAGACGAGGATGTAGCACCACTCAACAAAATAGTCGCACTCCCGTATGCAAGCACGCAAAGCTGGATTAGGGGAAGCACTCAGCTCCCGAAGAACAACGCTGGTATCGACTTCGACCGAAGAAAGCCAAAACTGTTTCTGCAGCTTCGAGCGGGATGTTATGGCAGGGTTGCTGGATGCAAGGACAGGGATTGCTGGGCCCGTTTCAAACGTACACATCGCACATGCTGTCCAAAACCAGCCTGCCAGGTCACACGCTTTTGCGCAACTAGCACCCGAGACATCCTATATAGATGCGGCGAGAAAGGCTGCATCGCATGAAAACATCTGCAGCGCTGATGTTCCATTTGTGACGCAGTGCAGCTGGAGCTTGCCGGTCGCCTGTCGACACCACGTGCGCTGGCCATGTATACGTGTGACTGGTAATCGATCTGCCTACGCGCTTGTGTATTCGACCGCGCGCGTCCTGAATACCAGACATGGGCGGCATTTGTCGAAGGCTCATGTGAGCACCATGAATATTGTGTGCAGGTGCTCTAAAACGCCGCAGGCAGTAGCGCGGAATTTCGAAATCCGAGTCACAACACGTGCACGCACATGCCGACAGTGATACGAGCCAGGTGGCACAAGCAGTTTGTACACTTGAATCGAGGGGCTCCGATCCAGTGCACTAAGCGTGTGAACAATTAGGTCCTAGATTCGCATGCTATCCATCCTGCAGGTGTGATCTGGCCAGGCCATTTGATATCATGGATACGGCGATGTAATGATACATACATGTAAGATGTAAGAGTACATATCACCAGATGTAAGAGTACATATCATCAGATGTAAGCGTACATATCACCATGGTGGCAGGGGGGAAGTCCGCCCTGCGTGGACTGCACACCCGTGATCTATGATCTATCACAGTGTAAAACGCCCGTGAGCCGTGCTACGCTGGACATGGTCTTTCTGATCATACATTCGTTTCCTTTCACTGTGGCCGCGCTGAGCTCCCACAAAGAACTCTCAATCCGCCGGCAGTTCGCCCGCTTGTCAAACGGCGCACCTGCTGACTCTGCCAGTGTGTTGAGGTGCTGCATGGCGTGTGACCCTAGTCTGCCATACGTCTCATGTACAACCGGCACAACGTTGTACGGTCCCTGCACACTCTCTTTGCGAGTTTGGACTGTCCACGCGCAATGGGCTGCTGAACCCTTTGTCCATGATGCTTTTCCCACCACAGCCGACCCATATGGATGGATGAAGATGACATCCAGCACAGGCACTTCGTCGCCCAGACCATAGGCTAGGATGCCCCCACTAGTGTCGTCCCTATAGCGGCTGTCCAGGCAGCGCATCACCGGCTCACTCGATGTGGAACACCCCAGGCCTGCCGCTCATACTCGACAGTGCAAAGCCGTCAGGGCAATGTCATTGCGCAACGTCCAGCAGTCGGTAAGTGTCGGCATGTCATGGCATGATGTAAGCAAGGCTTCACCCGGGCATTGCAGGCACATATGCATGATTGCATCGCCGTATCCATGAGGACATTGACACGTCCGACACGTGGGACCGATTTCACCCTCGACGCCACACGTGCCTGCGAGTCTTGGTCGTGACCAGAGTGTGCAATTATGCGAATGGGAGCGAATGCTCCCAAATGCGAGCAGTCCAGCAGGTCAGCAACCACTGGCACGGTGTGACAACGTCTGCATTGATCACACGGAGCGCTATCAGGAGTGCTATCACAGGCCGCATGCCCACTGCCAGTGGCATATTCAATATCCGAAGCGGAAACACCATGCCGTGACAAACGCAAGTCTCAAGGAAGCATGCGCTTCCACCACAACAATGATGTTTGCTCAGTGCACCATGCTGGGTGCGCTGGGTGCAGTGCCCCCCCCCTCCCCCCCAGCATGCAATGCAACTGCAGCCCCCGAAATCCACAGTCACAGGATCTGAGGACCAGACGTGCCTCGCGACTATGGCCATCTGCGTGTAGCCGCTTCGAGAGGCTGCCACATGAAGGCAACACAGCAGCCCAGCATCGGCGCCAGCACACCTGCGCAACTCACCCAACCGCCACCACACGCACAGCCCACCCGTTTGCACGTCAAACCTTCAGCTCCTGCCGCGGAAAACAAAGTTGCTACACGTAACTCGGCCAGGCAGCCGGCCCACGCTGCCGTGCCATGAAGTACATCAACGCCGCCCGTCTGGTATCACGTAACCTCCAAAACTCTATGGCATACGCTCACCCCTCGACCTCTAAGTTGAAACCCCCCTGCCAACCTGGGAGGCCGGCGTGAGCCGGCCGCGATCCGCCATGCCCAGCCACAGCACCGCAATCACACGCGGTTCAGGCTCGTGCGCACGGCCCAAGGTTCCGTGACGCCGCCTCCGGGCTCGCCCGGCCGCGCGACGCGCCATGTCAGGCCGTCAAACGCGCACGCAACCGGCCCGCCGCGCAGCGCGGCCTCGGCCTCCCGCTGCAGCATGCTGAGGCTCGCGGCCTGCTCCTCCTCGTCTTCTGCGCTCGGCGCGACCGCCGGCGTCACCGCCGCGGCCTGGTACCGCCCCGAAAAGTGCGTCAGCACGAGCTGCCGTGTGCGCACCGCCGCCGCAAACTCCCCTGCCTGGCGCCCCGTGGAGTGCGTCGCGGTGCGTGCTTTGTCGCGCATCGAGTCTAGGAACGTGCTCTCGTGGGACAGCAGGTCGCACCCCCGCGCGAGATGCTGGATGGCGCGCGAGTCACACGTGTCGCCCAGCAGGCACACCTTCCGCCGCCGCTGCTGCTCCGCGCCCTGCGGCTCCTGCAGCACACAGCACGTCGCCACAGCATGAGCGCTCCTGAGCCCAGATCTGGTGCCGTTCGGCATGCATGTGCGCGAGTTAGGGGCGCGCGAGAGAGGCAAGCACGCCGTCTACTGCTGGGAGGCGCACCAAGAAGACATAGCCCCAGCACGGCACGCGGTGTCGCAGCTGCGCGGTGGCGATGGTCCAGCCGTTGGGCAGCTGCACCGTCCACGTCAGCCCCATGTAGACGGGGAACTTGGTGTCTTCCCCGCGGCCGACCGTGCCCGGCCGACGGCAGAACGCGAACTGCCGCACCTCCCGCACCCCAGCCGGCGGCGCGCCGTGCGCTTGGTCCGGGTTGCGGCGCGCACACTCAAACTCGATGCCGCCACGGACGACCGTGCGCGGCGCCTCCGACGGGCCTGAGCCGAGTCCCCACTCTGTGATGCTCACACGCTGCCGCGGTGCAGCGTCAGCGGCCGAGGGGAGCATGCTGTCGAGGCGCACGGACGCCAGCACAAAGTCGATCGTGCCGGGCGGGCCAAACACTTGCAGCGGGGTCACCTCGCCACTGCACGCAGCACAGATCCCGTCACGTCGCCACGCTTTCACGGCTGTGGGCCCAGCAGTACCTGAGAGGTGCACGGCTGTGCACCGCAGGCACTCGAGTGCGCAGGCCGTGCCGCGGTTCCCACCACACCCAAGCCTGTCGCGGCGCGGGTACGTGGAATCGTGAGGGGATGCAAAGCGGCGCAGGGCCGCACCTGCGCTCAAGCTGCAGCTCATGGCGCGCCTGCACCAGCGCCGGCAGGCCGAAGCAATGGTCGCCGTGGTGGTGCGTGATGCACACGCTCGCCAGCCGCGTCAGGTCCAGCCCCACCGCCTGAAACTGTGTCAGCGTGCCCTCTCCTGCACCAACACCACCCCTTCGTTCCCGCCACGCAACACAGCACAGCACAAAGCACAGCACACATCACAGCATGCAGCACAGCACACATCACAGCGTGCAGCACAGCACACATCACAGCGTGCAGCACAGCACATCGCGTCGCTCCGGTAGCTAAGCTAGTTTTGAAACATCACCGTGATGCGGAGGGGTTTTGGGCAGGGGTGTGCTGCGTGCTGGGTGAATACGAAGGGACAGGCACGCAGCACACCGGCGTCGACGAGCATAATGTCGTCGCGGTCGCCGGCGGTGGCGCGCAGCGAGATGCCGGAGTTGTTGCGGGTGCGCGTGGGCGCGCCGGAGGATGTTCCGAGCCATGTGACGGCCACGCCGGTAGGGTTGGCGGCGGCGTGCGGCTGCACGCGCGTGCGCATGAACCGCTGCAGCCGGGGCAACGCCTTGCTGTGCGCTGTGTGCAACCAGCTGGCGCGCGCATCCTCCGCCTGCACAGCACGGCACAGCAGGGTCACACGAGTTGGGTGCAGCGGGAAGATGAGTCGCAGGGCAGGGCAGTGGAAAGGACGTCACGCATGCATGCAGCTGCACATGCTGCTTCGCGTACCCTGTTAAGACACGGCACAATCGGGGCAGGGGCGTGCCGTGGATGCGAAGGGGTCAACAAAGGCGTTGTCAGGCTCTGATGATGCCGCCAGGGCAGCCTCCATCAGCTCCTGCGCTCTGGCTAAAGCGTCAGGGCTGATCTCTGAGCTGTCCCGCCCCGGGCCCCATATGCTATCTTCCTCTCCAATAGAGCCTTCACTGCTCTGCGTGCTATCATAGTCTTCACTGCCGTCTGTGCTGGCAAATGCATCACCCTCGGTTGCGCTGTCATAGCTTACATCCCACACACTGCTCTCTGACGGCTCTTCATCCATGCCGTTCTCCATCTTGCTGCTAGGCGAGTCTGGCTGTGCAGCAGAAACAGGAGCTTCCGCAGCATTGGTATCATCTCCTGCTGGCGCGACACGCATTACATGCTCAGACTGAGCTAAAGTGCTCATGATGGCGTCAACGTAGACGGCTTTTGTGCCGTGTGCTTGAATACCGGCTGTGCCGCAAATAGACCGCAGCTCATCAGCCTTCAGGCGCCTGAGCTTGGACGCCGTCGCTGGCAGACTGATATACGATGACAGGAGTTTGTGCAGAGTCTGTGCAGAGTGTGGCGCTGCGCTTTCATCTGAACAATTGGCGTCCGCGGACGTGGCAAAACTGGCTGTGCAAACCATAGACCTGCGCCGTGGGACACGCGCAGGATCCACCGCGACAACGAGCCGCACCCTGCAATCAAGGAGGCACTATGGTTGGATTGTATCACAACGGGAGCTCACCGCTCAAGGTACAAATCCCGTCGTGCTGGACAAGCACATTGTCGCTAGCACACGGATAAACCAATGGGGCAGTCAGTGAACGCTAATTCGCGCCAAGCTCACTAGTAAGCGATGGCTCAAACCATACCTGCTCGCACGTGCGCGTCCGTGAGGGACTCTTTCTGTGCGGGAGCATTGCTCAGCTGCAGCGACACGGACGCTCGACATCTGTGTGGCCAGACACCAGATCGGACAAGGAGCTACAGCATTCTCTGTCAGCACTCAGCCTATTGCTGCGCTATTTCCTCCGATAAAATCAGCGCGAACGCCTCACAAGCTGTTGCAACACTGGCCTTCAACCAATCGCAAGCTATTTGAACTCGTGGCAGGCGGTTGCTTTCTGAAGGAAGCCGAGCTGGCTCACAACGCAGTGTCATAGGTGTAGATCCGGTACTTGCTTGTGCGAATTGAGGTTTGCTTCGTTTTGCAGGCCACTTTGCACCCGACGGCACAACACCATGCATCGCCACCCCGGCCACGCACAGCACGCTCGTGCGGTTCCCACGAATGCGGTCACTGTGCAACGGAGGCAAATAAAAGCTGTATCTATGATCGCGTCAGACGCACACGTAACGTAGCGACTGTACAGCTGCTGTCATAGCAGCGATAGCCCGTGTGCGTTCACGGTCGACCGCGTAGAACACTCCGCGACTCCCTCCCTGCGATCAACGCCTTGAACGCACACCAAAGCTATCAGATATGCCAAAGATAGAGGACGCATCTCCACTCAAATAATCTGGTAGCTTGCACGAGTTGAGTTGTGAACGCAAACACCGATGTGTCACCAATGATGGACTGACCACAAGCCATGAGATCGTTCGTAGTGCCCAGGACAGCCCGAGGGTACTCATCTTGTTCAAATCGCATTCATCTGTATTTAGTCGCTCAAACACTTCACGGCTTGCCAGTTGTGCGTACCAGGTTGCCAATCAGATGCTTGGACCATCCACATGAAAGACAATTGGTGGTGACTTGCAGGGGACCATGGCCTTTCCGCTCGGCGCGTTTCTTCACAGCAGCTACAGTCGCAGCACTTACATGCACGGTATACACTTGCAGGCAGTCAGTCGCACATGCTGAACAACCGGCCCGAGTGCCAAGCCCAGGTCTGCCCTCATCCGCTGGTGTCCCTGCACTGTCCTGCTGGTCACCTCCTTCTAGGGATCCTGTAGAACAATGCCAACCACCTACGCAATTGCTGTGCCATGGTCTGCCATGTGTCAGACGATGCAGCAAGCCCATGAGCGTTCCTCCATGCTCCAATCAACTGACAGCAAGAATTTCTGCCTCTTCAGGATCAACCCCGGACCAGTTCAAGGTTCTCAGTATCACTGGAGATGGAAACTGCATGTTCAGAGCTCTGTCTCAGGGGCGGTCTTTCAATCAAGGCACGTCCTCACTCACTATGCAACGTGCGGACTCATGCGCGGCCCTGCGCCATAGCTGGCTCACTCTTGCCAATGCAACTCACCAAGCTGACATCGTGCATGCATTGTGCATGCTGCTGCAACAGCGTCATGTGAATTATGCCCATCAGCGCATGCAAGGCCACGCATGTGCCTCTTGCGTCCACTGGTCAGGCTTTCACCTACAGTGCATGTCAGCTGTTGCGCCATGCACAGTAAAGAGCACATGTACTTTGGCAGCAGAGGCGCTCCCTCCACACGTTCATATAGAACATCACCTGCAGCTGTTTTGAGAGTCAATCACATCATCTGCTTGGTTGTAGAGGGGAGGCTGCTCAGCCCAGAGGAGGAGGGCCTCGCGGCCGCGGGTCTGCGGAAGGACGTCGTGGCTGAAATGCAGCGCCAAAAAGACTTCCTGTCACTCTTCGTGACCACAGACTGGGACACCTACGTCCAGAACATGTCTCGGTCAGGGACGTGGGGTGGTGCGTCGGCCTGCAGCAGACACTGCTGTGCAAACACGTGCTCGCTCACCTGTTCTCCACATCGTCACGCCACCCCATCGCCACTTTCATTGTCAAGGCAACAGGCGCTCCTACCACATGTATGGGCTTGAGCTGCATGTGTATCATATATCAGCCTGCCTTGTGGGGCACATCTTGTCGTTTGGTCTTTACTTTGAGTCGGTGTATCACAGTTTGTGCCTCGGTCTGCGCCACCGCCCTGTTACTTATGCCCCGTTCTGTGCCACATCGCCGCACGAGTGGGTGCCGATGATCATGCCCGGCCAAGGCTGCTCACCTTCTTGGTGGTATCATAGCCTATCGCTGCTTCAGCTGCGAAGTGGTCCTGCTCGAGGCCTCGCTGCTGCTGTGCAGGGGAGCCGGAGCTGTCTGCTGCACCGGGGGTGCTGCGGGCCCCGGTGCATGTGTACCAGGCTTCGCTGCCAGGCAGGCCCCCGAAGCTCGTCACGGAGTACGGCTCCGATGAACATGCCAAGGCGGCTCCGGTGCTGGTGCTGTTCTACGGGCAGCACTACGATGCTCTGCTGGATGAGGCCTCCCGAGCATCTCCCCGTAGTGAGCTGTGAATCAGCCTGTGACCACCTTGGCATTCTGCAAAGGAGAGTCTAGGGAGCATGTGGTGACTGTTGCTCTAGCTGTACAGAGTCGGACGTAGCCCTGAAGCCTGTATGGACTGCGTGATAGTTTGATGATTACCACGGCCACTGGCCCAAAGTTTGTAACACAGTGTAATTTTTCAAATTTTGTAAGAAATGACTGGTTGGATGGAGATTGTGACAGGTGGCCTGCGACCAGCATTACCCGCAGCGCATGAAGGTGTGGCACGTTCGTTGTTCTAGCTGCACGATGAGTGGCTTCAGGAGCGACAGTCAGAGACCCGTTTCAGCTCCATGGCAGCCAGAGGACTGATACGAACACGAGTGATGATGTACGCTATGAAGTTGTATACTGGAGACTGCTTCAGTCGTTCGGACTCCATAGAGCATCGTCAATTCGACATCGCGCGGGCACACACGATCGGAGCAGCCTTCTGTATTTCTACGTAATAGCTCACCATGTCGAAGACTCTCAAAGAGGTGCGTTATGATAGCGCTGATCTAAGCCCGGGATGAAACGCGGAGAAGCAATGATCAATGCTCGTTGCAGATCCTCAAGTGGCAGAAGCACTTCCAAACCCAACCATCCTTCATCCACATGGCGTACGCAACCCCTTTAACAAGCTTGTCTTCCTAACTCCTGCTGGAGTTCAGTTGGGCACCGTGGGTGCCGACAACTCCAGCGACAGACACATTCGAGTTGTGTGCGACAACGCACAGCTCTTCATAAGCTTCATTCGCGTGACGATTCGGAAATCCTGCAGGTCTACTGGAAGTGGGGACAGGGTGACTTCTCATATCATTCCAGCTACCTTTGCCGCTGGAATTCTTTCGGGAGTGGTACAGCTCTCTCTCCCCTTTCTGTGCTGATCCACGTTCTGAAAGGGGCAACATGCACCTGCAGAAGGCAACCCAGACTGCAGTTGATCAGCAGGTACAAACTCTGTCGTGCAGGTCGTAACAAGCGTGAGTATGGTGTTTGGATGGAAGGGCGACTGATTGCATTCAGCACATATTTCAGCGACGCAATTATGCAATGCTTCAGTGCAAAATGTCGCTGTGACATGTAACTATCTCTCACACTTCAGCTGTTTAACTTTTGCTATCGACATTCATGAGCACACTGACGCATGCATGTGTCATATGGTTGCCAAGGCGCACAGCTTTACCAGATCTGCTGCTTCTTGCTCAGACTCTGCACACAGGCCTGTACGCTGATTCAACCGATGACCATTCACGAAAGCATGGCATGCATGCTTCAATTGCAATCACTGTCATTTCAGTTGCCGGCACAGTGACTGCCTGTCCGCGAGAAGATGTGCCTAGAACGTAAGCATTTCCCCAAATAGTGCCTCTGAGCTAGGTTGCGTAACGCTCTGAAAGCTAAGCAATCAACATTCACCTGTAAGCATCTCATGCACTAGTAGTCAAACCTGTGTACTGGATCTGTGACAGTAGCAGATGGCAGCCAACCAAGCGGAGAATCGGGGGTTATCAAAATTACATCGAGCACATTATGACCTGCTAGTACTGTTTCGCGTCAAACGCCTCTCTCTGCTCGCCAAGAAAGCTACTGCTGATGCTGAGCGAGCTGCAGATGTGTGCATTGCTTTCATTGACTGCAAGGGCTGAATTGTGATACCCATCTTCTTATGGGCCACAGCTGTCTTTGGTAGAAGCTGGATCCGTGTTCTACTCCGTTTTTGCCTAGACGCGGGCTGGTTTGGGCGAGCCTCTCCAGTGCCCTTGGCTAAGCCACGCTTCATGATGTCTTCAAGAGTGGCACCGCTTATTTCTTTAAGCAGATCTTCGGCTAGGATGTCTTTTGATGCATTATCGGTTTTCTCAGGTTCTGCTCCACCTGCACTTTGTTCAGCAGAATCCAGCTGTACGTCTGAAGCACGAGCGCCGGGCTCTGATGCGTGATCTTGATCATCTTCACTGCGCAGCTTTGTTGTCTTTCGATTGCCGTTGCGAGCCATTGCGTGCAGTCGCGTCTTGTTTGAGGCCGGTTGCACAGCTGCAGCTGTGTTCAATGTGCACGCAGTAAGAACTCTTGAGATGCGCGGTCTGTCGATAGTGTGTCAGCACACAGATATTGTCGCTACAAAATACTTGTGTACACCTCTGACGCAGCTGATGGAGAGGAAGGACTGTCAGCAGCTTACAGTAGGCCGGGGCCTACTCGCATAGAGGAAGCAGCAACCTGTCTGGAGGGACATCAGCACTAGCAGGTCTGATCAAGCAGACATCTGCTGTTGAATCATTTTTGCGCTGCGAATTCATAATGAAAGAGGCGATCCCGGAACAGAGCGCCATGGCGCGCCAGCGCTGACACGCAGTCCTCACGCCACCATTACGGCCGGCAGCGCAACGCGGCCATGCTACCCGCGCTGAGATATATGCCATCTTGCCACCTTCATATGGATGGAAGCATTCGGAACCCGATGACATCTTGCGATAGACGCCGATCACGACGGCTTGTTTAGCCTGAACGTTCTCAGATCGCGTTGGCGGTGAGCATCTATGTCTTCGTCTGGCAGATGCGCGCGCCAGTTGAAATCTTCGCAGAAATTGGGATTGCGTATCTACCCGGCAAACTGGTCTAGGCGAGTCATGGCAACAAATGCTGTGGCCAGCAAACCGCTCCTGCAGGTGCACGACTATGAAGGCCTGAAGGACGCCGATATCAACGAGCTGATTCAGCGCCCGCGGATTGATTTCGCTTCTATCATTGACACGGTGCGATGCGCACAGTATGGCGTGTGGCTTGTGTTCGGCATGGCGTCGTGTCCAGCCCCGCAACCAAGGCAGTCCTGCCCCGCTTGCCGTTGGCCAGGTTCACCTCGCTGCACGCACTGTCTCATGCCAGGCACTGCAACATTCCCAATCAGGTGTCGCGTATTCTGAATGGCGTAGTCGGAATCAGCGTCTCTCGTTTCGCCGCACAGCTGTCAACCGATGGTCCTGGGGAGCTGCCAATCAGCTCGCTCCTGAACCAGCATCAGGACGCAGCAGCAAGCAGCCTTCACTACCGAATACTACCCACGTGGTATCACACAGTGCCTGCCCAACGCCACTGCTGGCATGCATCCGCAGCAGGAAGACAACCCCGCGGTAGTTACCCGTACCCAAGGCTGCGCTTCATCCTCGCGCACGCCTGCAGCCCAGTCCAGTTGCTGCCACATGCACTGCCTCTCGCACGCACTTCACCTGCGCCGTCTCGCGCATGGCAGGCACTCAGCGTGTGTGCCACCAGCTGCACCGCCCATGCCCGCCTCTGCTGCTCACACCCACACCCAAACCTCCCCATCCACAACATGTCTACCCAAACTCCACTCTCCCATGTGACGCTCGGGCCGCATGCCGCATCTGCTTGGCCCTCCCACTGCTATCTCATGCCACCCGGCCACTGGTGCAGGTCATGCCGATCTGCGATGCAGTGCGGCAGCGCGGCGATGATGCCGTCGCCGAGTACACCCGCAAGTTTGATGGCGCAGAGGTCCCCAAGGCGTGCGTGCCGATCCATGACATCCCCATGCCGGACCTCGACCCCGAAGTGGTGGCCGCGATTGACACCGCATACAACAACATCCGCGCTTTCCACGCTGCGCAGGCGCGCGAAGGGCCGCTCAGCGTGGAGACCATGCCCGGCGTGACGTGCCAGCAGATTCGGCGGCCGATCGGCGCAGTCGGGATCTACATCCCCGGCGGCACTGCCGTGCTGCCCTCGTCGGCGCTGATGCTGGCGACCCCAGCACAGCTCAGCGGCTGCAAGACGGTCGTGCTCGCGACGCCGCCGGCGAAGAACGAGGACGGCAGACAGAGCACGGAGCACTTGATCGCGCCGGAGATCGCGTACGTCGCGAAAAAGGCGGGCGTGACGCACGTGCTGGCGGCGGGCGGCGCGCAGGCGGTGGCCGCAATGGCGTGGGGGACTCAGTCCTGCCCAAAGGTCGACAAGATTTTCGGCCCGGGGAACCAGTTCGTCACGGCTGCCAAGATGGCGCTGCAGGTGTGTGACGTGACCCCTGCTGCCCGGTACCGCCCCGTGCTGCGTGCTGTGACGCTGATGTGTTGGCGATGTTACCGCTCTATGCCCCATGTTGCTGTGTGCTGTGCTGCGAGTGCTCAGCGCGCTGCGTGCTGTGCAGTCGTCGGAGGCGATGATTGCGATTGACATGCCGGCAGGGCCGTCGGAGGTGCTGGTGATTGCGGACGCCGGCGCGCCCCCGGCGCATGTTGCGGCGGACCTGCTGAGCCAGGCGGAGCACGGCCGCGACTCTCAGGTCGTGCTGCTCGCGCTGCCCGGTGCCGACCTCGCGGCGATCGAGGCCGAGCTCGCGGAGCAGCTCGCGGCGCTGCCGCGCGCCGACGCGGCCGCCGCCGCCCTCAGCCACTCGTTCGCGGTGCGCGTGCCGTCGCGCGCCGCGGCCACTGCGCTGTCAAACCGCTACGCTCCGGAGCACCTCATCGTGAACACAGAGGACGCGCCAGAGTGGCTAGAGGGGCTCGATAACGCGGGCAGCGTGTTCCTCGGGCGGTTCACTCCGGAGAGTGTCGGGGACTATGCGAGCGGCACGAACCACGTGCTGCCGACGTACGGCTACGCACGCATGTACAGCGGCGTGAACCTCGACGCGTTCTGCAAGAAGATGACGGTGCAGCAGCTGTCAGAGGAGGGCCTGCGCGCGATCGGCCCGGCCGTGGCCAAGCTCGCCGAGGTGGAGGGCCTCGATGCGCACCGCCGCGCTGTCACGCTGCGCCTCGGGGACACCAGCTAGGCAGCCTCTGCGGCTGGATCGTCTGGAGTCGTCTGGGGGAGGCCCCGATGGGGACAGCATAAGGTGCGCGAGGCGGTATGGCGCTGCAGCACAGGGGTAGCATGGTGGGTGTCCTTCCGCAAGGGCCAGGGCGGGGAAGGCTATGCTGTGTGGAACGCGCTGTGCTGTGCCGAACGCGCTGCGCTGTGTGGAACAGAGTGGCCGCGTTTCAGGTGGACTGTGCCGGAGCGCAGGCCAGGCCGGGTCAAGCGGCCCAGCAGAGTGAAGCGCGGGGGATCGGCGTTGCGCGGCCGCTGGCGAGTACCTGCGTGGCGCCATGCCGCCTCATGCGTGGCGCGGCCGTGTAGCGTGTGTATACTTAGATCAGTACGGTGCATTCATCGTCCAGTTTCGCCTCGCGGCAGCTGGCGTGTATGCTGTAACAATGTTTGCATGCCTGCAGAGCGCACCTGGCGCTCCCTCGCCTCTGTGCCATGCTGTGCGAGTGCTGTGCAAACGCAGTGCTGGCAACCCGGGCGCGTGCGAGCACCGTCAGCTGCAATCGCCGCTGCGCGGCCACAGCACAGCACAGCATGGAGCACATCGCAGCACATGCGTGTGCAGTGCAATGCGGCCTTCTCAGCGTTGTTCTGTGCCTGTGATACTTTGTGCACCAGAGGCGCATGCTGTGCTGTCCAGTGGCGCTCTCAAGTGCAGCATGGCTCATCTGATTCCGCATCATGAAGCCGCAGAGACTGCTGGGGCAGAGCCTCATTGACACCGTTCTGTGTTCGCGCATGCATGCATATCGCGATCTGCCCGGGTGCACTCAGGTGGTTGTATGCGACGATGTGTACACAGGCATTGCCGCAGTCACAGCTGCGTGTACCTGGCTGAGCCATGAGATATCTGGATCGAGGGTCTTGACCAAACAGCCTGAGGCCCTCTGGCCACATGTTGGTCTCCGTGGAGCCCCGCACTGCGAAAGTTTGTGCGCAAGTTGGTGCATGGTGCTGTGCCTGCGCACCTACAGCAAGACATCACCGTCAGCGGTTGATTCTCATGTGATCAAATAAGTTCTGATCAAACAAATTTGTTTTTCTTGGGAGCTACCCTGCCTCAGTATGTCTGACACCATCCGGATCTTAGGCCCAAAAGCCCGGTCAAGGCGCCGCTGTGCACATGGTCAGCAGGCATAGCAGATCTGCACACCACAGCGCCGAATCAAGGGCATACCAAGCCAGATTCAACTCGAGGAATCAGCTGTACGAATCAGCAGAAGCGACTCGTCAGCATGCACACACACCTCGAGACGGCTGCGCCCAGCCACTTGGAAATAGAAATGATCGAGCATCACGCCAAACCCAAGTGGGCATCGGCCTCAGCACCACTGCGAACAGGAGCGGACGAGCGAACAACACGCACCACCGCATCCGGCACAACCACAGCAGACCTGATCTCCGAGAACCAAGCAGGTAGCCGGGCGTAATGAGGCAGTCACAACGCACCCGCAGCTGCCGACTCGGAAGCACATCGGGCGCGGGCAGCGCTGGGAAGAGAAGCCGGCAGTGTAGCCGAAGGGTCAAGGAGGAGTGGCACTAACGATAGCTTACACCACCAGCCGTGCGTGGCGTGGGTGTACAGGCGGTGCGGGAGCGTTGTGTGGATGTGGTGGCATGAGAGGGTGTTCCCATGCATGGATGTTCCGGTGTGCGAGGGTCCGTGTGTGCTTGTGCTCGCAGCAGGGTGGCCAGTGCTCGAGGCACAGTGGTTCTGGCGCACTGCTGCTTGCTGACGGATGCTGATGGGACGGGATTGGTTGCCGGCTTTTGCCCTTCAAGTTGCTTTGGCCCTCGATGCTGGGCTGCTGCGTTGATCTCTGTGTGACAGCAACGGCACCGACGGTGCGGGCTAGCAGTTGTTGCACCTCGCACCCCTGACTGCTGTTAGTTAGGATTGCAGTCCTGTACCACTAGACTGCTATACAATCTAGCTGTATAGCGATGCAATCCTGACGGCCATGACTATGTCCGTGATACAGGAGGTGCTGCTCAGGTGACAAACGCTGGTGTGATGTGACTAAGGGGGCAGCATGTGACATGTGCTAAATTTGCTGGGTGTGACTGGGTGTGCTACCCTATCAGCATGGATTGCCAGCCAGAGTCTTGGCTGGCGACTAGTGGCTAGCCTTGGCTCAAGTGAGTACAGAAGAGTGCATGGGAACACAGGGGTGCGTGCCACACGAAGCACACAGAATTGCATTGGCTAGGCTGGTGACCACCGGCTCTCCCAGGCACGTCTCAAAACCTCAAGCCCTGGCATCACCACCACAGCTTTGTGCCAGGGGTGCCAACAAGTGAGTGGCCACAGTTGCATGAGTGTCGGTGGCGGAGCAGGAGGCATGAGGCATGAGGGGCCGCCTGCTCTGGTGAAGACCCAGGCAAGCAGCATTCAACTTCCGAGCAGCCACGTGCACAGCTGCTGTGGGCCCTGCACTGGCAGACACTCTGCTCTGCCAAACTAAAGATAAACAACCAAAACAACTGAGAGCATTGACTAGCAGCTATTGAATTGTTGAAACGCCTCCCTTCAATGCTGATTTGGTGTGTTCCAACACTGGCAGGAAACATGGGGCAAGTAAATGCTCGTGCAGGGCACCATTCGAACGGTGGCCTGCATGAGTTTGGTGCTACAGTGGTGGCTTTGGTCCTGTGCACTCTCTTGTTACTGCTGCATGCAATCCGATCAAAAACGCAAGGAGCAAGGGACAGGGTGTGCTGCTGTGGCCATGGTCACACGGCCTCTACTTGTTCAGTGCCAGGAGCTTCAGATTCTCATCAGCACATGTAGTGTGGCCATATGGGCATGCACCGATGATGGTGCATCCTTTGTTGTGTTGGACTTCATGACAGCAGTGACCATAGCATGTGTGCATGGTTTGTGCACATGATGTGGGCTTTCCAGGTAGCAGGCTAGTCACAATTTCCAGTGTCCTCAACTCCAGATTACCACCCTTGCTCTCACCACATGAAGATTTACGCTCGATGATTTCTCCACCGGTGCCCAGCGGCACCAAGCGCCTCCCCAATGTCAGAGTGACATGGATCAAGGAATTGTGACGGTACCGCAGGTTGTACAGCTCGTGGGTACCCACCAGTGCCACCCACCAGTGCACTCGCGATTACTCGAGGTCAAACACATTGTCAAGGGTACTACAGGTTCCAGGACAATTCCGGTGGGCTTTCAGCGCACAGTGGAGATGCATGTCAAGGCTGGAATGACGCCGAGGTGCGTTCGCCGACGTCGCGACCGTGTTGTCGAGCCTGGCGGTTGCGCACCGGCCAAACCGACGCGATGTTCCAGGCCTGCATGTCAACTAGTTGTGAACTGCCGCGTGCCGGTCTGCTCCAGGGGCTCGGTTTAATGCATATCCGGCCTCATCAGTTGGCACCACCATGTGCATGCGAACGTTTTCCAGCTGCTTCGACATGCATGCGTCTGTGCTTGATCGTGCCTGCAAGGTTTTTGTCAGCTGTAGTCAGACATCAGGTTCGGCCCGTGTGTCGCAGGGGGAATATATCGCGAACCTGCTGAGCTGTGACGGTACAGCGAACATGAGTGCAGTTGCTCCTGTGGAATAGAGTTGAAACAAGATGGCGACTCCTGTCAACATTTGTGTTCGTATTCATACTGCACTGCCTTGGCCGGGCCTGGTCGGATGTAATAGTTTCTCTAGAGATGCTGACGACTGTCCAGCCCAGCTGGGGTGATCATGCATGCATCTACGGTGTACATGTCCCCAGTTCACCATGGTGCTTGCCTTTTCCATGTTGCCCTCGCTGCCAGGCTTTTGCGTTGACCTCCATGTTACACAGTAAGCGGAAGCTGAGGTGCAGGTGAGCTCCATCCATGAGCACGCCTAGTCACGGGAGTGTGTGTTAGTTTTGTAACTAGCAGCATCCAGTGTATCTTCTACCTCCTTGACAGTACAGCATGGTCCGTTTATGTCACGCCTGGCCGATTGCGTGGTTCCATGCGCGAGATCGCGATTATGCGTCAACATGCATTGTCTGGACAGCACCTGCAGCTGTGGGCGACAAACGAGTTGAAACAACACATGCACGCGTCGCAGCCGAGCCAGGCATGCCTTCAAGGCGCACGCTTGAGGCGGCGGCTCAGGAGCACAGGCGAAACTTTTAAACAACTCTGTACCTTCTGCAGGTGGGCTCTGCGCCGCGCGACGCGGCGTGGGTGCTTGCGCGGCCGCACAGCTGTAGTGGGCACAGATCCAGACAGCCATACGAAACATCATGTGATTACGCAACGATTAGGCGCCCTGACCAGCACTACCGTAGGTCCGTCTCGTCTCTAGTAAGTCTGAGGCCTATCCAAGCTAAGCGAGCTGGTGGCTTATGTACCAGCTGCCGTGCGGGACTGACCCTTGCGGCTCTCGGGACAACACGTACCCGTCGCGCAGCCGCAGCGGCATGCGCCCGAGCTTGCCCGAGTGGCAGCGCGGCTCTAGGCGCGCGCGTCCCAGCAGCCTCCAGCCCGCACGCAGCGGCCGCGGTGACTGTGCTGCACTCTACTATCTACCTCGTGCCCCGCCGGCCACTGCGACGCGCTCTACGAACGCCTCACTCCGGCGGCCTCTGCCAATTGCACACGTCCCCGACCGCAACAAATGCCATGGCACGAACAGCACAATTCCCCGCCCCATCCACCAGCCAGCATTATTCCGAGCACAAGCACAAAACCCAGGTCAGCTCCCCTGCTGGCCTCACTTCCTGGAGTCCGGGCTCGGCCGCTCGCCGACAGCGCCGGAGTACCCCATGTTGCGAGGGGTGCCTGTGAATGTCCCCGTCAGTCCCTGAGTCTGGCTCGTGCCGATCTCTCCCAGGAGCTCATGCGCGCCCGCCAGAATCCCGGTCAACGACTGGCTCGGCCCCGTCACCGTCGTCATGCCGCTGCGCGGCGAAGTGGGCCCGCCCCCCTGCGACTGGGGCTCCAGCGGCCCCCCGTCGCCCTCGACAGGGTTCCCGCGCTCGCCAGGCACCGTCCGCACACTGTCCATACCGCCCACGCGGTATGCCTCAGCGGCGGGGAACGAGAAGTCCGCCCCTGACGCGCCCGCACCCTCCGGCGCTTCTTCGGGGATGGCCTGTGCATGCACGTTGGCACCCGGCCAACCGGGGGCAAACGCACCGCCCTGCTGGTTGCCAAAGCCGTGGCGGCCCATCGGCGTCTCGCCGAGGCCCTGGTCGTGGTAGAAGCTGCTCCCGCCGGCCACCGACTGCGTCTGCACAGCACAGCACGGTCATGTCCTCGCCACGGCACGCCAGAAGGTTGTTTGACCCAGCCTGTGGCCAGCTGTGCCTTGGGCCACATGCAAAACTATTCAGCATTTCAACCTCACACTGAATCAGCATAACACGAGCCAAACGGCTGGAGCTTTAGCACAACTGCAATTTAATCTTGGAAACGGGGCTCAGCAAGAAGACGCTGACGTGAGCCCCGCCAGACACGTCCAGAACCCAGCCCACTGCAGCGTTTGGTCATGCTGCGCAGCTGGTGTGTACACCACCCACAGCACAGCAGCGCTGCCCCAGTGGCACATGCCGCATGAATCCCTGGAGACCAGTACTCGCGCCTCCACCAAAGGCGGAGCGCAGCAGGTGCACAACACAGCACATCTCACGCATCACGCACAACAACCAGGCGTACCACACATCTCACGCATCACGTACCACATCAAGGCGCTGCTGTGATAGCCAAGCGAGCAGGGCAGACAGAACGCATGTGGTAGTTCTGCGGGGGATCACGATCATCGTCGATTAAAGCAGAGCGGGGGCACACCGCGACGGAGGCGCTGTAGTGGGAGGGCGCCACGGAGGGTGCCATCTGCGGCATGTGGGAGCCGGGCGCTGCATACGACGGCATCATGCTTCCGTACGGCATATGGCTGTACTGGCTCGCCATCTGGCTCTGGAACTTGCTCTCCTGCATGCGCCCACACCGCGTCCACACCTCACCACACTCAATGAGGCTGTTGTGTTTTTGGGGTCCCAAAACCCATCCATCGGCGGACGCAGCAACGGCACAAAAACAGCCGCACGACCAGGGCAACAGCCGCTGCTTACTCACGGTCACGGCACAGATTCCACCAAGACAAACACGCAGCCAATGCATAACGGTGTCCATGGCAGCACAGTGCAGCCGGCGAGCAGCACGCAGCACGCACCCTGCGGCGCTGCAGCTTATCCTCGTAGTGCTTGATTTTCTGCTTGAGCTCGCGGTCCTTGCGCTCCTCTTCCTTGGCGAGCTTTTCCTCGACCTTCTTCTGCGCCTCGCGCGCGCGCCGGGCAATCATGTAGTCCGGCTTGGCCGGCGCGACGCGCAGGTTCATCTGTTTGTACTTGGCCTGCTGCTCACGGATGTTCTGGAGGAACTTGGGCACGTCGGTCGCGCGGTTCGCGCGCCAGTGGATGAAGCAGTTCCAGCACAGGCAGCAGCTCACGATGCAGAGCAGCACGGCCGTCACCCCCCAGATCGATAGCGTGCGCGTGTCACAGCTCAACGAGTCACACTCCTCGATCAGCGGCACGCCCTCCTCCGCAAACTGGCCGTCGAGCTCGATGTGCGGCAGTCGCTCGATTATACCGCGCGCCTGTGACCCGGCAGTGTTGAACGTCGGCCAGAGCTCTGTGTACAACGGGATGTACTCGTACGGCCCCGAGTTTGGGCGGCCGCCGAGGCGGAAGCCGACGTAGAGTGGCGGCACGAGCTGTGCAGCCACGCGCACTCGCGCCGTGCCGACCTGGTCGAACGGCCACGTCTCGCCGAGCGACTCAAAGTAGGGCCTCGCCCCGTCAAACGCGTCCTTGATGCTGTGACCGTCGTTGAGGCCGCGCTGCCACACGTCGACGCCGACCCGCTCCGCCATGATCGCGATGTTGACCCACGACTGCAGGCACTGCTGCGAGAAGTCGAGCGAGCGCTGGCGGTTGCGCTCGTAAACGAGCACGCCATCGACGATCTGGTCGCGCTGCCGGACCTGCATGCGTGTGCGTGTGCGTGTAACACTACTGTGACGCTAGGCACAGATACCTGACACATGACCCCACACAGAAGGCCGCGCGCAGCAACTCTCAGCAGCACCAAGCGCTTGGGGGGCAGGGCGCGTTGCGGCCGGCAGTCAACAGCTCGCAGAGCACGCACCTCGGAGTAGAACGCGATTTTGGTGGCCTCTGTCTGGGAGTCGGCCTGGACCTCAGAGAGGTAGAGGTGCGCGGCGAGGAGCTGCTCGTCGACGTTGGTGCCGATGTAGTTGCCCATCATGCGTGCGTAGATCGCGACGGGCTCGGTGTTGAGGAAGTTGATGTACTGGAACACCCACGACCGCAGCAGCCGGGTGTCCTCCGTGCTCCAGATGTCGGTGGCGCCCTCGAGCATGACGGCCGCGTTGAGCAGGTCGGGCAGGCGCGCCATGTCAAAGACGCCCTCAGGCCGGCCAAACTTAGTGCCGCCGCGGTGTACGCCGGCGACGCGCAGGTCAGGGTACATCGAGATCGCGGGGTCGAGGAACCAGGTGAAGACCTTGTCGCGCGCGCGCTGCGCGTACTTGGCGTTGCCGGAGAAGAACCACGCGAGCGCGAGGGTGGAGGCGTGCTCGATCGTCAGCTCGAGGTGCCGCTTGTTCGGCGTCAGCTCATACACCTGCACCGCGCTGTGCTGTGCTGTGCTGTGCAGTTTGACATGCTGTCTGCTGGGTCCGCGCTGCAGCTGAATTGGAGGCGTGGGGCCGCTCCGCTTCAGGTGAAGTGTGTTTGTGTGCAGAGGTGGCCATTGGGACCAGCGCGGTGAGGTAAGGGCCTATTCACGCTGCGCATGCCTCCGGCACACCTGCCGCTGCGAGTGTGCCCCAAATCATGTGATAGTGTCACGGTCTGGCGGCCGATATGTCGACCATTTCAGCGTACGCACGCCCACCACCCCTCAACAGGTCCACAGAAGAAATCCTGTGGGATCAAGCGCAGGGCATAAACAATCCTCGCATCCCGCCACACCCAGCACGCGGTGACAGAAATGGACGGCGCACAAATGACACAGCACGCAGCAAGCACAGCACGCAGCAGGGGCCACACCTGTAGATTGACGGAGGGGTTGTACTTGTAGGGGAGGCCGTTGGGGTTGACGGAGGAGACACGGTGGGGCCAGTAGTAGTCGGAGAGGGAGAAGTAGACGCGGTTGAGGTCGACGGCGGACACGTTGCCCTGCGCCGGTGCGACGACGGTCTTGTTGATGGCCTCGTATACGGGGTCGCGCATGTAGATGTCGGCCTGCTCGATGAGCGTTGTCACCGCATCGTCGATCTTGCGGTTTGCCTTACGCCGCCAGAGTTCCTTGTTGTGGTCGAGGATGTCCTGGCGCCACGTGAGCAGCCGTGCGGGCGCCTCGGGGGGCGTGATCTGCACGTTGGCCGGCACCGCGGGAAGCCGCGTCATGTTGCGGAGATCGATGCCCTGGTAGGCGAGGGGTGCGTTGGGCGGGATGTAGTCCTCGTCGGTGACCTTGAAGTCATACACAAAGTTGTCGGGGGCGGTGAGGTTGGCATTGGTGAGCGCGGGCAGGCGGTCACGGGGGACGCCGTTGGAGGCGGCAGGCGCGCCGGTGGACGCGGCTCCGGCGGCGGCATCAACGCTCGTGACATCGCCGTCAAAGTCGGGGTCGTCGGCGTCGGTGGCGGCGGCGGCGGGCGCGGCAGCGGCGGCGTCGATGGCGGGGGCCGGGGCGACCGGGCCGGCGACGACGCCTCCGAGGGCGTCATCGACGGCGGGGACGGCCGGGGAGGGGGTGGCTGCGCCGGGGATGATCGGGGGAGTGACGCCAGCGGCAGGGGCCACCGCGCCTGGGGTTACAGCGGCAGGGGTGACAGCAGCGGGGGTGACAACAGCAGGGGTCACTGCGGCGGGTGTCACTGCAGCGGGTGTTACAGCTGCCGGTGTAAGTGCCGCAGGCGTCACTGCAGCAGGTGTCACTGCAGCAGGTGTAACAACGGGGGTGGTAACGACTGCGGGCGCCACAGCAGCTGGCGTAACAGCTGCAGGTGTAACAGCGGCTGGGGTGACCGCTGCAGGGGTAATTGCAGCGGGAGTCACCACTGCGGGTGTAACTGCAGCGGGAGTCACCACAGCGGGTGTAACTGCAGCGGGAGTCACCACAGCGGGTGTAACTGCAGCGGGAGTGACGGCAGGCGGTGTAACTACCGCAGGCGTCACTGCGGCAGGCGTCACTACGGGGGTGGTAACAACTGCGGGTGTCACAGCTGCGGGAGTCACTGCGGCAGGCGTGACTGCAGGGGGCGTAACGACAGCAGGCGTCACAGCCGCAGGAGTCACTGCCACAGGAGTTGTTGCGGGGGGTGCGACTGCTGCAGGAGTTACTGCTGCAGGTGTGACTGCAGCGGGGGTGGTCTGTGCTGGGGTTGTAGTCGCTGGAGTCACCCCCGCAGCTGGCGAAGCTCCAACAGCCGGTGCTGCACCCGCGCCCGGAGCAGCTTGCAACAATGTCCTGCAAGTCAAGTACAAAGTGCCTTTCCACGCAGAGTATCGGCGCTGGCAATGCAGCTGGCCCCGGAGTGGTCAGCTAGTCGCTCGGTGCCCAAGCGGAATTGCGTCGACGTAGAGACGACAGGCACTGACGACCAACTCTGTGCTGTTGTGAATGACATGCGCGAGGTCGGACTCGATAGCGCAGTCGGCAGATTACATCAGAACGCTGCACCGCAACCCAGGCACTGGCGACGTGACACAAACGCCAGCACACAGGTAGTCATAGATTTATTGCATTAGCACTGTACGTCGCCAACGGTACGCCCGTACAGCACTGGCAGTGGCGATGCTCTAGTAGGCGAAAGGGCGCGTCATGAGCACCATGACCGCGCTGCCAGACAACAACTATAAGAGAGCTTGTAGACAGATCAACGGATGTGATCAGCTGGCGGGGTCCGAGCGTCGAAGGCGTGCAGCGCGGCGTGAACGCCGTGGTGGAAGGCAAGAAGTAAACCACTGTCACGTCGAGGATGATCGCCGCACCTTCCATCATTCGCATCAGCAGATGCCACAAGACAGACAAACATGAGCAACATGGCAAACATCGCGCTGAGCCGATAGCCCTGCGGGCGACCTAGCTTGTAACTGATCATTGAGAAAGAAACCATCATTATTTTCAACACGCACTGCCGCAAAAGCAGGCAGATAATATACGTGAGCAACTATGTACTCCTGGAGTCAGGCATGAATGTCGCTTCCGGACAGCGGGTGCCTGCGGTGCCCGTGCGCGTCGGGAACAGTACGTCAATGCGCCTCAAGGCCAGTCGCTTACGACGAGTTGCCTTGGTGTACAGATAGAATACGTTTGGTCGGTGCGATGCGGTTCATCTAGCAGAGCAGCCTCGCGACTGCTTGTGAGCTTGGCATTCATGAGTGCGGTGGGCACTTGTACAGGGGAATGGTCGAGTTCGGACGTGTGACGCGTTGGGTCAGCGCTGTCTGAGGACGCTGCTGCCAGACTCCAGGTTCCAGGGACTGCTCACTGAGCGTGTGCAGGTTGCCTTGAGTTCATTCAGTGTCGTCGGCGTTTGCGATGTGGCAGGCTGCCAACACAGTCAGACGGTCCGTTGGACTGCCATCGTCCGCGCAGCTGCTACAGGAACAGCGTGCAAGACAGCATACACACTCTACGGTACTCTGCCAGACGTTCGCGGTGGATGTCAGTATCTACGTCCTGGTTGGTGTGGAAACAGCGATATAGTTCATTTTATTTGCGTGACGTCGCATTGTGTGTACTCTCGAAGTGCATGTCGACGTTCGGCACGATGAGCGCAGAGACTCGAAGAGCCGGGTAGCTGCACAATCAGCCAAAATTGTGACTGCTGCTGTACTTTTGTCGTTCTTTTCTGCCAGAGCTATATTCCTGGTCTATCGGATTTCCATGACAAGCTCGGCAGCGTGCGCGCTCCGGTAAGATCACAACCTATGTAAGCGCATATCTGCCCTGCCTCCCGACAGCGCTGCTCTTCTCCACGCATTGCAGCAGTACTTGATAAGCTTGAAAGCTTGCTCATCAATTTACTACCACTTCGTGTTATGGCCTGTGTCCAGTCTATCATTGCAGATGCGTTTTGGCGCGCAGCGACGTGCGAGGTGGTGGACTGGAGTCCGTGCACCTTTTCGTGGTCCCATACAATCGCCGAACATCGCTGTAATGTGTGGGCAAAGTCGAGGACGCTATAGTGGTCAAAGCCAACAGCCGTACGCATATCCCAGTACTACCGTCACTGACCAGACATGTTTGCATAGCTCGTAGACCGCCGCATCGCCATTTGCCTGCTGCAAATTCCCTGCTGGTTGTGCTTCGCCTTTTTGTTCGGTCTGAGCACGTCTGCACAGCTCGGATGGTCTTTGCATCGATGTATCTGGAGATGTCGACGCCGCGACGTCATTTGAAGCACATTTGTACATGGCGCAGTCTACTCCCCAGTCCGCTGACATGATCTGTTATTTACAATTTGTGGCATGAAGCTGAGCATTGTATTGGCCGGCAAGACCTTTCTGTGCAGCTTTGGGCTGCAGCAGCCATGCTGAAGCGCGCCATCTGTCAATCAGGTGTTGTGCATGCGGTCGTCGTCTAAGCGCCAATTACGTGCCACAATGCTTGACCTTTGAAAACTCGAATATATCTATGACTATCATATCACAGTAGTTTTCAGATCTCTAGATGTGCAACAGTCCAGGTTATGCCGCGTGCAGTGATCTCAAGCGAGTCTACAGCTAGCATTCCATGCGTAATAAATAAATAAACAAATAAATCGTATATCACGCCTTAGCAATGCATGCCACCGGCCTCGCTCCCATGGAGAATTAAGCATTTTCGGGGGAGAAACCTAGCGAAACCCCCTCACTCGCTATTACGTGACCCGGGACGGTTCCAGTCCCGCTTCCTCTGGCTAGGTCTACGCAACAGTCGAGCAGCCGACGAGAGTCGAACCGCGGACCTTCGGGTTCGAAGGAGCGCCTTTTAACCACTTACGCTTCAGTTGCATGCGTACCAGCCTCCATCATGAGGCCTCGTGAGGGGCGTATCCAACGGCAGCACAGCCGCTGCCATTAACAAGTTGCATCACAAAGTGTGGATAGATGTCCACACCGTTTCGTACAGGCCTAGCTAGGCCTTAAACCTGCTTTGAGCCATACTATAGTATGTATGATACTGCTCGGTCTGGTTCAGACCGCTCACGATTGCTTGCCCTGGACAACAGCATGTCTCTAGATGTGTGAATTTCAGGCCCAGTAGCAACTGTGGCACAAATTTCCTGGATGGCATTGACAGAGCGGTCCGGTGTTGCAGATGAGGGGTGATCAGGTCAGTTCGAATCTGCCTGACAGCGACCATGGCTGACCATACGTGAACACCAGCATTCTTTACAAGCTCACTAATTCATTTTTACAGTATACTGCGCATCTAAGCGGTGCCATGTCTTTGAACTCACGAGTCGAACTAGTGCCAACGCGTTGCAACGGCGCGGGCATGTCTACAGGTGACGAGATGGTAGCCAATACGTTCCATAACCACAGCATGCTTCAGGACTGCACCCGAGCCCGATCAACTTGGGCACAGTGGGCCGAAGCAATGCCGTATTACACTGTACGCCGTATCACATTGTATGCCGTTGCAGTGGCCCCCGTGTACATGCATCTGATGATAGCTGAATGAACACATATGTGCCAAATGTCTGGCATGCAGGGAGGCTCATTCAGATCAGTACTCATTGTGAACTCCAGCAATGGTATGGCCGCGACCAAACACCGTCCATCCTAGCAGACTTGCGGTGTGAGATCATAGCGTCACCTCAGGTCGGGTCCTGTTTGTATGGTTCACTGCCGGCAGCGGGTGCAATGAGTCTCCCACAGTTACAGACTTCGTGCTATCACAGCCTGCTATTGCTGAAGTGGAAGCACATGCAGCCGCGACCTGATGGCACAACAAACACAGGGACACAAGTGAAACAAGGTGGTGTGTGAGGCGTTCTGGGTGAACAGTTGCAGAGATCAAGCAACAGTAAAGGACGAGTCGTGCCGCAGAGTCGGCCTGCAACAAACACTCACAACAGGGGCCTTCACAGGACAAAATCTGACAGATTGCATGTGTATGCTCTCGACAGAAAACAACATGTTGACACGTGAGATGTCCGTGCCAGTGGACATGGCGTGTCTGAAGTATGAACCGGCAGCGGCTGCCGCTGTGCGATCGTGTCATGATCATGATTCATGATTCATGAGCAAGAACAACAATAACAGGTATTATCCTGGTTTGTTCAATTAGTCCGCTCCTGCAATGCCACGACAGGGAAACAAAGGAATACACATGGTAGCCAGGGGCACACGATTGCTTTCATTATGGTTCTGGACCGTTGCACATGTGGCCGTACGAGGCGGCTTGTGCGTAAAAGTCTCACTCCCCCATATTGGACCCATGTGAGACTGCAGCAACCGTGAGCACCTGAAGTGCTGGTCTTCCAGTCCAAGACACGACGTCCATGGCCGTCCACATGTCTGCGCTCCATACCATGCATACCAACCAGTACTGCTGTGGTGCCAGCCGTCTTGCTCTGCCACACCACGTAGCCCCTCGGAAACGTTCTTCTAGGAGTGATGTGGTGCCTGCAGCCTCGTGGACGTGTGGACGATGTGTGCACATCATACACTGTGTCGAGCCACCTCAGGCCACCTCAGCTTCAAGTGAGATGTCCGACCAGCAACCTGAGTACATCCTGTCCTGAACGTATGGCCCAAGTGTCTGCATCGTCAGTCCCAGCCTCAACCCTTGGATTGGGCAGACAAGATGGGATTTCGGGATGGGCAGCACCGACCAGACACTCAAAGCATGCCATCACCTCGGCAGCGCACACGCCGTGTAGCCGTGCCCTTGCTCCATGGTGGCTTTCGACAGGAAAACAGTGCTTCTGGACCGTGGAAGGCCATGACAAGGCATCAGTGCCTATCAGGTGGCTCCGGGTTGCGTGCAAGCGCCCTCGGCTGTTTGCAGCTTGTTCACCTCGTGACGTGCAAGACTACCTGTAGTGTCTGACGTGTTGCCTTGCTTGGGCATCGCTGCAGAGATAGCAGGCAACACTGTAGTACCCCCTGCAACCCATCATGATCAGGACACAGCCATCGTTGCTGCCCTCACCGATGGCGTCCAGTCGAGCCGTGCTGGACAGTTGCAACAACACGTGTGTACCTACTCCAAATGCTACTGGCCCCAGAAGCGCACAGAAGGGCGATTGCACACCTGCCCCTTCTGCTGATCATCGGGCTGCTGATCGTCGGGCTGCTGATCGTCTGGCTGTGGAAAATTGCAGTCGCTTGCAGGGCATATGTGACTCTCGCCACTGACAATCCTAGCCATACGTCGCTCACATCAGCATGACGCAGCAGCCTCGCGCACTCACGCTTGGAGGTGTTGGGAGGTGGTCATCATGGTTCCAGGCACGTCAGGACCTCCAGCCTCTGGGTTTGTGACCAAGCCTACGCCGACTCGAGCAGGAACAGCGAATGCGAATGTTTATCGCCTAGGATCGTGTAGGTGGCAGACCCAGATATCGCCATGGAACGCCTTGACCGGTCGAGCCGCAACGTCCATGCCACCTCTGCTGCACTCAAAACACAGCCCACCGCCAGCAGTGCATCCGTAGCAAGGTCTGCAACAACATAGATAAAGCAGCGCAGCTAGCGTCGCATATGGTGATCGCGCGTCCATACGCACATCTGCACGGCTGCATACGATTTCGATGGAATGGGCGCTTTGCGTTCGGCCGGAGCTTGGTGTTCGGCTGGCGCATGCGGCGCGGCCTTATCACGCAAGAATAATGTCGACATTTTAACCAGTCCGTGTCCTCTTGGCACAGGGACTTGCTAACCTTCTTCAAGGGCGCCTACAGCACTTACCGCCTGGGCGCCAGCTTGCCTTCAGTAGCGACTCGTTCGGATCCAGTCGCCTATGTAAAACCATCTTAGTTCAGCTGATCACATGTCTCGAAGCGCAGAACATAATCTGTTCTCCATTTGTTGTGCAGAATGACAGGTTGTGTCGCAAATGAACGGATGCATGCCGGTTACACGTGAGCGTGCTCCAGCAGTGGCTTCATGTGCGACATACGAATTACGACATTGCTCGCGGTATGCCTTGCCGTGCGGGATGCGCATGTCGTGTGTGTAAACCGACATCAGCTACTCCAAACGGCATTCTTGCTTGTGTTCAATTTCAAGACCCAGTACCCATGGGCTAAATGACAACAATGTACATGTGCAAGTGCACAAGTGCCGTGCAACATTTTCGGCATCAACTCACCTGCACGCAGCTGGCCGGCCTTTTCAGTAAATATATGAGCTACAGCGTCGCAGTCGTAATTGACGTCTGACGCACCTTCTCTCAAAGCCTCAGCCAGAACACAATGCAAACGCAGGGCGGACTCGCCAGCTGCGGGACCTCGGCAGTGTATGCATGAATACATGTACAGCACGCGAGTTTTCATCGCGAGACGCCATCATGAATGCGTGTTAGCGGCTTGATTCCACCCAGATCCAGAATGATGATGCGTAGGAATGCAGGTGAACTCGTGGAGACCAGCTGTCATCACACTTGCATGCCACACTTCGCGTCGATGGCACTGTGCGCATGTGACTGGTCAGTGTGAATCCAACAAATTTGCCCAGTTTGTGATTCTCCGTGACAGGCAGCGACTCTGTGATCACATATCACCACTGGACAACTCCACTACGAAGTGTGCAGGTGCAGATTGGTGTGTGCTCATGATCCACATTGGAGGCACCTGCACAAGCCCAGGCAGTGACCACCCTAATTTACCTTGTGGCTGTGTCCACGTGGTGCAGAACAGCACCTTGTTCTGCCTGTGCCTGGCATGCCACAACATGTTGGGACAGCCTTTGTGGGAACTCACAGCCAACCCATGGGGCAAGTTGTGCCAAGCTTGGCCTGGCTTGCATCCCAAGCTTTGTGGATGCATGAGGTGGGTCAGGCTTGTTACTGCTCCTCAAACGCAAGCAGGCCACAGCTTGCCAGTTGAGTTTTGGTCAACAAGACACCTGGCTAGCTGCGCATGTTCAGGGCTCTATAGTAGGGCTACTAGTCCTGCCAGGCAGGCATGGTGCTTATAAATCTTGCGGATTCTGACAGTAGAGGCATGTAAATGTTGTGTGATTAGCCACTATTGGTGGATGCTGTTAAGTTTGGCGCAGGGCACTACTCATGAGTCCCAGCGTCACAGAATGATACAGTGTGCTAGCCAAGATTCAGGGCTGGGGCTGTGATACTCCTACAGCTATGGCATGCATACCAACAGAAGGATGTACAACCACACCTTATACATACATGTGCACAGAATGTGGAAGACAGCAATTACAGGAGAGATGTAGACTACCTGGAGATGAACGTTGAACAAAGATGTTGCACGTTGTTGCATTCGCGTATGATGTGAAGCGAGTGAGCTGCTCCAGGTATGCAGCTTGATCATAGCTAGGTTGAGCGGACCTGGATCAGAGCAACTTTGCATAGGTTCTAGAATATTTTGTAGTGCCAACAGGCACGTTTGGTGTTCACATGGCACCTCAGCATGTGGCCGTTCGACCCACGTCAGGCCGTCGTGACGCACGCGGTGTGCATGCTGCGTGCGTCGGGAACATTCGATAGGCAATGTGCACACCCCAATTCCATTTGTATATGCTGCCGATCCGTCAATGCCACAGTTCGTGATTTGCCTCCGCAACCCAGCTTCAGGCATTACGTGCGCCGGAGCGCGTCATGCTGTGGTTTTGGGGGGTTCCCCGTAGTTTTGGCGCAGCATGGTCAACAATCAGGCCAGCACATGATTTCGATGCTGCAGAGACAGGTGGTGTTCCACCACAAGGCGCGACTGACGGGAACATCAGCCCAGTATAAAAGCAGCCATCCAGTCGATAGCAGCCAACAAACTCCTCAGACAGAACGCAATCGTGAACGCGGTGTTGGATCCAGCACGACCTGCGCAGTGCCCCATCAATTGCAATTGATAACCCGAGCAACAGCGCCGAGCGGACGCACCTGCGCACACGAACCAGGTGCGACTTCTACCTCCATCTGGACGAGCGTAGCGTGAAAGATGCAGCGACCTTAGGGTGTGTCCTGCGCCCATTCTTATTGGGATTGGGGTCCATCCAGCTGCAGCGTCAGGCACGCGCTGCGCTGGCTACTGCCGCGCATTCGGAACCTGGCCTTGCAATCTGGCGCTAGAATCACGGCTCCGCCACATGGCCTGTTGTGCTGATTTGCCCAGCTGGGGGTGGATAGCTTATGCCACAGCGGCCTACGGTCGTTTCTGCGTGGAAGGATCGATGTCGTTGACAGCGTGTTGGCCTCAACACCGCAAGTCCCAGCCAAAGCCAACCAATGTCATGATCGCGGGTGAGTGATGCAGCGCTCCTGGCCGCCGGCCGGCGTGCATGCATGAAGACACCCGGCGAGGCGTACGCGTGCATATGCATGCGAGACAAGCGCGTCTCACACGCCGTTCCACGTGGGCATCCATCAAGGATATCTTCGCACCGGAATCTGGCGATCGGATGCCGCCGGCATGAAGTGCACAGTCGCGAATGCGCATGGCTTTGTAGATACATGCCCTTGCACGGCGGCGCTCAACCCGATCCGGACGCGTTTGCAACATGTTCGATGCAACAGTGTACAGTCGATATCGATGCATGTTGCCATGCTCCAATTTCGCCTGATGTGGCAGTTGATTGCGGAGCATGCGGTCCGCTTAAGAGCGCGGTTGTACGTCCGGAGTCTAGCACTTGCACTGCATAAGTGAGGTGGGCTCTGGGTAGCCTCGTAAGAGCGACCGGGCTTTCCGCGTGTGTCGCGTGGCGGAAACTGCTTACGCAGTGCCCCGCCGGAAGGCGCTTAGTCACGCATCGCACCTCAAATTGATGTTCACATCCACTCGGCTTTGCCAGCATGTGTCACCGCCAGATTCCCGACCCTACTTCTGTGTCAAGTCATGAAACAAATGCAATAGCAGGCATGAGTACTCATCTGTTCTCAACACGAGTGTGACCAACGTTGTGGCTACTTGTAGCAAGGTAGCCCTAGTGTAGCGGCTGGCGACTTTGGATGGCAGTCCCCATGTAGCCACACATGTACATCACACTTTTGTTGCACTAAACATCCCGCGATTGTTGGCTGCCTCTCACACATGACAGCCAGCGGTATAGCAGGCCTGAAAGTCTGTGAATGCGTGCATACATCACTTCGCAGCAGCCTTGGCAGCAGTTCGGGTGCCAACCGAAGTGTGCTTGCCAGTGGAACTCGAATTAGAAGCTTGTTGCTTCGCAGCACATACAGGCACACAGACAGGCACGTGTGCGACGGGGCGGCCTGTGCAGGGGCAAGATGAAGACGGCAGCAGTTCTGGTACTGCTCGGCCTCGGCCTCTCCCCGGCGGCGGCGTGCGGCTGGGAGGGCGAGAGGTGCTGCAGCACAAAGAAGGGCGGGGACGCGTGCAAGGTGGACGGCCTCGAGTGCATTAACGGACGCTGCAGGGTGGCACCCGAGGAATGCGGCGGTAACGGCGAGGCGTGCTGCGCCGAAGAGGCGTGTGACCTGCACAGCCTCGTGTGCCTCAGCGGCAGCTGCACCCCCTGCGGCAAGGAGGGCGAGCCCGTCTGCAATGGTGCGGCCCGCTCTGGCCGACGTCCCATGTCCACAGAATACCCCTGTGCAGTCCAGTGGCGTGCGGCGCAGAGCACTGCAGGGGCGGTGCCGCACGTGTGAAAGTTTGTGCACGCTTGTATGTGGCACTCAACAGTTGCTGCGCTGGGCCGGATGCACAGTCAAACGTCGTGCTGTCACCTCAGGTGCCTGTTTGGACACCTGCCGTTTTTCGCATCACGCGTGCGCATCATGCAGAGGACGGTGTGTCCCCATGTAACTCGGGCCTGGAGCCGAGCGACGGCATCTGCGCCCTGATCTGTGGTGACGAGGGCTGGCCATGCTGCGCACCCGACGACTCCTGCAAGGTGGACGGCCTCACATGCATTGGCGGCACCTGCGAGAAGCCTCCCCCCTGCGGCAAGGAGGGCGAGCCCATCTGCCCTGGTGCGACCCCTGCTGTGCTGCACCAGCAACGAGCGGCGGCAGCCCTGGGATATGCGGCAAGTATCCCCAGGTTGTATGTAGGCTTGCCATGTTGAGGCTCCACAATCGCACATGCCTGATGTATGAATTTGTTCATGCATGCGTGCTTGACAACTGCTGCAGCCTCATAAACGTGCCGCTAAGAAAACTCGATTGCAACATCTATACATTTGGGCCCCAGTCAGTGGCAAGCATGCATGTTTTCCAGCAGTGCATGTGACATCGGCATCGTGCCCGTGTAGAGGCACCGATCTGCGAGGGCGACCTCGTGGACGTTGACGGCATCTGCTCCACACCTCCCCCCTGTGGCGGCGCCAGCGAGGAGTGCTGCCCTGGCGACAAGTGCGACCTGCACAGCCTTGGCTGCGTCGGCGGCACCTGCGTGCCCTGCGGCAAGGAGGGCGAGCCCGCATGTACTGAGGACGGCGTGTCCCCCTGCAACACCGGCCTCGAGGAGAGCGAGGGCATCTGCGTTGTGCCCGCCCCCCCCTGCGGCAAGGAGGGCGAGCCCATCTGCCCTGGTGCGTGTCCCAATTTAGGAGTGCAAGCACTGCTTTATTGCAAACCCCAGAGTGTGCGGTTTAGCAGATGTGCCTTCATCATCGCAGCATGTGCTGCGCACGCCCCCATTGCTTTGTGCCGTGTTGGACGCTTGTGAAATTGCGCTACACTCCCTCGACATGCAACATCCACCCGGCCAGCGGTCCTGTATTTCTGGGCATCGTGCCGCATCAGTGTCATGTTTGGACTCCTTGATAAACTTGCTGGTCATGGTGCTGCTCACTTCGCTGGCACTCCCGGACATCCCGCCAAGGCAGCGTCTATCAACATGTATGGCCTCGCACATTCACGAAAAGAGTGACTGCCCGATACGACTCACTATGACCAAATGCAGAGGCACCTATCTGCGAGGGCGATCTGATCGACACTGACGGCATCTGCTCCCCCCCCCCTCCCCCCTGCGGCAAGGAGGGCGAGCCCATCTGCCCTGGTGTGGCCCCCCTCCCGTTGTAAACCAGCCTTCCAATGCCTGCGCGCGGTCACTTACGGTTGCTGGATCAGCCTGTCTGACGGGGGTTTCCGGTTGGTTTACCCCTTCGGCTCCTGGTTCCCGGTTCACCGGAGATGTCAATGGCCGAATCGGCTACGGCCAGTAGTTCAAATTACATTCGAGTTTGCATTTACCTGAACCTACTGAAGTCTTCACAGCCATCCCGAAGTGTTAAGCGTGCAGCGCATGCTGCAACGTCGGTAAATTGCACATGCAGAGGCACCGATCTGCGAGGGCGACCTCGTGGACGTTGACGGCATCTGCTCGACACCTCCCCCATGCGGCGGCAACGGCGAGGAGTGCTGCCCTGGCGACAAGTGTGACCTGCACAGCCTCGGCTGCGTCGGCGGCACCTGCGTGCCCTGCGGCAAGGAGGGCGAGCCCGCATGCACTGGTGCGGCCACTCTTCATGCGCCCAGCTCCAAGGCAGTCCCAATTGCTATGTTTTGGGCCAGCTGCTGCAGGTTCTGCCACATCCATGGCGCCATCGCCTAGCTGTATTGTGCTGCTGAGTGCATGGAGCAATACAAGACCGCTGTGCTGGCACCTGCATGTGCACTTGAATGCATGCATATGATTGTGCCTTTGACGCAATCTCTGTAGGGGCAGCTGCTCCTGCTCCAGAGCAGGTTCAACAGCAGAAGTTCACGGGCACAGCATTGGTGGTGTGGGCACGTGCTTTTGCTGACTCCATCTGAATGGGTGTGCAGAGGATGGCGTGTCTCCCTGCAACACCGGCCTCGAGGAGAGCGAAGGCATCTGCGTTGTGCCCGCCCCCCCCTGCGGCAAGGAGGGCGAGCCCATCTGCCCTGGTGCGGCTGCCTTCTGCCCTGATTTCTGTTTTTTATCATACTGTGGGCCTCTGACACTTCGTAGACCCTAGTGAGTGGCATATCAGCGGCCATGCTACACTGCAGCACAGCAGGGGCAAGCTCTGAGTCCTGCCATATGCGCGTGCAGAGGCACCTATCTGCGAGGGTGACCTGATCGACACTGATGGCATCTGCACTGTCCCCCCCCCACCCTGCGGCAAGGAGGGCGAGCCCATCTGCCCTGGTGCGGCACCCCTCCCTCTGTAACCCTGCATTGGATCCAATGCATGTCCGCAGCCACTTGCGGTTTCTAGATCAATCTGAATCTACTGAAATCTTCACAGCCATCCTGGTGTGTCAAGCGTGCAACGCGTGCTGTGATGTCTGCGACTTGCGCATGCAGAGGCACCTGTCTGCGAGGGCGACCTCGTGGACGTTGACGGCATCTGCTCGACACCTCCCCCATGCGGCGGCAACGGCGAGGAGTGCTGCCCTGGCGACAAGTGCGACCTGCACAGCCTCGGCTGCGTCGGCGGCACCTGCGTGCCCTGCGGCAAGGAGGGCGAGCCCGCATGCACTGAGGACGGCGTGTCCCCCTGCAACACCGGCCTCGAGGAGAGCGAGGGCATCTGCGTTGTGCCTGCCCCCCCCTGCGGCAAGGAGGGCGAGCCCATCTGCCCTGGTGTGGATCCCAACCGCTTGTAGTTCTTTTCTTGTTGATCATGCATGTGGCCATTGGCGCTTGCTTGGTCCAACTTGATTGCTGAAAGGAGCAGCCATCCTGGAGTGTGAGACATGAGGTGACGGCTTTTTCACATCTGCCATATGCACATGCAGAGGCACCTATCTGCGAGGGAGACCTGATCGACACTGACGGCATCTGCACTGTTCCCCCTCCCCCCTGCGGCAAGGAGGGCGAGCCCATCTGCCCTGGTGCGTACCATCGCACCAAAATCCGACATATTGTCCAGATCAGGGCAGAGGTGCATCTGAAGGCTTTGCAGACACCTGCATTGTTGGCCGGCAGAGGCTGGAAAAACAGGACAACTTGAATAACCCTCTGCCGGCAAACTTGACCAACCAGCACTCAGCAAAGACAGCATGAACCCTTCAATTGAACGTGTTCTGCATGCAGAGGCACCTATCTGCGAGGGCGACCTCGTGGACGTTGACGGCATCTGCTCGACACCTCCCCCCTGCGGTGGTGCCAATGAGGAGTGCTGCCCTGGCGACAAGTGCGACCTGCACAGCCTCGGCTGCGTCGGCGGCACCTGCGTGCCCTGCGGCAAGGAGGGCGAGCCCGCATGCACTGAGGACGGCGTGTCCCCCTGCAACACCGGCCTCGAGGAGAGTGAGGGCATCTGCGTTGTGCCCGCCCCCCCCTGCGGCAAGGAGGGCGAGCCCATCTGCCCTGGTGTGCCCCCCCCCCCCCCCCCCCCCCACTACCGTTGCAACACTAGTTGCTGCTGCGCATGCCTTGGGCTGCTGATGCGTGCTGGAGCCACTTGACTCACTACCGCCCCAGCTACCCAATCGCATGTGGCCACAAGCGAGTGCTTTGACATCTGTACGAACCCAAGCGTTGCATGCAGAGGCACCTATCTGCGAGGGCGATCTGATCGACACTGACGGCATCTGCACTGTCCCCCCCCCACCCTGCGGCAAGGAGGGCGAGCCCATCTGCCCCGGTGCGACCCCCCTCCTGGAGTACATCTCTTGTGATGCGTGCCTGTGGCCACGGAGGCTTGCTGCAGATACAAGCATCAGCGTCCTTGACTCGTGGCCCATGAGGCACATGTTGTGAGACTGGCAACGTGTACATGCGCATGCAGAGGCCCCCATCTGCGAGGGCGACCTGATCGACATTGACGGCATCTGCTCCACCCCTCCCCCTTGCGGCGGCAACGGTGAGGAGTGCTGCCCTGGCGACAAGTGCGACCTGCACAGCCTCGGCTGCGTCGGCGGCACCTGCGTGCCCTGCGGCAAGGAGGGCCAGCCTGAGTGTACTGGTATGACCCCCTTCCACTGTTGTGCCCCCTCCCACTGTTGTGCCCCTGTCCCTGCTGCGCATTCTAATAACCCACCAAGTCCTGGCTGTTTTATCCTGTATAGTTTCCGACCTTCTCCGAACAAGCCCCAGCCAAACCATCGTCTGAGCAAGCATCAAGCAGTGGCTGCATGTGGACATGACCTGCCCACTGGGCGGGCCTGCGGTTGCATTGCCGCCGTGAGCTGCACCACCCAGGCCGGGTACCGCGGCTGCCGTGGTGGTAGCATGCCGTGGCTGCAGACGGGGCTCCGCTGTGATGGGTGTGGTCGTGCGTGCAGAGGACGGCGTGTCCCCCTGCAACAGCGGCCTGGAGGGCGTTGACGGCATCTGCGCCGTGCCGGACTGCGGCGACAAGGGCGAGACCTGCTGCGCCGGCGACGCGTGCAACAAGGACACCCTCTTCTGCTCCGCGGGCACCTGCCTGCCATGCGGCACCAGCGGTGTGCAGGCCTGCAAGGGTGCGCCCCCTGTGCATGCCTGCCTCGCCGTACTGCTCCTGGGTCCTGGGTCCTGGGTCCTGGGTCCTGGGTCCTGGGTCCTGGGTCCTGGGTCCTGGGTCCTGGGTCCTGGCCGGAGATGTAGCTGGCTGGATCGGCTACGGCTGGATCGGCTACGGCAAGTAATGCAATTTACATTCACACTCACATACACACATGGTTCACGGCCTAGTGTGCAGGCAGCGGCATGTCTGCCTCCATCGAGCTACTCCTGTGTTCAGATAGCCTGAATTCGACTGGCTGAACTGTTTTGCCCGTGCACTGTCCACCTTCGCAGTTCTTCCACATCGCCCGGCTGTGGTCTCATTGCACTGCCTAGCCTTGAGTCTTTGGCTGCGTGTTGTTCTGTGCCTAGCCACTGTGTTGCCTTGGCGCATGTGACAGGCAATGGTGTGGCCGGGCTTCATCGAGGCATGTGGGAGCAGGTGATGGCGCAACACCTTGCCAAGGCGACCTGGTCGAGATTGGCGGTATCTGCCAGAGCGAGCCAGAGGAGTGTGGAGCACAGGGCGAGCCTTGCTGCGGTGGCACGGACTGTGATGATGATGGCATTGGCTGCATCAACGGCCTCTGCATCTCCTGCGGCACCAACAACAAGCCCGCCTGCCCTGGTGTGCCCCTTTCATAAGTGCATGTGACCTCTGATGTGTGGCACTGCGAAAATTGGGAAGGGAATTGCCACTGCTCTTGTGCCGCAGCGTGTGGCCGCGTCCAGTTTGTGTGCTTCTGAGAGTCACTTGTGCATCGTCTGATCGACATCTGGGTGCAGGTGACAAGCCATGTGAGGAGGGCCTGGAGGTCAGCCAGGCTGGCTTCTGCGGTGGCGGCAAGAAGGAGACCGACTTCCAGTACAAGTGGTAAGCTGACTGCGTTCAGCAGCCGCGCCGACCGCCGCTTGCTGCGCCTTGCTTTGTCTCTGCTTGGGAGTACTTGGAGGAATAGTAAGTAGCTGTTGTGTTGGCGGTGTGCAAGCCAGCGTTGCTGAGCTGCATGGCGCTTGGCTAGGGCTGCCGGCGCTGAGCTTCGCGGTTGGCACAGTTGCTCCACCGCCGCATGGGATGGCACCACATGTCGTGGTTCACCTCATGCCATGGTGCTGTCGAGTGCGCCGCAGTGCGCTGTGCGCGGTGAGTGCACAATTGGCTCGGATTGATAAGGCTGTTGACCCACGCTGATTGTCTGCACGGATGATCATCGGGGACGGAGCTGCCGCAAAGCGGCTGTTTGCATCGATTTTTCATTTTCCAAGACGTCCATGCAAAGCTGTGCCGTTGCACAGTCTTTACAATGAGCCTTTCCATCATAGACTGTAACCCAAGATATCAACGCACTGATCAAGACACTGGCAAAAGCTTTGTGCTGTACACAGCTGTGAGTAAATCCCCCCCACCCCTCCCTCTTCCCTCCTCCCCGCGCACCTCCGCCATTTCTACTCTGCCCCCCTTCCCAGACACCGCTCGTACTGCCGGCCTGGCTGTGGCTGCAGCCCCTGGGACCGGTGCCGTGCGGCCTGAAATGGCCGTAGCGTGCGACTGCGCGCCTGTGTCGACTGCTAGTGTCGAGTCGGCGCCCGGCAGGGGGTCTGGAGCGTGCTGACTGTGTTTGGTGTGCGTGTGGACTGTGTGGTACTGCGTGGTGCTGCACTCGGTTCATGCGTTGTGTGTGTGTGTGTGTGTGTGTGTGTGTGTGTGTGTGTGTGTGTGTGTGTGTGTGTGTGTGTGTGTGTGTGTGTGTGTGTGTGTGTGTATGTGTGTGTGTGTGTGTGTGTGTGTGTGTGTGTGTGTGTGTGTGTGTGTGTGTGTGTGTGTGTGTGTGTGTTTGCTTTCGTGCCGGCGCTAGTTCGAACGCATTCGTTCTGGCATTTGCTCGCGCAGAGAGTAGCCTTGGTGCTTGCGGTGGCCTGTCCGTCTGTTTGCGTGTTGCCTGGTCCTGGTCTGTTGCATCGGTGCTGCTGGATCCTAGATCTATCACTGTGTAACACAGCTGAGTGAATCACAGTACACCTGACACTGCATGCATTCGTGATGCATCATGCGGTAGACATTCCCGTGTTGTGGCCTGATTGGCTTGGGTGCCTGCATGTGCCTTACGATGGACTCCTCTCATGAGCCTGGCTTGGATTCCTGTTTGCAACACATCCACTGACAGCAATCGTGAGCTGTTGTCTGCCGAGCCGTTCTATATTTGACGAGGGGAGTTGATAGTACAGACCTGGACAAAGGATCGTGTGCCCCCTGGAGTGGGTTGCAGACCGCTTAGTCCTCCTAAGGAGCCGCATATTGATGACTTCGATCTGTTTCGTATTCTTGCAGTCTCAGACAATTTTGCCATGCATTCATGCCGCAACCTGCGCCAGCGAAGAAGCTAGGTTCTTCATGAACAAGCTCCAGGGAGATGAATGCCCACTCCTGCTTCTGTTACACCTCTGCCATCATGCATGTGTGAAAATTTGGCAGCATCTACTTCTCTGCAAACGACGCTCAGTTTATCTTTCAGCACTTCCTGAAAAGATGGTGGCAAGGGAGACTGCACTTTGCAGGTGAAAGGGCGACTTGAAGCTGCGTTTGGAGTATAGCTATACGGGATGTGCAACTGCATTGTGTAAAACACAAGTGCATTTTTCACGTTTGAGCCCAGGCAGCACGCCCAGCCAACGCACGTGCAATTTGGAATCACAATCATCAAAACACCGAAGATCATACATTGTGGCACACGGTTGCTGGCAAGGCGATGCAGTCACGCCCAGTCTAAGGCTTACACATCGCATTGTGGTTGGGCCACACACATCACACATGCCATGCTATCAACTCGCCAGCACCCGCACCACGAAAACCATACAGTTACAAAACGCACGTCATGGCACCCTCAGCTACGCCTGTGCCTGCTGCGCAACCGGCTGTGCTTTCAACCTGCCAAACATGTCTGCCCAATCATCTCCTTGCGGGGGCACGCCCCTGCCCGCTCCACCCACCACCACCACCACGCCCTGCCCCTCCGCTGGCGGGAACTGTAGCGCCCTCACTGCCACCAGTGCGGCGTCTTCCCTGGAGAGCTCACCGGGCGCTGTAGCGGCGTCGGCCTCACCCACCTCAGCCTGAGTAAACTCGATGTAGCCCATGCCGCCTATGCTGTTGGTCAGGCGGCTAAAGCGGGCGATCGTGTAGGGCACGCCGCACGCCTGGACCTCCTCCTCCCGCCCGGGCTTCCGCAGGTCTGCATCAGCTCCGGAGAATAGCCCTCCTAAGGAGAAGCCTGGGTCGCCTGCAGCTGCCACGACTGGTTTGAAATATATATACAGGTAACAGTATATACAGGTGTATGTAACACTATATATATATATATATGTGTATATATATATAGCGCCATCGAGTAAGAGCGGCAGGGGTGTCCACATCGATTGAGCCTGTGATGCGCAGCCTGGACAGACGCTACAGGGACGACAGTAGGGGGGACATCCTAGCAAATGGTCCGGACGTGGACGTGTATGTACTAGATGTCAGCTTCATCCACCCATCTGGGGTGGCTGTGGTGGGGAAAGCATCGGGGGCACAGGGGCACGCGGCCGCCGTACGCGAACAGTTCAAACTCAACAAGTACAAAGATAGTGTGCAGGGATCGTACAAGGTGGTGCCGGTTGTGCACGAGACATATGGCAGACTAGGGTCGCATGCCATGCAGTACCTCAACACGCTGGCAGTGTCGTTGGTTGGGCCGTTCGACAAGAGAGCAAAGGCTCGCTGGATTGAGAACTCCTTGCGGGAGTTCAGTGCGGCGACAGTGAAAGGAAACGGGTTTGTGATCAGAAAGACCATGTCCAGGGTAGCACGGCTCACGGGTGCGCAGTTTGTGCCAGGTGATCGCCTGGCCGGCTT
Source organism: Ulva mutabilis (assembly GCA_900538255.1). Taxonomy (NCBI): domain Eukaryota; kingdom Viridiplantae; phylum Chlorophyta; class Ulvophyceae; order Ulvales; family Ulvaceae; genus Ulva; species Ulva mutabilis. The sequence continues at coordinate 243,620 of UNSF01000007.1, read as the reverse complement.
GCATCTGCTGGGTAGCATGTGAGTCTAGAATCTAGTTGTACGTTCGCTTGGTGCACTGGATCGGAGCCCCTCGATGTAACAGTATATATATATATATCTATATTGCCAGGTGATCGCCTGGCCGGCTCGCATCTGCTGGGTAGCATGTGAGTCTAGAATCTAGTACATTCGCTTGGTGCACTGGATCAGAGCCCCTCGATGTAAGTGTATATATAGATGCTCTGCCGGGCGTGCGGAATGTACCAGACGCGTGGCTGTGCTGTTGGCTGACAACAGTAGACGCCATATTGGCCCCGCCAGTGGCTTGCAAGCATTGGATTTGTGATGGTGCATGAGATGCTGTTATGATTTGGATGGTGGAGTATGCAAGCCCCACAAGATGCTGAGGTGTCCATGTGCGACAAGGTCACTGGTAAGCATCAGCTTGTCTCAGCAGTAAGTGAACTCCGTAAGGACTCACACGCAACATGACGGCAGAGCAATGCTAGGATGCATGCTTGGCTTCATTTGACACGCAGGGTATAGCCTGCATGAGCGTCGGGATACCAGCCAGCTTCGGACAGTCAATACCCATGTTGACATCGTACCCGCTGACGAGAGCAGCACGATGTGTTCCATACCCAGCGCTTTGGCAGCTCTTGCAGCCTGGCCCACGGGCCCGGCAATGATAAGTGCCCTTGAACCTTTCATGGCTTTCTTGAGGGCTGCTCCAGACGATGAGTCTCCCTGGATCGGGGTCACATACGGCCCAAACTCCTGTTTTGTTCGGACTGGATCTCGCACTAGAACACGCACATTCGCCCTGCAGACAGATTTTTGTGACGGAAGATTGCTTTGATGTTGCAATTCGTGCTTACAGTCAACTGTTCGCCATTCCGCACCTCGCTAAAACCAACTGGAGGATGATCAGCTGTCCCAGCTCTGTGTCGGCCCCGGCCACTACCACACCATCACCTGCGCCATTGGCATCCTCATCATCGGAACCATCGTCACCTGGCATGCCGTCTTTTGGCAAGAGCATCTTATCTGTCTCTCCATACCACTTGCGGAGCTTCGGCCCAGCTGCACCAGATCCCACAGGATGTCACAAGTCCAAACCGACGCAATGTAGACATGCAGGCGCGATTTCTGCGCCCACAGCAGCAGAAGCAAGTACTGCTAAATCTGTTGCTGGATATGGGATGCATTTTTTCGCATATGCTTGTAAATAGCATGCGACAAGGTCAATGGTGCACACTGTAGCAAGTTGAGTAGGTCCTGAGGGCTTTGTTACACCACAGAGTAGACTTGTATACCTTGAATAAAATCTAGCAGATCGTCGCCGAGTTCATTCCGCATTCGTATATCCCTGGAAAGGGTGCAATGCCCTGCCCTGTTTCGAACGGTCCTCGAATGGTACAGCGATAGAGAAACATGGTGCGTACGCGCACGCGAAAAAATAGACGTAGACATTCACTGACTCAATACTCTAGGTGCCTAAAGGGCATGCGTCAGTTGCGTTCACAATCAAGTGTGATGGTTGTTCACCACTAGTGTCCAACGGGAATCAGGCATCCGCTTCCTCCCCTCCGCATTGCTAGCTTTGGGAACCAACCACCAACACGCGCCACACTAGACACATGGGCAGTCGATGCAATGTTGAACTGTTCATCCATCAGGCACTGGGATCCAGCGCATGCAGGCTCGCGCTTCGCACATCTAGACACCACGTGCACCTAGGCGCTCAAAGGGGAAGCGGTGCTTCGGAACTTGCCTGAAGTGGATGTGCACTCTCGCACCTATGTACAGACACGACAGAAAGTTGTTAAGCTGTCAGTGATGCAATTGTGTTTCCGTCGAAGATATTCCGACTTCATTCGTGCTGACCTGACGGCTTTTGCACGCGGCAGTCTACGGGACGTCGGGTAAGGTTTCGACACTTGGATTTACACGCTGTGTTTGGAGTGAAAGGCCCATGTCATCTGTTTCAGTTATGCCGTCGAGGCAAGTAAGCGTTGCACGAAGAGCTCGCCATGTGCAAGAGAGGCAACAACCTGCACGGAGCGCACAGCGGTTGCACCGCGCAAGGATAGCCTTAAGCCGCGCTGAACCCGAGCAAGCGAAAGACTCTCTCAAAGATGAGCTGGGAGAGCTCGCAGTCAAAATAGAAGAGTTAAGCAAGACGGTAGACGAAGGGCTACAGGTGCGCAACAGAAATTGCATGTGCACTGCAGCACCGGCTCCGTGCTGCAGGCATACTGGCGTTGCTCATCATACATCGACATAATGACGTGCTTGAGCCTCAGCGCTGATCAGCATATAGCCCCCAGCTAACGTGCTCGCTTGGCCAACGTGTTGTGACCCAAGTCCAGGGGACAAGCATCTTCCTGATAGGCATGATGGGCAGCGGCAAGTCCACAGCGGGCAGGATGCTGTCGAACGTCCTCAAGTACTGTTTTTTTGACAGCGACACGGTCATCGAACAAGCCGTGGGAGGGGCATCCGTCTCAGAAATCTTTGCCGAGAACGGAGAGGCAGGTTTCCGGGACATCGAACAGGCTGTGCTCAGCGAGCTCTGCTCGTACCGGAACTGCGTCATTGCCACTGGTGGAGGCGTGGTAGCGAGGTGTGCTCCCTTGGCGTGGCCGCACCTGTGGCAACAAGCACGCTCAGCCTGAGCTCAGCCATGACATGCCTTCGCTTGACTGAGACGCACGAGTGACCATGCCATGTTCCACATTCTGTCGGCTGCAGCCCGGAAATCTGTCAAGTCCACTCATCAAATCCATCGGCCTTCACCTGTGCTTACGGGCGCGCCTGCATGCATGATTTGCCCGCATCCATCCCTCTCATGAGATGTCACCCCATGTTGCGCCTTTCCTCCGCCCCCACACCGCAGGCCACGCCGCTGATGCAGCTCCTCTCGTCATCACAAAACCATTCGGGCTGGCACGTTCCCGGCCGCGCATGCCCACACGCGACAGAGCCCGTACTGGACCCATAAACAAGCACCGCTCTCACGGCCCGCATGCATGCGCAGGCCGGAGAACTGGGGCTCCATGCAAGCGGGGATCACGGTGTACCTCGAGGGCCCGCCGGAGCTGCTCGCGAGGCGCGTCATGCAGCAGGACGGCGCGGCGTCCCGCCCGCTGCTCGCCAGCGACGATGGCCGCCCCGCCTCCCTCGACGATGCCACCGCCAAGCTGCGCACGCTGCTGCGCGAGCGCGAGAGCTCCTACAACAACGCGGACATCACCGTCAGCCTTGCCGGCGACGACTCGCTCGGCGCGTCCGCCCCGGAGGTGCGCTGCCCCCGCTGCGCATGCTGCCTGCTGCCTTGGCTCGTTGTGTCCTTTGACCCCGCCCTTCACGTCAGTGCCATCACCCATGTTGAGGAGAGGCGACCGTTGGATCAGGCCTCAACTCTGCTCAGAATCCAGCGCACGGCACGCCATGCATGCTGAGGGCATGCCATGCACGTTGATGGTGGCACGCAGCACATTTTGCATTGGCTGCATGAGGGTGGCAGGTCACAGGCACTGCGCTGTGTATACTGCTGGACTGTGGAATATGAGTCACACAGCCGCTGCTGGTGTCCCTGCCCTAGTCACTACGCGCTGAACAGTTACCGTTTCACCATGCTGGACAACTTGCGGTTGCTGGCCACCACATGGACTGACGCACGTGCTGCGCGGCACGTGCTGCGCGGCGGGCCACGTCTTGTTGTGTTGCGCGGCCCACACGCTGCTCCTGTTGCCTGTTTCAGCTGTCGTTCAGCTGTCTTTGACCTGTCTGCAGCAGAAAACACATGTGTGTGACATCCACGCAGCCTGATGCTCAGGCAGTGCGGGTTGGGTAGAGCGACGCTGACTAGGCATTGCCGAGGCGCGGGGAGATGGGGGATCCATCTCAAGCCTTTGTTTCTGAGCAGGTTGCAGCTGTGTTACTTGGTTACTTCAGGTGCAGAACTTGGGTGTGGAGGTGTAATTTCAGTAGCTGCCTGCGCTGCGCTTGACAGCTGCCTGCCGCGCCGGTGCTAGTGACGTGCGTGCGAGCTGCTGCAGATCGTCTTCCGGACGCTATCGATGGTGGACGCCAAGATCAAGGAAAGCGCGGCAGAGCGCGAGGAGCGCCGCAAGTTTGAGATCAAGTATGAGGGCGAGATCCCCCTCGGCAGCACGACACCCATCGCCGTCCGGAAACCCTCGGACGACCCGAAGCAGCAGCCCGAGGCGTAGTGCCGCGCTGAGATCAAGCTTCAATGGCAGTGGCCTCACCGCACCACCGCCGTGCCCGCACGCTCCTGATGTACGGGGCCCAGCTGCAGCGGCCCCGATGGCCAGCGTGGGGCGTAGTTCAATCACAGAAGGTTTGTTTGCAGAGTGGGCGTGAGCCAGCAGCATCTGATCGGGGCCACACGGGTCATGCCGCTTCGGCGCAGGCTTGAGCTCCCCACAATGAGGACGGAAGAGCAAACCCCGTGCGGGGGAGCTTGCAGCCACCACACACCGGGTACTCCCAGCTCAATGGAGCACCTGCCACAGGAGGGGTCGGCATGGGTGCACCTGCTGCATGCTCGATGCCGGCCGTTAATTGTTAGTAGTCAAGAGCCGGCTGTTAGTGGTCAACTGCTTGCTGCTTTAACTCTGGCTCATTGACGTCGTGCAATGAGGGCAGAGGTGTAGCAGCAATGGCAAAGGTCAGCAATGCTGTCCAGCCAGTGGCGTAGACATGTCCTGTGGCACTCAGTGAGACGATGCATTAGTAACAATGGCATCATATACTGAGGCATGTGTAATTAAGAGTGCCTGTGCGATGTGGCCACTCGGCAGCCTGACGTATGATCGATCTGACGCTGTTCATGCCTGTGTTAGCATGATAGTTGTGCTGGGCTCTGTGTTCCGGCTCACGCAAGCACTTGTTACACTGGCTGTATCTAGACAAGCATTACACTAAACTCATGAGGTAAACACGAATCCTGTGTGCACTGATACAGGCTGATCTGGCACACGGATTGGCTTTAGCTGCGCTGAAACTCGCTTCAACAGAATTTTGAAAAAAAATGGCAGACTGGGGTATGTGGCACTCTTTCACACGCCATTGCTCCACAACAACAGCGCCCACGCAACATGTCACCAGGCAAGATAATGGCCACATGGCAGTGCAAGCTCGACTTCAGCCCATGCCCCCAGGAACCTACCTGGTACTCCTTCTCTCCCCTGTGCACACCTCACCAGCCTCTGTGCCGTAGCAACAGCCTGCCAAACCCAGGCTCCACTGGCTACAGCCTAGACACGACCGAGAGACGATCGAGTGCCGCAGCTGTGCATTGGCCAGAGCATCCCTCACTGCCCGCAACCCATGCTAGGAGATCACTGCAGAGCAGTTGGACAGCCAAGTGATGTCGGTGCACAAGCACGCGGACGCCGGCGGACCACAGCATGCCGCAGCATGGCGCGGCAGGAGGGCTTCAGTCGTCGCCCTCCCAGCGGTCCCACTTGGGGCGGCCGTAGCCGGTGTGCCCCAGGCGCTCGCCCGGCGCGGAGATCGAGTTGTAGTTGTCGATGGCGGCAGCGGTGGAGGGGTACAGATCGTTCTCGAGGGTGACGGCGCCGGACACGGCCTCGAGGTGGCGGTTGATGGCGGCGCCGACGTACTCCTGCTCCGCGATCGGCAGCGCCTCGCCGAGCTGCACGCGCTCCGCGCCCGCCGCCACCTCCAGCGCCGTCTGCGGGATGCCGTTTGAGATGACCGTCGTCACCACCTGCACACGGCGACCTGTGGCTGATGCACGGTGCACGGCACACGGCACACGGCGACCTGTGGCTGATGCACGGTGCACGGCACACGGCGACCTGTGGCTGATGCACGGTGCACGGCACACGGCACGCGGCACACGGCACGCGGCGACCTGACAGTGTTACAGCAAACTGAATGTCATGTCACTGAACTGAAGCAAACTGAATGTCATGTCATTACAGGCGACCTGTTTCAAGCAAACTGTTCTGTTCCTGGGACTTGTATTCAGGGAAGCAATGGCCTCGTTTATGTGGCGGCCACGGCCGGAGCTGCCTGCTCAGTGTAGAGCCAGGGCCGGTGTAGCAGATGCTGGAGCACGTGGACTGGTAGACACGCGGACAGCCTTGTGTGGTGTTGGGAGTGTGTGGTATTGCTGTCTGGTTTGCAATGTGCCACGGCAGCTAGGGGAGGGAATCTGTATGCCGTACACCGGACGGGCCACTGGATGGCGGAACGATGTAGGCTGCAGGGCGATGTAGGCTTGGGCACTGCTACTGAGGTCATCCACAGTTCCGCCTCGCCAAAGCTCCTGGACCTAATGAAAACGTGCTTTTTGTGATGATATCAAGCGATGCCTGCATCACCTTGCAATGGCACGAAACATTGCCAATGACGAGTGGGCACACAAGCTTGCAAAACCAGAAACAAACGCTGCACCATCCCACCCCGGAACACGTTTATGTGTGCCACGTGTGCAGATGCATGCATGCCGGGAGGGGGGGGGGGAGGGGGGGAGCGCACGCGCGCCCCTTGTAGCTCTGTCGTTGGACCATCCAGCGCGCGCGTGCCGCCGCCGAGGAAGCGCGCGGCGCCGCCCTGCACGCGCGCCAGCTCCTGCGTCAGCGCCCACTGCTGCCCAGACACGGTGAGCGTCTCGCGCAGAAGCGCCCCGGCGACTGCGGCCTTCGAGAGGGACACCCCCGCCCACCAGAATGGCACGGAGAAGAGCGCAAAGAGCGGCCCCGCGCCGGCGAGCGCCCCCGCCGTCCACAGCCCAACGCTCACGTTCCACACGACGGCAAACACGCCCTGCGTTGCCGTGTTGGCGGAGAGGCCGTCCGGGGGGATCTCGACGATTAAGGTGTCGCCGGAGGTGGTGATCTGGACGCGGGAGCCGCGGGGGGGAGCGTCGGTGCCGACAGAGCGCCACGGCCGGGCAAGGGGTTGCATGTCTGTGAAGTACATGCCCCGCTGTAGCGCCTCTTGTGCGCGGGGTGGTGCCAGGCTGGTTGCTGTGGGCTGCTTGGGAGGTGTGTATGTGCCGTCTAAGATGGCCAGTGCCTGCATGCGACTCACACGTTTCCCCTCTTCTGCATGGCTGCTTCATGCAACGTGCGAGGATGGATATAGACAGTCGGCAGTAACCTGCTCGGGAAGAGCAGCGCCTCACAGGGGCAGACACACATCGCACATCAGCAGTGACGTGGCATTCTGCAAACTAGACGCCATTGCGTACCGCAGCACCGCCTGCGAGGAACCCGGTGCCGGCCAGAAGAGTTCCACACATGCACAGCGCCACGCCTGTCGACAGCAGCACATTCAGGGCGTTCGGTATATCACTGCAAAGGTACGTCCATGAATGTGCTGAGACATTGCCCAGGAACATCTCAAGAAGAGGCGACCACAAGGCTAGGACAGGCATGTGCAGTGGATTAGTCTTAGTGTACGCATGCATACTATGACCAATCTATACCAGGGGCATGGGGACGCAGCCGGTGTTGCAGGGAGGTCCCGGGCAGGGGCTGGGGACATGTTGCCGAAAGCAGCACACAATGCGTATGAAACAGCACCTGTGACGCGGTGGGCCGGTCCTCTGGGATGGGGTCAAGCAGCGCGGCAAGCAGGGCGGACATGCGCGGCCCGACCTCGATTTCGCGCTCAAACGACACGCGAAGCCGCTCGCTCTTGAACTGGCCGGGCGTGCGTCCGGAGAGCAGGAAGAGGAGCACGCCTCCGAGCGCGTACAGGTCCGACGCGGGGCTCGCCGCCCCGGCAAACTGCTCCGGCGGCATGTAGCCGGCGGTGCCGATGATGGTGGAGCCGAGCGCGCCATCGGCGCCGTCGGCGGCGGCCGCGGCCTCCTGCACGCCGCCAAAGTCGACAAGGAGCACGCGGCCGCCGGCGCGGCCCTGCTCGAGGATGACGTTCTCGGGCTTGAGGTCGCGGTGCACCACCGGCGGTCTGCACGGGCACGGCGGGATGGCCAGTCTGTTGCACAGTGTGCCAGTGTCAACCTGACAGACCCCGTTGCACATCAGCAAGGACCCGCCATTTTGCGCTGCAGCAGTGTCTCCACAGTCTGAAGCCGCGACTGTGCGATTTCCACAGCGTCAACCCGCCGGACGGTGGCTGTGCAACAGAGTGACACAGAGTGACCACCATCCGTACCAGCCCTCGGCCGAACCCGAGCACGCAGCTTCGGTGATCAGCATGGGGCGCGAAAGGGGTCGCTCCAGCTTCTGCTGTCTGGGAAGCTGAGCCCTGCCCGCACCACCACGCTACGAGCACCCCGCTTCCACCAACACATTTGACAAAAGATGGCTCCCGAGCCGGACAAGTGCTTCGTATAGCAGCCGAAACAAAACCCCTGACTCCCCACTCAAAGGCAAGTGGAGGTCACTGTGGCGCACCTGCGGCTGGAGAGGTACTGCAGCACGGCCAGCAGGGAGCGAGCGATGCGCTCCACCTCGTCTTCATCGAGACGGGTGCCCTGCCGCAGCAGCTGTGCGAGGTTTGGGCCGTCCGCCAGCTCCTGCACCAGCAGCAGGCCCCCTGCGCCGTCGTCGCCGTAGTCGAGGTAAGCCGGGATGCTGGGGTGCAAGAGAGCGCGCAGTGTGGCCGCCTCGCGCTCGAAGAGCTCAAACTGCTTCCAGTTGCGCACGGCTGCGAGCTTGAGTTCCTTCACTGCGACTTGCGCGCCGGTGGACACGTCTACAGCCTCGTACGTGACGCCGTTGGCGCCCTCGCCGATCTTGAGGATGATTTTGTATTTGTCTAGGACGATTGAGCCTTTCTTGCGGCCTGCAGCGGTGCAGGCCATGGCGTTGGGGGTGGCATGGTGTTGTGGCGCAAGTAGCTCGCCGAGCGCAGTTAGGTTGCCGCGGGGACGGTGTGCGCAAGCATGGCGGGGTGGACAGCGGACTGCAGGCTGTGGTCGGTGTGGCGTTGCGGGTGGTGGCACTGAGCAGGAGTGGCCGAAGAGCTGTTCCGGAGGTGACCGTACCATCTGGAGCTTGGCTCGCTTGTGTGCCTGCGCCAGCGTCTTGAGAGGAGCTCTTGCACGTTTTACCTCTGGCACCGGCTGAACGCATGTCACCCGATGTCGACCACTTAGGTAAGACTGGTACCGCGAAGCGGTGCCACAGACATGTGTCGCGCAGGCGAGATTAAGCATGCACGGATCACAAGGGGAAGTGCATGCTTGACAGCCAGGCATGACATAGTTTTTCGCACCTTCGATTAATTGGCGAGCCACACCGTAGCGGCGCCTCGAGAGTGGTGCTCTACATGACGGTTGAAGTTTCGACCTTGCACAGCTATTGCTTGTCCTGCGCGAATGCTGTGTTCTGAGGACCATAGCAATAACTTCACAAGTGCTACGTTCACCAGAGTGTCATTTATATCACGCGTTCACAATAACGTCTACCGTGGCCGCTTACTGTTCGGATTCTGATGCACAAGTCGTTGTCACCAGAGGGACAGCCACAGCTCTCAAAGACGTACCCTTACACACGCTGATGTGCTTGTTTGCTATGTGTTGTGTACATTGTGAACCCGTGCATGCAGGGAGGCATGCCGTTTCATCTCTTGCCTGCTCTTGCATGTGCCCTGCTAGCGCTAGGTGGCGAAGCGCGCTGGCATGATATCGCACGAGGGCGGATCGCGTTTCCAGCGCACGACACCCCAATGAGCACTAACTTGAGCAATGCAATGGCAGATCAAAACAAAGTCGTAGTTCACTTGTAATGAAGTTGCGGAAAGCTTATGTCCGACATCAGAGTCGAAGTGTGACGCAAATCGTTGAGCCAATTAATGGGACTCACGCAGAGCAGCTGTAAACTGTTGCATGCTAGTTGCCGTGGCGTTAGACTAGCCGGGGCGGCCCTACACAGGCTTGATCGGACGCCTGCGCGCCCCCAAGCCAAGTTTACCGATCGGATGTAGACTGTATCTCAACCTGGAGCACGCAACTGGGTTACGTTCATCCCGGACACCACGTCATCTGCTCCTACAAGCCTGTATGGTACATGACGAATGGCGAGCGGTTCTCTTGAGCGTGCTGAACACCTGGTGCTAGCCAAAGTCAATCACATCGACGGAACCGAACGATTGGAGCTCATCAATCAATTAATACAAGCTGAACAAGTCAGCTTGCGTGATCTTGGAAGGTATGCATCTCCTCCACTCACCATGCAGGTGTCCTCTCACTGAATTGTGCGTTGCGCTGCCAGCATGCGCTGCGCCATGCTCCTTCAGCCCCAATCGCAAAGTGAAACAGAGCCTAGGAACGGGGACTCCTGTTTGCAGACTAGCATCTGCCGGAATACCAGCTGGCAAGGGTGTTCGAGCTCGATGTTGGCAGCTGCTGCTTGGCTACCTGCCGCCTCGTAGAGACAGCTGGCAGGAGACTCTGGTGAAGCGGCGTGAAGAGTATGCGTCGTTTTGCAAAGATTTCGCTCTGTCAACTGAGAAAGCGGTGCGACCTGGACCTCGATGTGCTGCACCATGTGGTACTGTCCAGCGGAGGCCGTTTGCTCTTGATTCATGGAGTTCGGACAGTCCAGTGCTATGTGGCCGTAAAATGCAACGCAAGTGCGAGTGTGCACCATGTCACACCCGTCAGCACCTGGTTCACCATCAAGAGCCATTCCGTGCAACAGCAGGACCCTCCTTGCCATAGCATACGACGGACGTGCCACAAGACACATCCCGCCTCATTTTGACAGCACTGCACGGCTACTCACTGTTGCGATGCTGCTGCAGGGACAGGCGAGAGACGACGATCCTCTAAATGATTCCGAGGACAGCGCCTGGAACACATACTTTCGAGACGTAGAAGAGTTTGACCAGATCCAACGTGATGTGGAGCGCACACACCAGGGCATGGACTTCTTCGCCTGCAGCACGCCCTCTGCTGCCAAGCACCGCGAGGTCGTCTCTGCTGCTGCCATGTCCGGTGTCACTCATGTCTGGAATGACTGCTCACTTCAAGCAGCCGCGCCACACATGCCTGCCCATCTCTGCGTACTGTGCACGCATCCGGAAATGCGGAAGAGGCGCACCCTGCCGCACATCCCATGCTCCACAGCAATCGATCGCAGTGAGCATGGCATTGATTGTGACCACATGGTGCTGCCATGGCAGCCACCTCTGTGCCCATGATGCTGTCAGCACCAACTTGTTATGGTCACCGTCGAACAGCCACATCTTGTGTCAGCCACCCCTCGAGCCGTGCACTGTCGCCCGGGCTCGCACCCAACCCAACAATTTTCAGCGTCTGCACCACCACCACATTGTAGCTTTACCACAGCACAGGAAGGCAGCCGCTCTCAGCAGTAGCCTTGTGCCATGCAGGAGCTCCAGCGACTGCTGTTTGTCTTCTCAAAGCTCAATCCCGGGCTCCGTTACGTCCAGGGCATGAATGAGCTGGCTGCGCCTCTGTACTACGTCTTCAGCACAGATGCAGCAGAGCAATCGGACGCAGACGCGGCTGAGGCCGACACCTTCTTTGCATTTGTGCGGCTGCTTACTCTGAGCGAGAACCGGGACCTGTACTGCAAGAGCCTGGACACAGCCGCCTCGGGTGTCTCGGCCGTCATGCATGAGTGCGCACCTTGAGTCCCATCTGATCACCTGCCCACAGCCGGGAACCCTGACACACACTTCATTTATGCTCATGTTGCGGACGACCGTTATTCCTCCCCTCTGCCTGCCGTCTGGTGGCAATCGCTGCGAACTAGGGGCGTGCTCCGGCTTGTTGTATGTTGAACTGTAAACCACTGCTGTTGTTGGTCAGTTTGACCAGCGCTTCTGCCTGGCAATCTGTTGAGGTTGCCATGTGGAGTCGCGCGTCAGCGTTTTCTGACGGACGCCTAAACCTGTGCCATGTGTTATATGCAAGCAGTGTACAGGTTCATGGACGAGCTTGCCAAAGCGGACCCCAAAGTCTGTGCACACCTGCGGGAGCAAGGCATCAACCCGCACTTTTTTGCGTTCCGGTGGATGACGGTCCTGTTTGCTCAGGATATTGAGGCCCTCAGCGACGTGCTGCGGGTGTGGGACTCTCTGTTTGGGGATTCGGCTGGCTGCAAGGACGCCACCATGCGTGTCTGCTGCGCGCTAGTCTTGGTACGGGCCGCTCAACACAGCCTGCCGTGACCTGCATGACCGTGTTCCAAGCTAAGCTTGCAATCTGGCCGCTCACGCATACAGACGACCTGCGCTGCATCAGCGCCTTCAAGCATGCAACGTTCACGTCCTGCTGACAAAGTGACAGTATTCAGGCTGGTGCACCCCACACCCAACGTAGTTCTGATCCGCAATGCCATTAGCGCTTGTCCAATCAGGCTGCCTGGTGGTACTCTGCGCTGGCGGGCTGTCATGTTGCCTGCTGACATTGTCTGGTCCTCTGCAGAGGCGGAGGACGCAGCTTCTGGCAGTTGAGTTTCCAGAGATTATCAAGGTGCTGCAGTCTTGTGCTCGGGACGACTTCAACGTTGAGGACACGCTCAACATTGCTGCATCGCTGTCTTCTCAGTACATGGTGCAACAGCAGTGACTAAGCTGTGGGGGGGCTGGGTGGGGCTTGAAGTGGCGATGAAACTTGGCATTGCCGGTTGGCCTGTCCGTTACCTCACACCCCGGCAAGTCCTACCTGGCACTGATTCGCGTTGACTTGCTTCCGCAGGGGCTCAACAGACTTACAGCAGTGGGTGTTTGCACCAAGTCGACGAGCGTTGCAACAGCTGCAACAGACGGTCTCAGGCAATGGTCTGTTCCTTCTCTGCCACGGGGAATTCGGGGAACACAGGTTTGCATCAATCATGGTGCTCTGTCTGGATGTGGGAGTGTGCATGGTGATGTCGGTGTGCATCAAGCATGCGCCCTCACCATCTGAATCGTTCTGATGAATGAAAGGAAAAACCAAAAATCAAACGCCGTGTCGAGCGGTTTACGAACACGACGGCAGCACCTGGGGGTAGAGACAGACACACGGATGATCACAGTCTAGACGATTCCATGGTCCACCACCATTCACGTGCGAGTATTGTGTAACAACTACAGTGAAGCAGTTTCGTGTGCAACGGCTAGATGGGGGCCACATCAGCAGAGACAGATGCCAGTGCAGGGACTGGTGGACGGGTTCGCGGGCGAGTATAGGTTGATCCCGGTGTCACACATGACCCCACCGGACGTGCCGCTTTCCTTTCGTAGTACATCAATATTTCTAGTCTGGCCGCTCGACTGCATTGCTGATTTGCACAGTGGTAAGTTGTCTGGACGAGTGCGAAAGCAGCACATAAGCGAGTCTTCATTATCATGAATACCACAGTATTGTGGAGGGCAAGCTGTACAGATCAGCGGGTTTGCTTCTCGCACACAAAAATCACCCAGATTAGTCACACCGTTGCACATATTGCAGTGCACGTGTGCGAGCGCCAAGCATCTGGGCACATCACGACTTCTGGCAGATGTGGCAGCAGTGCATGGCAAGCGATTAGGTACTTATACTGCTCAGCTGACTGGGTCGGATCACCATCTCCTTGTATTCACGATGATAGTCTTCACGTCTCACTGTCCTCGCTGCCATCCTCGGATGAGGACTCATACTGCAGCCCAAGCCCAGCTGGTAGTACAGTGTCGGTAAGGGTAGCTGGAGCTCGATCTTTGAGGGGTGCAGTGCCTGCTGGTGCTGATGGTCCCACATCCGCGCCTTGTGTGGGACCCTCTGTAGACTGTGGCCCTTGTGACTGCCGTTGGTCACGTTGCTGTGCATCTGGCGACTCTGGTCCACCATGGTCAGCAGTCGGGGCTGTTGGCACCTTGCCAGCCGCCCTAATCGCCACTCTTGGCCTGCAAATGCACATACTCAGCATATTTGGCATGTGTCTGCCACATGAAGGTTCGCTCAGACCGCAGTTTTGAACAAAGCATTCTGGCTGTCAAGAGGGCTGGTCATGGCTGATAGGTGAGCTACCCTGTGTACAACACACTGAATTTGGGGAATGGACGTACTTTGCCAGCTTGGGCCTTTTGACCGCGGGACCGCCATCATATGGTTCCATGGCTGCTGATGTGTCCGCTATGCTTTTCACTCTTGCGAATTGCGCCAGCTCTGCGTCTCTACGCTCTAGCTCATCGTGGCGAGCCTTGTCCGCCTCATCTCGAAGGTACAGGGCGTCGTTCTTGTCAAATGCTGCAGAGGTGTGTTCCTCAGATTCTCAGTTAGGCCGTGAGTTGTTCAGTTGCCATGCACCTGCTACGAAGCGTGGGGGGATGAAATGCAGCACACGATGTATAGCCACGCACCGCCTTTAGATAGCACCGCCCCAGTCTTATTAACAGCCAGTTGCTCAACCTGCGTAGGACGTCATAGCTTTGGATATGCACTCACACGCTCAAGACACCACTTGGTAGAGAAGGGCCGCTTGATTTGTACCTCCAGAACGCGTCTGAGATACTCTGGGTCATCTTCTGCATCAACTGAGAAGAAATCTTCGGTTTTGAAACGGTTTGGGTCTGTGGGACGTAGTGTGCCGGGTTTGGCTGAGCCCTTACCAAGCCTGTTGATTCCCTGCAAGAAGCGAGCGATCGCACGAGGCCCTTCCAGCCCAACATAGCAGGAACATCTTGAGCTAGACACGATTATCAAGTTCACTATGGGAATCGGAGAGACACACAGCCATGCTGCCGCAGTCTCCAAGCCTGTGGCAATATGTTGTGGTGCTATTCTGTGAGCCGGCACCAGTGCAGAATCTGACAACATAGATTTGTCTGCGCAGTGTTGACCTAGACGGAGATGTTGAGCTACGTTTCGAATTGAGGATGCGCTGTGCAGCTCAGCTGAGCAAAGTGGGCGACGCGGCGCGGCACGCATATACGCCAGCTGCATGCCATGCCAGCTGCATGCCAGCTGCTGCCTACAGCGCTCCGGATCCAGCGTACGTGCAAGCTCCGCCGGCCGGCTCAAGTCTGGACGCATGGGTGCGTTGGGGTTGGTATATCGCACAACTGTTCGCAATACTAATGATTACATGTGTAGACCCGAGCTCGCTGTCCACGTGTAGGGCAGGTACACCGCGCGTCTCGTCTCAGAGTAGTTGCTTGTACCAGCGCAGCTGCTTCTACCAACTGATATTCAACCTATTGAAATATTTGAGCTGTGGCACTGATGAGGTTATGCTGCTCAAGTGCTCGTTGCAGGCGAGACACCAGGCCGGCTTTCGCAGCTCCTTCACGTGGATATCGTCATCAAGCGCTGCACTTGCCGCGAGCGATCAGCACGGTAAGTCAATGTGACCGCAAAGGCCTGAACTACTGTGCACGTGTGTTTTTCATGCGCAGATTATGTGTTTGGACCCTGGAGACCGAAGCAATACTTGCGCACAAGTGTGCACCGTCTGTCATGGTCCAGGCTACTTCACCTTGATCTGCTCTCAAACCTGCACAGAAGTATGTGCAACATATAATCATTGGTGTTTGCGCTGCGTTGCCTGACATGCAAAACACGAGCACGACCTGCCGACGGATCGACCTGCTGTCACACGTTCACTACTGGACCATGCCGTCACGCACAACCTGTGTAAACGACCAATCATGTTCTTTAGGCTGCTGAAGCTCTGCACTGTACAGGTTGAAGGGGATGTAGAGGCGCGTGTGCACAGCGTCGCCAATGATTTCAAGGACACGTCAGGCTTGAAGGAGAAGCTCACACGGCTGATTAACATCGGGACGGAGCTACCTCGTATGGATGCTGCTGATAAGAAGCTAGCAAATCAGGTCATGGGATGTGCAGCACGTGTCTGGATGATTGTTACGAAGAACAAGGACGGCTCAGTCCACATCCAAGCAGACTCCGACTCGGATGTGTCTAGAGGATTAGCATCTTTGCTAGTACAAGTCTTTGAGGGATGCTCTATAGCGGATATCAGCTCAGTTGATATCCGGGCTCTGGACGAGCTGCAAGTTGGCCCAGCCCTGGCCTCACCATCACGCACCAACTCCTTTCACAACATGTTCAGCACACTCAAAAAACGCGCAGACGCGTTGGATGGAAACCTGCCCAAATTTCCCTCGCTAATCATCACAAAGGATGCATTGACTCCACAAGGAGCCTTTGCCGAGGCTCAAGCTCAGTACTTGCAACCAGACATGACAACTGTCGACCGCCTGGCCACAGCACTCCAGGAAAAGAAGATCGGAATCGTTGCCCACTTCTACATGGACCCGGAGGTCCAAGGTGTCCTGTCTTCAGCAAGAGAAAAGTGGCCCCACATCCACATCTCAGGTCTGATCGCTGCCACTGTCTCCAGCATCCCCGCAATCACAGGTCATCCCAACAACTCGTTTCGCCACAGATCACCTCCACAATGCATGCAGATTCCCTCGTAATGGCCGACCGTGCTGTTGCAATGGCTGAGGCTGGATGCAAGGCTGTGTGTGTCCTTGGCGTCGACTTCATGAGCGAGAACGTGCGTGCAATTCTGGACAACGCCGGCCACACCGACGTTGCAGTCTACCGCATGTCTGCAGACAGCATCGGCTGCACTCTCGCAGAGGCTGCAGAGAGCCCGGCGTACCTCCGCTGGCTGGACGGGGCAGCAGACACGGGCAACGGTGTGCACGTCATCTACATCAACACCTCCCTCCGCACAAAGGCCGAGGCTAACGCCCGTGTGCCGACCATCACATGCACGTCATCAAACGTCGTCAAGACCGTACTCCAGGCTTTTGCTCAGGTGTGCCTCATACAGCACAGCACAGGCAGGCGTGGCGCCAGGGCAGCACACACGGGCTCGCTCGGTCACTGCCACATGTGTCCTGTCCTGGCTGACTGCTGTGCTAAGCATGCATATGCATTTTCTAGCGCCTCCAGGTGACAGCCACATGTATCCTGCCCGACTGCTGACCAAGCGCTCATTCAGCGGAGGGTTCGTTCAGCCCGCACACGGGAGCAGCGCGATGGGGAGGCACATGCGAGACTCTGCCCACTCTTGCACCCCCTGTGCAAGGGGCGCCCCCTGGTGCAAGCGGCGTCAATCAGCACTATGATCACACGCGCTGTACCGCAGCACGCGACTGATGTAGCATGCTACCCCATCAGGCACTCACCAGGCTCATTTAGTCAAAGGATACACGCCTGTATGTGTGCACACATGTTTGCATGGACGATCACGTAGGCCAGCGGCATGAGCAGCACGGTGGGTGCTGTTGCAGGTGCCAGACGTGCACGTCTGGTATGGGCCGGACACGTACATGGGCCGGAACCTCCAGGAGCTTTTCACGTCTCTTGCGGGCATGCCGGACGAGGCCGTGGCGGCGCTCCACCCGGCACACACGGCTGAAACGGTGCGTGCGGCGCTGCCGCGGCTGCACGCGTTCCCGGAGGGCACGTGCGTCGTGCACCACATTTTCGGCGGCGAGACGGCGGCGGCTGTGCGGCAGGGCTACGGCGACGCGTTCATCACCGCGCACTTTGAGGTGCCGGGCGAGATGTTCTCGATCGCGATGCAGGCGCAGCGCGAGCGCGGCATGGGCGTCGTCGGCTCCACGAGCAACATTCTCGACTTCATCTCGGAGAAGGTGCAGGAGGCGCAGGGCCGCGGGTTTGCAGATCGGCTTCAGTTTGTGCTGGGCACGGAGTCTGGCATGATCACGTCGATCGTTCGCAAGGTGCAGGCTATGCTGGCTGCGCAGGAGTCCGGGCCGGATCTGGAGGTGGAGATCGTGTTTCCGGTTGCCAGTGAGGCGATCACGGCCGGGGATTCCGTGGCAGGCAGCCGCAAGCTGCCGGGGGGTCTGGCGGTGGTGCCGGGGCCGGCGGGCGGGGAGGGCTGTTCGGCGGAGGGCGGCTGCGCTGCGTGCCCGTACATGAAGATGAACAGTCTGAGTGCGCTGGAGCGGGTGTGCGGCATGGTCGGGGATGCTGCTGGGGAGGCGGTGCTTGTAGCGTATGCTCCGGAGACGTACAAGGAGGAAGTGCGGCCCGGCCTTCCTCTCCATCTGTTTTGTTTGCGGGAGTGCCTGGTTCTGCCTTTTTTGCTATGGACATGTGTCTGGCATGGCTCATGATTGTGACAGCTCTGCTACGGATGAGGTGCCTGACGTGTACTAAAGAGTCGATGGTGCCAGGATGTGCTTGGATGTTTTGCATGTCTGCTTCCATGCTACCTGGATTGGCGAAAGCTTTGCACGCATGCAGGTCAATGGCATGACTGTGGTGGAGGGCGGATGCAAGCCAATTCTACACATGCGGGACTTTCAGCGAACTGGCATTTTGCCAGATGGTCTTGTCTCAGATATTTCAGCGTGACAGGCAGTGTTTCAGTGTCACAGGAAGGCCCGCTTGTGACAACCATGAATGCAGAGCTGCCAGTATGTATGTAGCCAGTGCTGCTAATGCACCGAGAGACACATCATGTCTGCCTCTCGGTGCCCGTCTTCTGAGTTTGCAACATATATCCGATGCTCTAACATGTGAAACAGCAGAGTTGGCTGTGCTGACTCTGTCACCACAGTGCATGCATGTGTGCCAGCCTGATGGACTCGTTACTAACTCGTTAGGCGTGAATAAAGTGTTATACCTGTCGTGCATATTCCACTGCTCCTATCGCATACGTCCATCGTTCTAATCTCATCTTGACAGGCAACTGACAATGGGGAGATCTGCAGCAGTGACAAACGTGCAAGGATTCCAGAACCACATGGCTGACAACACACCACTCGTTGACATGCGATGAAGAATATGTATCATCATGCTGCAGAACATTGATGGAAGCCGAGGACCCAGGCTCGAGCCATTTGGTAGCATGCATGTCTACGTGTGGCTTGATGAACATTGGGTTCAGAAATTTATTTTTTCTCACTTAACGGATGGAGGTTTACCCCAAACTTGAGGGCACCAGTTGACCAAAAGATATTGAGTATGTAAGATGGATCGTGAAGTTGCGGGCATGCCAGCTGCTTGGTGGTGCACGCAACAGCCATGTCGGCACACTCCCCAGCAGATTGGCAATGCTCGGCCTCACCGTGTGAATTACGCTCTGCATGGAAGCATGTTAGACATCGCTGCTTGGCCGGTTTCTGTACTGACACCCTCCTGTAAACGCACCTGGTGTCGCGATCCCGGACGATGCAAATTACAGAGCAGAAGACGCACGGCTTCGCCGCAGAAAGCGCTTATCATGACTCCGCTCCCCTACTGCCGCATTTACGTTCATTTCACCTGTTCAGATCCTTGACGGGAAGTATGTGCCTACATGCTGTGGCAAGGTGTCCCGAGAAGCACCACCCTGTCAGCAATGCGCAGCCAAACTTGCAATACTCACACAACTGTGTTGATGACCCCGTCCCGAAACAGCTGACCTCGTCGCTCGGTGGTGCCCTAAAGTTTTCGGTGCACAAAGAAAGCAGCTCTGACAAGCACGATCATGCACATGTTTATGAGGGCCAACATCATTGAGGACTGTATGATGAAGCTGCTGGAGCTGGTGTATGCTCGCCTACGCATGCTGGATCCTGCAGAGGACAAATTGCAGGCGGAATTTGATCTATTAGAGCTGAATGGTAATGCTATTGACATGGGATGATGCAGCAACTGGCTTACTGGCCCTGAAGGTGCTCTGCTTCGCAAATGCTGTCATAGCTAGTTGCTCTTGTGTAGCTTGTGATATGCAAAGGCCTGGAAACTATATGGTTCTAGCAGGCTGAAGTGATTCCAGCTCACAGTTGCCCATAATTTGTGAAGCCATGCAGGGTCCAAGAAACTGTCAGTCACATCTCTTGTGCTCGTGGAAGCATTCAAGGACCAGGTAAAATTGCAGCACACACCTGCAGCTCTGAAAAGAATCCTATCCAGCCAGGCTCCCCCATCATTCAGAAAAGAATCTGCAGTTGGAGCAGACGCTTCAGAGTCAAAGCATGCTACACTTGACTGGCAGAACGATGATATAAATGACTTGCAAGTGATCATGGAGCGAGTCGCAATCATGAATTCTTGGGCAAACATTTGCTACAATGGATCTGCAGACCAGAGGCGTGATTGACCTGAACCAGAGTGGGCCTGCACGCTTCGACATTTTCACAGAGTTGAAGATTGCGCATCTTTGGGACTTGGTTCAAAAGGTGCTGAATGGCGAAGCTACCATCAACACTCACCGTTTGTTGCGGTGTTCCTCTTGTGGATGGGAATCGATGAACAGTTTGAAATACCTTGCCAACAAGGTGCGCGCAGTCATGAGGTCAGTGGACATGCCACATTTCAGAATCGCAGCATCAATCTTCTTGGTCATGGTTGCACTGCCTACTGTGTTTCTGCCAATCGCGATTTTGCAGCGCCTGTACTAAGTAATGCAGGTGGATCAGTTCTGCTTGTATGTGCAATTGTAGCATCTGCACACCTACCATGACATGTTGTCAGCGTGATCTTATGGTTATGTGCTTGCAGCCGAGGTTGTGAATGACTTTGATGACCTCGGCAATTCGGTTTATGACAGCAGCCTACACGATGTAGAAGCTACACAAGCTAACCAAGAAGAGCAGGTTTCCGATTTAGATAGCAGCGCAATCGAAGGTCTGCTCCGCACGAGAGATCTCACGCTGCAACGCCTGATATCTCCGACAAGTGTGGAGAGTTTGAAGTGGCGGTTGGGTATCCATATGCCCATGCCAGGTCTCGCAAAGCGTGTTTTCCTGGCGCTAGACATGGAAAGAGCTGGCCCGCTGCCAGTTGACTCTCTGGAGCACATGATGAATTTTCTATAGCGTGACTTTCCGGTCGGGAAAGCCACCACAGACGCTGTTCAGGTGTGTCTGGTGTGCCATCGTGCGTGCTAGTGGCAGCCATTGTCACCTGGTGTCCACGTGAGACAGCTGTACCTCCCTCTGTGTGTATACACTTGTGTTGATGCCGTGTGAATGCCTGTGCGCTGATGATCTGTCAATGCGGAGCCCCTCTGCGACCTTTCCAAGCTGGCACTGACCTGCAACTTGAGCTGTGCGGATTCCGATCTTGTAGAGCTTTTACAGTAGGATGATCTGCTATCAAATGTTCTACAGCCAACATCACATGCACATACCTTTGAACTGCAGGCTGCTTTAACGTGCTGACGTCCGCTGGCACTCTGCATGAAGGAACCGGCGATGCCATCCCTATTGCCGAACTGTATTCAATGCTGTTGATTGGGCTTGGATACCTTTCACATGTTGTCCAAGGGATGTACTTGATCTGCTGGCTGCCGTGCATGACAAGGAGGCTCGTCTCATTGATGGCGTCAATTTGGAGCGCTTGACAGAAATAACGGACACGTGTGGCAGAAGCACACGCTCTGTTGATCTGCCAAGGGACGCCCAATCATTCATCCTGCATCCTGACTCTTTGTTGGTGCGGATGTGGGAGTGGGTAATGCTGGGTATGGCATGCCTGTACTTCTGGGATGTGAGCACCCGAAGTGGCCCAGATGCCATGGATGGTGCTGGGTGCTATCAGACAAGCTCCTGTGCAATTTTTTTCTTTACTAAGATAGCGTTTGGCGGTTACTGCGACACTGTCATGTGAGCTCTCCGCACTGATGTTGACGACCAGAGTATTGCGGTGCAGGTTCCTTTTGGTATCGCCTTTGATGTTCCGCATCGTTTGAGTGCGTTTTTGGTTACTGCCTGTATGTGATTGTTTGCAGAGTTTTTGGCTGGTCATGTTGCCATCTATACCACATTCAAGTGTTGCATGTCTGCTGCAGAGACGCTCTCTGCTGTGATCTCATACAGCTCACTCGTGCTAGTCACGAACATCTGCATCAGCTTCTGCTGTGCATTTTGCAATCGCTCTGGGGTAGTTGAACACAGACTGATTGAGATCCTGCGGCAATACATGGCTGGGCCATTTGTGTTTGACCTGCTGAGCGCCATACCATTCCGAGAGGTTGTGGCGGCATTTGGAAGCGGAGACCACAATTATGTCACTTGGCTGCAGCTTCCGCGTATGCTTGCCTGCTGGAGGCTTGTAGCATCCGTGAGACAACTTCAGGTGTGACTGCTTGGTACAGCTGTTGCTACGAAGCTGTTTATAGGCACTGAGTAACAAACACAAGATGCTAAGGTAGACCTTGATTTAGCACTTGTGATGCACCCTCTGTCTACAGGTCGTGTCGCCACGGCACGGATGCTCGCTGCAATTAGTTCTGCAGCGCATGTGTGTGTAGCACTTGATCTTGTGATTTGGTGTTGATTATGACCTTGGCTCTGTGCATTCCATTCTTGAGCTGGATTTGCTGTGCAGACGTACTGGCAAGGTTCCAATGAGGACTGGCGTGGCACGCCTGCTTGTGTTGATGACATGCATGAATCACTTGGTTGGGTGTGCATGGTGGTACCTAGGAACGGTCAACATTCCGGTGAGCTTTGATGGGTGCCGGTCTGAAACGTGGCACACGCACTCAGCCATCCCTACTTCCATGTTCATCAAAGCAGTACAGGCTCCTGATGCGGCTGTGAACGTATCTGAGCATGTGGACGGAAGACAGTCCATAGTCAACGCATCAACTAAGGCACACAAGTTGCTGTATGGAACTCCAGACCAGGAGCCCCCGCCTGGAGTTGGCATTAATTCAGAAATCATCAACCAACAGACCCTGAAGCATGTAGAACTGTCGTCTGTCCTTGTTACGGACTTGGAGGCGGGAGAGGAGACTGCAGATGTGCAGTATGCTGTGGGCGATGTCGATCTTGACAGCAAGATTCCGACCGTGTACATCGGTGGGGCATGGGTACCAGTATTAGGACCAGTACCAAATGTGGATGAACCAGCCGCTTTTGACCCATGGGTGATGTACTACAAAGGGCTGGGAGTGGAAGAGGTCTGGCCAAACAAGTTAGCTCCCTACTGGTAACTTGCATATGACGACGTGTGCTTGTCAAGGAAACTGTGCAACATGTCAGCTCATGCCTGTTGCATCCCGAGTCCTGGCAGCGCCATTCACACAGGTTCTGAGACCATTACTTCATAGTTGGCTGGTAACAGTCTCTTGCGGGTACACCGAAAACACCATGTTGGTATACCAAACACGCCTTGATCAGGCAGCCTGTACCATGGATCTCTGCCCCTGAGGCAGATCAATGCTTGGCATACACAGATGTTCCGCAAAGCATGTGCAGTCTAGCATCAATGATGTAGCAGCCAAACAATACGTACAGAACATAGGATTACGCGTACACAGTCTGCTCCAAAACAAGTATATCATGGGAAAGTCGAATCGCACATCACTGGCCACTTGTATGACCATAAGCCGTGAGAACCATCAATAGATTATGCCAGCTCACACAGAACAACATCCCATAGGTACGGCAGTCCAGCATTAATTTCAAAATGTTGTGGATTGCAACATCAGGGCATGATGCTGCCAGAACTTGTGCAGACATATTTCAGCAGGAACCTGAAACAGAGTTATGCACTGGCTTCAGCTCTCATTGCCTGGCGTGTGCATGCTAGCAAATGCAGACGTCCAGCATAATATGCACACAGTGACAATGCCTGATGTTACATACACAACTCTGGCATGACCACCTCCAGTCACGAATCAGAGAAACAAAAACCATTTGCAAATTTTCCTGTCCTGACCTGCTGTTCATTTGGTTGCAGCAGGGTGCCATGGTGACATGTCTGGTAGTGTATGTATGCATTGATCTTCCTTTCTCAACCTCATCTGGCCTGGTTTCAACTTGAATAGCGCACTTTTCACAACCGGAAGGCGTCTGTGGGTAGCCTGCATTGCAATGCCTGCATGCCGCTGGCCTGAGATTCTGAGAAAGTGTACTCAGTTGCATTGTGACCTGTTCGAGTGCTGTGCAGCGTGAACGTGGTATGGCAACACATGTACAGCTTCTACTGGGCTGCTTCAACTCTCAGCTCAGCAGGGATGATTGGCTACACCACGCCAAAAAAACAGGCAGAGGTGCTGTTCAGCGTAGTGTGCATGCTGATCACGATGACGGTGTACGCTTACGTATCGGGTGAGACCTCAAATCAGGTAATTGCGAGCGGCGAGGCACTTGTGCACACCCGTGACCAGCTCAGCATAGTTCAGACCTTCATCAGCCGCTGAACGTGACCAAAACATCTGGCAACAGATATTGTGAGCACTTTCTATGAGAAAATCAGCACAAAGCAGGACACTGAGCGCATTTTTGGGGCGCTTTTCTCTAGCCTGGGTGTGGAAGTGGCCATGCACATCAGCTTACCCTTTGTCAAGGAATCTGAGATTTTCAAAATGTGCTCCGGCGGGTTTGTCACAGCCCTCTCTGTCCTCATGCAAGAAGTTACGTTCATGGCAAATGAGACCATTTTCCGCACTAAGGAAGCATGTAATGATCTCTTTCTGATTGCAACGCAAGCAATCAATCTCTTGACTCCAAAAGAAGATGGATCTGAAATGTTGCGTAAAAAATGTGTGGCCTGGTGGCCATGCGGCCAAATCTGCCCACGACTCCAGCGTAATACACGACACTGGTGGACTGATTATCCTGAAATTTGAAGCTCGAAATTGGATCACTTTTGCTGCAGGCTAGTGGTACAAGGCAGAAAGGAGAGCTGCTGGGGGATGTGGCGTTCTTCTTCCAGCTAAGTTCTGCACCTTTGCACATTCCTTTGTCGGGACTTGCGTTGTATGTGTTCTGGGCCTGCAACTGTTGGCCATTTGGTGTATGTACCAACCACGAACTGAGACTTGACTGCAACACGTGGGCAGCCTGCAGGCCTCTCTACAGTGCTGCTGTTGGGAAATCATCTTCAACCTTGTTCAAGATGTCCTGGGATGACTATCAGCAGATTTCCGCAACATATGCCGATGATGCATCTCGTGTAAAGGAACGAGTCATCGACACGCTGGATGATTCGGGCAATGTTGACAAGAGTCAGAGCTCCATGAACTCCGCTGCCGATGTTGGGGATGGAAACAATAAGGTGAAGTCAATTATTGAAGATGCTGTAAAAAGGCAGAACAGTGAAGCGACGGTGGCGATGCTGGCATCTGCCGCTGAAGGGGACATAGTCAAGGTCGATGCCGTGTTAAGAGTCTGGCAAGGTGTCTGTCGATGATGCGGACTGTGATGCACGCACAGCCCTTCATGTGGCCTGTGCTCTGAACAAAGTTCAAATTGTCAAGCTGCTTCTGGGCAAGTACTCTGCTACCCATACAGTCAGGTGCGTGCCATTGGGCTCCATGCAGAAGGAGGCTCAGCCGCATCGTGCCAGGCGCTCACTTGCTTATCAGCAAGCCTCTACTGTCAGGATAGTACTGCTGGCGTCAGTGGAAGCAGTTGTGTGCATTAAGCCGGCGGCCATGGGCAGCAGTGGTTTGCAATTTGGAATGAGCTATACATTGGCTCTTGGAACGCTTTGAATAACCCCCCTGCTTCGCCTTTTGGAATGACAGTGGCGGACAGGAGTACAGGGACCGATATGGCGGGCAGCCCCTGGAGGATGCAGTCAGGAAGAGGAACATGGATGTGGTGGACCTCCTCATATCGTCTCGGCAAGCTGTGCTGCCACAGACTGTGCAGTACACCCGCCAGCTGCCAGTGGTGCATGCTGCTGCAGCTGATGATTCCACAATGGTGGACATCCTGCTGAAGGCAGGCGTCAGCCCCAACTGCTGTGACGCTGACCATCGCACCCCGCTGCACCTATGTGTGTCCCAAACTCCTGCTATGCGGCAGCTAAGCGGCTGCTGGCACACCCAGAGACACATGTTGGGCCTCTGGACAGGCTTGGCCACACGCCACTCTGGAACGCCATTGCATGCGGCGATGACAAGCTCGCAAAGATGCTGTATGACAACGGCGCCCCGCTCCAGGCGGACTGTGCTGCACAAGTGTGCCAGCGGGCTGCAGACAATGACTGTGCCTTCCTGGAGTCGATGCTCAGTCTGCACCTGCCAGTGAACATGAGGGTGCGCCTGCACACGGTGGCATGACTGCTGCCGCCCAGAGGAGTGGAACTCGACAGCAGGGGCTTTTGCGGGATGCATAGGGGCGCACTCCCCTGCACACAGCTGTCACGTCGGGAGCCTTCCGAACAGCAGATGTGCTTCTGCAGAAGCAGCCCGAGCTTGCTCACAGTGTTCACATATTTGGGCAGACACCGCTGGACGATGCTGGCAAAAAGGGGTATGAGATTGGTGTGGCGCTGCTGAAGCGTGTGGGCGGGATGTCTGGTCAAGACCCACGCATGGCTGAGGTCGCCAGGAGGACTGCAGCATGGGCACAGGAGAAGCAGGAGCAGCGCGAGCGCTCCGTGCTGAAGCAAGCAATTGGCCGCAGTCCTAAGAAGAAGCTGAGCGATGGGTTGCAGGCTGTAAACTTCGCCCTTCAGAACTTCATGGAGGTGTGATGTAGCATTCCAATGAGCAGCTGGCAAAACTGCTATATTGTCCACTAGCGGTGCCCGTCCAAAATTTTCACTGTCTACTCATCTGTGCAGCACTTCTCTGCCAAAAATGCATATGCACCAGTGAAGATGCACACATGAGCGACCTTGGTCCTGCCTGCTTAAGATGCCCTTGTCAAACCAGAATTGGCCTCCCTGTCGCACACACATGCATAGTCCAGGGTTTTCAACTGATGATGATAGTGTCAGGGCACAGGCAGCTCCGGATATTTGTGGTCGCACACAGGTTGGCTACACAAGCTTGATGATCATGACTGGCAGCCTACAGCAGAAGCTGGCAGCACCCTAGGCGTCGGGCTTCTCCACACCATTTGATGAACGGCTGAAAGAGGCGTACGCCATGGTGAAATCGTTCATGGACCTCAGAGATGTGCTGGTATCTCCTGCGCAGGAGTTTGGCGTTCTGCAGCACATTCTAGTCCGAGCGCTTGGCCGCTCAGAGTTTCAGACCCTGCTGAGCAACACAGCTTCACAGATTGATGAGGTGCCGTGACCTCACCCAGAGCACATCCCTTTGTGTGCCTCCGTGCTGCTATGCTGTAGTCTGGCTTCCTGTCATCAGGCCACCCGAGCACATTAGAGCACAACTCCCAATAGGCGTTGCATTCAGTCAGGGAGTGTGCATGTTTCCTTGCCTTTCTCTGTGAAATTGGTTGCTGCGATCCAACGCATGGAGCATGCATGGTTCTCAAGCAGTTGAAGCGTTTGATGTCACTGGTTGGCAAGGGCTCGCTGAACCTGCCAGAGCAGAATGTGGACCAACTGAGGAGCTTGCTCAGCATGGGTGCTTATCCGTACCTGCGGGTAGACTTGCCCCGAAGCCATGACAAAATGAATTTGGACGACCTGTCTCGGGTTGGTGTTTGAAAACGGCAGATCGTGGTGGAGAGCAGTAATGCCGTGAAGGTGCGACACCTCGGCCCCTGCTGAATACCTGCAGTGATGCAATTTTACTATTGCGGACAATAGCAAGCTCTTCGGATCTCGAGTTCCTTTCATGTACCATACACTTTTCGCACGTTTGGAATTACAATGCCTGATGCATGCTGGCCCAGTGTGAATGCTGAAGGTTATGATGTTACTCTATGGCAGCACGTGCCACCAGGAAGACATTTTGAACAGTTCTAGGGCTGGCTGTCAGGTGGAACCGCACTCATCGGGCCTATAGCATCTGGGACCGTGCAATATGGTGAGTCTGTATCTGGAGTACGAGACATTGGGACACGCTGTCTGCAAGATGTGAGCGGGCCGTTTTGATGCATGCATGGTCAATGATTACTGAACAGTAGCTAATATTGCATATCTCTACTAGTAGAGACAAATCTATTGACTGGACACTGAATTACACCGCCATTCATGTGGTCAGGCCTACGGTGTAGCGTTGCCAGGATGACAAGGCCAGGCTGCACATTGGCTTGTTCAGGTCCGTGCGCATTCCAGGAACATGAAAGTTGTCACAGTTTTAATGCTGGACATTTTGCACACTGCCCTGCGTAGCCTTTACATGTACAATGAGTGAGGACACATGGAGAGCCTATGTAACATTGATGGCAGCTGTGCATGTGTGTACAATACCATGAATACACACTGGCATCACAATGTCGAAAGCTGAACAATCTTCATCTGTCTTGCTCAAAAACCCACTCCAGGCCAGGCGGTGGCCACTGAACAGGGTCGTACCCAGAAGGCCCTGCAGGTGCATTTTTGCCAGTGCATGGCATTTTCGAGTCGGGAAGCAATCAAGCGATCACACAGAGGATGACAATTCCTCGAGTGCTGCCTCGCAGAAAAGTCAAGTTCCAGGATCAGCTTGGTTTGGCCACAGAGCAAGCAGGTGGCTGCTGGGACTGGAGACTGCCGCATCAAGCATGGCATGCGTACTCCCTGTATGTGGGGACACACCAGCAGGGTATGACCGGCACAACGGACGCAATAAAAGGTGGCCCCAGGATCGTACCAAACGGGTTGCATCGCAGCAGGCGCCACGTGGTCAGCACCAACCCCTTCCCAACACCAAATGTTTTGAAGGAGTCCATCGAGTACTCCGAGCAGGTCGGGAGAAACCGACATGATGGTGGAAGAATGGGAGATATTTCCCTCTTGTAGAATTTGAGAACAGAAAGTGCAATTTGCACCCCAGCCGACTCTTCTGTTGGCGGTGCTTCCACGTGCTCGCCACTGGGTGCTGTAACCTGGTCTTCGGATGGTGTCCGTTCATGATCTGAACCTTGAGTGCTTGTATGCTCTGCTGCAATCAAGACATGTCTTGTACGCGTCCGTTTACAAGCTGGAGTTTGCCTCAGAAATTTGGCCGTCCGGCTGCCAAGGTCGCTCTCAATGAAGCATGGCTGCAGCACCGCCGCCTTCAGGCAGTGTATACACTGTGCTTGCACATCTCTACTTGACAATCTAGCAGCATGCGATGGTCTCGACCGGAGCTCCTGCAGCGTTGCGCATGCTCTTTATGCGTTGTTCATGCCAACTCCACACATAGCCGAATTGCCCTGCTGTCTCGACCGCTGACACACATGGGGATCACACGTTATTCTTGATCACTTGGCACTGCTGGTATTCATATGCAGCAAGACATACCACTTGTGATCGGCGGGGCGGTGCAGAAGCGGGGTTGCATCTGGGAAGCGCGAGCCTGTCCCGCCCGATGTGGACGGGCATAGTTGTCGCCACCCGTGCACGTGTAGGTGTGTGACGGGAGGCAGTGCTAACTGTGCTTCTCCACGAGTAGATGGGGACAAAGCAGCAGTAGCCTCACGCTGGAGGAACTTCCAATGCCCGAGCAGTGGCGCACGGCTGGGTGTGTTGCCTGAAGTCAGGAAAGTCGTGGTCGCGCCCAAAGCTGAAACGCCAATAAATCATACTCCCGGTGAGGCACATGAAGCGACACATTACTGCAACAATTCGCGCTGGTACTGATGGGGGGGATTCGTGAGTGCATGATCGCTTCTGCTCGAGCTCCACCGCGATGCATCTCGATGGCCCGGAACAATTTCCGTTGCATGGCCTGCGGGGGTCGGATGTGATCCATCATGGGGGAAGCTGTGAACAGAAATTGCAAAAAAAGCTGGCCCAAATTGTTATATGTTGCTCATTTGCTGTGTTGGATTGCAATAATAAGTTGTGATCGTGCACGTACTTTTGTTTGGTTGTCAATTCCGTATCACGACTATTCAGCATGGCTGACGCTCCCCCTGGATACGATGATACTGCTGAGCCTGAATCAGTAGACAATGTTGATGCGCCAGAGGATGTCGATGAGCCCGATCTGTCTCTGAAGACGCCGGGATTGCAGACAGAAGGCAAGCCTGACAACCTCCTGGTGGAACTAGCAGACCCAACAGATTCCATAAACACCGATATGTACTCCTCAGACATCACATTTGAAGATCTGGGCTTGAGTAAGGAACTGCTGGAGGGGATCTACAATGAGATGGGCTTCAAAAAGCCTTCCGGTATACAAGCACAGACACTTCCACTCATCCTGAATCCTCCTTATCGTCCCCTAATAGCTCAAGGACACAATGGATGCGGAAAAACCACATGTTTCACCCTAGCCATGCTGTCGAAGTACGTTCCTGGACCAATGTAGTTGCCGTTGAGGCTGGTGCCTGTTCTGCTGGCTCCAGCCACTAGTGCTGGCACAGAGACTTTCATGGCGCTGTTTCGGCACGCGTTTGATACAGAGAGAGCACTAAATTCGAATCAAATGCTGTATTGATGCTAATTCGATCTGCAGGGTCGATCCGGGAGATGAGTGTCCTCAAGCCATATGCATGTGCCCGACACGTGAGCTGGTTGTCCAAAACCTTGCAGTGCTCCGCAAGATGGGTAAGCACACAGGCATCACGGCCGTAGGAGTGAATGAAATCCGCGTCAGTCGAAGCATGCCTCCAGTGCGAGAGCAAGTGGTGATTGGCACTGCCGGGAAGGTGACCAATCTTATCAGCAGCAGAAAGCTGGCTCTAGACCGAATCAGGATTCTCGTGTTTGATGAAGCCGACGAAATGATGAAAGTTGACGGATTCAAAGACACCAGTGTCAGGATGATACAGCAGGTCAGGAAGGTGAGCGAGGGAGCTCAAGTGCTGTTGTTCTCTGCAACATTTGACGAATCCATCAAGTCCTACTGCACCAAGGTACGATCCCTCAAAGCTGTATGCACATCTCGCCTGCGTTAGCTCCATCATCACGAACTACATGCTGTTGGCCACCAGTGTGTGTGCGATCTGCTCGTGACAGACTGTCTGTGCCTGGCAAGGATGCCTTTCTCAGTGCTGTGGGCCGGCATTTGCTTGCTTTGTTGAAGGCAACAGCTGAATCCACTGCGTATGTACACTGTCCAGGGTGACTGAGGCAACTTACATAGTCGAGTGTTGCCTCTCAGGCTAGTCATTGGATTTCAGCTACTGCCATCACAATTGTGAGACAACCCATACATAATGCCAGTGACATCAGGAAGTTGCTTGTGTCCCTTGGGGGAGGGCCGGGCCGCCAGTGTATTGCCTGTGGTCAATTTGTGAGGCCACCAATGCCCATGCAGATCATGCCCAATGCCAACAGAGTGTTTGTGGCGAAAGAGCAGCTGTCTCTTGATGTGATTAAGCAGTATAGAGTGGATGTCAACTCCATCGAGGAGAAAGACACAGTACTCCAGGAGTACATCCTGAAGAATGCAGACCGCCTCGGACAAACGATCATCTTTGTGGCAACCCGACGCACTGCCCAAGCCCTTTACGAGGTGCACTCCAGTTATCCTTGAATTTTGCATCCCATCAGGCACTGTACTTTTGTTCGTACGCATGCGCCAGGTGAGTAGTGCCCTGGTAAGGCGCAACATGGACGTTGCAACCATGCGCCAGGTGAACCAAGTGGATAGGGAAGCGGAGATGTACCTGTATTTAGATGCAGACGCGTAGTGCGAAGGGTGTAGTGTGTGGATTGCAGTTGCTGTGCTACGTGTGCGCCGATTGAGTCGCTGCAATCCTGTTCCCCCATTCATGAGGCTGCTGACTGGTCGCATCGTGCAGAGTATGCTTGGCATGGGAGCAAAGTGCTTGAAGCTCTCCGGAGACATGCAACCGGAAGCTAGGGATCAAGCTGTGCTGGACTTCCGAGCAGTCCATGCCAAAATTCTCATTGCCACGGACGTCATCGCCCGAGGTTTCGATGTCAGCACAGTCACCCTGGTTATCAACTACGATCTACCAATCGATCGGAAAACACACAAGCCGGCTTTTGATACGTATTTGCACAGGATTGGGCGCTCTGGCAGGTTTGGGAGAAAAGGAGCGGCTTTCAATTTTGTCAACACTGGCCAGCGCAGCTGGTCGACACCTGATACAGAGATCATAGAAGAGATCAGCAGATACTTCAACAGGGAAATTCCGTCTGTGAGCGCACATGATGAGGATGCATTCATTCATGTATTAGAAGAAGCGGGGTTGTCTGAGAAGGCATAGAGGTCAGATGTCATCTGACATCTAATCGATTTAACCATCTTGTTGCGACTCTTCAATAATATGCATGCATCGTACTGCTGTGAAGGTTGAATGTCATTGGCATACTTTCATAAAAACGCATGTATTCGTGGGAGCTGGCATGCGGTGTGAAGCTGCATACTGGTGCGTCCTCTGTGAACACAAGCCTCAGACAGTTGCTGGAAGGTTCGGCTTCAAGGCAACACAGACAGGCACCGCATAGCCTGTTGATACCACACACATCCGTGCTTGCCGTCTTGACGATCAAGGCAGGCGAGACCTGTGATTATTTATGCACACCGTTGGCGAGGCACTCATAAGCTTGTGTACAGTATGTGCTTTGAGCTATCCTTGTGTGGACAGGCAATGGCCCACGCCATAGCTGAGCTCAGTTTACGATCAAGCTGCAGCGCTAGCTAGGCCTATAGAGCTTCCTATGGAGCTTCCTATAAAGCTTCCCATATAGCTTCCCATAGAGCTCCCTGCACATCGTATCGCCACAGGCCTTGCCGGGATACCGGGGTTGTGAGCATGCCATTCAGCTCGCTGCCAAGGGGCTGCAGCGTGCGCTACGTTCTTCCATGCTCATGCCACGTCCACGCAGATGATATTGTCGCTGGATGCTTGTTTCTGAAGCAGTCTCAATATTGTGAGTGTGCCAAGCTCAATCGTGAATCATCTGTCGTAGCCTTCGTGACGTTACCGGTGCAACGCTCTTATCTCTTGTGCCAGCGGGTGTGCCTCATCTGTGGAAATCCTTATAATTGTTGTGTCCAATGTTGACCACTGCATCTGCCTGCGACAGCAAGAGTGTGTCCCGGGCCATGCTGGCGCGCGAGCCCAGCCGTGGGCAGCTGTTCTTCATACAACTAGATCCAGTCATTTCTGGGATGCTATGACGTTCTGCACCGCGATCATTTCGCTATTGGTGGATTCCTTGAGCTACTGCCATGACAGTATCGTGCTCGCGGAGCTCAACCGTCGGTCATGCACAGGCATGGCTGGGACACCATCCACTGTTTGGATTTCTACGGTGTCATACGTCTGCTCTGAGCTGTCATGGCGTGGTTTTCCGTTCGAGACGCCCTACACAGCTACGAATTAATTCATCCGCCGGGGAGTGTCACTGTCCCGTCCCGCGTGAGCGCGTCAATTCTCCTCACCATTGGGCATATGTGACGACAGTGTCGCTGTATAGACATATGATGGAGTCATCTAAGGCTGGGCGATTGCAATCGCTGTCGCGATCTGGAACGGCACGGCCAGACGGCACCGCTTACGCCTCGGCGTTCAGATCCAAGATCGACGCAAATCTCCAAAACAAACTGGTATGCAATGAATTCGGCCTAGCTCCATGCGGCAGGTTTCTTACCGTCTTGATGCTGTGGTGTACTGCACAATGTAGGCAAGCGCAAGCTGTGGATCCGTGGCGAACAAACTATCCCCTGTCCCACATATTTGCATAGCTTGTGATGGGCAAAGCAAGCACGACTACCTCATGGACAGGATTCTGTCCGTGACGTTTGGGAAACACAGCAACTTCTGGAGCGGCAACAGGCTGATTGTCACCAAGGGCACCGAAATGGCGATGGAAATGTACACAGTAAGTTACCCTGAAAGATGTGGACCCTCAGTGCACACGAAATTGTTCGTCACCTTAAAACTGTTGGGACTGCAGAAAGCCAAAGCGCAAAATATACCCTGCGGACACATTGACGATGCCATGACAGAAGCAGAAGCTGATCAATTGTACAACAGACTGCGGAAGACCGAAGTAGATGTCACATATGATCGACAACCATACATGGCGATCATTGTCTCTCGCTCATGCCTTGCAAAGCTATGGCCTGTTCTGTTGGATTGCATTGTCACATGTGATTCAACAGATGATAGGGTGGACCTTCGTAGTGCCACTGATATCTGCAACTCTGAAGCAGCAAGACATCATGGTGTCAAGGCTGTGATCCATTTGTGCGACAGAAAGTCAGCAACACACCTCTTCAGAGGGGGTGAAATCATGAACGGCCAACATGTCAAATGTCTGACGGATGTGGAAGGACATTCGGTGCTGATGACATGTAGTGCGCTCCAGGGTACTGTGAACAAGGACAACAAGTGGGCATGTGATGTGAGCATACATCACATCACAAGTGGGCATGTGATGTGCGCATCTGACATGTACAGGTACCACAAAATAGCATACGGAAGCCAGATGTCCATGCATAAACTGAGTATCTGTATGGGACAAATCGTAACAGAATTCCATTGCTATTGACATCAACATCCAATCTTCACCAAAACGTTTACCCCTCTTGCTCGAGCTGTTGCCGTTACCTTCTTTTTACCTTCTTATGCGATGGTACCACTGGAGGTTTGCTGCCTGCACAAATGTGGCCCTCTTGCACATGAGCCACTCAAATGTTCTGGAACACACAGATCTTCACAACAGTGACCGACAACATTATAAATGTGTAACCAGATCATTTGAGGCTTGTACTGGTAACACCGTACCCGCATCAAGCTTCTCCAGTACATCTGCATACTGCTCGTAATCGGCGAATACGTCCACTGACTTTTTCTTCTTGCGCTTCTTTGTCTGGCCTTTCTCTGCAACTGGCTCTCTTTGCACGTTAGGTGCATCGAGCATTTCCACACGGGGCAAGCCATTATCCTCGTCACCACTGCTGCCACCAAACATGGCTTTGGCAAATGCCTCCTCATCAATGCTGGAAGCATCATCTGTGTCGATGCCAGCCTGCTCATTCTGCATGCTGTCGCCACTGGCCGCCGTTGCAGCCATGCCATCATCCTTCAAATCAACACTGGCACTGCCGTCACTGCCAGTGTCTGCATCGCTGGGTGGTGGCAAGGAAAACACATCAACACCATCGAGCTCCGAGTCAACCACCAGCTCAATATCATCACTGCCTGCAACTTGCGGACCCTGCTCATCACTGTCACCACCTTCGTCAAGAGGCTCTTCGCTGCTCGGTCCTTCATCAGAATCGGCAGCTCCGGCCAGCGCCACTTCCAGGCCAATGCCAGCATCTGGATCCCCGAGCATGTCATCCTACACAGCTCCAGAGCATGACACTATGTCCTCCTGGCAAGAAACCTTTGGGCACCCCGTTTCACAATCTCAGTCCAATGCACACCCGCGTCGCACATACACTGCCACATCCCATAACACAGACCAGAATCAGTCACCGTTCATGACATTTGTGCATACCGACCAAGATATTCGAGGAGTTGTGGACATGGACCAAGCGATGCATCCCAGCAACGACCTCACAGGCATGTCCATGCAAATACCAGAGGCCAACAAACACCACTCGCATCTACACCCAATAGTCACGGGCAGCCACACACGAATGGGTAACATCATGCCAACCTGCCGCTGCCGCCTTGTTCAGGCACGCTGCCACAGCCTCAACGGCATGACAAACCAGGGAACCGCCTGGCCACTCGCGCCTGAAAACATGAGGACGCACAGGCATTTCTTCAAGGTCATCCAGGAAGTCATCCTCAGCGGCGCTTCCATCCTCCTCTGCTCCCGACCCTTCATCGTCCAGCTCCTCGTCGCTCCCCTCATCACGTTTCTTTGCCTTGCGCTTTAGCGCCCGCGTGCGCGCTGCGGCAGCGCGGCGCTCCTTGACCCGTTCCATCGTAAAGTACCGGTGGAAGAACACATCCTCCGCCGCAACATTCGCCTCCGCCAGCGCCGCGAACGCCTGTGACCCCGGGGCCTGCGGCCGCGCAGCCTCCCCAGCGGCGTCCGGGGCCGCCAAGTGCTCCGGTAAATTCAGACCCGCCAGCGGCTGCATTACTGAAGACCCCTTTGCCACCTTCTTTGGATTCCTGCACCTCGCACCACCACTCACGCAGTGTGGACACGCACAGAAAGAGGGAGAGACAGCATCCATTGCAGGAGCAGCAGTACTCCATGGCATCTGCTTGTGGGCAGATTACTACTCAAGCTACGCAGGCAGGAACCGGGAAGGCTGGCAGGAGATTCGCACCTCTTGACAAACTTTTCGAGGAAGGCGAGAACAGTGAGGTCCGCGAGGGGGTCGCCTGTGTAGAGGATGCTAGTGCCGGCCAGCAGCGTGGCCGCCATCGTGGACACGCTGGGGTGCACGTGCCGCCGCAGCACGCACAGCTCCCACCAGCACGCGCGCTCCGCACCCGCAAACTGCGGTGCCCGCTTCTTCATCGAGTAGTACCCCTCCACCGGCCACGCCTGCTTGTCACCACCGCCGGGGGGCCCCGGTGGCACGCCCGCTTCCCGCGCCTGCTCTGCTGCAGCGCCGACGGCAGGCGCAACAGAGCTGCCGGGCACGGCAGAGGGGGTGGGCGGAGCAGCGTCAGTGTCGGAGGCGTCTTGGAGGTACTCTTCGCCATGGTCTTCCGGCTGCGTGACGGCCGCCCACAGCGAGGCCTTGGCCTTGAGGACCTCGGACACAATGAAGAGGGCGGCGCACGCGACGTTGGAGGGCGCCCCGATGGCGACCTGGAGGACCCGCTTCACAAACGCCGCCACACGTTTGCCGCTTGTGTCTGCCTTCATCGCCTGCACCACATGACAACCAATAAAGGCGCCTGAGAGCACACTCGAGCGGCACGTGTGTCAACGCGATGAGATTTGAGCAGGGCAAGCATGCGTGGTGTTCGTGGCATTGGGTTCATGAGTGAGGCTTGGCACGCATCATCAGCAGCATGCAACACCAGTGTTCCTGTGTGCGGAGCGCATGAACATGCATACCTGGAAGAGAAGGCCAAAGATCATTGAAAGAGCTGACGAACGCTCCAGGCCAGGCCGCAGCAAAACGGCGTAGAGCGTGGCATAGAAGCGGTCACTCGACGCCGCCTGTGAGTTCATGACCTGCACACACGCGCCAACATGTTCTGCTTCCGCAAGGATTCACAAGCTCCTGCATGCGCATGTACTGCTGCTGCCATCACAATCACTTACACAGCAGTGCATGCTCAGGCAGTCCATCAACAACTCAGCATTTCAGCGATGCTGAGTGAGTTGCTGATGGACTGCCTGAGCACCCTTGACCCTCCAGTGAAAACCCCAGTGAAAAACCCAGGAGACAGTTGTGGCATCATAGACAGTGCATACCAACGAGCAATCTCAACATGCAACATCACCAGTGGTGCCATGCGACAGCCATGCAGCCCTGCTGCCAACACAAGCTGGTCGGACGACGCCCCACGCTGACAACTCCGCACAGAAGCCACACGGCGCAGCAGTGGGAAAACCTGCTGCGGCCATGTCAGCGGGCACCCACCTGGAAGAGGAGCATCAGAGCCTGCACAGATACAGTCAGCGGCGCGGCGTGCACCGTGCGGAAGACCTGGTCTGCATGTGCCTTAAACACGTCATCCAGCACGCCCGCCTCCGCATAAGGGTGTGCCCGCCGCACGCCCGTCAGCAGCGCCCCTAGCAGCCGCGCGTCCACCTCCTCCGCCGTTGGCCCCCGCCTTTTCCCGTGCCCGTGCTTCCCGCCCGCACCCTTCCCACCCCTCCGCTTCACATCGCCGCGCTTGTCCGTCTTCACATCGGAGGAGCCGTCCTTGCGGCCGGGACCGTCGGCGCGTGTTTCAGTGTCGCCGTTGCCGTCCGCAGCGCCAGCGCGCTCGGCAGCAAAGCCGAGCTTGCCGTCGAGGACGAGCTGGAACAGGGAGAAGTAAATGCCGATGAGCTTGGCGGCGAGGGGGCTGCCGTGCTGCGGGTGGTGCGAGAGGACCATCTGGTTGAGCGTGACCACTGCGTAGTACCGCGCCCGCGCCTTTTGATTCGGCCTGCACATGCCACGTCGCGTCAAAACACATCAACTACAACAGGTCTTGGCATAGCGCCGGACATTTGCCACGCAGTCATGGCGAGATTTGAGCTCAAACGATGCACCATGTCGCAATGCGTAGCGGGAGCGGGGCTGCTGCGGGAGGGGCACAAGCCTCAGTACGAGATTCCTTGAATTGTTATTTCCGTCATCAGAGGTCGGATGGTACGGACAATTTTGGTCATCATCAGCTTGGCCCGTGATCTCGCCCCCCGCATGAGTACCTTCCGTGAGAGTGTGGCGGCCGACCAGGCCATCACGCCTGACCAGGCAGGCACACCAGCAACGAGAGGGTGCAGACACGCACACACACACACACACACACACACACACACACACACACACACGACACACCATTACCTCACAGCATCAGGAGTGTAACTGGTGCTGCAGGTGAGCAGCAGCATGAGATTGGGCAGGGAAACCAGACCGCGTTGAAGGCAGGTGCCACACCTGAACAGGAAAGTCTCGACCTCACGCACGACGACTGTGCCCATCATCGGGTGCTGTGTCAGTAGGCGGGAGATGTGGTAGCCAGCATTGGATGCAACACGGCGGCTGGGATCACCGAGCTTGTTCACAACCAGCGCCAGCAGCCGCGCCTCTGCCTCGGGCTTGGCAGCCAGCAGGTCTGATGACGCCTTCAGGGACTTCTCCTTGGCCCACTCCAGGCCACCGGTGGCCATGTCTTCCAGAGCCTTCAAGAACATTGCATATCTGCGAGGCAGAAGCCGTGAGGCATGCTGTGCATGGCAGCAGCACGGGTGTGGCCTGTGGGCATGGGCATCAGATACAGCTAATATGGACCCACATCGTGTATTCAGGACCAGTTGAGTCGTCCTCTGCCCAGGATGTTGCCCAGCAGGCGCACGCATGGCTCACTTGACTCGATCGCCCTACTCGAGACAGTTGCCCGATCCACACAGCTGTGATGCTGCTGTATGTTACAGTCAGAGCGTTGGGGGTGAGACTGGTGCTTTCACGGAAAGATGTTGTGGTGGAGCTGGCAGCATCAGTTGGAGCTCGATCGTTCATCCTCAAAGGCGAACCTAGGACAGGGATAACTGTTTTTTGATAGACTGGTTCTCATCATTTGCTGCCAGCTCATGCAGTCGGTCTCAATGACACACGTTCAAGACACGTTCAAGACAGTGCACATGCATGTGACCATGTGATCACGTGAGATTTGAGAGTTCGGCAACAGGCCAAACACGCATGCACACACTACAGGTGCTGTTAGGGCGACAAGCGCCGCCCACAGAGCAGTCTGTCATTTCGCTCTCACAAACATGACATAAACAGATGGCCCCTCAAACTTGCAGAATTCGTTGTCAGCATTGGATTCAGAGACTTGGGTATAGTATGTGTGAATATGGTACTTTCATTGAGGCCATCGTGTGCTGTATCATGAAGTTGCAACAATCTGCAGGGTGCTCTGTGGCGCACCTCCGCTTGATACAGTCTTCGACCCACCAGAGCAGAAGCAGCCGGTCTCCTGTCTTGCTGGGCTTGATGGTATGCAGGGGCCGGGCCTCGAAAGCCACGAGTCGGCGGTCTGGAAGCAACACAGAGATGAAAAGCTCCTTGAGAGCGTCTGCTGCGTGGCCCGCAGCACCTTGCGCGCCACCGCGTTTGCTGGCAAGGCCAATCAGTTCGTCGAGCGCATGAAGATTTGCGAGGGCGTTCTGCTCCACCACCAAGGCACACGCAGCGATCTTGTCTCGAGACGTTCCTGATCGCCGCACCTGCATGCCTACAGCGTTTCTCGCACACACGGATCAATGTACGAGATCACAGGCATTGACGGAATGTGGACAGGTCAGTTGAATGCGAGGATGAAAAACCCACCGTTTGCAGCCACTGAAAGTCGGCGTGGTTGGACCGGGAAAGCTTTCGATCGAACGTGGTCGTCTCTGCTTCAAGCAGCCGCTCCGCCACCTTGGTCTTGACCTCGATCACATCCTCGGATGGAGCCGAACCGTGCTGCGCTGGCGCTGTAATCGTAGCTGACACTTCATACCATATGGCAGAGTCTTCGTCGCCTAGTAAAGACTTACCCGACTTCCCCCCTGAACATGGCATCCATCAGGCGCGGCCGGTCTGCACAAAAACACCGGCGATCAGAGACAGCCGGGCGCTGGTCGTTGACACGGCAAATCTCAATGCGTATCACATGTGCCATGAAAAAGATCTTCACCTGGTCTGGCCCCTGCCCCCTCGTTCCAGCGCCTCTCCGTAACAGCAGCCGGCGGCCCTGCCGCTTCCTCGGCCTGAGGCTCAGGCTTGAACTTGTTTTTGGATTTCTTCTTCGCCTTTGCTGGTTTATTATCATTTGGTGAAGCTGCGTGCACCTCCGTGTCGTCTCCGATCCGAACATTGGCCACCTGTGGTCTGAAGTCAGAATCGTCAAAGCCGCATCCCGCTCCGATTTGCTTCGAGCGCATGACCGCAGTGGTGCATCAACTCCCACTATGGTGTAATAAAAGGAATGCAAGCTTCAGTGCAGCCTCAATGTGTAGACCTCCAAGTTGCGCACAGGGTAAGTTAGTACACGAATGTTTTTTCCCACTCCGACGGCTTACCCCACTCCGATTGTGCCACACAGGATGCAGCAGTTGCACTATTTGAAGTCTGAGGATGCTTGCGTTGGGGCATGCTCAGGATGCTGGGGCTATGGCGATCGATCTCTCGAGCGCGCTCCGCATGGGTGTGTCCAGAGGTGTAGTGTCCCATGCATTTCGATCCCTCGAGCCGCAGTGATGGACACCGTAATCGTTGTCGCGCTTCTCAGGCCTCGCGAGGCCAGAGGCCTCGGCGTGACCAGGGGGGCTGGCAATCATGAACTCGAACTCAAGCTGTCCCAGTGACGGCGCGCCTCGGCGCGGACGCCCCTGAAGCCCCACTTTGGCCCAAACGGACTTTGGGACGTCTATAGACGATTATTATATATCCTGAAGTCTTCTGATGGGTGTTTGGGCGTTTTGTTGAATCCCTCGAACATTCGCGCGCTATTTGCCGAAAACGAACAGCGCATTTAAATTTCCCCAAGCTCGCGCTGAAGGACGTCCATTCGCTCCCACACACGCACAGTCTGTCCCAAAGCATGTGCCACACCTCTGAAAAACCACAGCTTTTGGTATGGTGTTACACATGTGATCTCGACCTCCCATGCTGGCTGGTCCGAGCGCTGTGAGTTGTGTCAAGTTGCGGAATACCTGCCAGCGCAACGCACGTTCACTGTCTCGTGGTGAAGGTTCTCGAAACACTTCATTGATTCTAATATAGTAATCCATGAAGCACGTCAGGACGTTATCGCTGAACGTCATTTGAAGACGGCGGTGCTGCAGAAAGAACAGCATGCTGTTGGACTTGCTCGTGTCGGCAGTGTCAATGAAAAGGCAACCTCGTTTTGTACTCTTACATCGAGGGGCTCCGATCCAGTGCACCAAGGGAATGTACACCTAGATGCTAGACTCACAAGCTACCCAGAAGATG
Organism: Ulva mutabilis; assembly: GCA_900538255.1. NCBI lineage: Eukaryota > Viridiplantae > Chlorophyta > Ulvophyceae > Ulvales > Ulvaceae > Ulva > Ulva mutabilis. The sequence continues at coordinate 202,347 of UNSF01000007.1, read as the reverse complement.
CGAGCCGACCAGGCGGTCACCCGGCACGAAGTGCGCACCCGTGAGCCGTGCTACCCTGGATATGGTCTTTTTTTCTTATTATCACAAACCCGTTTACTTTCACTGTCGCCGCACTGAGCTCCCGCAAGGAATTCTCAACCCAGCGACCCATTGCCCGCTTGTTGAACGGCCCGACCAACGACACTGCCAGCATGTTTAGGTACTGCATGGCATGCGCCCCTAGTCTGCCATATGTCGCATGCACAACCGGCACCACCTTGTACAATCCCTGCACACTCTCTTTGTACTTGTTGAATTTGAAGTTGTCGCAAACTTCGGCCGCGTAACCCTTTGTCCCCGTTGTCCAAAATCCAAAATCCAAAATCCAAAAATCCAAAATCCAAAAATCCAAAAATCCAAAAATCCAAAAATCCAAACATCCAAACATCCAAACATCCAAACATCCAAACATCCAAACATCCAAACATCCAAACATCCAAACATCGAAACATCCAAAAATCCAAACATCCAAACATCCAAACATCCAAACATCCAAACATCCAAACATCCAAACATCCAAACATCCAAACATCCAAACATCCAAACATCCAAACATCCACAAATGCACAAATGCACAAATGCACAAATGCACAAAACCAAAACCAAAACCAAAACCAAAACCAAAACCAAAACCAAAACCAAAACCAAAACCAAAACCAAAACCAAAACCAAAACCAAAACCAAAACCAAAAAATCAAAAAAAACCCAAAAATCAAAAAACAAAACCCAAAACCCAAAACCCAAACCCCAAACCCCAAAAACCCAAAACCCAAAAATCATGAATGAAGCTGACATCTAGCACAAACACATCTGCGTCCGGACCATCTGCTAGGATGTCCCCCCTACTGTCGTCCCTGTAGCGTCTGTCCAGGCTGCGCATATAGGCTCAATTGATGTGGACACCCCTGACGCTCTCACTCGACAGCACCAAGCCGTAATGGCAATGTTGTGGCGCAACGTCCAGGAGTCGGTATTGTGTCGACACGTCATGGCATGATTCACGTCGGCGGGGTTCACCCGAGCATTGCAATCACATATAACTTCCCCATCTAATGGCGGCCTAGGGGGGAAGTCCGCCCCTGAACCGCATCCCATGCACAAAATCCCCATCATTCAGAGTCAGCATGCGGTTGGTTGGGAGGGAATCCAGGAACAGTGAGGCAGCACGACAGGCGCAGCCGCGCATGCTCGCAACGTCTTTTGCACCACCAGGAGTGCTGCCCAGCTGTTGCAGCAGCGCGTCGTGCCGTGTCTGCGCTACTGCCCTGGTCACTTTTCTGCTCACACCACGAACGCCAGTGGCAATGAAGACATTGTCAAGCTCCTCTGGGCCCCAGTCCGCCTCCGGCGGCATCGCCGCACGCAGCGCTGTCCATTTTTCTTGTAGGCCTTGGGCGACGTCGCCGTCGGCGAATGGGTGGAAGTCGGGGGGGCCATCACGCATGACGTCATGCGCCAGCGCGGCGCTGGACAGATAGTCTGCATCTGCCTCGAGCTCCGTGACGTCCATGAGGCCGAATCCGCGGTGGCATAGCGGTAGGCGGAGTTGCTCCTCAGCGACGGCGGGCATCTGCGGGTGGTTCATGAGCTCCAGCGCCGCCGCCATCACCCTATCTTGCAGCTGCTGCACAGCATCTTTGACTGACTCCCACGCGATGACGCGGACCAGGTGAGTAAGGACAAGCTGCACAGAGCCGCGGAGCAGCAGGAACTTGTCCTGGGCAGTCATCTGTATGTACTGTATGTAAGATTACATCGCCGTATCCATGAGGACATTGACACCTCCGACAAGCGGGACCGAGTTCACCCTCAATGCAACACGTGCTTGCAAGCCTTGGTCAAGACCAAGGCATGCAACCACGCGAGCTAGTTCTCCTAAAGGCAACGGACGAGCAGCCACACCAGGCACTCCAGCCACTCCCCTCACTGGGCCACCAACGCCAGCGATCACATCTAGAGTGACAGCCAAATCAGACCAAGAAACACGTTCCTCCTTACCCAGGCCTGATTTGAACGACAGCACGTGAGATCTGTACAAACCCAATCTGGCCTGGCTGCTCCACAACAGCTGTCACAATACAAATGGGCAACAAACTTTTCGGCTTTCCAGTATCCATCTACTGGAAGCAACAGAATCACAAGAGCTTTCGTGCTTCACAAGTGCTTCACCCTGGCAACTGCGCCTGTAAGTTACCATGAAATAGTATGAAAGGGATCATAATACTACCAGCTGCATCTGATGCATTCATTCGCCCACACAATGATGCATTCTGGAGCATGTGGCAAGAGGGGATGGTGGCTTGAGGCGCTGCAGCATGTGTATGAGCCATGTGATGGTGTATCATGCTTGACAATCATGCTTGACAATTTAGCAAGCCCCGATAAAGACTCGGGAGCTTCGCAGGTCGTTTTGGAAGGTCATAGAATACCTCTAGCACTGTTTGGGGGCAGTTTGGGGAAACATGCAGATCACTCCAAACATGTGCCCTGATTTGGCCGGATACTGCGTATTTCCCCAAAGATTGCAAATAAAGGTGTAGACTGCTTCAGGACGTATAGTTATGGGCTCTGGACGTCCCAAGACCGTTTGGGGCTCACAGGGGGTCCGCGCCGTCACTGGGACCACTTTATGAGTGCCAACCCACCTGCCTGACCATATAGCAAGTTGCTATAAGAAACTGGACAGTGCGATGCGGCTCAGCTTTGGCTGTTGTCAGTCAAGCCACCTGCGTCTACAGGATGGCATACCGAAATATACGCACACGCTTACGATGGTGCACTAGCAGCACCGAGTAAACCTTGCCTAGGCCTTACCCAGGCTTTATCTGGCCCTGCTATATTGAGTAAGGCATGTGTAAGGCCCACCTGAGGCCCGTGTAAGGCATGCCATGCCTTAGCGGGACCTGATCCAATGCTCAGGCTAGGCATGGGTAAGGTAAAACTCGAATAAGCCTTATGCTACTAGGCTTGAGTCAGGTTTACGTGATAAGGTTGTGCTAAGGCTGTAGTGATGGCACCGGCACTGGTAATGGTTGGATAAGGACCGAGCAAGGCTTGGTTGGTGTGACAGCAGCCTGGCCATTCAGCATAGCCGTGTTTTGTTTCTTGCCCGCTGCTGTGGCATGGCTTTGCAACAGACCATCCGTGCTTCATGATCAAGTGTCGTGAAGACCTTGAAACACGGATGGGCTGCCACGAAGACATCCCACAGCAGCACCTGGGCTTGGCTGGCCCAGAGCCAAGCCCAGCTGCCATAGCTAGACTGAATGTCATGAATGCTTTGAATGTGCTAGCTGTGTATTCCACAGACGGCGGTTGACTCCTGTGGAGAAGTGCTGTGGTCTGCTGATCAGAGTGTCTAGTATGGTGCCTTCATACTGCCAACTGGGTACTGCGGTGGTACTTACTAAATGCCATACGACTACTGCGATTAGTTATAACTGGAGCCTGTTGGCCAGAACCTGTGTGGTTGTCAAGCATGCAGTGACATTTGTGGAGCGCTGCGACTGTCACCTGCACAGCAACGCGATCAGCAACGTCCTGAAGCATAAATGTATATGCACTACAGCAGTCTATCTGAAGCCTGTGATGCGTGTCAGAGCTGCAACGTCGTCAATGCGCCTGTCACGTTGCAAGTTGCGACTGCGAGTCGGCTTGATCAAGCCAGCAAGAACGCAGGCATAGTACATCAGTCCTGGTCAAAACGAATGCTTGATGTACAATTATCGGCAATTGGCTGCTTGATTGGTGGCAGAGTTCGTACCGGCCGCGCGAAGACATGCACAGTTGCACGCAGTTTCAGCGTCCTCGCTTCTCCGACTGAATGCGATCCAAGGACTCACGAACGAACAGTCTGGCTCTAAGACATGCTAGCAAGTAGCTTTATCGAATACAGACAGGCTTTCGCGTTCAGTGGACGTAGGCTGGCAGCGCGCAACCAGAGCTGTGCAATACGTGTAACGATCGATGTCTATGAAGCAGACCTGTACGACAAAACGTTTCACTGCAAAAGAGAAGTCTGTGTACACAGGAGATACAAAAAGTCCCGCCAGCCAGTACAAATATATAGCTGCCTGTTGGTGAGCCCGTGCGCAGCTGCTTTCAAATGAGATCTCAGTTGCAGCCGTGGCTATGGCCATGCATTATGGACATGTGTCTACATGTGTCCACATGTCCCTTGGCCTACAGCACTGCGCACTTTGGCCGATGTTTTGTAGGAGCAAACCCTTGCATTATGAACAAGTTGCAGTCCTGAAGTATTGAAGATTACATGGCACCTTTCTCGCCCTGGGTAAAGACTGCGCTTCCACTGGCTCCAGGATCGTACACATGCATGTCCGGGATGTACATATGCATTGTATACATGTGTTACACGGAGATGAACGCAATAGCCCGGCAGCGAGGGCAACAGAAGGAAAGTAGACGGCCAAAACCCCCCGAAAGCAGACACCATCGTATACATGTGTAGGAGGCCTTACAGCTGCAGCATAGGCACCTTATGTTTGAAATTATGGCCGCAGTGGCGGGTCGGCGTGTCCTTACGTCGGACTAACTCCAGTATACTTCTTGCAGCCTTATGTTGACCTTACTTGGCAGCAGCCACGTCCTGCTCTTGTCCTTACCCAATCAGTATGGCCCACTCCATAAGGCACAGACTAGGTGTCCTTATGTGACCCTCGATTGATTCAGTCTACTTCAGTAAGGTTTGAGCTCAGGCCCTAGGCATACATAAGGCATACATGAGGAAACCTTACAGCAAGGCGTGCCTGAGGCTGCAGTAAGGTTCACTCGGTGCTGCTAGTGGTGCGTAGCAGTGTCAAGGCCGCTCCAGAAGGAGCTCCTACGGGCGATCAAGGCCTTGCAATCGATGTCGCTGCATTAACAGCAGAGATTGGTCTCGCGTACATGCCCGGAGCGGAATGTGCCCTGGGTGCGCATGTGAGCACAATAACATGTATAGCATTGCAGGGCAATGGGAAATGCGTCCTGACACCTCACAGTGCCGTGATGTGGCATGACAAATGCAAATAGCGTTTCTGCCAACTCCCAGCGAGTTGCATGATATGCATACGCATACCTGAGCTCTATCAGCGAATCTAGGACGGTCCACAGCTACATATTGTCTTGTACAGGAAGGCCCACAGCTACATATTGTCTTGTAGCTGCTATCCGAGACCCGGCTCGCTCAGACAACCAGCTACACCCCGGTAGCCATAGCCATGCATGGCTACTAGGTTGGGGTGCGGTGCCAGCTCTGCTATCAATTGCAAGTCAAGTGGATGCTAGGATCATGGCTAGGATACTCACGTCTTTGAGCTGGACTCGCTAGCGATGCGAAACAACTTGAATGGCACCAACAGCAAAGAACTTGGCAGTCCCCATCCCTTTTCCCAGCAACATGTAGGCAGCCTCCTTTGTCTGCCATGCATGTGTTTCACGTGCCTTGGGTGCCTTGCCCCTTCCTCTCCTATAGCTCGAGCACGAACGCCTATGCGAGTCGCACAGAGGCGCATGTATGTGCAGGAGGAGATACATCTGAAAGAAGCCGCAAGTCTCCAAGCTCATGCATAGCTGAGTCTATCAGTGTACCCATTTTGCACTCAGTGTACTTAGGCTCTGTCTGTGTGATGGCATGCGCACATCATGCCTGCTCCTGGATGCCCAACAGCTCTACCAATCAATCCTATCATGCGCACCTGGTGTTGCGATGCTGACCCAAGGTCATGCCGCTCTGCGCCACGCAAGTCTGTGCATGTTGGCATGGATTGCATGTGCACATGCAGAACAAAAAAAAAAACGCACCAGAGGTCCAAAGCAAACTTTTTGGTCGTAGCAGAATTGCTGCAATAGTGGTTGTGGCAGTGTTTCCGTCTACATTCAGGCGCTTTGGTTGACAGTGTTTAAAGATCGCTGCACCAAACGGCGCCAAGAATTGCACATCCGCGCGCGCGTGTGTGTATATCGTGGCTTGAGGATACATGCATGCCATCAGCCAGCGTGAACGCTTCGCTCTAGACAGTACAGCCATGCAAATCTTGCGCAAAACAGGATGAGGAAACAATATTCTTTCAGTGCGTGTTCACGTGTTGTGGCGTACATTTGCGTAGGATCATCACGCCGCAATTGTAAGCGCTACTCTTCCGGTAAGCCGTAATTCGAACGAACACATCACCTGAGTTTACGATTTCGACGCTCGAACAGACTCATCTTACTTCCATCACCTGCAATCATGTCGGACGAGCACAAGGTACGCACGGGTGCCGTGCAGCGTTGGTATTGGATTGGACAGTGCTACGAAGCGATCATCGGCGTTGCATCGCAATTGCAAGATCGGCGTGACCTGCAAGTGTTGATATGAGTGATTTATATCGTTGTACGTGATTCCTTCGACGTCTTGCCTTCAGCTACTCGAAGGCACTACGTCCGCATCGGCGTTACTGGGCCCTACAGTACTTGGATTGGCCATGTTGCGTCGCGGTGCAAATCTTAGGGGAGCCCAACATGCCAATATTGTGTACGAGTATCATTGCGTTCAAGTCCGGCCGACAATGTGCAGGCAAAAGGCAACAAAGAGTTCACTTCTGGAAACTTCCAAGAGGCGATCACACACTACTCGGCAGGCATCGAAGTTGACCCGACCAACCATGTCCTGTTTAGCAATCGATCGGCGTGCCAGGTGTGATCATTGCGCAAGCTCTGCCTCTGGCGTCCTTGCCTGCGGAATTGATCCAGCCCTGATCCATGAGCAGCAGGCAGCAAGCCCTGGCGTCTCGAAGCACGATTGCGCGGCCGACGACACGTTTCTCAGCTTCTCATCTCGTGCTGCATGTGTGTTAATTTGCACTCGATCAGGGAATCACGGGGCACAGCCGGGCCAGTGCAGCCACTGGAAAACCTATATTGGTCAATCCACCTGTGCGCCGAGGTCAATGGGGGCCTGTGCCTTGGATTTATTGACAGCCGCTACTATAAGCTAGGCTGAAATACGCTCGCTGCTTTCAGGCCAGTCTAGGCAACTGGGAGGACGCACTGCAAGACGCAAAGAAGACGGTAGACCTGAAGCCCGACTGGGCGAAAGGGTACAGCCGGCTCGGCGGAGCACAATTCGGCCTGAAACATTTCGATGAAGCCATCGAAGCGTACAAAAAAGGACTGGAGCTGGACCCGAACAATGGCCCGTGCCAGACCGGCCTCCGAGATGCTGAAGCAGCGGCTGCTGGGCCACCAAGTACGCGCCTGCCAACATGCAGACACGTGTCCAAATGCACGATCTGCCATTGGTGGCTTGCCTCCGCTCTGTGCTCACTCCCATGCCCGTTATCCCTGCTACTAGCTCAGCAGAACGGTCTGTCACATGACTGTCTCCCAACTCATGACATCCGAGAAAGTGTGCGTGCAGCGGGTGCGAACAGCATGTTCGGGCCCCAGTTCATGACCAAGCTGATGATGAACCCAGAGACTCGGGGCTTCCTGGACCAGCCAGACTTCCTGGCGATTATCCGGCAGTGCGCAGCGGACCCGTCAAAGCTCACAGCTCACATTGGGGACGCACGCTTCCAGAAGGCGATGCAGGTCGGCCTTGGCATATCTTTTGGCGGCGCCGGCGTGGGGGGCGACGACCCGGCAGGGCCGGGGGGCATGGGCGGCGCGCCCCGAGAGGAGCCGACCCGGCAGGCGCCGCCGCCGCGACAACCGGAGCCGGCGCCGGAGCCGGCACGTGAGCTGACAGAGGAGGAGAAGGCGGAGGAGGAGGCAAAGGCTGCGGCGCTGCAGGCGCGCTCCACTGGCTCGCCACGCAGATGCCTCCGTTCTCTGTACTGTGTCTCACTGTGCTGTGCGGCTGCCAGGTCCATTGGCTGTGTGTGCCGGTGATGCATGCGGTGTGGCAGGGTGGGTGGCGCCACACGTCACATCCACTCCGTACCGCTGATGCAGCGCGAGCGCCTCAAAGCTGCTCTGGGGTCCTGACACCCCAGCACCTGAGTCTCGAAGCGGCTGTGAGTCGTTTGCGTTCATGCGTGCATCTCCTGTGATGCGGTTGGATTGGCCACAGCCGCGGGTTGCTGCCGTGCCAGCGAGACACCAAGCAGCGGTGTGTGTGTGTGTGTGTGTGTGTGTGTGTGTGTGTGTGTGTGTGTGTGTGTGTGTGTGTGCTGAACCAGGCACAGGGGCCGTGTCCGTGATGCCTCGCCATGAAACACCTACGGCCAGCAGCAGTGTACTGTCCCACACTGTCGTAGGGATTTGAGCATGTCACGGGTGCAAGCCCTCTTGCTGCCCCCGACAGACCGCACCCTGCGGCTTCGGTGACCATGCATGGCCACGCGGCCGTGTCACGGCCGCTTCCCGGCTGCGCAGTGATGACGCGAGCAGGACAGCACTCCGCCGTGGCCGCTCCAGACATGCATGCAGAAGCGTCCAGGCTTGCCTTGTCCACTGCAAACGCATGTGTCAACGCACAGCTGTCACAGCTCACGGGCAGCAATGCATGCAGGAGAAGGAGGCTGGTGCAGCAGCGTACAAGGCACGTGATTTTGACAAGGCGCTGGGCCACTTCAGCAAGGCCGTTGAGCTGTACGACAAGGACGTGTCCTTCCTGACGAACCGTGCGGCGGTGTACATGGAGCAGGGCAACCTGGACGCGGCCATGGCCGACTGCACGACGGCCGTGGAGAAGGCACGGCAGAATGTGCCCGTCGACTTCAAAATCATCTCCAAGTGCGTGTCCTTGGCGGCCCCATGTTTGATGCGCAAGCTGTGTCACCTTCGACGTGTCAAGCCCCATGGGCTGTGCTTGACATGTGTCCCTCTCGTTCACCTTCACGCCTGCCGCACAGTCAGCCGGCTCGCAGCCGATCGGCTGCTGGCGCTGCGACACTCTGCTGCAAACCAGTTTGTTAGTCTGCCTGGTTTCTGCGGGTGCAGTTCCAGCAAGCGGGCCGTATGCGTGGTTCACTCAGGTGACCTGAGTGAAACAGCTGTAAGCGAATGGGAATGCAAGGATGCGCCACTGAGGTGCAGTTGGCGGCGTGTAGGGCAATGACGCGGCACGGCAACGCGCTGGTCAAGGCGGGCCGGCTGCAAGAGGCGATCTCGATGTACGAGAAGGCTCTGACAGAGCACCGGAACCCGGACTCGCTCAAGGCGCTGCAGACGACGCAGAAGCGGCTGAAGGACGAGCAGGAGGCGGCGTACATCGACCTTGGCAAGGCGGAGGAGGAGAAGGAGGCGGGCAACGTTGCCTTCAAGGCTGCAGACTACCCGACGGCGATCTCGCACTACTCCGAGGCGCTCAAGCGCGGCCCGCCGGAGCAGTGGCCAGAGGCGTACAAGGTGTTCTCGAACCGGGCGGCGTGCTACACCAAGCTTGGCGCGCTGCCAGAAGGTGCGGAGGCATGCAAACACAGCGGCTGGGCCGGTGGCTGCCGCGTGCGGATGTAGATGCTCGTGGTTGAGTGTGCGATGCCAGCGCTGTCCCATGCATGGGCGTGCGGGCAACCTGCATCTATTTACAGCTGCTGTCGGGTCTGAGGACTCTGATACCGGCTGTACTTGGCAATGCGTCCGGGGCGCAGACACGTATGCTGAATTTGAGGATGTGGGTGTGTCTTGAGGTGGTGAGCACAATGGTCGGCGCTGCTGTACCAGCCAGGACGATGCCTGATGCAGAGTTCTGAGGTGGGGCCTGATGTCCATTCGGGTGCTGTGCAGGCGAGAAGGATGCAGACAAGTGCATAGAGCTGAACCCAGAGTTTGTCAAGGGGTACTCCCGTAAGGCAAACGTGAAATTCCTGATGAAGGAGTATGAAAAGGCGCTGGAGACGTATGAGCAGGGGCTGACGTATGCGCCCGATAGCACCGAGCTCAAGGACGGCATCCGCCGCTGCCAGCAGCAGATCCAGCGTTTCATGACAGGCATGGCCTCCGAGGACGAGATCAAGGAGCGCCAAGCCAAGGCGATGGCGGATCCGGAGGTGCGGCGACCCTGTGCCCTGTCAGCGTGCAGCTTATATGGGGCTGCTGGCTTTTCACGCGGCTGCTCAGCGGCAAGTGTTGGTGAACGTTTGTGGCAGTCTGTAGCTCCACAATGTTGTCTGTTGCATTCGGGCCGGAGCGTGCAGCCCTGTGTCTGTGTGCAATGGCTCTGTCGTGGTGACTCAACCGGGATTCCACGGCTTGCAGATTCAGAACATCATGATCGACCCAGTCATGCAACAAGTGCTGAAAGAGTGTCAAGAAACGCAAGGTTCCTTGAGCAAGCATCTTCAAAATCCGGGCATTGCGCACAAGCTCAAGAAGCTGATGGCGGCTGGCATCATTCGAATGTCATGATCAATGCTCGATGCAGTGTGCGTAAAATGAGCTGATGAGAATTGGACTGCATGCTTGGCGCCGCTTGTGGGTGAATGTGACATCATCAAGGTTCTGACTCAAGAAGCAGTTGTGTTCGAAGATGAGATGTCTCCTGATACGCTCATACAAGCAGAATGTAATTCTATGGTGGAAAGCAACTCCCAAACACGACACTCTGTTCTTGATACACTCTCGATGGGGAAAATGGCCGTGTTGCAGCATGGCAGCTGCACAATTGCCTAGCCCCATGGCCATGCATGTAACCCAGTTTGCACGAGACAAACCTTAACATCCATTGATGCAGCCATGCTCTGACTGCGGTAACAAGGTTCGAAAGAAGTAGGCTATGCCTTTGTTTTTGCCATCATCTGCATGGCTTGACATGAGCATGCCAGGCTATACTTCTGGGCTACCACATTTCAGCGACCAAGAGCATTGCCTCCCCTTCAATCTAGCACATGGATTCAGGATGCTCAACAACTCTCGTGACGCACGCATGGATGCCTTCAACCCCATCCTCCGAGCCACACAAATCTACTTGTTTGCAGACGCTCCGGCAGCCGCCTTCTTCCTCGCAGCTGCAGCTGCAGCCTTCTTCTTCTTCTTTTCGGCTGACTCAGCAGCTTTCTGCTCTCCCGTCTTTGCGATGGTAACCTCTCGTCGAATGGAAGTGAACAGGAGGTCGGACTTGCAGTTGCTGCACTCTGTGACGGTTTCCTTACGGTTGCCTTCAACATTGAAGATGCCACCAAAGTATGCCTGGTTGTGAGTGCCGCAGTTCGGGCAGTCGGCGCTCAGAATCAGCGCATCTGGCAAAATAATGTTTGTCAAGGATGTAGAGATAACGTAGATCGTAGGGAATACCAGTCCCCAAAGGAACAGGATGCTGTATGGTGGGGGCAGCTCGATGGCTTTGGTGATTTCAAAGCCAGTGATGTCATCAATGGCAAAGATGAATCCGAGCACGAGCAGTGCCGCCGGCACGTTGAGCAGCGTCATCTTGAGGTAGTCCGGTGTTGCATCCGAGTACATCCGGCGAGACCGGATCGAACAGCGAGGCCCAGCCTGCACCACGACCGAGTTCTTTGACTTCAGTTCAGCGCGAAGCTCGTCATACTCGTCATCTGACAGAATTGGGTTGCCTCTGTTGTATGAGATCGTTGCCTCCATGAAGCGCTGCTCGTTCGAAGACAGCACAGCCACCTTCGACCCGCTCCACAGCAAGTCATCTTTCAGATTCTCGAACTCGTCGTCCGTCAGCTTGCTCTTTCCCTCGTAGTAGTATGATTGAAGTGCCTGCATTATGGACAGCGGGTGGTCCTTGCTTGACTGCCTTTCACCGGCACCCGCAAACGTGCGATCCGGGGGAACTGCATGGATGAGCGCACCTCCAGGAAGTCAGCCTCTTTCTCCGCCAAGGACTGGTCTGCAAGCTTCTTGCCTTCATCATCAATGCTGCAGAACTCTCCAACGTTGGTGCCCCGGCCTTCTTCTTTGGTAGAAGCATGGCAAATGACCCGCTGCCCCCGAGGAGCGCGTGTATTTCTAGGCGATGCTAGAACCAGAACACCATTATGTCGGACTTGTGAGATCATATTACTGCTTCTGCCGTCGCAACGGCGTCGGAATGCGGTAACAGTGGTGACAGCGTGCAAAAAGGCCCACCTTTCGACAACAGCCAGGTATGCAGCGTAAAGTTGTGAACACTGTGCGCACACTGCACTTGTCTTTGAAGGGGGTTTCATTTGCGAGGCCGTGTGAGGCATGCGCAGCACGCGATGCGGGGTTCCAATTCACCGAAGCATGTGCACCGCGAAATCACGTCAACTCGGCTTCAGGGGTGCCGCTCCATAGCAACGAGAGGCGATCTGCTGATTGCAATTGAAGGTGAATGCTGCCGCAAATTACTTATTTTCCAGGACACTCGAACCCCACGCCTTTTGCTCGCTCGTATTACACGGCGTATGTCGTCAGCAGTACAGCGACGACACTAGCTGCACTTGATCTGTGTTCCATGCAGTATGGTAGCACAGCCGCTTTTCTATCGCGAAATATATGATTCGGTGATCCTTAGTGGCTCTTTAGTTTGACCGGGTAGCCCATTACTGCGCATGCCGGCCAGCGCTCGATTTCTTGGAACGGCCGATGCTTTTGCCTGATTGTGGCCGTCTTGACACAGAAACGGGTCTGAAGACGCACAAATTGACCAGGTTGTGTGCCGACGCCATTGCACTTTTTGCTTGGGACTGATGATACCGGTGCATCAAACACAAATGGAACAATTACACCAACACGGCCATGGGCAGCAGCCACAATGCATTTAGCCCCTCACATGTGACAGACATGGGAATTCATGATCTACGAAACACAACGCCACGACTCATGCTGCATTGGAGGTGGCAGCAGCGGGGACTCTTTGATCCGTACGGGCTGCAACACCGCCACACTGCTCCTCACGAGCCAATGCACGCTTCTTACTTGGACACTGCTGGAAGCATGGAGTTGTGAACACCTCGTCCTGATCCTGCATGCAACATACCCTGCCTCACTCCGGTCGGTGAGTCGACTTGGTCTAGCAGCTGGCTTGAGCAGCGTCCACATCACTCACTGTGCATCGCCCACACAGGCAGCCTGTGTCGCAGTGAAGCAGTGCTGCATGGTCTCTCATTGCATCACAACCCACACCAGCGACTCAGCGGAATCCAGGAATGAGCGATTTGTATCGTGATTATACAACAGAAACCGTCCCTGTCTGCTCATCCAGCTGGAGCAGTGCATCTGCTTCAGAATGACAAGGTATCAGACGCAGAAGCCACGCATAGCCCCAGATGATAGGCAGAACCAGAATTGGCCTTGCCTGTGCAGGTGCGGTCAAGCAGAAGGCCCGAGCTGTACCTCGGGGAGGGGCTTCTGGCCAAACACAAACTTGCACGAGAAGTCGTCATAGTTGGGCTCCAGGGCTACGTCCATGCCCATGTGCCTCCGAAAGAATTCTTGGGTCGGTACCTTGCACGAGTTCATACACACTGAGGCGCATCCCGTCTCTTCCAGGTATCGGCACCTGCATGCACACATCACTGCTCCGGCTGACGTCCACAAAACAGCTGACACGATGCCAGGTCCATGAAGTCAATTCGATGAAGCTGCACAGGCCTGGTCTATTGTGAGACCTCACTGATCTGACAATGAGATCGGGATGGTCCAGCAAATGTGGCAATGTGCGCCTGTGGTCTGGCTGCCAATGATTGGTCGCCTGTTCCACGCACCACAGTACACGAGTCACACAAGACTCCTGAACGGCCCGCAGAAATGAGCTGCCGACAGGCTCAGCTACGGGCTGGGCCATGGATTGGCCAGCGGGTGCAGTCCAGGTAACACCTTCGGGGGTGGTGTACGTGACAGTTGCATCATTTGATGCTTCACAGCTGCTACAGATCGTCCTTTGAATAGGGGCATTCTCAGTGACGTGCAGCGACGGCGGCAAAACGTAGTGGCCTTTGTGCTCAAGACGCGGAGGGCAATACATGGGAGGTACACGTGAATAGCGGCACACCGCTCCACTTGCACAGCTTGTGCTTCGGCGATCGTCCCATCTGGCCGCTCATAGTCTGTCACCTCGTTGGGGCCCATGAGCCACTGACACGTCAACGCTGTGACCCAGGCATTCATCTTGTTGCTGAACTCCGGAAACGGTTTGGCAAACATCACAGAGAAAAATGAAGGCAGCCAGCTTGGGAACAAAGTCAGCAGAATTGCAACTGTTGCTTCTTGAGTCTGCTTGGGGTCTGCATGTAACCTTTCGATGCACTCAGGCGCCGGTGCTTGGCAATGGTAAACAGCTGATTCTGTCTCAACGCATTCGCAGCTTACGCGAACGATCCGTACAGAAAACCACCAGAATAAATCAGAACCTGTAAGTTGTTTAGCAACTAATGAGTTTGGTACGTGCCTGCGTGCATGCTGTTCAGTTTCCGTGTCAGCGCGATGATCCCATCGTATCCCTTCTCCTCCGTGTCTTCCCCAATCTTCGCGATCATCTTTCGACGGAACAGCGCGGTGATCTGCTTATTCCACGGCGCGTTATCAATGTCAGCATACGATGGCGCGGCATCTGATGGACCCGCCTCTCTTGTCGCCCGCGCAACAACACGTGCATTTCGAGCCGGGCCAGCTCGATTTGCATGCCTCAGTGACAGGCAAGCAGGCATTGCGAATGTCGTTTGGCAGTCAGACTTCGTTGCTACTATAGCGCTCGCTCACTCGTTGTCGCCAAGAATCAATCAAATACAACGCTGGTAGCCTTTGAAAGCGCGCTCGCCTGTCTCAGGGCAGTGCAGACAGCTTGCAGGTAAGTTGCTAAGGAAAACTGGACATGTTTCCAACCTTGTTTAGCCATAACGCGAACTCGCCTTGGATGTCGCACGGCGTCCATCACGGCGCCGTTGGGCCTCGCGCTCACCACCGGCCACCGACCCCCGCGCGCAACAGCCACGCACGCATGCCCGCATGCATGCCACGAATTTCGACAGCACTTGCAGGCTAGAGCTGCCGGCCTCTGTGTCAGTGTTGATGAGGTAGGATCGAGTGATGGGTCCACACATCAACTTGAACCTCCCGTCGACGAGATCTCGGACGTTGACGCCCACCATGAGGCTGGTTGTGCCTCGCGGATGTCCTTGTCCAATAGAGCCACGCCGCGGTCGCTATCTACTCTGCGACAGTCCGCACTGCTGTTAGACATTCGCTCCTGAAAATTTGGCTGGAGTACACGCGCGCATGTTTGTCGCTCGTAACAGCCATCGGATCGTGCGGGTGTGGCATGATTGCTGAAGCACAGGTGTCTTACTGAACATGATGACTGGGCGCTATGGCGGTTCCAAATACGGGCTGACACAAACAGCGCACAGCCAGATGGCGTCCGTTCCCAGGGCTTCATGGGCAGCCAGCCATGTATGTCACACACACACCATTACACCTTGCAAGGACATCAGCAAACTCCGTAACACATGGCACGCCAGCCACGCCCACTCCAACGCTACAGCACTCACACAGAACCGCCTCGCACACGCTGCCACACCGGTAATGCATCCATCCTGCCAGATCACAGCAGCACCTCGAACAAGGCAGCAAACGCACTGGGCCGACCAAACGTCAGTCGCATGCCGGCCGGGTGCACACACCACCACACCTCTCTGCCGCCCGGCTATGGATCCCACGTGGACCCGTGCGAATCATATCCGCACACAGCACACAGCATGCGAGACCGCGGTCCGCTGCCTCCCATCCCTGCCCGCTGGGCCAGGCAGCGGCGCAGCAGCCCCGGCTCGCACATCCCACCAACCTCTCCCCAGGCGGGATCCATAGACGGGATCGCACGCATCCACACGCTGGCCGCACTCCCCCCCCCTCCCCCCCGTGAGCACCTGCGACCAACGCAATCCGGGGCCACAGTAGTCGTGAGCGCTGCGGAGCACACCCCCACCAGCGCCACATGGGATCACGCCACCGCTCCCGGCCGCACGGGTACGCACATGAACTGCGATCTCTTCGCGGGAATGGCAGCTGCGCATCTCCGCACGCCCACTGTGCTGCGGCTGTGGCCCATCCTCTCTATTCTGCCAGCCTCCGTCTCGATGCAGAGCTTCGACTACTCCACTGTGCGCCTCCGAAGCATCCCCCGGCTGCCTTGTCTCACTACCTCCACCCGCGCCGGGGTGGCCATGCCTCCGAAGCAGCAACGCCTCCAAAGCGCGCGCCGCGCAGCACGCTACGAGTTGCCGGCCTCCGCGGCGACGGAGGCAGCGTACTCCGCCTGCGCCTCCGCGAGCGCGTCGTCGAGGTCCCCGTCCACAGCGCTGTCCGCGCGGCTCTCCTCCAGCGTCAGCGTCTTCTCCACGAGCTCAAAGCACGCGACCTTGTCGCCGGCCTCCCACTCCCAGAAGCCCTCGCAACCGATGCCGCACTCCACTCCCTCCTCCACGACGGCCACCTCGTCCTTGAACCGCCGCAGGCTTGACAGCGGGCCCTCGTACACGAGCGTCTTGCGGCCGCGCCGCACCTCCACCACTCCATTCACCATGACCTTGCCCTCCGTCACGATGCATCCGCCGATGATGTTCTTGCCGCGGCCGAACGTCGCCTTGACCTCGGCCGCGCCGCACTGCACCTTCTCCGTGACCGCCTTCAGGCGACCCTCCATGCGTGCGCGCACCTCATCGAGGAGGCCGTAGATGACGTCGTACGTCGCCACCTCCACCGCGCGGTTCTTCGCCAGCGCCGCCGCCTCATCCGTTGGCTCCACGTTGAAGCCTGCATGCGTCGCGCTCAACGCTCATGCAGTGTTCATACACAGGAGGTGCCATCGGGTGGGATGGAAACCCAGTGGGTGGTACATCGGGGGTGCATTGTATATCGGGGGTGCATTGTGTATTGGACTGCCGCCCGGTGGTGTGCGCAAAGCACCCCCACCACCTGCATTGCAACACCTAGGGCACTCGCATGTGTCGACCGCAAACACCCGCTCGCTCTCATACGGGGTGCATCGGTCGTACAGGCATTACCATCAAGCAGTGCCCGGGAGTTCAGCCGCGGGGTCACAGCATGCACGGCAGCGCGCCCACACGGCAGGGGGTGCTCTGCTGTGAATTGAGGGAACCGTGCGCACCCATGACGAGCGCTCCTGACGAGCGCGCGAGCTCGACGTCCGACGGCGTGATCGGCCCCGTCCCCGCGAGCAGGAAGCGCAGCGCGACGCTGTCCTGCGGCAGCGCGCGCAGCGCGCCCTTGATCGCCTCGAGGCTGCCACTCGCGTCGGCCTTCACCACGAGGTTCATGCGCTGCAGGGCCTCCTGATCCTCGTCCACTGTTGCCAGCGTCGAGAGCGTCACCGTCGTGCTGCTCGACATCTCCGCGAGCCGCGCTGTGCGCTGCGCCTCTTTCTCTGCCTGCAGAGCACGCACAGCAGATTATGTCACACCTCTGCCTGCACTCTGCATGCAGCCCTGTGCGCAGCACACCACACAGCATACCGGCAAATGACGGTGATCGCCGTGCTTCCGGCAACAGCCCCCCAGCATCAGGCTAAGTGGCTCGCGTCAACAGAGACAAGGTGTGCCAAGTACAATACACAGGTGCTACAGTGGCTGCAGAATATGCGTTGCCGATTTGGTCTGCGGCGGGCATCTGGCACAGATGTGTGACGTCGCACAGGCCATTAAACTCCACTTGCACTCCATTCGTGGTTGCCATCACACACTGATGTGGATCATACCAGAGTAAACCCCTGATATGCGACCCCTGATGATGTTCATTTGACCATTCACCACTGCATGGTGCACAGAGGCACGAGCATCAGCGTGCTCGGGGTGGGGGGCGGAGGGGGGGCGTACCTCAGCGGCGGAGCGGGCCTCGGCCTCGTCCTTAAAGACGCGGAAGACGTCGCCGGCTGCGGGCACCTCGTCGAGGCCCTCCACTGACACCGCCGTCGACGGCCCGGCAGACTCGACGTTCTCGCCGTACGAGCCGCGGCACGCGCGCACGCGGCCGCATGCCGCGCCTGCTTGCACCACGTCACCCTTCTGCACCACAGCCAGCATGCCATCAGCAGGTTGGTCACACATACACACACACACACACGCACGCACGCACGCACGCACGCACGCACGCACGCACACACACACACACACACACACACACACACACACACACACACACATACACGCCGCAACCGCTCTGTCGAGCCGCTCGTGGGATGCAGAGCTCCTGTGTGAGTTGTGGTTGCATACGGCATACTGCTCACAGGTTTGTACGGCCCCAGGTCTTTCGCGAAGCAAAGCAAACACAGCGGAGCCCGGCGCAACCCGACGCCGGTAGTCAATGCACTTCTAGAATAATGAACAAAGAGCCCCTGGTGCCGTCATCGCGCACACGCAGCTACGCCACACCCTGTGCTGCAAGGGTGCGTGCGGCGCACCTCTCCAACCGCGCACACACACGGCAGGGAATTCTACCGCCGCGCATACAGGCAGCGGGAAGTCAGCGCAGCACAAAAGGGGTCGATGGGGGTGACAGCACAACAGGGGCCGACGGCATGCATGCAGCACGGCGGGAAGGGTGGAGGGGGGAGGCCGCACCGCGATGGTGCCGGCCTGCACGAGCAGCGAGGCGACCGGGCCGACCTGCTTGTCGAGGTGCGCCTCGAGCACGGTTCCCTCCGCGGCACGATTGGGGTTGGCCTGCAGCTCCTCAATCTCCGCGACGAGCGCCAGCGTCTCCAGCAGCTCGTCGATGCCATCGCCCTTCTTTGCCGAGATCGGCACAAACGGCACGTCGCCACCCCACTCCTCCGGCACCAGGTCGGCCTGCACGCAGCCACGGCCTTGCTGCCACCGCCGCAGGCGTACCCTCGCTGTAGACATGGCTTGCTGTACATGAGCTCGATGGCTGGTGAATGCGCATGGACGCCGCCGGTGAGAGGACTGCGCCATGCGTAGTGCAGCACCAGACGGCTGCTGACCGTTCAGCCGATACACGCATGCTGGGCGTGCTCGCATGCACAATCAGGACAACTTGATCTGCGGATGCATGCACGACATGCGCGATGGAGCGCAGGACAACAATCCTAGACAGGCAGGGAGGGGTCAGGGGGCGGCACCTGGGCGGCCATGTCGCTGAGGACGCGGTTGACGTCGGCGCCGGGCTTGTCGATTTTGTTGACGGCGACGACGATGGGCACAGCGGCAGCGCGCGCGTGCGCGATCGCCTCCAGCGTCTGCGGCCGCACGCCGTCATCGGCGGCGACGATGACGACGGCGATGTCGGTGACCTTAGCGCCGCGCGCGCGCATCGCCGAGAACGCCTCGTGGCCCGGCGTGTCCAGGAAGCAGATCTCGCTGCTCGTCTCTGCACGCAGTCGCCGCGCACATGATCGCCGCCACCATGAGTGAGGCCTCGCTTGCCTGTCTCGACGTCTCCAGCGCCCTCATGATAGCGTTACCCCACAGAACAGCATCAGGGCAACGGCGCAGGCAAGCAACAAGCAACAGCACAGTCTCGCGGCGCGCAAAGAACCTTGGCGAGAACCACACATGCCCATGGAGGAACAAGACACGACCACAGCAAGCACACACGTTTGTAGAGCATGACCATGCACGACCCCTCGAGTGCGTCTGCAACAAGCGGTACATGAATTCGAGCGCGACACCGAATTCACACACGCGTGACCAAGCCACCGTGCACAGCCGGGATGTACAGAGGACCACGCGGCGCATGGCAGGGGCGGGTGCGGCGGGCTGGCGCACCCTCCCCCTCGACGAGGACGTTGTATGCGCCGATGGCCTGCGTGATGCCGCCCGCCTCCCCGGCGGCCACGGCGGCGGCGCGGATGCGGTCGAGCAGCGACGTCTTGCCATGGTCGACGTGGCCCATGACACACACCACTGGCGGCCGCGTCACGAGGTACTCCAGGTCTGCCTCCCTCACAAACTCCTCACGCTTCGCGCTGCCTGCTGCCACCTGCACCGCACAACTCACACCAGCAGTCAGTACAAATACTATTAGTTAGACTCCAGGCGCGGATGAAAAGTGATAGTTGAAAGCACGGCTTGCTGCATGCACCACGCAGCCGGAAGAGATACATGCGGCAGTGCACGTCGCACAGGACACACGGACACTGGGGAGGGGAACAGATGGTGACTGTGAAGAGGAACACAGACATGACAGTGACAAGCACAGTATCAAGGTCAACAGCAAACCCAAAACCGATGGCACCTACAAACCAGGCACAGCCGCAAACCTCCTGGCTGTGTCAGAGTTGTCAACAAAAAAAAAAACAACGTGAGCCAAGTGGGCAGGGGCGCCGGCCGGGGGCGCACCTCGTCCTCGTCCATGATTATGGCCTCGGCGCCGAGCGCGGCGGCGGCGAGGCGCACGGTGTCTGTGTCCAGCATCTGGTTGACTTGCACCATCACGCCTTTCATGAACAGGATCTTCACGATCTCGGCCTTGTTGACCGCGAGGCGCTCCGCCAGGGTGTCCACGCTGAGCCCCGTGGACGGGACCTCAAAGATCTCCTCCCGCACCTGCACACGCGGGCGCAAGTGTTGGCTGCCCGGTCACAAGGATGCTGAGGTATGGACAACAGAAGCCTGGCCAGGCCTAGTGGGAGGGGGGGGGGCGCGCAACACAGCAGTTAGGCATTGACGCGCATAGGCACAAGCCCACACGCCTGGCAGTGGGAGCGCGTGGCCATGGTGGCATGCGCATGCGGCACACCCCAAGCTAGTGGCTTCCAGCAGGACCAAACATGCGGCGCTTCCGGCATTTTGGGTGCACGGAGATCCGCACCCTGAGAAGGCCGGGCTCTGGCCATGGGAGGGTGAAACTAGCACCAGGCATGGGCAAGCGGCGAGGACAAGCGGAAAGGACGGCAACACACATTTACAGGGGCGTTGTTTTGTAACAGACATGGGCGATGGCACGAAGGGCGTGTTGCAGACACGAGGGTGGCAGGGAGCGCGATCACAGCATGAGCACAGCATGGCCACGGTGGCACAAGCGCAGGGGTGTCAGGGAGCGCGCCTTGCGGCCGGACTGGCGCTTGGCGGCGAGCGCCTCCTTCTTTATCTGCCGCGCCTTCCGCCGGTTGGCTGCGGTGAGGTTGCCCGTCTGACCGCCGGTCGGGCGGCCCCGGCCCTGCCGTGAGTAGCCCCCATCGCGGCCGCCACCACGACCGCCGCCGCCGCGTCCGCGCTGCACATGCTCTGCCATTAGACGGCCGGACTCTGTGGCATAACACGCTGGAACACGCTGGCCATGATGCGTGTGCACAGCGGGCGCAGCAGGCTGACACGTCTGCGATGGCACAGCCTCTGCGGTGAACGCTGCCCAACGGCCGCCGGCCGGGCTGAGGCTGGTGCGCGTTGGGCAGCGGCTGGTGTGGTTGCATGCTTCGCACCACTCAGGCAGCAACTCATTCCATTGCACCAGTGACGACAGAGCACATAGCGCACACGCGTAGAGGAGAGCAGCCAGTGGCGAAAACTCGGTGCGTTGCGCGCTCAGACTGCACATTCACATCGCCGACACACGCTTCTTCGGGTCACCGACAATTCATACACAGCGCATGCAGAGGTACGCCTCCAGTAGCGGCTAGAGGACGCAAGTGCTCAGGCAAACCAGTCAACCAGCTGCCCTCGGTCTGCAGCGCACTCGCCCGCAGCTCACAGCACGGTGGCAAGG
This sequence comes from Ulva mutabilis, assembly GCA_900538255.1. NCBI lineage: Eukaryota > Viridiplantae > Chlorophyta > Ulvophyceae > Ulvales > Ulvaceae > Ulva > Ulva mutabilis. Next base: position 180,717 of record UNSF01000007.1, on the reverse strand, counting down.
AACACCGCAAACGCGGCGTGCGACATGGCACGGCAGCCACAACCTGCATGCAGCGGCGCTGCAGCCACAGCAGCGAGCGTGCTAACGCAGCGGCTTGCAGTGGCACAGCGGCTTGCAGTGGCACAGCGCAGCGCAGCACAGCACAGTAGCGCACCCTGCCCTGTGTGTTGAAGACCTGGCGGCCTCGCCCGGGCGCGGCGCCGCGGTTGTTGGGCGGCCGCCCGCCGCCGCCGCCGCCGCCACCACGGCCGCCACCAGCGCCCTCGCGGGTGTTGCCACCTTCGCCGCCACGCACCTGCTGCTCCGCCTGGCCGCCGCGCCGGGGCAGCGGGGCTGCGGGCCGGACCGGCGCGGCAAGGCGCGTCGGCGCTGCGAGGATCAGCGGCGGGGCCGCCGCGAGCGGCCCTGCGACAGCCGAGGAGGCCATGTACTCGTCATCGCTGACAGCGCCCTGCTGCTCACTCTGCGTGGGCTCGGCGGGCGGGGCGGTGAACTGTGTGACTGCGCGTGGGCCGCTGGCTGGCGCCGGCGCAGGGGCGGCAGCGCGGGGAGGCGCGGGGGTGCGAGGCGGTGGTGCCGCCTGCGGGGACGCAGCGGCCTGAGGGGGGGCCTGCGGCGGCGCAGACGACATCGGGCTCTCGAAGCCGTTGTTACTCGCGGGGCCAGGGGGCTGGCTTGGGCTGCCCAGCTGGGCTGCCGGCGCCCTCGGGGGCGCGGCGGGCCTCTGTGGGCGGGCGGGGCGTGGCTGGGAGGCCAGCGGCGCAGGCGGCTCCACGATGGGGATGCTCGCGGCCGTCGGAGGGTCTACTGCAGGCGGGGCCTGAGCTGGTGGTTGGCTGCTGGCAAGGGGGGCGCTCTGAGGCGGACCCGATGTGAAGGGCTTGGCGGGCGCAGGGCTGGGAGACATCGGGGCTTGCGCGGCCGGCTGTGGTCTGCCTGGAGGACATGCCAGGGACGCTTGTGTGTCCGGGCCGCCCCAGTTGGAGCGTTTTCCTGTCTGCCTGGGTTTGCGGATGTTGCTCTGCTTCAACGCAGCCGCGATCGCGGCTTCGCTTGGGTTGCTTGGGTCTGACCGTGAGGCAGCCAGTGCTGGCACCTCTGCTTTTGAGGGCGGCTTGGGGCGCGAAGGGGGTCTAGGTGGCGCCGGTTGCTTGAGAGTGGGAGGGCTTGCTGCACAGCGGAACCGGCATGTCTGGCTGTCAGGTGGGTGAATGCAAGATGGGCGTATACATCCATGGTGTGCACGATAGCAAGCTGCGTTCTGGCCACGATAACGGTGAATAATCTCTATTCAAGACTGTGTGCTGTGAGGCTCTACAATTTACGGTGTGAGTCACTGCCGCACCTGGCGCGCTGGTTGCGGCCGGAGAGGCCTCCGCCGTCTTATGCGTATCCCCGTTCCCGCCAGCCGAGTCGGTCTGGCCATTCGACGCGAATGGCTGAGCATCATCTGCATTAATGTGCACGATCTTGCGAAGCAGGCGTCTTTTGATGACATGAGAGCCGTGTTGTGTGAAGCACATGACCGGAACGTGAGCAACCTCGGCTGTGCCTGTTCGTGCATGGAGCGCGGCACGCCGAGGGCCACGGCCAGCACCACAATGGTGCCAACGCCAGGACATGCGAATGCCTGGGCTAAATATAACGAGACATGTAGGGCGGATGGGAAGAGAATGTCGCAATCGCATGGAGTAGTAGGCAGACCTGCTACTGGCTGCACAACCGGCTCTGACGCTTTTGCAGAATCAGGACGAGATAAGAGACTGTTCCCTTCAACGCCTCCTGCGTTCGATTTGCATACGGTATTGGGCTTCCTACGCCTGCTCCTTCCGGCCACTTGCGCCCGCAGGTTGCAAGTGCCACTCAGCGTGCTCTGTCCGGCCCTCATCCTTATTGCGTTTTGACAGATCACAGCTAACGGCACTAGTTACAGATTTACTCACAACGATATGCCAAGGTTATACACGCACTTTCGATGCCGCGTTCGACAGGTTGAATTGCCACACGCTCCAAGCAGAAGTTTACACCACGTGTGCAACACTTCTACATGGGAGTTTGGTGCACGACAACGATGCTATCCAACCGATTTGTGATGTCTCTCGGGACGCGCTAGAATTTGTGCCAATGGATAGGCCCGCATGTCACACTCTGCGCTCGACAATCCCGTGAAGTAGGCGCCACACAGTCGTGCAAGCCCGGCATCGGCCCACGTCGCCCCGGCATCAACGCTGACACTTGCAGCGGATACTGCACGCATATAGAGCGTCGGCATGGTCACGCCAGTCATCTGCGTGTATACAAGCCTAGGGTAATACTGATCACAGGTCTCGTGCACAAGCCAGGTGTGGAGGAGGCCACCGTGTATAGCATGTTCGGCATGAAATAGATCCAACCACAACCTGCAAGATCGATTTTTGCAAGATTTTCGGCGTGTCTGTTTCAAACCCCGGCCCTGAATTGGTGTCCCGCGGCGATGCAACCGGCAGGCTGTATGGCAAGGCTCACAGCCACGAAGCACCGATTAAATCTTGCTACAATAAGCTCACTCCTATAGTATCTGATTCAATCGGACGCAAGCCCACGCAGGGTTGTGTGTAGCCCAAGCCTCGTCACCCGTGGCGTACAGGCGGTGATGCACACCGTGGACCATTGCCCCCCCCCCCCCCCCCCCCATTTACAAGGCAGCACAGCTGTGCGATCGCACAGACATGATTCGTACAAAAGTGGTACGCAGTGCCAAACTTGAACAATGGCTGTGCCACAAGTAGTGGATATAACAGAGATGACTGGTTCAGTACACTCGAGGCCAAGCAGTGGCCAACGTCCTCCAACAGCTGTCCGTGCCAGCAAACCCAGCTCTCGCTACAGTAACGCCACCACAGTAACGATAGCTTAGCGTATCGCAACCTCTGTCTGCTCTCGGGCCACGAGCGATATGGACTTGCAGCACTTCCACTGTTGCCCAGTATGACAAGTCCATAAACGCAACACCCACATGCTGGAAAGCTATTAAATGTTGAACCACTTGCACTTGCTCTGCTTCTGATACAGCCATCTGAGCACGTTTTGGCCGTTGCGGTTGGTGGGGTCGAAGCGTATCGCATCTACAACTGGTTCCTCTCTCGTTGCCTTCGCATCCCACGAGCCGCTGATATGTGCAATCGGCAATGCGTCATCGTCGCCTGCCACCATCTCCTCAACCGAAATGCTGTTGTATATCCTGTCAATTCGGTCAGTTTGACTGCATCAGGTATATGCAGCGCTCAAATTTGAGCCTCTCGAGTGGTCATTCCAATGTGGCATCAACAGTTCATGATGTCCAGACAAAGTGACACCTTGTTCCCGGTGTCTATGACCGCTCCGGCTTGACAGTGGGTGCCAGCCCGCAATTGCATGGACAAGAGGATTGTCCTGGCAGCCGATCGTGTGGATTCATCTCGTGCCAAAGCCCTGCCCGCCTGGTGGGCAAGTGCACAACTGCATCTGGTTCTCACAACACCGGGAAGAGTGCAAGGATAAACCTGGCTGCGACTAAAGAGGTCGTGGTATCTGGGTGATGATCCAGACGCTTGTATGCTGAAACTATGAGATGTGTTGTGGTCGATGCTGACCCATTGTGCTTGCTTGTGCGATGTGTACTGCAGCGAACAGTGGCATAAACCAAACACTTTCGCTGGCCTCAGTGACAGAATTTCGAGATATGCCTGTGTAGATGGCATGGTTGCTGTCTGGAACAAAAGATGGACGCAATCAATCGGGTTTACCACGGCTGCATGATGAATGTATGTGCATGTGCTGGCTGCACAAGATCCCTGTCCAAACCATCCAATATAACTGGCGCTGTGCCTGCTCAGGAAATCCAGCAGGTACTGCGGACGGACGGACAGCCCGAATAGTTTTACCGGCCGCTAGCTGTTGATACAGTACAAGATGGCCGGCTGGTTCAGCCTGGTCAGGGAGCAATGCTTCAGCAATCACAAGAATGAAACACATGCGTTGCTCCCACTACTGGGCTGAAATAGCAGGCCTGCTCATACTGTATCAACGGCCAGAGTGATAAGCAGCTGCGAGCATGCTCCTGTTGGTGGCTGCCTGTCAATTATAGAGTGTCTGACAAGCATGCCACACCATGCAAGGGTGCTCATGATGCTGGCTGTCGTCACAGTCGGAATGGCCGTGATGATGTCAATAATTGCTGGAATCATGTGATATTGGGCTCTTGCCACATGAACCCAGTGTCCCCGTGTGGTACACGTCGCGTAGAGGTCCTGCTCTGTGACTTGGGTCACAAGGCCATGTCACCAAATTGCAGTCCAATGCAAATTGGATGGAGTGCATTGGAGCAAGAGCCAGCAGTGAGCAACATCAAAACGACCGTCAAGTGGTATGTCTGTGTATGGGGAATACGCCAACGCGAGGATGCACAGTGCACGCTGCGATATTCAAAGTACTGCCTTGCTGGGATTCAGGCAGCAAGTATGTGGATCAGGAATGGGTGTTCACAGGAGTCTGAAGATTCAGCCGCTGGTCTGCAGTGTCCTGGGTGACTCGACCCAGGCATCCCTTGCGAGGTTTCGCTGATGGTATGGCCTGTAGCCTGAGCAACTGCTGACGGCTGTGTTGACATTCATATCTCTTCGCATGACAAGCGCGCCATGCTGGCACAAACAAGCTTGCGTTTTGCTTCAAGCACGCAAGCACTATCTTGGACAGGATCGGAGTGAGAACATCATCAGTGTTCTGCCGCAACATGAATTGGAACGCAGTTTTGCAGTGCGGCAAAATCGTCAATGCCAGATTGACAGGAAACAAAAAACAACCATAGCAAAGTCAGTTTGCTCCTGCACATGCTGCAGTGCAGGTGGCTGCAGGCTAAGACATCAATCAAACGAAAGCGGTCACGCAAACGCCTCAATTGCTGTGACACCTTCACTTTGCATGAGCTCTGCTGCGGCCTCAACCTTCCCTACCCATCGCTTCAGGTGCCCTTGCAGTCCAGCCAACTCCTCGGGTGTCAACACCCGGGGAGCCACATGTGTGATGTCAACAGAACTATCGATGCTGTCGATTTTGCCTTCGACCAGGCCAAGCGACATGGCCCTCATCAATAGGAACTCTACTCCATCAGCATCCAAGTTCGTTCTTGCTGATATCATGGCCATTGAGATGTGCCTTTGGTCTGGTGGAAGCCTGCATAGTGAGGAACAAAGTGTGTGGCACATAATGCAGCTGAGACACCATCATTGACGTGAGCATGCGTGTCAGATAATCGTGGCCAGGCATGCAGACGCAGACAGCACACCCTGACACCAGTGCAACAAAGCTCATGATGGTAATCTTCTCCTTCAGTTTAGCTTGGTTTTGAACCAGTGCTGGCTGCGAGTTCATCTGTGGTGCGCGGTCAACGCAGAGCTTTGAGAACTGTTTCAAGTCTCCATCACTGAAGCAATGGAGCAGCTCGGACAGCCACGCATATGGGGATTCTTGCAATGTATTCAGCTGCAGCAGAAAACCCCAACATCAGCGTGCTGCGCACATTCCCAGCCTTTCCCATTCAAGACCAAAGCATCCAGACGTACAGATTTGCAGGAGACATTTGCAAGAGGCGCCGTGACGACGGCTAGGGCTGGAAAACTGAGAGGATGGATACATTTCACATGGGAAGCTACAGTGCCTGCGGCTCTACATGAAATTACGATATCAGCTCGTTCCAGAGTGGCGGCTACATCTGGTGATACCCATGGATGTGCAGCAATAACAAAACACAGGTCAGAGTGGCCCCGTTCCAACCAGCAGTGAAAGCATCTCGCGTAGATCGGCACAAATCTGTGATGTACCGTGTGGTCCAAAACATGGGCGGGGCAAAATCGCACAACAGGGTGAAGCAGTAGTTCTGCGAAGGAGTAGATTGAATCTCCCAGGAGGGCCGCAAGGGAAATATCTCGTGCCAATGCGATCCGGTCATCTAGAGGAACATCCTCCACAGAGACAAAGCAAAGATATTGCAGCGCTGCTCTGTAGTACCCAGCAAAGTCTTGTCGTGCCTTGTGATACAAGGCAGCCACATTGTGCACAGCCGCAGACACTGCTGGGTCTACCTGCACATCAACTTGATCAGAAAGGTCACATATGTAGCAGAACACGAAAGATGCACCACTGCTGTGTAAGAGACAGCACCTCGGACATTTTGTCCAGCTTTTTCAGACCACCGTCCAGAAGCTCTTTGCAAGTGTCCATGTGTGTGATGTCAACACACTGCTCCGCAACGCTCATCTCTAAGAGAAGAATCGGTTCCTCAATAGGATGGCCTTTAAGCTCTTTCAGATCTGCTATCTGTTCCTGTAGCAACTCGACAGCCGCGTCTCGATCCATGTCTGCCGCGACCTTGTGCGCAAACGTGGCGAATGATAGTAAGTTTAGCTTATGGCCGAAATCAGATATGAACTCTAAGAATACTGCCAGGAGCATGTCTGGCAGAATGCCCTCATTGGCAAACAATTCTCGTAGCTTGACCGTCAGCTCGTGCCACAACTTCCTGTCGTACAGGCTAACGAGATCAGCACATGTTTGCTGATTGTCCGGCTGGTACTTGGCAAATATTTCCTTAAGACGATCGGTTGGCTTCTTCGACATGGTGAGATCCAAGCAGATGGAACACGTCAACGGCAGGTGAGTGCGATATGGTCGCTAATGTCTTGGACACAACAGCAAACAGCAAAATGAAGTTCCGACGGGCACTGTACCAATCTTGAGAAATTATCTCGCGTATTCCATTCCCCTTGCGGTAGAAACGAGCGCACTGCAACCCCGGTCGCCATAGTGTCGCAGGTGCGCATGGAAGTACATCAGATGGAGCAAGCTGTTCCGCGAAAACCTGCCAACGCCAGAGGTGTCAGTCTACATGCTGACCCGGATCGCGCGCTGCACAGCTGCATCTTCTGCGGACTGTGAAGATCATTGCTCTTGGCTGCTTGTGCAATGCTTGAGCAACTGCCCACTTGATGGATGGCCCAATAATGCCTATGACGATGGTCAGGTTTGTTTGGGTCGCAGCAATCCTGATTTTGTCTATCTTCCATGACAGACGTGCTCTATCAAAATAATCAGTTGGAGAGACATCAGACTTGCCTAGCTTTTCGCGGCGTGGTGCTGTATGTTCATAAGCAAGGGATTGTGCCACATCCAGAACCAGATTATGCTACAACCAGTCCGTATCCGCTATGCAACCATAATTCCGAGTTCTGGAAGAATGCATCTCCAACCGAAGTGGATGAAAGTACCTTGAGGCCGCAGTCAATCCCCACACCCATCCGCATGTCAGGAGATGAATGTCATGTCTGTAAATCACATGTGCACCGTCGCATGAAGAATACTTAACACAGAGCATGTGTACATTGTATAGTTCGCCCAGACGCCTGGACAGGCTGGTTCTAGACAGCTACACAGCTCCCATTTTTTCCGCTCCCATTGAATGCCAAGTGCAGCAGGCTCCAGGTGATGCTCATGCAGCAACAAGGACCACAACGATCATGCTCCAACGCCATTCCATCACACAACCGCGCAAATGCAGGTAGGCGAACTCGGTTGCGCACTCCAGACACAGGTCAACCAGCATCACAATGTGATGATGTGACTGGCACGTTCACATCGTTCTGAGCAGCGAGGGACGAGCTGCTCGCAAATTCAATCATACATGGCGCGCTGGCCTGCAGCTCCCAGGCGATCCTGTCCCTGACGCAACGCAACGCACAGCCTGCCAGGCACATGCAACTTGCTGCTTGGTCTGACGGAATGGAGGCTCAGGCTATCAGCCGCCTGAAGCGTTGGGAAGGCTGCGAGCCGCTTGCGTGGCTGCATCTAGCACCTGCACCACTCTCGGTAACACATTGTGAACAGTGTCAGCCATGTCACACTCACACACCATGCATGTAGAGGTAGTATGCTGCGAATGGCTCGTGATGCTGACGTGGGACTGGGGTGAAGTGTCGTGGGACTGGGGCTGCTGTGACATGAACTCGCGAGACCAGCATGGCTGACACAGACAGCTGACAACAAGCTTGTGGAGCGCATTTGCGGCGAAAGGACGCGATTTACCTGCTGAACAGACCCCGTGTCGCCATAAGTAGTCTCGATGTAAGACAAGAAAATTCCAGAGGACCCTTGGCCAACAACCAGAGTGCCTCCCATGACATAGCCATCTCCAGTAGAGTTATGGTCTGATACATTACCCGTCTGCTTGGCTTTCCTGATGTTTGTCCAAGCCTGCAAAGACATGTCGCTCAATGCTATCATCACGTGTCTCACCACAGATCAGGCGCATGCAACACAATCCAGTCATGTTTTTCAGGGTAAGAGCTACCTTCGAAAAAGGATTCAACAATGGCAAGATAGAGCCCTTCAGCACACGCCCATTCCCCAGTGCTCGATAGAAGGCTTTAGAAGAGTCCCAGTACAACGGGCCAGGCCAGTACTTGCGAAAGCTGACAATCTGCATCACGTGCTTGCAGGAGTTAAGACGATATAGAGAGGTAAATTTAGTTGGAGTGCTCGAACATAATCACCCCGCCTGCTGCTGTGGGGGCCTACCGGTATCAAGGACAGAGCTGATGAAGTATTATGCCTGGTGGCCATAACCTGCGGGTGTCCAAGCATGCGAGGCCATGAGCACGTATACGGGAGTTTAGTGAGCAAATATGGAGCAGGAGAAGCGATCAAGCTCACCTCTCGCATATTGCACTCGTGCACCACGCCGACGACCGACAAGCCCATTCCGTCCAGTGTGTCCTTGAGTCTCCAGATTTTTACAGCTTCATCCCGACAAAGAACTGCATAGATCCAGACACGATGCCGTTGCTGCTCGTGGTGGTAGCTGTCTAATCTGTGGTATGAGACATACGTTTGCAAAGGCTGGATCGGACCACATCCCGGACGTCGGAAAGCCAAAATTACGCAGCCCCGGTCCCGCCACAGCGAATTTGACGATATGATGTTGCCATTGGATGTATCTGTCAGAGATACACCTTCGATTGTGCTGATTGGCGGCAGTAGCGGTGCGGTGCCACTGATTTGTGATTTTGGGCGACCCGACCTGACGCACTGTTGCAGACACATGCTTGATTATACTGAGAAGCTACGAGATCAGCGGGAACATAACAACATGCTGGACCAGCTGTGCCATTGGTGAGCCGCTTTCGTACTCTGCCAGCGCCAGGAGCAGGCACGCCTCGCGCATTCTGAGTGTGAACACGTACGTCTACTGCAGCTGGTGATGGCGGCCTGACCATATGATCCGGCGGTCCAGCTGCGCACGGTCAGCTTTTTCAAAGACTGAAGTATAGTGTGCGAGATCAAGCCAGGTTGCGAAAGATTCTTGCATACTGGGCACCAATGAATGACCACGTCCATGTACACGTGGCCGCGCGCGACCATGCCTGAACATGGAGCATTCGTGATTCATGAAACATTGAGGATCCCCTCCACTTGCGCGACTGGTGCCCATGGCGCGCGGCAGAGTACCATTACCCGGTGCAGTTCACATGCCGGCTCAGCGCCTAGCCTCATGATGCCGACTCAGACGCCTAGCCTCATGATTCTCAACATGTGCGATGAACATTGTGACGGTGCATGGGGCCCACGCGGTGATCAGTTGTCCAAAGCGTGAGATTCAAACTGGCCGCGCCAGGCGGACTATCACATGATGCACGTGCGCATGGCCAAGCGCATGGCACCTGCACGACTTCAGGCGCGTGCACACAACCCCATCACAACTTCTGAGCTCAGCTGCATACACGTCCGCCCTGCTCATACTGTCGTTGCAAGGCCTTGTTGGGCACAGTTTAGTCTGAAGACCAAACCTCGCAACAGATCATGATCTAGCGGACAACTCTAGACGTGTGGTACCATGACACTGATACATAGCTTGTGTAATCATACATATGTGCTATCTGTTGCAATTGCGACAGCCCAGCAGTGAGGGCAACACGCAAGCAAGCAGCAGCAAGCAGCAACATGTACAGGATCCCTGAGCCACAATGCACTGCCACGCGCTGTGTACTGCACATGCTACCAGAAGATTGTGCTGGATTCTCACGAGCGGCCTTGACATCTGCGAGCTAGCTGCAGAATACATCAGTGACAGCATGCCAGCCTGACGTGCACCCTGTGGCTGTGCTTGGGCCGCGACGACTTCCACGTCCAAAACACATCCATGGGAGCATGCATGCACAGAGCCCGTGTCAGTCTTGCACCAGATCGCTTTGGCACACCAACAGAGAATTCCGTGAGACACCACCCCTGCCAGTGCGCACAGAGAACACACACCTGGGCCACATGTCCACAAACAATCGATTACTTGTAGTTTCACTGTGATCAAACAAGGATGTCTACAGACGGCTTGTCTCACACAGTCGCTCAGTGAGTGCTTCAGCTTCGGAAGGCTGATGACAGGAAGGGCAGATCGATAGCACACGCACTGGTCCCAAGTCGCTGGCACGTAGTGACAACAGAGTGCATGGTCACACACGGGACTAACAACACCGCGGCACAGGTCACATGAAACGCACGGCCCGCAGGCTGCCGTAGGCACACCCCCCGCACAAGCCCACACCTGGTGCCAGCCGCTACACCAGCAGCAGAGCAGCGATCTTAGAGGCCCATCTAGTAGTAGTACGTGTCCATCGGTGCTGCATGGCCAGGCCGGGTGCTGCCCCACACCGGACACCCCTGCAGCCCGCTCCCACGGCCGCGCACGGCCACCATGTTAGGATTACATGCATTGGTGTGACTGCGACGCAGAACTCAGTACAGGCTCGGGCATGCACCAGTACCCGAGACTACATATTAATTCAGCACGTCACAGTGTTGTAACGCTCACTTCGACGCCGTGTTCGCGTGCATCCTGTTCTCGTCGGACATGCCACACCTCCGGCTAGTCTCACTGTACTACTAGTACACGTGGCAGACGTCTTGGGGTCCAGGGACTTATATGACTGTACAGTGAGCCAGAGGATGACCAAGACCGGGATCCCAAGGGCATGATGAACGCTCGCCTCCCGCGAGACCACCCATGCCGACCGCCTGAACATGCCCGCACTGCCTCCCTGCAGCACAAGGGAGACCGGCTGCATGGCACCTCGCAAAACAGCACCCTTGGGCATGCGCCCACGTCCCCGACGCGATTGATCACCTTCACCGCATGCATACTCATGTGCCCACAGAAACTGACTGCAAACGGCATAACAATAGACTTTGCAGCGTCTGGCACAGCCCACTGACAGCGGGCGACCTTCTGACCTTCTGGCTCTCAGCACGGGCGGCGGTCCACCCCGTCGTCCAGGCTGCCCTGTCGGTGTGCGGCACGGGTGGGGCGTGCGAGGCTACAGCGTCTGCCGGCAGCTGCGTGTCGCGCAGCAAGCTTCTTCTCTTAAGAGCAAGCTTCTTCTCTTAAGAGCATGCCCATAACGCTGCGGCCGTCCCGCGCAACACAGACTGACCCATTCACCCGGCCGCGATATATCGCAGCCTACCTATAGCGCGGCTCCAGCGCTGATTGCAGAGAGGCAAACGAACCGTCCTGGGGCCGGGCAACAGGTGTCATCGCGCAGCTGGTCCTTTTTAGCCACCGGCTTGCAGATGATTGCGTGGTGTGGCGCGCTGGCCACATGTACACCTGCACCACACTTGCATGGCAGAGGGGCCACATCCACAGTGCGGTGGCCCGGGCGGGGGCCATGCATATGCGGGGGCATGTTGCAATGATGAACACCTCTTTGCCCAGCGTCATTTGGCCGCCCGGGATGGTGGTCCGGAAATCCCCAGCGGGGCAGGGATGCTAGTCCGGAAATCCCCAGCGGGACAGCCGAGCTGTGTCGCTGCATCCGCGCTGCATCCGCGCAGCAGCCGCCATGGCGGCTGGCGTGACGCGCTCAATCGCTCCCTGAAGCACACACTCGGCCAGTTCAGCATCGAGCCTGCACCCCAGCCGGCGTTGCACGCCTGCCAGCGTTGCACGCCCGCCAGCGTTGCACGCCCGCCAGCGTTGCACGCCCGCCAGCGTTGTCGAAGGGCCACACCGTATGCACAGTGCATAATGCACTGTGTGGCGGGACGAGTGCCTCTGGCCGACGCTGCAAGTTCGCCATCGCCTGCCCAGCAGACATCAGCGCCACCGCATCGACAGCTTCGCGTAGCATCAAAAGGCCGAGGCCCCCGAGGCACAGGGGCAGAGCGAGGTGCTGCACGGCGTCTCACTCCTCGATCCCACCGGGGCGACTTTCACATCCAAGTCCAAGGGCGCGCTGGACGAAGCCCGCTGCTGCGATGGCGGTACTGCCGATAGTGCACGCTTGTAAAACTCTTTTCGAGGAATGTGCAGGGCCGTGGTTTTTCTAGGTGCAGCTTCCGCATATCTGCCGCGGTTCGATGCCCTCAGCTCAGTCTATGCACGCACGGACGGCCCAGCTGGGCCCAGCTAGCGCGCGATTTGGTCTCCCGCATGGTTTGCATGACATGAGAAGGCTTGCAGGAGGAAGGAAGCCATGCACCGAAGTTCTCAACTCAGTAGTAAGCCCATAGCATGATTTCACGCCTGACAGCTCTGTGAAGCCCAGGTCGGCACGTCTGCAGCTTCGGTGCCGTTTCGGCAGTCGACTGCAGTCTCGTCTGTTCGTTAAGGAGCCAGCACAGGAGACGCAGCCATGAGGACGCCAAAATAACGGGAACTGGCCGATTGCTCGTATGAGACAGGCAGGCAGCTCAGGTCGGTTAAATGTTGATTCAGATGGTGCAGTTGCCACAGCGTGACAGGAAATGGCCAAAGAATGTCGCCGGCAATCTACGTCCATCCTGCAATGCGAAGGAACCATGCCAGGCACAGGTGACTCTTCCCTTTCGACTGCATGGCAAATTCAGCATTGCTGGTAGGATGTCGCACATGTACAGCTGCGAGGCCTTCACACAGACCAAGTCTGGTCCACAGTCGAACTCCATGCTTGGACCACAATATGTACAACGTAGCACATTTTCGCCTCCTGGTGCGAGGCTGGCTCCTCTCCTAATACTCTTACATCGCCTAATACTCTTTGCCGCCATGCCAGACAGTGGCCTTGTCGGGCATCAAATGTTCGGGAGATTGCACTGGATCGAGATAGCTGTGGTTTGGGCTGTCCACTGCGAATGATTTGAGCAGTCAAGTGTGAATGTTTTGGACTCTCCACTGTGAATGTTTTGAGGTTTTGCACTGTGAATGTTTGGATAGTTCAGCTGTGAATGGGAGATGGTTGCCCACATGCCCACACTGCCTGGATGGGATAGGAATGGCAGGGCTGCTATAGGCTGCACACAGCACCTATGCCCTGATCACTGCGGGCGTGCCAGGCTGGGTGTGAGCAGGGACTGGGCACAAGCATGTGTCACTCAAGTGACTGGATGTAATTCCAGGCATAGAGATCCCAACCAGCGTGAGTGAGACCAAACAAGAGTCAGATAGACGAACTAAGAGTCAGATAGACCAATTTACATCCCAAGTGCAAACATCACAGGTGTCTGGGGTGAGCTGTCGCACCTGCTAAGGCTGACTGTGCATACGCAGCAGCAGACCAAGCATAGACCAAGTGATCAAGACACAAGCATAGACCAAGTGTTCCACAGATCATAAGAGTCTGCAAGCATGGTGCACCATGGTGTGGTGACCCCCCCTCACCTGCAAGCGCATCGCGAGGGGGGTTCACCACTCCATGGTGTAGGCAGGGTGCCTGTGCTCGTCCCAGCATTTGTCCATCCCAGCCTGCAGCCACCATTGGACTGTGTGGATGATATTCTTACAGACCAGTGCCCCATGCCCCATTCGCACAAGATGAAACATAGCCGAATTTGCCATTGTGCTTTCCTGACCCAGTGAGCCATGCATCCGTTGCATCAGGAGCCAACCTTGCCACATGGACAGCGTCCATACCAGTTCTCAGATGAAGTCTCGCACAGGATGTTCATGTTCGATGCGTGTTCGAACATGACCCAGTGTTCGAACATGAACCAGTGTTCGAACATGACCCAGTGCGCAGTGCGTCCTGTACATGCCAGCTGTGCATGCCAGCTGTGCGACCCTGGCCATGCCAGTGCTGAGTTCTCTCCCACCCATTGCAATGCATTGCCATGTGAGGGCGGCCATAGCATGCCATGTGAGGACATGCCTCCAAATGCCGCCCCACGTTGCCCATCTTCCCAGGCTTGCAGACACGACGTCGCAGCATCTGTGCATCGGTGCTGCTGCTGCTGCTGCTTGTGGATGTGTTGATGGATGCCGTGTCACAGTGCGAGTGATTCCCAGCCTGTTCATGGCCAATCTTTGAATTGTACCCAGACTTCTTTGGGTAGATGGAAATGTTTTACACAGCGATAGATCTAGGACCCAGCAGCGCCGAGGCAACGGACCAGGCAACACGCAAACAAGCAGACAGGCCACCGCAAGCACCAAGGCTACTCTCCGCACGAGCAAATGTCAGAACGAATTCGTTCGAACAAGCGCCAACATGAAAGCAAGCACACACGTGTGCATGGACATGTGTAGCCATGGCAACGTGCCCTGCACCTGTAGCTGGATGCATGCCACCAGGGCCATGACCGGACCCAACACGTGCATGAGTGGGCAGGGGTGCAACAGCGGGCCGGGTCATGTCCCCCACCCATGTACAGCGGCATAGCTGCGTAGTGTGATCAGATGGTTGCAGATCATCCTGGTGTCACCAGAGCTACACGTACATGTACAGCAGCTATGCAGTGTGACCCCTCTACACTGAGCTTGACACTGGGCTGGGGCTGCAGTAACTGTCTCCCCTTGGGCGCCCAACGCAAATTTCATCCTCTACGTTCAGAGCAGTAGAGTGGCCTTGTTCAGCTACTGATGACATCATAGATTGGCCACACCGCTGCCACCACTGCCACTGCCAGTAGTGCCAGTAGCAGTCTTTGTCATCGGTAGTTACAACAGAGAGTCCTTGGTCAGACGTGTGGCACAGGGTGCCACTCCACTGCCACAGAACTCCGATCCACAGAGAACTCAAGAACTCTGGCCAGATCAAAGCACAGTAGACAGTTGGGTGGACATGGTGCCCTGGCAGCAAATGCATACACTCCAGCCCTTATCAGTCACAGGGGTGTCAATGCTTCAGGAGTTCCAATGTCAGCACATTGACTGGCCGGCTCCGCCTGTACGTGTGCTGTGTCGTTGTCCGCCAGCCGCCTGCATGGTACATCAATGGAGAGGCTGCTCTGCTCGTTGTGGAGCTGTGGCCCCCCCTGCAGTCGCTGGGGCATTGGTCAACCTACTTGTGTGCACAGACAGTCTAAAGATATCCACCCATGACACAAGACAGTGCAACGATGACACAGCACACAGATACAAGGAGATGCAAGGGGATCAGGAGGCTCTACTCTATCATGCACCACCAGAAAATTACACGGCAGCATGTCAATCAGGATTGCACTGTACATGTTGACAGGGAGAAGGTGGTCTGGGCATAAAGTCACAGGCAGCTTGAAGTCTCTGGCCATCGTGATGCACAGCCGGTAACCTCAAAGCAGCTAGGTGTCTGGGAAGCAAGCTGTGCCAGCAGTGCTAAATTTCAGATCCTGAAGAACCTGTTGAGCTTGCTTGAGCAGCCTTCACACCTAGGGAGGAGGCAAGTTCCAATTCATGCTCAGAGGCAGAATTCAAACCGCGCCTTGCAGGCAGACCTCAAGATACGCTCTGATGCAAGCTAGATCGGACTGCGTGTGATGATTCATGCCTCTGCAGTCATGTCATTGATCACTTCCCGTCTTCTGACTTCTTGACTACTTGACATGCCCAATGGCCCAACTTGCACATGCAGCATGGGGCGCCTTCTCTGCAGCAATTACTCAGGCCAGCTGTATGTTTGCCTCCTCCTCTTTGACTCATCAGTCCTGATTTGAATGTGAATGACGATTCATCACACACCGAGAGTCACCAGACAGAGAGTCACCAGGCGGGCTGGAGTAGAAGCTCCAGGGCAGAAGCGTTGGTCATGCTGACAGGGCAAGCGGGAAGGGGCGTCCGGGGCACGCCTGTAGGCCTCACCATGCAAAGCAGCACGAGCCAGCATGAGCCGCACACACCTTGACCAGTGGCTTTGCACATGGCGGCAGCGTGCAGGCAGCCTGGAAGCCAGCAGGCATCAGCTGCAGCCATGGCTGCACTAGCAGACCTGCGTCTAGCCGCTTCCTGTGCAGCCGATGGGGCTGACTCAATTCAAGGTGCAATTGCCTATTCCATTGGTCTGCTCACTTGTGCCCGTACCTATAGGCTCGCAACGCAATGTCGCTGAGGCAGACAAAATGCCGGCAGCACCTGGCCTGCAGGGCACACACACAGTGGTGTCCTGTGCCGAGCTTCCCAACAGTGTATGCGTGCATGTGGCATGCCCAGGTTGGCCATGGCCATGCGTGGGCTGCACTGCATTCCATTGTACTAGCGTTTGAGATGATGGAGATCGAGACTACCAGAAGTGTTCGAACGTGAGGTGGAGCTCATTCTTGGGGGCCCGATTCGTGCTGGCCCGTGCGATCAACACTTTAAAGGCACACAGCTGTGGCCAATGACTGCATGCGAGACTGTCTACGCTGTATCTCTGAGTGGCAGGTGTGCGCGGGGGCCGGGTGGTACACGTGTGCTCTACAACCAGCAACAGTGACCAGTGGACTGCTATTGGTGCAGTCGTGGACTGTCGTGTCTTCACGTGCGGTGTCTTCATTATGGTATCTCCACATGATGGTTTAGCGTGATACCCAATTGTTTTTTGGTTTTGTTTTGTAAAAGCCAGCCGCACAGCATAACCCCCGCTGCGTTGCTGCTGCGCTCCGGCCGGGATCCTGCTCTGTGTGTGCTGGGATCCTGCTCTGTGGCTGGGGACCTCTCTCCATGCAATCTTGCTGCTGCGCGCTCCTGCTGGGATCCTGCTCTGTGGCTGAGGACCTCTCTCCATGCAATACACACTGCCTTGCGAGGGCACCAGGTCCAGTCTCAGCATCAGCTCTGACAAATGCAACCAACACCCAGCCCCGGGAAGGCAGAGGCCCTTGCTGGCATTTGGGACCCGGATGGCAGGTGCACCTGCCTCTGCCCATGACATGCAAACCAGCTCTCACACATATGATTGTTCTCTGAGATGTCCTGGTAGGGGTGCTGGATGCATGTACGAGGCAGATGACCCCAATTCAAAACCTCATCCAGCCTCATCTCATCTCAAAATTCTAGCAAATCCGCCACAATCAACTGGCAAAGGCCACAATCAATTAGATGAATGCTCCCTGAGCAGTGCCATCTGAGGTCTAGAGCATTTCAGCTGCAGCCATGGGAGCCCTATCAAACCATGCAACAGCTGTGTCCACTTGCCATCATCCATAGTTGTGTCAAAATCTTTGGAGGGTCACATGCCCTTTGCATGCAGGAACTCAAGTGATCAGACAACTTGCATGCATCGGAGCTGCCAGTGTAAGGCCCCAAATGGCTGGCAAGGAGGAGCTGATGTTGGCTTGCAAGGCATCAGCACCAAAGCCACCCAGCTTGGCCAAGCTGGACGTGATTGGCACTGAAGTTGCGGCCAGGATGTGGTTACTCCCATCTGTGCCAGCACAACAATTCAAACGCAGTACAAGCTCTCTGCATGCTTTGTGAATGTGTTACACAGTCATAGATCTAGGACCCAGCAGCGCCAAGGCAACAGACCAGGACCAGGCAACATGCAAACAGACAGGCAGGCCATTTGTGAATGTGTGGGATTATGTGCACCACATAGCCATACACAAACACTATGTAGTACTATGCACAGCTTTGGGCAGTGCACCACTTCGAGTGACACAGTCAGCTACCGCCATGCTCAGGGAGCTTTGTGAGCTTTACCATTAAATGATAATTCATATGCTTATTGCTGCCACCATTCTGGGTACCAGATGATGCTCTGCAGCAGCATTGGCTGCAGACATGTTGAACTCCTGCAGACACATCTGCTCCACTTGTCCTGGCCACGAACTTGGTCTGTAGCAGTCAGCGCGAATGAGTACATTCCGCAAATGCATCAGTCTAAGCAATAAATCAGATTTGAGGTTGCCTGTGTGTGGGTGGACCACCAAGCTCTGCCTGTCATTCTGCCGCAAGTCAGTTGGACAAGCACCACGGTACATTTACGTCCTCTTGCTTCCTGTGATAGCCGCTGTGGGAAGGGGAGATTGTGGCTGGGATGGGGTACCATGGCCAGGTACATGGAGCAGTATCATAGTGAACCAGAAGAGCACTTTTTTGACGTGCCCTGCAGGTGTAGTGAAATGTGCAGGCTGGCCGATTTGATTCTACTGTGCGCTGTAGTGTCACTCTAGTTGGAAGGCTCCACAGCCTGTCTAGCTTCTAATCCATGGCATGTCCTGCTGGATGGGCAAGCTGGACAGTGGGATGCACAAGCCACATGAACTAGGCCGCATCCGCATTGGTTAGTTCGTGTACATATGTGAAAAATGGGATCAGCCCTGGCTTCAGCAGCAGCCATAGCTTGAGCAAGTCAGGTCAGCCACAGCTGAGATGCAGATAAACACCAGCCCACACCTCTGGCACTGCTGAGTCCTAGATCTATCACTGTGTAGCACCTCTGGCACACCTGCTGAGGAAAATGATGCATGAAGACAGCAAGCATTGAGCCGTTGGTAGCCAACAACCAGGAGCAGCTCATGTATGTATCCTGTCTGCTTTTTCGCTCTGCAAACATCTGACTCTTTTGCCCAGCTTGTTGCAGACAGCACCAATGGCCATACCTGGGCATCTCTTCCAGCTGGGGGCAGCCACTACAGTGTGATATGTCCCTGCCAGGTCGCAAGCTTGAGTGAAAAGGTGACGGTGGAAAGGTGACACAAAGTTTTCACAAAAGGGGACAAAAAGCAGGCTGCTCAGGCCTGATATCAGATGTATTGACAGCTGCGGCCTGCTGCGACAGTGTGTAGACTTACATTGAAGTGTCGCACATGCACCTGTCCGAAGAGTCAATTGGCACAGTCTTTCGAATGGCCCGCGGGGTTTCCTCTCGCCATGATACACACTACTTGCGCCAGTCCATACACAACGTCTACTGTGCTGCCTGGGTATGCTGGACAACTGTGCGTTCGCATGTTGCCGTAGGTACCAGCATTGGCACGTCTAGGCAAGCGCCCCTGTCCAAGCTGCAGGGCTCAACGCGTCACGGGTCCTGTGTGCAGAGTTGCGTACGCAGCTTGAAACTTGCACGACGCGTGTGTGCACATGTATGAGCCTTGTCACTCAAGCCCCAGCCAACGCAGCGTGCGCATTGGCGTGTGCTGACGCTCACGACATATCACGCACAGCGCTGACGGATGCGGGCGTGTATTGTCTATGTGCAAACTCGGTTGTCTGGTTCTCAATCACACTCTGCACGTGCACATGTTGCAAGCTGGGATGCTTGTCGACACAAGCTGCCTGACCGTAGTGCATGTCATAGAACTACTTCCTGGCATCCTGAATTCTTCGCTTGCAGGAGTCAGCGATGACTACGAAGGCAATATGTGCGCCGCGGGTCGGTGTACAGCACTTGCGGGTTCGTATGTTGATTGCCGGCAATCAACATACGGCCGGATCGATCGGTAGCTGTAGACTCATGTGTGACGGTGTGAGCCACAGCCTTGTCACGCGCCATGTCCAGAGTTACAGCCTGTGACTCACAGATGGGTTCTTTACATTTGGTGGCGCTGGGCGTGCTGTTAGCGTTCCGGGCCATCGGGCGATACACAGGTCTAGAGGTGGCTGCGCACAGCCCTAGGCCTGCAGCACGTGCACGTGCTGCATTCACACGCAGAATTGGCAGCTGTGTTTCACGAACGAGCGGTGAATGTCTGCTGGATCTCATGCCGCGCGCTTCTGGGCACCAGTGCGACGTTCACACGGCCACGGGAGCGGGAGCTCTATATAGTCGATAAGTGATCTGTGGCTGGCATGATATACCGGGGTAATGCGTCGGCCAAACGGGAGTTATTGGCTGCACCTAGACGCGCTGGCTGGGCAACTGCGGTACTTCTGGGCGGGCACGGTGGTGCAATTGACTCCTGTCATGATTGGGCCCGGCCACAAGGCAGTATGGCGAGCCCTGCAGTCTGCGCTGAATAGCTATATCATGCGGTCAGCATTGGTTCATGCATGCGTCGCTGGCAAGTGGAGCGTGGCCACACATGTGGAAGCAAGTTTGGGCACCGCGGTGCACCGCATCAAGTGCCCAGCTGCGTCCAGAGCTCTGCAAGCAGCTGCAAATGCAGTCACACTGCGCCTTTCCCACCGCGATGCAACGCCAGGTGGGGAAGATGACACTGTGTGCTATGCCCTCCACTCAGGCTGCCAATTGGCCGTGGTCCCTGCAGGGTCGTTCAGCTGTGCTGGGCTGCTACAGCTGCAGCTGGATGCAAACCTGTGCAGCAATTTTGATGTTGACCTGGCTGCCAACTTTGTTATGTACCTGGTTCACACAAAATTGGGCTCAGCTGCGTGGTCATGAGAGATACGGGCTCAGCTGCGTGGTGCCTGTTTCCAAACTACGTCGTGGCGCTGATGGTAGTCGCTGATTAGATGTGCTAGGAACCAGCCCAGAAGCTTCTGGCCAGCCCGGGCGGGACGCAAGTATGCATGCGCTAGGCGCTTGTAGCCATTGGCGCTTGTGCCAACACGGTTTGCACCCGTGGTCACCTTGCATCTGTCTAATTTCCGTTTAGCTAACTACCATCAACAGTTCGTGGGGTTTAGGGCGGTTGAGTTACTCGCTTCATCGCAGCCAGCCGACGGAGTTTCAAACGCACAAGGCAAGGGTGGGTGGGTGCGTTTGCCGGTTTCTTCCAAGTGACCTTTGTCAGAGCGGTTTCAGCCTGTATGAAGGAAGAAGACCCCGTTAGTGTGGCAGCTGAGCCTTATGTACATGCTTGGGCATTCGTCCTGCTGCACTCATGTCAAATCCGTCGCAGTCGCGTTACGTCGATGCGTCCAGTGGCTGGGGGACCCATCAGCTCCACTGTGGAAAGCAAGCCGGCATGCCGCGGCATACTTTCCTTTACCTGCGCGCTGTCGAGCTGTCTCAACCAATGATACCAGTGCGGATTCCAACTTCAAACTGCGACGTAAGTACATGCCGCCTCTCTGTGCAGCTGCAGTGACTGTACATGTTGAGGCAGGTCCAGATCTAGAACTGCAAAACTGCAAGTAGAGATATTTTCTTCATGAAGCTTGAAGCAACACTGCAACTGGCGTCACAGTGTACAGTGCATGCCATGTAGTGTGCGGAACTCGTGCTGCTCGCGATGGTGGGTGGCAAGCCACACCGTGCGATTCGAATCATGTTCGACGTGCGTTGGGCCATTCGAATGCGCGCGGTGGGTGTATTGGACCACCTGCCAGTGGGCGCAAGTCACCGGGGAAGTGAAGTACGTTACAGTGGTATGCTCCACAAGGTGGTCAAACACACAGGCAAGATTCATGGCAATGCATCAAATACCGGGGAAGTTGTTCATGGCCAGGGCACGACGGGTTTCAGCGCCCCACATGTAGCTTCAGGGCCCTGTTGCTTCCCTCAAGCTTGCCGTGCTGTTGTAGCTGGAAGGACGTCAGTTTGTGTGCATGACCCCTACCATGGTTATCATCGAACGCAAGCATGGTTGGTGAGCTCAGCTGACGTAAGGTACAGCAGGGCCCTGCAGGGGCGGACGTCCCCTGGGAATTCGAAGTTTGGCGCACCCTGCTGCACACACTTGGAGATCTCTAGAACTGACGCGTGCAACATCAGCAGCCGCAGTGGAGATTCCATATGGATGTCTTTGGACACTCTTTGCAACCACCTACGTATACAGCTGCTCACACAAGCTCGGTCTGGACACTTAACATGATGTCGGGCTGGCTGCTGCCAGACGCATGCATGCAAGTGCATCGATATGTCGAGTACCCGCGGGTGTCCACAGCTGATGCGCGACGCCATCATCATCGAGAGGAATCAGTTCCAAACCGGTGCCGGTGCTGTTTTCCTGTTGCGGCTGTCCGCACCAAGTGCTGCTTAGCTGCGGACATGGGTGGGTGGATGTGGGCGTGGGTGGGTGGGTGGATGTGCCACAGTGGGTGGACATGGGTACACCCTGACCCAGCTGCAGTACATGTGCTGGACCCAGCTGTAGTACATGTGCTGGACCCAGCTGCAGTACATGTGCTGGAATATGCTTCAGATTCATTCCAGAAGCCATCCCAAGCAGTATTGTGTACATGGGAAAACTCCATGATTACCTGAGTTTCTGGGCCAGCTGCAGCCACCTCAGGTCTTAACTGCTATGCCATTGTTTGCATGGTCCAGCCTTGAGCTTGACCTGAAGCTCCAAATCCACCTCTGGCCTCAAACCAGCAGATGGGGCGTGCCCCTAGCCACTCACCATTTTCCTGTGTTCTTGCGGCTTCCTTCTGGCAATAGTGTGCGCTCTGCCAGATAGCGGCTGCATGCGGCGCGTCGCTGCTGCTGGATTCCAGACTTGCAATTGCCAAGGCGTGAGCAGACGTGGCACATCCCTGCCATGTGCCCCAGTGGCCACCCGGCCGTGTGTGCCCCCCGTTGGCAGAAGGTGACAACTGGAGGTGCAGCAGGTGTGCTACATGGCAGGCACTACTGCAGATGCTGGCGGAACCAGGGTCAGCGGTAATACTGTGTACCGCCGGAGCGTCATGGATGTCCGGCTAGAGGGCCGACATGTTTGCTTCGTGGGCGACATTGTAACGATATGTATTGTTACATCGAGGGGCTCCGATCCAATGCACCAAGCGAACGTACAACTAGAGTCTAGACTCACATGCTACCCAGCAGATGCGAGCCGGCCAGGCGATCACCTGGCACGAACTGTGCACCCGTGAGCCGTGCTACCCTGGACATGGTCTTTCTGATCACACACCCGTTTCCTTTCACTGTCGCCGCACTGAACTCCCGCAAGGAGTTCTCAATCCAGCGAGCCTTTGCTCGCTTGTTGAACGGCCCAACCAACGACACTGCCAGCGTGTTGAGGTATTGCATGGCATGCGACCCTAGTCTGCCATATGTCTCGTGCACAACCGGCACCACCTTGTACGATCCCTGCACACTCTCTTTGTACTTGTTGAGTTTGAACTGTTCGCGTACGGCGGCCGCGTGCCCCTGTGCCCCCAATATGTACATTTGCGTGCCCCTGTAACGATATGTACTGTTACATCGAGGGGCTCCGATCCAGTGCACAAAACGATATGTACATTTGTATTTACATGCCGGGGTGGGTGACCGGCCGCGCGGTGCCTGCTGTTGCAAGTTTTTGGCCTCCCAACGCAAGTTCCTGATCACTGGACGCAGTGATTCGAATTGGTGTCAATTCGAATTGGGGTCTATTCGAATTGCACACTCGTGTGTTGCCAAGTACGGGCACGCAGACACCCCAGGGCAGATCATGCATGGCCCAGCTGCAGCATGTTTCATCCAATGTGACACTGACAAGATAGTGAGATGGATCCAGTTCGATGTCACACCTTAGCCTTGGAGGGCAGCCCCAACTGGAGCAGTGGAAGGCAGCCCCAACTGAAGCAGTGGAACGTCGAGGGGCCATTCACAGCTGGTGTCACAACGTGACACAAGCATGGATGAGTAGTCTTGAGTCCCAATTTTGAGAGGCCTGCTGTGATCAGCGGCCCAGACATCAGTCAGATGTACTGACAGGCAAGGTTGCCTGTGTGGGCATGCAACATTCTATGTCCCGTGCGCTGTGTCGCCTGAAGGCAGTCCACGCAAATCACAACTCAGTTGGTGAACGCACGGCTAAACTTGGAACATTGGCGCATGGATGGGGCAACAGCCACGTTGACGGTGCCCTGAACTCATGGCAGCCAGGCTCAACACGCCAAGCCACAGATGGAGCCGCCCATCCGTAGAGCGACCATCTACCGCATTCTTACTCGTACATTATCAGCTTGCTGTGATCTTGACGAAGCACACAAGTTGGCCATCGCTCGATCAGCTTCACTTCGGGGTCACTTGGTTGGGTACACAGCAACATGCCAGGGCATGGTATGCTGTTACCAATGCAACCAAACTGACTTTGAGGTATAGAATGGGGTGAATGGAGGTGGCATACGTGCGCAGCGGTGACACAAATGCGTCTGTAATTTCATAGGCGACGTTGTGCGGGGCCTGATTCACAGGCGATACTCATACTGGCACCCTTATAGTTTCAAACTTGAATGCCATATATTTATCGTTTGATATGGTAGTCAGGCCGTAGACCGAATGTGCTGATACATCTGTTGCGCTGCCCAGGTTCGCAAGAGAGCTGTCGCTGTGCACATCTGAAGGATTTTGACCGGCGCCTG
Organism: Ulva mutabilis; assembly: GCA_900538255.1. NCBI lineage: Eukaryota > Viridiplantae > Chlorophyta > Ulvophyceae > Ulvales > Ulvaceae > Ulva > Ulva mutabilis. The sequence continues at coordinate 156,305 of UNSF01000007.1, read as the reverse complement.
TGCGACAGTGCGCCTGTACACTCACACCTACGCAAATTGCCTTGGTAGACACACTGCTGCAAGGCTTCACCAGCAAAACACCTCGCTTCAGCTCTCCACTCCGGGTGACCCCAACCAGGCTGCACAATGTGCTGTTGCTACTGACCAGTGCGGACAACTCTAATCGGCGAGTTTGGCATCCAGCGGGTTGTACCTGATGCCACTGACTTATCATCATAGTTTACCGACAGTATATGACAAGCGAACTGCCGGCGCAGGTAATGCGAGGTCACAGTTGCGCGAGGCATACGGACCTCGGGAGCTCGCCACACCGTCACATGAAGTCTAGTTGAGGATGAGACAGCAGGTGGGCATATGCGCAGAGATGTGTGCATTCTTAGAAGCGCGCATTAGTAGTTTCGAAGACCTTTTATGGCTATACTCTGAGATCAGGGCAGATCATTAGTCACGCTACGTCTGTGCACCCTCCTTGATCAGTGTGAACTGGCCCAGATGTCGGATGACCAAGGCCACCATAGCCGCGACTATTCTCGAGCTTGTATCGGTGCCAAGCCAGCAAGCACGCGCCCTCGCTGTCTCAAAATGCGCAGTTGCCAACAGCTGCTAATCATGCATGGCCGCAATTCAAAGTCCATCAATCGCACACGAACTCCGGGAGCATCGCCGGTGGCACGCATCTCTATAAAAGCAAACAGCGTCAATATGATGACAAGGTCTGTCTGAAGATTGTTGACTGTCCGTAGCCGGCTCTGTCTCTTAGTGCGCAGAAGCGTTGCGGCAGTTCTTTCCACCTCTGCGGCTCAAGCCCGGTAGCATTTCCTTTCATCGTGAAGGTATGCCAACGGATCCAATTAATGTACTGTCGTTTTCTGCCGGTCGTTAGTCGCTCCTGCGTAAAGAATGAGCGGCAGTGCTCCCACAACGAAGGGCGTTCGGCACGTCGCATAAGTATGGTACATGGCGTCGCAGCACACAGCGACTTGGCAGCGCAGTCGTCTTGATTATGTGAGAGGCTATGCACTCTTATTATTAACAAAGTGGCATGTGGGAGTCCATGTCCTCAGGGGACTGTTCGCTGTGGGGTCCAAACGTTGTTCCAGAGTGTCGCCGGCTGTGCCCGCTTGAGCCTGACCACAGGTCAACGGCAGCCCCTGCAGCAGTGATGGTAGTTGAAGTTGTCAGAAACGTTAAAAGCATCTGCCGTGCTGTCATCAGTGCTGCTTTGCGCTTGCCCCATGTGCACACATACGTCTCACGCGCGTGATAATGTGTTGCGCGCGATGAGGTCCCCACCGCAGGCACCTGATGTCCATGTGCATGTGGTGCCTGTCTGCGTAAGCCGGTCTTCATCTTCAACCCTTTTGCTTTACCCTTTTCATCACTTGATGAATGCATGTCTTGATGAGAGCACAGATCCATTGTCGCCCTGGTACATCGACACAGCGCGCGGTCGGTACACCGACCTCTTCTCCCACGACAAAACCCTTCGGAGCCCCTCCAGGTGCTGACGTACGTAATGCCGCAAGTTTGCATATACTGTATGGCAGTTGACCACCCGTGCGCGCTGCCGCGTCTACGCGTGTAGCTGCACACTGAGCGATTCGCTTCGTCTTGTTCGATGCACACCTGTGGCCCTCGTCGAAGCGAATCGACGTCGTACAGCGCGCAGCGTCCAGTGTCCCTCATGCCCGGTAGCCTCGAATCAGGCTTGATCACGTCGGCGCAGCCTGCAGTAGACATTGATTGTGCCAGCGACGCAGGGCCCCTTCCCAAGCCGCCATGTGCAAGCACGTGGTATACGTAAACGAGCACCGAACATGTTGCAGCTGCGTACTCGCACGGCCTCCATGTAATGATGGTGTCTGCCCGTAAGCTACGCACCGCATGCACCGGCCGTCTACAGCTCATTTGTTGTCAGTTTAGCTCGGCCGAGCTCGGTTCCACGCGGTCGACCTGGATTGCACAGGCGGCCGTCACAGACGCGAGCAGCGCGGCCTGGTCTGAGCTCAACCTTGTCATACACAGCGCTGCAGCTCCTCATGACGAGCGTCGAGACTAAAACAGTTTCAACATGGCATGCAGGAATCCGGACTGAGCTCTCATTCACCCACATCCGCGAAATCATCTCGCGTTCATACCAGCCTGACACTCTTCCACGACGATGCTTTCTTTCTCGTCCTGCTTTGCGCTTCTCTCGGCGATCTCCACTCCCCTGGTAGCCACCGCATACAGTGTGATTGACACACAAGTGGTGACCACCGGGGACGCACAGGCGGCGGCTGGTCTACAGGCTGTCCCAGACAGCACCCTCGCCTCGGACGAGTTTATCCTCTCTGAGGCCATCACCACTGACGGCGATGAGCTGGCATTAGACGAGGAGCCACAGCGCCGCTCGCTGCTAATGCGCAAACGATCACGCGGAACGTCCCGCGCGACACCCAAGGGCAAGAAGAAATCAGGCAAGAAGAAGAAGACTTCGAAGAAGAAGAGTTCGAAGAAGAAGTCGAGCAAGAAGAAGGCATCATCAAAGAAGAAATCAAGTAAGAAGAAGACGACCGGCAAGCCCGCAGCACGCTCCGTCAAGGGCAGCGGCAAGGCGTTTGGTGCTGCGAAGAAGGCGCACGGCACACACTTCTCCGGCATGGGCTCTCCCACCGGCGGCTGTGGCGTGCCCCCCGGCAAGGCCTACGATGACAACGGTACCCCGCTGCCCTTTGTCGCCCTCAACACAAACTCCGAATTTGACAACGGCAGCAACTGCGGCCGTTGGGTGGAGATCCGCCTCGGCCGGGACTGCAAGGGTGCCGGCAACACTGCTTACAGCATCTGCAACGGCGGCAGTACGCCCCCTTCCCCCCCCCCCCCCCCTCCTCTGAGCATCACCGCGCTGCACGGCTGAGCGGTCTTTGCTCCCACTTGGTGCTTTGCGCACCCCGCGCGTGATCTGGACACAGCATGTGGTGACAGCAGGTGCAGCTGCATGCGTTGTACTGCCAACCTGGCTGCGCTTGCGCACTTGCCAGCAGCTGGTTGTTATTCACGGATCACACGCACCTGCTTCATTCTTCCGCCATTCACATCATGTTTGCCTGGCCGTGCGTACGTCCCCTGTATTAGCGGCCATATGGTACATCCCACGTGGCTGCCAGTCTTGAGCAAGGCTCACGAGTGCCAGCATGTGTGCAGAGTGGGTGGCGGACGGGCTGACCGGGGATGTAATCTTCGGCTACGTCATGGACTCATGCGCGGATGGCAACTTCTGGTGCCAGGACGACACGTACCACCTCGACATCTCTCGCTCCTACCTCGCCGGTATGGGCATGACCTCCACCTGGAACGGCCGGGAGATCACGTGGCAGTACATGAGCGGCGTTGCCCCCGGGTGCGCTCTCGCCTGCTGCTCCACTCGACGCATGCATGTGCTGCCGCCCATGCTTGCCCGGCCGGCTGCTGGGCCTGGACTGCTGCTGGTGTTTCCTGCAGTCTTGCATGTTTCTGTGCACCTCGCCATCCTGTCCATCATCCACTATCTACAATCTGTAGTTCCACCATTGGCATTGTTTCGCAGTAGGTGTGGGACTTGTGTGGCTCGTGCACGTCCTGCTGTGCTGCACTGTTCCCGGCATGCGTGGCGTTCCAGTGGTCACTTTGACTCTGTCCAGGCCACGTGGGGTGGTGTAACGCACCCACACTCTTGAGCCGACCGCAGCCTCGAAACATGGCGCCACTCCGTCAGCTGCCAATTCATTGAGAGCCGCGGTTGCGTGCAGTGAGAGCCGCGGTTGCGTGCAGGTGGAAGATGGGCAACCCGAAGTTCATGTGGAAGTCTGGGAGCAAGTGGATCCCGAACGGCAAGGGTTTCTATGCGAGCGTAATCATCTACAACACCAGCAATGGCATCGGAGGCGTCCGCCAGAAGGTGGGCAGCAAGTGGGTCAACATCAACACTCTCAACCACCTGGGCAACATGTGGGTGCTGCAGCGGCCCCCGGACAGCGAGTACCGCTCCCCAAGCGGCGGCAGCGGCAAGAGCATCCAAATGCAGGTGCTCGACGTGTCTGGCCGGTCGTACGGCACATTTAGCGTTCCCTGGGGCTGCGGCTCTGGCGTCTGTGGCTCAGAGACCAACGCATACGCGAAGAAAATCGGTTAAGTGGTGGCTTGCGGTTTGGGCGGGGCGGTGGTGGTCTGGCTATGCGCGATTTTGCGAGAGCGCAGCATGGCAGCATTTGCAGCAGGGCCAGGCTGCAACAGTGGTGTTGGAGCTCCTGGGGAAGCGGTGGCATGAGATGAGGGTGGCAGTGCGCATGCTGTGGCATTTTGTGCTGACCAGAGAGCGCCTGGAAGAGGCGCGGGCCGGCGGCCGTAGCATGCCACACCTGATGCATGCATCAGATGCACCCGGGAGAGGGCCATTGATGGTTCGATAATGCGAGAATGGCTCGTGTGTCCGGAAGGCATGACGTGTTCGTGCAGGTGCACAGTGACAGGGCTGGTGGGGCTGTGAGGAAATTTTTTTTGTAGGGAGAGTATGCCAGGCTGTGTCCTGGGGAGTACACTGTGCCTGTGGGACCTACCAGTGGGTAGTGCGGGGTTCGTCGGGTTACTCACGCCATAGCTGATGGGCAGCACTGCGCTGTGCCAACAGCTTGGCTGAGGATGCTAATGATTGCTTTTTCTATGTAAAGACATGCTTGCTCTGTGCCTGAAGTGCAGTGAAAGGACATGAAAAGATGACAGCGTTAAGCCTTTTCGAGAGAGGGCTGACTGTGGGAGTGAACATTTGCCCACTGGCTGGGATGATATACATGAGTAAGTATGCCCATGAGCAGCACATGTGCACAGCTCTCAGGCGTCATCATCACTACCTATTGCTCGCCCAACTGTCGGAGTAATTAGGGCAACTCCACTGGCCTCAGATTGAAATGTGTCACATGACTCTGCATCCTGTGCATTTGTGGTGAGAGTGCTGATGTCATGCTGTGCAGTGCAATGCAATAACAGATGTGAGTTACAGAGGCATGCTCCAAGGTGGTAGAACACACAGGTATGATCCAAGAACAGTAACGTGTTACAAGTTTTGACACAGCCAGAAACTTGGGTGCATCTGTGCACACTGCGATGTCTGGCAAAATGGAAAATAGCATGCAAACTCTCAGCCTGTAATCTGTTGACCTGCAATGCAGCTCATGATATGGTATGCATGCAAGTGTTGTTACAGTGCATACGCGGTTAGCTCAGGTGCTTTGGAGATGGAGCTGATGCTTTGCGTGCAGAGGTTGGTCCAGCTTCCCTCAGAATGTGCCTGCTGGGCACATTCTGGGCTGCTTCATGCTTGCTTGACACACACGTTTTGGCTTACATGCTTGGTGTGTTACACTATGACAGATTAAGGCCTGAGGAGTGCGAAGGGCACAAAGCAGGGAACAACATAAACAAACAATCGCCAAGCTGCACGGTCACCTTCCGTATCAGCATGATCCATACCCACCCGGAACAGAAACAGCAGCCCACACACACAACGCACGAGGCGAGCGCAATACCGCGCCATCTATGTTCATGCCACGCACAGGCACCAGGTGTCGGGGAGAATGGCGCCCAGCGACGCCGAGCCAACCACAGCAGCCAGGCTGAACACGGGAACGACACGCCGCCGCGCAGGTCTATGGCCGTGCGCGGTGGTCGAGCCCTTCGTCCCAGGCTACCTGCAGCAGGTGCCGCAGTAATTGCCACCGAACGCTGAGGTCTGAGCAGCGGTCGGGAACAGGCATATTTCGTGTGCGGCAGCCGACCCCCATCAGCATGGAGCCTGGCGTGTTTGCATCCTCATGTAGCAGGATGCGCTTCCTTCACCGTCCACTGCAACTGCTCAAACGCAGCATAGCTCTGGTTGTAATCGCCGTCGCCTGGAGATGTAACCTGCGCAAACGTCAAGCACCCTTGGCGCGCAGTCGTCTGAGGCACAGACAGCACTGGCGAATTGGCGCAGTGTGCCACGCCGTCACCCCCCCTTTGCATAGTTTTATCGGAGGTGATAGGACAGGAGCCTCTGCTGTATGGAGCATTTGGGGTGTCGTGTGCAGTGAGGCATGCATGCATGCAATGCATCCCACAGCAGCATGCATTGCCTGCTGTGTTCAGTAGAAATTGATTAACTCACTGTAGCCAGTCAGGCCATCGACATCTCTGCTGCAGCCGGACCCAGAAGCCAAAAGTAAGAAGTGCAACACTCAGATAGAGCACGCCTTCAGCAGTGCAGCAGGTGGCAAGCACACACACACACACACACACACACACACACACACACACACACACACACACACACACACACACACACACACACACACAGCGCCACACCAAACCAACACAGGCACCCACCTGCAAGGGTGGGTTCTGGCGGCATGCCATGGGGACGCTCACAATCAGTTACAGATCTCCTGAAGCCACCTCCTGCAATCAGCGTCTTGCTGGCACATGCGCGCATGCCATAGAGAAATTTTACAGAATTAATATTGCATGGCGGCCAGGGTGCTTGGATGTCGCACCAAGCCAGCATGCAAACGCCACCCATGACTTTCTGCGATAGCGGCTAGGTTCATAGCCAACAGATACCAGCAATGCCATATCTATTGTCCAGAAGTCCGTTTAGCACAAGGCGGCGGTGTTGCGTCTGCTGCCAGCGCCAGAGCTAGCTCTGTCAGCTGTGATAAACACTGCTGGGTGCATGTGGTGGACACGCCGCTGCGCGAGTGATTGCCACAGTAGACTGTCATGGCAGCAGAAGCACCATCCACGTGATGCTTCTGGCGCCGCAGGCTGAGGGCGAACAAGGAGGCGGACAAGGAGGCAGTGCTGAGGTGCAGCGCAGCCTATAGCTACCCTGGCGGCCAGCGTAGCTGTGAGGTGTGCTCTGAGCAGCATCAACTTGAAGACTGCTGGGCACTGCATCTGCCACGGCCGGGACCACCGTATCACGGCTTTGCTGCGGGTAAGCCCTTCAGGCGATTGGCGCCACCCTGCTGTGGCCGTGGCGCCACCATGCTGCCCCACTACGCTCCCAAAGCACGCGAGCTGACCGGACATACCTCATGATCAACAGCATATCGAACGGGTTTCTTGGGTTCGTTGTATTCCTGCGATGGACCCAGTTGTTGCATGCACGGCCGCTTGCCCCATCCCCAGAGGTGCAGAATTCGCAGCAGGGAGAGCGATTGATTGCCCCTATCTAGATGCGTCCCCATGTGGTGGCCCCAATGCATGCTGGCTCCAATTCCCTGATGCCATGCATGATCCGATGCCAGGCTGGCAGACAGGCGCTGGGAGACCCTGAAAGGTGGTGACGGTCCGCTAGCTGCAGGCAATGCTCATGCTGATGCTGACGCTCATGCTCAATGCCTGTACAGAGGCAAGATGCAGATTATGCACATGCGTATTATACGAAGCTTCGTATGTGGCTAGCTTGCTTCGAGCTGCACAGCGTGTGCGTGCAAACTTGATCAATTCACCGACCGCACAGCACGGTCACCGTTGCATCTGCTCATCTGCTTCGCTGACAGGTCCTGTGGGAGCGCCATGGATGGAGCGCATCGGTGCAAGCATGCGCCACATGCACAGCCGCTCCTGTGCGTCCCACGGCGGCCGTCCCCTCGAGGGCCCCCACAGACACACCGTCGCCGTGCGGGCTGGACCCCCGTTGCGGCCACACCGGCAGCGGCACAAGCTCTGTCAGAGTGCGGCTAGCTCCCGTTGCACGGCAAGGCAAGTCGCGCAGGCATGCTGGCAAGGCAAGCCGCGTACTCCCATGCCGACATGCTTGCTGCAGTGCCCGCAAGTGTTGCAACGGCCTGCCATAGCGACATATTCACATGTTTGATGATGTCGCCCGCTGTGCGCCATGCTGTGCTGTGCAGCGTGCTCGGCCCCTGTGCGCTGCCCGGGCCACGTGTGGGCCGCACAATGCTAGCTGGCGGCACTCCAGCGCTGCTCTGCTATCAGCTCTTCTGATATCGATGCTGCCGTGCAGCTACCCCAGCATGCACAGCGTTGCCGTTCCCCCCTGGCGGCCACCGCGGCCGCGTCACGCGTGATCACGCGCTTGCAAGAGTGAAATGACAGTGGAATCACTGATCCATCGTTGGCAGTCCAACGCCCGTCCAGGATCGTGCTCCGCTGTTGCCGATACCTTGTCCTGACTCATGCAGTAGTGCCCTCGAGGATGCTAACGACGTCAACAGGCCTGTCGCGACATATTTCAGCTGTGGGTGGCCCTGTTGGTTACAGAAGCACTAGCTGCTCTTGCAATAATACCGCAACAATGAGAGAGTGCAATAATTATACAGTGAAGAGGCAAAAGCGCAGCAAAGGTGAAGGAGACAGGATTGCAATGGGCAACAGCTAGCTGGCTCAAGTAGCTCCAAGCACAGCATAGTTGGCATCTGACCTGCTATAGTTGAATCAGGCTGCTGCCATGGCCACGTGCACAGAGCTCAATTGCCACAGGTACAAATATGGGATGTGTGGTAAGCAGGAGGCTGCAGCTGATGGCTCCTGCAGGTCTAGAACAGCAACCAGGATTGCATGCCCATGTTGATGACAGGGAGAGGGAGAAGGAGAGGGAGACTCATTCAAGATGGGCCAGGGAGTGCATGCTCTTGGCACAAGTTTGCACATTACAATCATACCTGAGGGTTCCTGCCACAGCTGTGTCCATGCCAAGCAGCTGTGGTTGATACCTGTCAGCCTTGCAAGCTCAATTGAAGCCCATGCATGGCCCTGCTCAGCTACCATTTCAGTTTTTTTTCAACTATGGTCTCTGGTGTGCATGTGTGGCACCACAACAGCCAGGCCTGCAGTTCATTTGCACACAGCTTTGCATCACGATCAAGACCACTTGATCAGCTTCTTTCAGCACCCCGAAGAATTGGTCAGAAAATCACTGTACATCATGATACTCAGATCTAGAGACGCGACTTGCTTCAAACCCCACAGGCTGCAGCTGGGTGCACCATGGTGTGGTCAGTGAGGCAGCACCAGGCAAGTGCACTGAACACTCCCTTCTTCCAACCGCAGAAAGCATAGCCTGTGTGACGTGCTGGTGGCGGCCGCGGGTTCCTGCAGCATCAACGCGCAGCCGGTCAACACCCTCCAGCTATATATAGCTAGCTGTGACGGTACTCCGATTGTACCTGGGTTGTGTCAAGCTGTACTGTGTAAACCCTCTAAGGTCCAGCCAGCACACCATAGCGCTTATATAGTGTTCCGGCCTGTGTGCGACTCCTGCCTTTAGCCCATTTGCAATGTGCTAATCCCCACACACGCCAACACCCCTTTCTAGAAGGGTCTATGCTCACGTCAGCCATGCTCTCTCGAGCATGCTCACGTAGCAGTGTTGGTGACCACATAACACAGCAACCTCGGCACAGGCATGTGCGCGGAAGGTCAGAGAAGCATCTCTGCCTCCTCGAGGACCTTCTGAAGGCTTCCAGAAGACTGTGCTGCCGCGTACAGCTTGTATCGTCACACTAGCAGCTGGGCGGCCGACGACCAGTTCGACCATGCACTCAGCGCTGTGCTAGACGCGCCAAGATTGAAACTAAACAAACAAAAGGGTGGCATATAAAACCTCTGTGGCATCACGTTCTGCATAGCGCTATTGTTTCGACGCACGATAGTATACTTCCTGTGAGTGCACAGGTTTTATATTTGTTTCAACGAGTCCGCGTTCTTCAAGTTTCTATAGGCCGCCTCGAAAGGTTGACCAGAAGACTCGATAGAGCGCTGCTTGGGGTACTTTGGGAACCACTTGACAAACGAGGACCGTTGCAATTGGCCGGTGGCACAGAACAAAGCCAGGACCTGTACAACCCGTACTGCGCTAGCCATGTTGGCATGCATCGGTGGGCCCACCGCGGCCGGACGAGAGCGGACCTATCTGCCATTGTTCTGTGTTCGGTGCATTGCCATCCTTGCCTGCCTCTGTGTTCTACCACCTTGTGGCGCATACCTCTAACGTTTCTCGCCTGGCATTGAAATTAACAACTTTGCATAATCCCGTTAGCGCAGTGACGTGATTCTTGCTGCTGTGTGTGACGCGTACTGCTGCCCTCGATACGTCGACGTTGAGCGATCGCAGTGACAAAAGGGGCATGCGCAAGTTGGTGTGACAACGGATTATGATGCGCAGGCCGCCGCCACACGACTTTGACCAGCCGGGCGTCAATGCATGACTCATATGCGGCGCAGGCCGACGTGTCAAAGCACGGCCAAGCCAGAGCCCAGGCAACATGCTGCAGCAGCATTCGCGAGGTCGTGAGCGATTGCCGTATGCGTGTGTGCATGCGCACCTGGTCTTGGATGCGCCTGCGCCCCGCATTTTGAATTTGCACAATTGTCAGGAGGGGGCTGACGCCTTGGGCCCGCCAACGTGCACAAGCCAAGCTGACGAAACACAGCGATGGCAAACTTTGAACGCAAGCATGAACGGCTTGAAACTTTGGGTGCGCAAGTTGAGGCGCATCCACTCTAGCGCGCACTGCAGGGGGGCCCCAGGGTCTGGTCCGCATCACGGCCGTCATCGCGCTGTCCGTCTTGCGGACGGAGCTGACGTGCTGATCACCGGCCCTGCGCGGGATCCGGTGCACGCTGCGGAGGTCGAGATCTGCGTTGAGTCCGCTCAGCCTCGCTTGTGATCTGTCGCAGTACTGGAATTCGTCAATCAACCATCTCACTTGTCTCGGAACCCGGTCAAGCTTGAAGTGCGACCTGTAGTATGTGCAACCAAGCTGTCCGCTCGGCGCGGTGAATCATATGGTACCAACTGCGGTTCGGACGCACACGCTCGAGCATGCCGCACTTGTCTTCCACACGTTTTACTGACTTAACAGGTTAACATCGACACTGGCAAAAGTCTAGTTCTGGATTGGTGGCAGCTGCATCGTCGTGCGGTTGGGGGCTACATGCATGACTGGCGAGCTGCAAGATTGCACCGGGTTCATGCCCTCAGACGCTCAGGCTCGCCATATGGCGACAAGGCGTTCCGTCGCATGCCTGCAGCGCGCTAGTGTATAAAGAGGCGCCCCACCACTGCCAATCACGATTCCTGTCCGCAGCCGTCTCTGTCTTGAAGTGTACAGAAGCGTTGCGGCGGTTGCATTCACTGCACCGGTGGGTCGAAGTACATCGCAGAGAGCATTTCCTGCACTCGAGCAGGTGTGCCCTCATCTCCTCGCCTCTCAGCTGAAACATATGTATCCTCAAGCAAATCTGGCTGGTCCGTTGGGCCCGCTGAGCTGCTTTTCCTGTGTTGGTATGAATAGTCAACTCATCAGGCCTGCGAGCATCAGCACTGTCGATGCGGTTCGACCGCGAAACACCCATAGCTTGCCTACGCAAGCAACTCATTCGATGCCGGCTCCACGCGGAACCTTGTCGGGCACCAGATGTGCGGGAACGCTGTATTGGCCTGCCAGCAGTTTACTGATGACGCTGGGCCGGTGGGAAGCGTTTGGGCGTTCAAGGCTATGATGTACCCATGTGACCTCCGCGCGCGGGCGCATGCACGTACTGCATGCGGTTGCCATTACACACCCCGATGTGTGCAACAATTTCACGCAAACCTCATGGTCGTCGATATTTGTGTGCCAGTTGATCTCGTGTTGTCGTGGCCGCTGCATGTGTGTTAGCGAGCAATGGCAGTGGTCACAATTGTAGCTCGTGAGAGCAGACACTTCCCTGCAACTCCGTGGCCCGTCCGATTTGCCCTGCCGCGAGAGATGTGATCACGCCAATTGTTTACATCGACTTGCTTGTGTTTCAAACCGACGCAGTCAGTCGTCGCAGTCAACCCTCAGGCACTGGCTCTTTGGCGCTCCTGTGCACCTGTGACGCTCCTGTGTCAGCGCCCCACACAACTGTAGCTCGCAACAGCTCAAAAACATGTGGCTGCGAATCCTCAAACATCCACAAGAATGAGCAAAGTCTACGCTGTCACAGTATAGGCTGCCCTTGCCCAACCAGGCCTAGCTGGGCTTGCTGAGTGTGCGTTTTCACAGCGAGGCCCGCCCAGCGGTGCCTCGATGGAAACCGCTGCGCCTGACAGCGCAGAATAGCATGTTGATGGCTGTGACACACGACGATGCGCAGGCCCTCGATCTGCAGCATATAGCGTGCACATGTCTGCAAGGCCTAGCGTTCCGCCGAACTTAAGCTGTGCTCAATTGTTGACACCATATCAGTGGCAGGGGACGCATCCAGACGGTTGGCCGACAAATTTAGAGATGGATCAGCAAAATGACCGTGTTGATCATCTGTCGTTGAGTCGTTCGGTGCTCTGCTCGGCAAGGGCGCACCTGCATGCAGCTGCAGTGCCTCAGCTGAATTCAGTTTCTGACAGTCTCATGGTGCACTTGCTTTTGTTCCCTGGTCACAACTTGAGTCAGCTGTGCATTAGATTCATCAAGGTCAGCGCGATCACGCAGGTCAGCCTGGGATGTTGACTGAACATGGTCAGCGTTGGATCAATCTCACTCATCACCTGTGTAGTGGCCTCCCAATGTCTCTAGTATCTGCTCCATACAAACATCAAACACCTCAAGAATGATACTGTGCTTCATCCATCACAATACAATAGCCATAATTTTCGCACATATTTGTTTCCACAAAAAAAGTTTCTGTGTTCACTTGGTTTACTGTAGATGAATTAATTGATGCATGTCCAGGTGGCCCTGACAGGGAACCTGGTGCAGAACACTCCAGCATGCATAGACCCAACTTATACCTGCTTGACAGCCAGTTTATGCAGCTCTGATATGAAGTTTATCATGATACATGATTGTGTAGACTTGCTGACATTAACTGAGAGGGCTGCCCTGGGCTGTGTGTGGCCTGTGTGTGGCCGTTTTGTTCGCACTGTCCCCAGCAGTAACGAAATTCACACATACACACACACACACACAGAGGTAGAGCAGAAATGCCTGGCTCCAAACAAACACCTAGGACTTCATGGACCTCCTGTGTGACTCCGAACAAACACCTAGGACTTCATGGACCTCCTGTGTGACTCCAAACAAACACCTAGGACTTCATGGACCTCCTGTGTGAAGCTCCGAGCTGGCTAAACATGGCGCGATTGACATAGATGCATGTCCTCATCATGCCTCAATCTGAGCACATGGATCAAGTAGGGCTGAGACGACTGGGGCAACTCAGGCCTTGCTGCACACTGAACCGGCTCCCCCTGGCCCCCCCTGACCCGCCCACGCACTCTGCAGGAACTCTGCGGCTAACATCTCTTACCCAACTCGCACCGGCGACATCTCCTGCAAGCTTTGGCACAATGCGTCCCTTCATTGCCGCGCTCTCCACTGTTTCTGCGCTGCTCCTCTCGGCAGTGGGCCCCGTGGCCTGTGAGGGTGTCGCCGCGCAGGTGCGCACTGTGCATGACCTGCATGCTGCGGACGACATGCACGTTGTGAGTGCGCATGCCGATAGGCTGGACCTCCTGCTGGCTGACTCTGGAGAAGACTCCGTGGGCGCGGGGCGCCACCTGCTGATGAAGAAGAAGCACAGCAGGCGCGGCTCCTCCAAAAGAAGGACCACCAAGAAGAAATCGAGCAAAAAGAAGTCGTCAAGCAAGAAGAAGTCGTCAAGCAAGAAGAAATCGACCAAGAAGAAGTCTACCAAAAAGAAATCCAGCAAGAAGAAATCGACCAAGAAGAAGTCTACCAAAAAGAAATCCAGCAAGAAGCAATCGAGCAAGAAGTCTGTCCGGCGCAACAACCTGTCCTCGTCATCGTCTAGCTCCGTCCGTGTCGAGTCGCGCGGTGGCGTTTCCAAGATGGGCGGCACAAAAAGCGGCCACGGCACGCACTTTGCAGCAATGGGCAAGCCGTACGGCGGCTGCGGCGTGCCTCCCGGCAAGGCGTACGACGACAACGGCAAGGCTCTGCCATGGGTCGCGCTCAACACCAACTCAGAGTTTGACAACGGCGTCAACTGTGGCCGCTGGGTGGAGATCAGGCTGGGCACAAACTGTGTTGGTGCTGGCAACGCCCAGTGGAGCATCTGCAATGGTGGACGTACGCTCTCTGCACTCCGTCCTCTCTGCACTCTGTCCGGTGTATCTGCTTTGTTTGTTCATGCATGTGCATGGCACGGGTGACCAAAGCATGGCCGCGCACGGCCCTCTGTGCATGCCGCACTGTGGGGCCCGCCTCGGCGGGTGCTGTTCTGTGGACAGACCCATGCAGCCGCGATTGCCGTGTGTGTGTGTGACGCGTGTGTGTGGACGTGCAGGGTGGGAGGCCGACTCGAAGACTGGCAACATCGTGTACGGGTATGTGATGGACCACTGCCCCGACCAGAACTTCTGGTGCAAGCTGGACAACTACCACCTGGACATGTCTCGGCCGTACCTCACGGGGCTGGGCCTCACCGGCGCCCACATCTGGAACGGCCGCGAGATCCACTGGAGCTACCTCAACGGCGCGCCCTCCGGGTGCGACCTCTGCTCTGCCCGTCTCTCCGCTGTCTGCTCTACCGCGCTTGCGCGGCCGAGCCTTGCACCACTGTGCGCATGCATGCGCTCTTCTTCTGCTACACACGTGAGTATGCATGCACATGCTGCCAGCACTCTTCATGAAGGCCTGTGTGTGCCTGCTCCCCACAACGTGCACAGGATCCTGCTACGGGGAGCGCATGCACACAGCGTATGAGACAGAGTACAGGTGCATGTGGCAAAGGCCCCCGACCGCGCTCGTCTCGAGCACTTGTCATCTGCCTGTTCCGCTGACGCTGGGTCAGTGCTACTTGCTGTCATTGCTGGTGGTGTCCCACGCAGCAGGCAGTGAACACTAACGCCTGATGCATGCACTGCATTGGTTCATGACGCGTGGTACTATGAGGGTGTCTGCGCCTGCCAATCTCCCTGGCCTGTCCCATCATATCAATCCCAGGGCCAACACACTTGATGCAGAATGACACTGGAGGCTGCGTGCAGGTGGAAGATGTCCAACCCCAAGTTCATGTGGATCAAGAGCTCCAACTGGATCCCGCGCGGCTACGGCTTCTTCGGCGGGCTGGTCGTGTACAACGTCGACAACGGCATCAGCCGCTGCGCGCAGAAGATCGGCGGCAGATTTGTGTCGGTGCAGCCGCTGTTCCACCTCCGCAACCAGTGGGTGCTGCACAAGCCCGACAATTACATCTCTGCGCCCAACGGCGGCGCCGGCCAGAAGATCACCGTCGAGTGCCACGATGTCAGCGGCAACAGCTACGGCAAGTGGGCGGTGCACTTCACGTGCGGATCCACGCACTGCGGCCGCGACACCGACGCTCCCGCGGACCGGGTCTACAGTTAGGCGCAAGTCGTTTGCTAGAGAGTTGGGCGGTGACGCTAGACGGCGGGGCGCAGGTGGAGCAGCGGCTGCTGGTGGGAATGCCGTGGGCCGTGTCGGGCCGCGCTGGCGTGGCGACGGCCGTCGGCGGGGCGTGTGGCTTGTGTGGCTTGTGTGAGTGGAATGTGCCAGACGCCAGCGCAGAAGGCGTGCTGTGTGCTGTGGCGTGAGAGGTGCACAAGTATGTGAAGCTACTGTGGTGCTGGAGCCCTGGGAGGTGATGGAGGTGTGATAAGGGGCACGGGGCTGAAGCGGATGTGGTGGATGCGCAGGGAATAATGCGTGTGCAAATGGGAGTGTGTGTTTGGCAGTATGTGGCGCAGCACCAGCCGGGTTTTGGTAGTGGCCGGGGGTGCGTGTTGTGGCTGACTGGAGGCAGGCGTATGGGAGGCCGTTGGCGCTCTCACGCCCGCGTATGTGCCTTCTCGTTACCGCTGAGTAAGCCGGCACTGCTGAGGTGCTGGCATGCTGTGGGCGTGCGCGCTGTGCGTCCTCGCTGGTGGTCCGGGGGAGTGTGCATCGGCATGCTCTCGGGAAGGGATAATGGGCTGAAGAGGTGTGATTGTTCATGGAGGAGGTGAGCTGGGAAAGCACTTGAATCATGGGACATGATGTGATACACAGGTGTGGTGGTGGTGGGGGTGGTGGGTGTGCCTGCAATCATGCCATGCACGTGCCACTGTGATGAGCGCGGTTCCGTGGCCAAGTGCCAGCCACACGGCTGCGTTTTGATTTCTATTTCTACGCCAATATGTGGTCTTTCAGAACCGGGCCAGGCTACCCGAGGCCTCCCGGTGCTGCGGGGGTCACATGTGTTGCTGCCTGTGTGCGGTATGCTCAGAATGATGAGCTGCACTCGTTAGCGCGAGGTAGGCAGCAGTATGGTGGACTTTTTGGTAGCCCTGCATTGCGATACTGCAGCAGCAGATGCCTGCGGGGACTGCTCTGCGTGGGTAATAACTGATATATTGCACGCAAGCCTCTGCTCGTCTGCATTGCCACTGCTGTGTGTATCACAGCAGGATGATCTGCACCAGCCCCAGTTCGACTGCCATTGTCCCGATCACATGCCACCGTGTGAGCAAGTATCGCCCTGCGTGGACATTCTGAGGGAGTTTGTCCTCAGTTTTGTGCGCTGCCGTTCTGCGGGGGTGAAAGAGTGCATGAATGCGGATAGAGTCTGGCAGCCAGACATCACTGACCCAGAGGTGGTGATGGTGGCGCCTGCAGAAACTCCCGGCCGCTGAGAATGACATCGGTCGTAGATACGCTCGCTTCGCTGATTGTGTCTCTACTACGCGTTTCGCCCTGGCAGGGGCATACTCCAGACCTTGGCCACTCCGACGCACATGGTCCGCCACCGTACACAGGCTGGCATGCCCACGTCTGCCGCATCGAAGAAGCAGGCAGAGGCGACAATACGACGTCTAGCTCCTGCACGACGTCCTCCTGTGCCAACTGCTCCAGAAAGGCGTCGCAGGCAAAGCGTTCGCTTTTGTGGACCGCATGCATGTACTTGTCTGCTTACAGCTGTGCCAGGGTCGATGCCGTGGTAACGTCAGCGCCCCCTGCGGTCACTTCTGTGTGCTGTCTTCATTGACAGTCTCGTTGACCACCTGAGTGCGCTGCCATCGGGTGGCCTGGTATCTGTTCCCGCCTCCAATTGGGAGCAAACGCTCACGGGCCAGGATTAGGCTGATGACCTCTGTGGGCCGTGGATGTTGTGCTCGCGCATGGTCGGAGGTTGGGGTGGGCTCTGAACATACCCAAGCCGATGTTGACGGTGTTTGGCCCCTTTGCTTTGCGGCATGGGCATTCCATCGTGCGGCTGCGCTGGGGCTAGGACCTGCTGCCCCGGTCTGCCTTGGCCACATACCTCGGGGTGGTGCAGGAGCACTCCGGGCTTTCTGACGCGCAGCAGGTGGCGGCTGCGACTCGGGGCTGGCGCGCACTTGGCAGGTCGATGCCGGCACTGAGACGCGTGCACCTTACTGCTGCGACTAAGAGCACTGTCATTCGTACTCGTGTGGCCCCTTGCATGCTCTACGGTATGGAGCTGTGGCCTGTGTCCGCATCTGGCACGGACTTGGGCACCGTTCTCATGGCAGCAGCCAAGGTCTTGGCTGACGTCCGCCCTTTGACGTCGTGTCCTTGCTCGGGTGACAAATCGCAGCGTCTCGAATGCGGTCTTCCTTACAGATCTTGATATGCTGGCCTCCGCTGATCACTGCCGTGTCGCACCCACGCGGCAGCTCGCTCGCGAGCGCATGACTGACGCCGGGAACCCCGCTTTGCGCTCGCATGACCCCTGGTTGCCGGAGTTCGCTGCCAGGTTGCCTGCGGGACACACCCCGGATTACATGGGCACGGCGGTGCAGGCCTCCATGCTCAAAAGGGATGCATGGCTCCGCCGGGCGGCTTCTGCGTAAGAGTTTGCGTTCGACCACCTGCCGGTCCGTACTGACATTGATGCGCGTGTGGTGGCCGCTGCCAGCACCGATGGTGGAATTGGCGGGGACCACGCCCTTCGCAATGTCAAGGTCCGGGCTGACATCACCCCCTGGGCACGGCAGCAGCGCTGTGCTGGCGCTCCCCCCTCTGCTGTGGCCGCCTCAGGAATCGTCCTCGCCCGCCCCCTATCCTGCAGCCCGTTCGCGTTGGGGCTCTGCCTCTCGGACTCCGGTGTTGTGTCATACACGCGATCCCCGTCTTGTGTCGTGCACCCAATCATTGCGTTGAGTTCCTCTCGTCTGCCCGGCGATTGTGCTATGCTATGCTATGCTATGATATGCAGTGTGATACTGCAAGTCGCCCCCGTGCATGTCTGCTTTGAAAGCGGCAGGTGTGCGAGACGCGTGCTGCTGATCCGCGTGAGCACAGGTGGCGCCACATCAAGCATCCACTACCGTCTTGCCCTTTTGTTCACCCTCCCACGGTGTGTCATGGTGTTGCCTGCCTCCAGGCGGATCTTCTGCACGCGGTGGCGGATGACGTGGCTGCGCGTGCTGTCGGGGACCGTGCTTTGCCGGCCATGCCTGTGTGTGACGGTGTTGCGACGGCGTGCTCTTCTGTTATAACGTTAGATCCTGCGGCTACCCTGCCGTCCTGTGTCGCCCAGCCCGCTCGTGGCCTCTGCACTCGCCTTGTGGCTGTTTTTGTGACGTGAACGGCCTCCGTGATTTCTACTTTGTGCTCGTCTGCGCCCGTGGCTGTGCCTCCTGTGTGGCGCCAGCGCTGGGCCCGCCCGCGAGTGCGGTCGTGTCGGCTGTCTGTGTTGCTCAAGTCTTCGCATGCTCCCTCTGCTCCTTTGTCTGGTGGGCTTCTGCGTGTTGACCGTTCTTCCGCCCCTGTCCGCAGGGGTGGCTTTGGCCGATGCCCGCTTGAGTTTGGCGTGGCCACCGGTGCGCACGATTGGTGTTTTTTAGTTGCATAAACAATTTAGAGCAGCCAATATATTGCGTTGTTGCAATGCCACGTTGCGCTAGTAGTATAGCTTTGCAGAACACCATCCACCGTTTTGGTGCGAAGGGCAACAACAGCTGCTATGCGCAGCTGACCATTGCTGGGGACTCAAAAGGGACTTGACGAACCCCAGGCCAGGGAACTGCATAAAGCCGTTCTTCCGCCCCTGTCCGCAGGGGTGCTGTGGCTGATGCACGTCAGAGTTTGGCGTGATGCCCGATTGGTTGTTTTTAGGCTGCCCATGTACAGATAGTTATTAAAGTTACGTTTTATGAACATTCACAGGTGCACATACAGGACAGCAAGCTTGAAACACTTCATCCAGAATAGCTCATGCCAATGGGAAAGCAGACAACAGCCACCACAGCCGCATGCAACAGGCACTGCATCCGTCACTGCAGCGTACCGGCCACTGTGCTGAGAGTGAACTCGTGGAGCCGCCATGATTGCCATCTCAGTGCATGCAAGCTGTGCATCTTGCCACACGGGTGGCAGCTCCGCTGTGAGCAGCTGTGACTTGCCGCGCTCCGTGTTGACTGTGGCTATTGTTCGCGTTGGGCTGCACAATTTTGCACAACCTGGGGGACTGGGTGGGGGGGAGGGTTGATGCCAAGCGCAGCCCCCCCCCCCCCCGCCCCCCCCCCCCTCCCCCGCTCCCGTCCACTGGCAGTAGCACCAGCTTGGTCCTGGCCATTCATTATAGATTTGGGCCAGCAGCCCGGCATGGCGATGAAGCACCGTCCTCGCACAAGGTGACCAAGCTGGAATCCCGGCGCGTCTCAATTTTTCATGTGCTACCCAGCTATGATGCAACCGAGCGCAGCTGCGTGCTCAACGCTTGAAGTGCTACAGCTACTTACTCCCCGCCTCAGAACTGCGGCTGCTTGGCGCCCACACCTCCCTGATGGTCTGCATGCTAGCGGCCACCTGCTTGCTCACGTGCCGGCATGCCGCAACTGGGTCTGGCATGACGTGCAGCTTTGCTTGGTGTGCTGGAAGTGTGATGTCCAGCGGGCTTGAGACATGTGAGGTTGCTGTTGGCACGTTGATGGTGGCGTCGTGCATCAGTACCCGGCGACGAAGGCCTGCGATGCGGCCGCCATGGCCTCGCTCCTGTTTGCTGCATGTTTCATGTTGTGACCAACGTTGCAGAGGTATGCTCCACAAAGTGATAGAACACAGATGCAGGCGAGCATGGCGATTCGTCAGACACATGGACCATGGCCGAATGTTTTATGTTGTTCTTGGGGCTCTTGTGTTGGGGGTCCCATTGCAAAGTGCGATGACAACGTGCCATGACAGCCTTCCTTGTTGTTCTGCCGTGTAGCGTTACACGGATATCAACGCAAGAGCCCGGCCGCGTAGTGTAGCTGCCCATGATGCAACGTGTGCTTCATGGGTTGCTTATAGCCAACGCTGTGATGATTGTTGGCTGGACGCCTGTTGTGTTCAAACGCACAACGTGGGACTGAACCGATTCCAAATGTTCTAGTATGCTCTTTTGTGATCCTTGATGATGCCTCGGTCGCATTGGAATTCATAGCCAATGCAAGCTGGTTAGCTGGTTCGGACGACTGTTGGCCACGCCTGGTTCAGACCTGCGCTATGGTGTTATGTTCGGCATTCCCCGCACCTGATGTCCACTAAGTCAGTGAGAGCCACCATCTGCTTAGCTCGGCCGATGGTGCTGGGCATACAACTGGGCAGCCGCAGAATGTAGTACACGGACATACCGTTGAAGCGCTGTTAACCCCAGTGTCTTTACTAACAGATTGAAGCGATATGCGGGGTATCCCGAGAATGTACGCCTGTGTAGATTGCAATGATCGAGCCTACTCGTGGCATCGGGGATCGAGTCCTACGTCAGGCCTGGCCAGCTCTTCGCCAAGCCGGCAGATGCTGCAGCCTGCCCGTGCGTCTCGCAGCTTCATACGTTGCCTTCCCTAGATTGCAAGCGCATGCTAGGGAACTCGCGCGCCATACAGGCAAGAAGCGCGAGGCTGCCCGTGTGACATGGAGATACGTTACAGATGTATGCTCCACAATGTGGTAGAACACAGAGGCACGATTCATGGCAATGCACCAAAAATCATTCACCATGGCCGAGCGCCGTACACAGACAGAAACACAGCAGCTTCTGTATTGCGCTAAAGTTCCCTCGAAACATTCACACACGCTATTGTCTAGTGCTGCTCACAGCACGGCTCACAACACACTCAGAACTGCTCCACCGGCACGTCCAGGCCCGGCATGAAGTGCTTGCCGGTCACACGCGCGTGTGACATGTCATGACATCGGTTAGGAAGCCATCCCATGCAATATGCAACAACCCCAAACGCTCTATTTATTGCTTAATAAATAGAGCAAATTAACCCTAGATTCAAGGTAATTTTACGAGATCCTGCCACTTGCACTGCCAGGCTGGGCATGCATGGATCTGGAGCCACAGCGGATTGCAATCGATTGGGCCAGCTCCGTGGTTTCGATGGACGAAGCCCGCATTGGCTCTTTGGTATACTTGACAAGCACAGTCTTTCATGAACATGATGCTTATGACGATCACTGGATCATCTCTATACCCGCCATGGACGTCAATCATTCGCCACTCCGTCCCTGTGACCACTCTCCCGCAGTGGCCACTGCGGCACACTATATATCAGTAAGTGCGATGAGTCATATTCTCGGCCGTCCAAATTTCCACATGCGATGCACGTATGCGTGTAGTGATGCAAATACTTGGCATGTGCAGCTTCCTATCCAATCACTTGGCAATGCCTAAGAGCACAGTGCAGGTGCTTTGAGAAATCAGACTGGGGATGCGATGCCAGGCAGAGCACCCACAAGAGGGTTCAATCTGTTACCTCTGGCGGTTCATGCATTGATAATCGTTACAGCAATGGAACATCAGACAGTGCACGCCACTGCCTCGACTCAGTGAACAACACAGGTTTGTTCTGTGTGACAGCACAGTCACACAAGCTGTCATATGCCAGTCTTCCAATGTCAATGCTGCACCGATGCCTCGCCCAGGCCCAGGCCCAGGCCGTGCTTGATACACACGAGGACTGTTGCTGTGTGAAAGCATCTGATGTCTCCTTTTGTCTCCTGTTGCAATGCAATCTCCAACTACCCACTAGACTGGGGCCTGTGAACACACAAGCTGGTGACAGCCATTGGCTGCACGTCCATGTGCAGCAGTCAGTCGACATGGCCCGCATTCTATCTTTGGAATGAGTACAGTAGAGCCTGAATGGGCGTGAGTCAGTGTGCATGCTCATCCAGCTGATTATCCTGTAGCATCTGTACCTGAGGCACCCCATGTGCCATCTTGATGAAACTTGCACAGCACTGGGGATGTTAGCCAGGCCATGCGTCATGCACTGACTTCTAATTCCCCCGCTATCTGAAACGATACTATTTCAAGGCGGCATCATGCATCAATGCTAATTGCCTGTGCGGGTCATTGGCATAGCCCAGTGTCGTGGTCCCTGTGCCCAGGTCACGGCGACAATATGAGCAGGTGCATCGCAGCAACGTTTAGCATTGCTTCTGTATGCGTGTCAAGGACGTATTGCCTTTAAGTGGAAAGGGTGTCACGATCCCAACTGACAAGGTGTGTCGCTGACCATGGCCACGCGTGCGCTGAGTTCCTTGCCGCGCCGTCTGCACACGCACGCTTGCGCGACATGTAAACCAAACAGGTTTCTACAATTATTTTGCAAACAGCTGTGAGCGGAATTGCAGAGCCATGGCTTGTTGGGCTGTCGTCTCCCACTGCATCTGGCGTTCGAAGTGAACGTTAATATTGCGCATCGCTCTCGCCTACTCGAACCCGCCTAGACCGTCGACGCTATGTTCATATGAGCAGCTGGACGACAATGTTGTCGGCAAAGCGTACTGTCGAGTGTTCAACAGTTTGTAATGAGTTGGTGACAATTAAATTTGCAGATTCGCCTGCATGCAAGGCGTATGCACGATTGCGACCTGCGCCGAGATCTAGCGCCCGGGCGCTGCGCCTATATATATTTCGAATTCCGAACCCCGCTGTACCTGCATGCTCACCATACATCGCGTGGCGTACCAGCCAGTTCCATATGGCGCATGTTTGAGAGTTTGCAAATACTTGACCCCGGCCCTGTCAGTTGGTGAACATGCGTGACCGTGCAACAAATGCGCGCGCAGGCACGTTGCGGCAGGCCATGCATGCGGGTTGACTGATCAGGCCTCGCGGCATGCCGAGTGCTAGCTCAGTCGCAGCCACCGTCGCCTGCTCAATCCTGAACACCTTTTGTGAATTTGCGAACCTGTACACTAGTGCTGTGCCGATGCCGAAGAAGGGTGTGTGCGAGAGCAGATCTAGCCAATGGCTTCGCTGCATGCAGCTGATCATGGCATTCAACTTGTCTGGCGGACCGTGTTGCGGCTAAAGCTGGTCGCCACAGACCGTGGGCCAGCATGCGCAGGCGCTTATAATTAGCCGTGCCTTATGCCCGCTTACTCGTACTAACAGCTGTTTGTGTGCACGCAATGGTTGTGTGGGACTTTGTATGGTACACGTGTTACAGAATAAATGCAATACAAGGAACATGTATACGTATGAACACAGGCGTCGACCTCGACTTCGCCCCCGCGAGGCGTACGTATACGCGTGGTTCTTGGCACGGATGTCACCTGCTTGAAAGCGCCGTCACGACTTGATGCATCCTGTTCCAGTGCTAGCAGCAGTAACGGGCCCACAAGCGATAACTGCCACTGTGGTTAGTGATGCGTACAGCTCCGGTCATCGCGGCCTGCCCGATCTCGTGGCGCCAGGTGGTGACGCTGCAGAGCGCTGACATGCATATGCCACCCGGCACGCTTTCCACAACGAAGCCCTGCCGAGGCAAGCATTATCGGTGCCGGTGCGGTTTGATGCTAGTGGCCTGCACTGCTACATGCAGCTTGCCTGGCATGAGCAAAATTGGTAATTTGTTTTAAAGCAGAAACAGAGGGCATGGAAGCCTGCAGCAGTGTGCATGGGTCAGTGAGTCAAACGCACATTAATAGTAGGAAGTGGCACACTCCACAGCACGTAGCCACTACATTGCTCTGCATTTTTTTGTGCTCTGGTTTGCTCTGGTGTGCTCTGTTTTGGGCCAAAGGGCCGTAGATGCCCATGGTGGCAAGTAATCCTTGGTCCTGGACCTATCACATACTGAGTCAGATGCATCTAGTAGAAGTTGCACCACAGGACCGTGCACTGCTCACAATAGTACATGTGTGCCCTGTGTGCAAACTCGCCAACACGACTTCCCTGTGCCATGGTTCCAGCTGTACACATGTACATGATGAAAACAAGCTGAGCAGATGCTCGATGAGCAGATACTCGAGCAGCTCTTGGTTGAGCATCTGCCATGAGCCTGGGCTGGCGTGCAGGCAGGCAGCTCCTGGTGGAGGACACGCACCTCGGCGTAACACCCCAGGAACTCACCGTCCGGCGCACGCTTCCGCGCACACCCCTGAAGCAGACTCTGAGGAAAGCATATACTCCACAGCGTTCAAGTTCCAGACTCAGCGAACGTTGAAGTCATGCCAGCCATGAACCTCGTTAGCGCGGCCCTGCTGGCCACCGGCGCCGCTGCGCTGCCCGCCACGACAGCGGCCGCAGGCGCCGGCGCAGCCGGCGGCAGCGGCCGCGCGCTGCTTGGGGAGCGCGTTGTGCAGTGCGGTGGCGTGGAAACTGCGAACTACGGCCGCCTCTGCGGCGGCAAGTTCCGCGACACGCTGTGCTGCCCGGGCGAGCAGAAGTGCTACGTGTCCAACGAGTGGACGTGGCGGTGCGCCGACGAGGCCGACGCACAAGGCCGGCAGGTGGCGTTCCAGCAGGAGGGCCCGGTGGCGGACATCGTGCGCGACCCGAGCCGCGAGCGGCGCGCGCGCGTCGTGAAGGAGCGTGTGCGGCGCATCAGCGAGCGCACGCGCCGCGGCCGCTCCCCGGAGAAGGTCGCCGATGCGGAAGATATCGTGGCCGCGGACTCGGAGCTTCAAGAGGCTGGGGACCAGATGTATGACTATGAGGGCCCGGCGGCCGAAGACTATGTGGAGCTGATGGAGGCGGGCGAAGTGGAGGAGGTGGTAGAGGAGCAGGTTGGCGATGCGGGCGGAGATGCAGACGGAGATTATGAGGAGTATGAGGACGATTACCAGGGTGATTATGGGGAGGATGACGGGGGGGATGATGGCGGGGACTACGAGGAAGAGTATGAGGAGGACTACGGAGACTATGGGGAGGAGGATGGCGGGGAGGATGAATCGCCGTCGGCGACGGCGATCGTGGAGGTGGGGCCGGATGGTGCGGACGTAACGGAGGAGACGTCCGGGGACGCGGAGACGGACGTCACGGTACCGGACGAGGATGATGAGCCGGAGGACGAGCCGCAGCCAGAGCCGCAGCCGGAGCCGCAGCCGGAGCCGGAGCCGCAGCCGGAGCCGGAGCCGCAGCCGGAGCCGGGGCCGCAGCCGGAGCCGCAGCCGGAGCCACAGCCAGAGCCGGAGCCGCAGCCGCAGCCGGAGCCTGAGCCAGAGCCGCAGCCCGAGCCGCAGCCGGAGCCGACACCTACGCCGGCACCGCCGACAGGCACGGGCAAGAAGACAGGGGGGTCGTTTGACGCGACGGGCACGTTCTTCACGGCCATCGGCACGCCGTTCTCCGGCTGCGGCGTGCCCCCAGACAAGCTCAAGGACCGCAACGGCAAGGAGCTGCCGTTTGTGGCACTGAACCAGCTCAAGGACACCGACACGATGGATCCCTCGTACCCCATCCCCACGCAGCACACCGGGCCCTTCGAGATGGGCGCCAACTGCGGCCGCTGGGTTGAGATCCGCCTCGGCGAGAACTGCGTCGGCTCCGGGAACACCGACTGGGAGGTCTGCCTCGGCAACAGTGCGCCCCCGCCGCCTCTGATGTTGTGCATGCTGTGCATGCTGTGCTGTAGAAATGGTGTCTGCCAGGATGATGTGGGAGACGATGCCTGGCCTCTGGCACTCATGCTGCTGTATGTGATGATTCTGGTATGGAGATAATGTGCCACGAATCGCATGTACATCGCAAATTGTGTTGCACTGGCAGCCACCAGCTGCAATCCCATGCCGTGCTAGCGCACAGCAGGGATTCACGCGATTGGTATGCTGTGCAGACTACGTCGCGGACCCGAGCACGGGGGAGGTGGTGTACGGTTACGTGGCCGACTCGTGCGCGGACAAGAACTGGTGGTGCCGGCGCGACACCTTCCATCTCGACATCAGCGCCTCGCACCTTGACTCCATGGGCCTCATGCATGGCTGGAACGGCCGAAAACTCTCCTGGTCTTTCATGACCGGGCCCCCCTCAGGGTGTGCCCCCCCCCCCCCCCCCCCCGCCCGGCAACGCACGTCCACCCATACCCACCCTAGCCACCATACTGCGTATACCGCCCAGCCTCCTCTTGCATATTCCACTGAATGTCCCGAGCACTATCCCCCTTGCACACGCACCCACCACGCGCTTAAAACCTTGCTGCCAGCCCTCCCGCGTTCCTACCTCTGGCAGGGCCATTCACGTGACCCGCTGCTCGTGGGGCGCTGTGCTCCCCACCCCGCTCCACCCGTGTAACCCAAAACTGCGGTGTCAGAAATCAGAAGAGAAGCCTGCGTGCAATTGCCAAACAGAACACGAAAGCACCTCTGCACCCCCCCGACCATCCCATTACAGTCCTGTAACCCTGACGTGGCGTGCAGGTACGACATGGGTGACCTCGGGTTCATGGTCGCAAGCGGCTCCAAGTGGATCAAGGGCGGCTACGGCTTCTGGGTGTCGCTGATCGTGTACAACGTCCCCAACGGCATCAGCAAGGTGGAGCAGCGCGTCGGCGACAGCTGGACGGCCGTCGACGACATCAGCTGGCTCGGCCAGCAGTGGGGCCTCGCACAGCCCGCGGACTACCGCTCCGACTCGCCAGACCGCGCCTTTGAGGTGCGCGTGTCCGACGTTGGCGGCAAGCTGTATGGCACATACCGCGTCGAGTTCCCGTGCCCCGAGGACGGTGCGTGCGGCAGCAGCACCGACGCCAAGTCGTCGCGCATGTAAGCGCACATGCATGGCGGCGGCGGCGCAGCCGCAGTCGCCACGGTGTGGCGGAACGCATTGATGGGACCGAGGCTGGCGCCACAGCAGGCCCTGTCATCGAGGTTGAAGCGAAGGTGGAGGGGATATGGTAGAGACTTTGTGGTGCCTGTTGCACTCGACAGGCATTGTGGGGCGGGCGCACGAGTGTGTGATGATCGTATGGTGCGGGGGAACGGTGGGAGGGGGGAGCATGGCAGCAGCAACGAGCAGCTAGGTAGAGTGATCAAGGCTGGAAGTGCCTGCTCAGAGGTAGACTCGATTGCCGTGAAGTTTGGGCATGCATACGTGCGGCCTGGAGGGTGCGCGGCCCAGGAGAATCTTCCAGAGCGGCACACGCCTATGGCCCCGCAAGGTGGAGGTAGTATTTTTCATAATATTGATACTTAAGCGTTGGGCAGTGGAGGGAGACAGCACGCGGCGCGTGCTGGCTGGTATGACATGTGGCCTGGGGCGGTGTTTGGTACCATGCACATGGTAGCAAGCAGCATGTCACAGCTTGGGGGGGGGAGGGGGGCACAGCTATGACGTCGCGGCTCATCTGGCTGGCTTACGCAGCCTAGCTGGAGCTACACAGGTTTCATTGTTGCGAAGGAGCTGTGCAAAGATGGCTGCATAGGTTGTTGGTAGCAGCACGCGAATGGCGCAGCAGGATGTGCGCATGCATGAGATTGGCCCCCTGGGATGGCGATCACCAGTGAGGGCAAGTGCGGCTGGGAAAGTGATGCCGACATTATTGAATTGAATGCGACTGAATGTTTCCCTTCAGTGCATTTTGAAGTGGGTGGGGGCCATCGGGGCAGCACAGCAGCGCGGCAGTGGCTGGGAGTTGCACAGGCATGCATTCCGCCTCTTGTCTGTTGTGTTCAAGGTTTTGAGTCTTTTGGCGTGTCCTATTCTTTGACTCTTCTGGCAGGTCCTATTCTTTGCCATCATGTCCACTCTTGTAACTCTGCTGCCAGTACCGCCTGTTGTCATGTGCGTGTGCCTAGCAGCTCCGGCAGAGCTGTGCTGTCGGGGCCGTGACCTGATCAGGACTGTACTGCATGTCTGCGCTCCAGCTGCAGCATGCATGCGCATGTTTGGGGCAGCTATTGCACTCTACTAAGGGGAGGTTTGTGTTGCAGCTGGCCCACAGCGTGCCGCACACCGCCTGACCACGTCGGCAGGCACAAGCTGCAGCCCCCTGTAGACATTTGTATGCGCAGTGTGCATGCATGCGGTCCCTTGTCCATGCGCTCGTCACATGCTAGTCACAGCATCGGGGAGCAGATGCTGGCAGCGGTGCCCCCGCAGTTCCGCCGTGCTGTTGGCCAACATGACGGCTGGTCATCCTGAAGATCTGCTTCAGAGCTCTAGAGCTGGCAGATGCCGAGCCGGTGCGATGCCGAGCCGTTGGGATGCAGAGCCGATGTGATGCAGAGGCCGAGGCAGAGGCCGGCACAATCACACCAGTTGCGGTAGCCGTGCCGTTCCAGTGCATCCTGCCATCTGAGGATGAGATGCCATGCAGCTGCACACGGTGCCACACACCCAGGGATTCTGAGTTAGACTCCCTGGGGAGGAGCTTTTGTGTTGAGTCAGCATGCATGGCGGAGACAATGGGATGGACCGCGCGAGTGGCAGTCCGGCCAAGGGGATGCTTGGAGCCTTGTCTGTGTGCTACCAGCCAGTGATCCCTTGAGCTCTGGTGCTTTTGCTCGTTCACTGGTGTGGAACAAATTTTTAGATGTGCAAGGAGCCCATATGCGATGCGGTGGCAGGTGGTCAGCCACGTCAGCAGGTGACCTCGCTGGCAGGCCATCGCTTCCAAGTCATCCGCCTGGTGGCAGCTGATCACTAGACATGGAACAGCTTGCATGCAACAGCTGTAGTGGTAGGAGCTGCCTCTACAGGACCGGTCCTGTATTGACTCCAATGCCAAAATCCTGAGGCTTCCAGGTACACATACATGCAGGGTGGTGATATGACATGCAGCCAGGATCGCAGAGTCAGATTCAGCCGATTGAGTCAGATTCCGCCGACTCAAAAACAAGGCCCCCAAAGACAATTGGGTATCACGCGAGACCCACTCGGGCATCGGCCGCAGCACAACAAGCGGCCAGAGGGCAGGAGCGAGCACGCGCCTAGGAATTCACCCACGCGTGCGACCATGAACACTCGGGCACCGGCGCGCCTGCCTGCCACTCGCACTCGTGCTTGCCATGCTAGTTCACGAAGCTTCTTAGGCATGCTTGCTGTTGGGCTCCTCTGCCCGGGCCCTCCTCTGCTGCCGCCCCCTAGCCTGCCCATCCCCAGCCTGCCGCGCCTCGTGCTTGATGTCACACACCGCCACTCCCATGGTGCCTGATCAGGCGTACGGCCGTGCCCATCGATCCCGCGGTTATCGACTGCGCGCCACCCCCCCCCCCCCCCCCCCCGGGCAGCGCATGCTGTTGCAGGCGTGGCAGGCCCGCCTTGGCCACGCATCTTCACAGCGAGGCTCCTCCAGCCGCACAAGCGGCGTCTGGTCTGTTGCCTCGGCGCTGCTGAGTCCTAGATCTATCACTGTGTATAACACAAGCGGCGTCCCCGCCCCCGATCCATCAGCTCTTCGGAGTGCTTGACCTCGAGCATCATCACCACCCACTCACACTCATTCCGTAGCACGCATGAGCAGCGTGTATGGGCAGCATGCAAGGCACAGCAGTGTAAATGCAAATGCATGTCACTACAGAGCTAGTGTGCTGCTCATGTGCTGCTCAGGAGCGGGTCTGAGTCAAGGACTGCTGACAGTGGCTGTACACAACAGGTGTGGCGTATGTGGATGTGATCACAGGCCTGAGAGTTCTGCACTTGACATGCTGCTCTGCATTTCATAATGATGCCTGCAGATGCACACATATGCATCCTGGGCAAGCAGGCCTGCGCACGCATTGCTCCTTCTTCGGAGCAACAGGTCGCGCCAACCAGTGCGCCCAATTTCCGAGTCGGGGTATCTGACCGTAATGTGTAACACATTGCGCATGCGCGCGAAGCAAGGCCACCGCAGGGGCGAGCCGATGCGAATTCATGCGAGAATGGGCGTGTTTCGATTTGCCGACAGCGTGCTGACGCGTAAACCGGATTTGCGCTCGATCGCGCTCACTGCAGTGGCACTGCGCAGAAGTGCCACTAGTGGCCACTGCACTGCGCTGTGCACCGCATGCATGATACCATGCTGCGCTTCGCATGATCACATGAGCACGTGCTAGCGCCGGGCCAGCAATGTGCATGGCAGACACTATTTACTTCACGGAATGCATAATGTCTGCGGGATTCGGCGGCGTCTTAGGCCAAAATAGAGCAATCTCGTCCGCGTCCTTCAAACGACGATGCAGGCCTAGGGGTGTAAACAGCTGCGCAGGCTGAATATAGCCAGCTGGGCGCCACAAAAAATGACCATACGACTTCGCAGCGCGTTCTTATCCCCCCGCGTCGCGCGCGTAAATCGCGTGAGTGCGTACGTACGTGCTGCACATCGCTGTGGCATGCTGTGGCGCCGGCGCTTCATTCGCAAGGGCAGCGTGCGGGACGTTCATGGTGATTAGCACACATCACACATAAACTCAGCGTAGGCTGACTTGCAATTGTGTAGGAGGGCAATGTTCATTATGCAGGTTTGAATTGATTTGAACTAATGTTGCGTGAGTCGAACGCTGACGAGTGCCAACGGGGCTGCACTCGAGCTCTCGACGTCACCGTGCAGCACCTTGCGTACCTGATCGACGAGCTATAACGCAACCTGAAAGAAAATGCTTTCAACGTAGATAAAAGGGATGCTGGCTTTGGTAGCGATATGCGTGCCGGAGTGCATGCGCATGCTCGCCGCTGCCTCGCAATTGGCTTCGTTTCAGCGAGCGTGTAGTGTACTAGCCTTTGCCTTGACAATTTCCTTTGCAGCCAGCTCGATAGCGGCGCCCCAGCCACTGACGACGAAGCCGGACTACTGGAAGGCCGCGCATGTCAGCGGCGACCTGCCGCTGCTGCCAAGCTCCGAGCACGCCCCGAATAGCAGCTCCTGGCGCAACTCCGTTGCAATTTGCGCTACTATGAAGCACGAAAACTCAACGGATGTTCGAGAGTGGCTACTGCACTACCAGTACGTTGCTAGTCCGCTCACGCTCATGGCCTTGCACGATCACTCCACGCTGGCACACGCGCCCTGCCCCGCACGTTCGAGTCGACAAGAGGCTCTTGACCCGAAACCCCCTTCCCGGCGTTGACACCGTTGCGATGGGGACATCTTGTCTCCAATACATGTCTTTTCGCTTGTGAAAGTTCCTTTTGCGCCAACTCAGTCTACGACGCACAAGCATGCCACACAAGCGGCATCAATGCAATGTTTGGTGCTTGCAGCACTAAGAAAATTCAGCCTACACATAGTTCAAGTTTCGGTTCGTGCATGACGCATCGTGCCAGCAGACCTGCCAGTGCTCACACAGCACACACCACACTTGTGATCATGAGGGCATGTGCAAGTCTCAGCACATGCTAGATGCAGTCATGCCATGGCATGTGTGAGTGTGTTGGTCGTATAGGACTAGCTAATCCGAGCTTTAGCAAGCTCTACAGCTCCCAACACCCTAGGCATCTGTTGACTGGCAGCATGCAGTGATGCTGCTCACAGTGAACGTTGCTGCCCTCAATATCCGGGACATCCACCACTGCAGCTGAGCTGCGAGCTTGTGCCACCTTGTATGCCTTATGGGTTGATCAGTGTTACACGGAGATGAACGCAATAGCCCGGCAGCGAGGGCAACAGCAGGGTTGATCAGTGACAGCTTGTGCCACCTTGAGCATTTTGTGGTTTGTGCACTGTATACACCTGGCTGGGACATCTTAATTATGAGCTTCCATGCCATCCAGACGAAGCTGGTGATTTGGCCTCCTTTTCTGCAGCATCACAGCATCTTGAATAGCTTTTGACTGACAATAGTGTCAACAAGTCAGCTGCCCACTGTGCTTGCCGGTAGCTGCGAGCTTTTTCGACATGCGGCTGACCAATCTAGGCAGGCCGTAGGCAGGCCTTCTACCTGTGCCAGCTGCCTGGCTGTGATCAGATGTATATCGTCAGATGCATGTGGTCACACCAAATGCTAGAGCACAGCTATCATGCAACACCTCTCTAGCATCGAGCATATATCTGAGTCTAGAATCCAGTTGTACATTCGCTTGGTGCACTGGATCGGAGCCCCTCGATGTAAGTGTATTTATATATATGCATGGTCCTGCTCCACCTCCTCCTATGCCCGTCCGGATGTGGCGTGATGTCCGATTTGGTTTTTTGTTTTCCTCCTCAAGCAGTCTCATCGACCAGGTCGTCTCACGGCCGGCTCTGCCAGCGACTGCGAAGTCCCCAGTGTCAAATTGGGCAGGCGGCCAAAGCAGCTGAAGCTTTGAATGCAGCAGAGATGCAGTAAGACACTGAAACACTCGACAGTGCGGGAGTGTTTCAACTGCCGCACGCCTGCGCCGGGAAGTTCAGATCAGTAGGTCCTACAATGGTTAAGGCTGTAGCTCATTGAGCTGTGAGAAGTACGAACAAAGCTTGTTGGTGCAGGCAGCTTGGCGTGGAGCACGTGTACCTGACCGAGAATGCACTGCAGCCGACAGCCCACCTGCGGGCCCAGGTGGACGACTTTGTGCAGTCGGGCTTCCTCACATATGCCACAGATGCGTCAGACCGGGCTCAGCTCAAGGTGTACTACAATTGCATGCTTGCCAACCACGGCAAGTATAACTGGCTCGCCTTCTTTGACCTCGACGAGTTCCTCCTCCTCGGCCCCGGGTGCCTCCTCCCCCACACCTCCTTCCTCCCCTGCACCTGCTTCCTCCCCTACACATGAGTTCCTCCTCCTGGACGCTCTCAGGGCGGCTGCTTTGCTCTCCCTGTCATGCTCGTGACGACTCTCAGCTGCTCATGAACGGGAGGCTTGGGTCCACGGCACTGGATACCCTGGGTTATCTATGCCACTAGGGGCGCTGGGGATGAATATGCCGA
The DNA here is from genome assembly GCA_900538255.1 of Ulva mutabilis. Lineage (NCBI taxonomy): Eukaryota > Viridiplantae > Chlorophyta > Ulvophyceae > Ulvales > Ulvaceae > Ulva > Ulva mutabilis. The sequence goes on along the minus strand of UNSF01000007.1, from coordinate 123,289 downwards.
GTACTGCATTGGCAATGCTCAAGATGCCTGCAACGCGCCCGAAGGGCTGATGTGATGTGATGTGATGGTGGGGAGAATTCGCATTGCCTTGCAGCCAGGCCTGTGCAGCCCTTCAAGCTGCAAGGGGACTGTGCGCCAGCTGTACTGAGCCATGGGGCAAGTTGAAACGAGCATGACAACAACGACTGCATGGCAATACATCTTGGGGGACAACTGCAATGAGTAACGGTCCAGCGAGCGCCTCTGGCACATTCTGCAAGGGCTCCTTGCACACTGTGCCCAGCTGCCCGGGTGCTTCACAGTGTGATGCATGATGTTCCCAGCGTGGCTACAGGAGCATCCCTGATCACGTGCACCTTCTCCATGCCTCCATGCCAGCCACACCACGAGCCTCTGCCACAGCCACAGTTCAGCGAGCACTGTAGTAGCAGCGCCACCTGTGCTGCAGGGAGCAGCAGAGGCTTCCGGACTTCCTGGATGAGTACAAGCAGTACCCGGGCCTGTCGGTGCACTGGGTGCTGGTCGGGCCGAGCGGCCGCCGCAACCGGCCGGAGTCTGGCGGCGTGCTGCGCCACTACACGCAGTGCGCCGGCAAGGCCCGCCGCATGGTCAAGACGATCGCCAATACCTTCTTCCTCACCAACATCGCCACCCACCCCCACAACTTTGAGTTCCGGTGCGGCGCTCCTGCGGCCGCAGTCGGCTCACGTCCTTCCTCAACTGATATCAGTACATACCTGCCTTTTCATATGATATATCATATGAAGCGTCCCCCCACCTGCGATGATCAGCATGTGCACACTCATAGCCACGGTAGCGTCCTGCAATCGGCAGCTGCCTCCGTGCTGTAGAGGTCACGCTCGGGATATATAGTATACTACGCAGCCGCACCCTGGGCTGTGCTCATATGAATTTGGCCACATACATGTAGCAGAGTCGTCCGCAGAGCCGTCCGCATTTCTTGGCTGCCCAGCCCTGCATCGCCACCAGGCGGTGCCGGGGGCAGAGTGCAAGAGGCCCAGTCCCCTCACAGCTCTTGCCTAGATGCAGAACCGCCTGGCTTGTCGTCTGGGGCCTGCGGCCGATGCCCGGTTGGGTTTTATGTTACACAGTGATAGATCTAGGACCCAGCAGCGCCGAGGCAACAGACCAGGCAAACCCGGTTGGGTGTTGTGTGGTGCTCGATCCTGCCTTTCTGACACAGCTCAGTGCGTGAATGTGAATCTGGCACAGTGCGAGGTGAATCTGGCACAGTGCGAGGTCGTGCTGACATCGCTGTGGAGCATGTGACATGCGCAGCAGATCTCTCACTGCTGCACACGGCCAATCAGCATGAGTTGCAGGGCCAATCAGCATGAGTTGCAGGGCGGCACGAGCGGGGGCGGCACGCTCACAGGCTCACATTGGCCCGGCCAATACGTGCAAGCCCACCGCCACACCATATTCCATGCCAAGTGCATGCTGCAGGCACCCCTGCCCCCGATGATGCTGCACGTGCGCAGCAGCCCTGTGGCGGTTTGACGGGCTGCGGCTGCGGCGGCATCAGAATCCGTGATCCGCACGCACACAAGCATTGCTGCTGTAGCAAAACCTGCGCGCATGCATGCCATGCATGCAGGGCACCTGGATTCTCGTCGGTGTGCCGACGTTGGCCGCTCAACCGATGCAGCTACGGAGGCGCACTTCCGGCCTTGCAATGAGACATCGCGGAGGCATCAGGAGGATATCATATGTTACATATGATATATATCACATGTATCGGAACAGTGCACTATAGGATGCCATGTGCTTGATACGATTTATTTTGTACCATGGGTATTGCATACCATGGACTTCTCGTGTTGACGCGGGGTGGTGGGAGCAGGTACGGCGCGTTGCCTGTGAACGAGCTCGGGAGGGAGATTGAGCCGCGCTACAAGAGCCTGTGCCTGCCCCGCGGCGCGGACACGCCCGACAGCGGCGTGCGGTGCTACCAGGACGCAGGCTCCATGCAGCCCGCGTCCTCCGTGGCCAAGGTGGCGCTCTTCCACTACACCACCAAGTCCCGCGCCGACTTTGCCGCCAAGCTCGAGCGCGGCTCCGCTATGACGCACCGCGGCAAGAACTGGCTCTTCTTCCAGCGGGTCGCCAGGTACGGACTCCCCGGCCTGCAGGCTGTGCGACTGTGCTGTGCTGTGCTATGCTGTGCGTGATGTGCGTGCTGTGTGGACAGTGGCTGGTGGACGTGGGGGCGCAGCCTCGGGCGCCGGCTACGGGCGGGAGCAGCTTATGGCGGGCGCGGCAACTTGAAGACCGTCAGTCGGTGCTGCCTTTCTGTTGGCATTTGTGTTGAGATCGAAGGTCTGGCAGCACCGCGGCGTCGCGGCACCGCACCGCAGCACAGCGCGGCACGGCACGGCACAGCACGGCACAGCACCATAACCTCTGCTGTGCCCCACACGGGCTGGGCCGTTTGGGAGGTGTTGACTGTGAAGACTTACACCGTGTGCGATCAATTGCATGCCACTATTCCATCCATGGCATGCCGTTAGCCTCTGTTGAATGGCATGCTGTCAGTCTCTGTTCATGTTTGCACAGCTGACCGCATGTGCATGGCTGCCCCTGCCCGCAGTGACCACAGTGTACTCCATCGGTGGAAGCTGCTGCGTCACAGCTGCGAATGGCAGTGCCTAATCGGTGTAAAACACTCGAGTGGTGAAGGGTTGTGTGCTGCAGGGAGAGCACGAGGAGCGGAGGCCTGTGCAACCTCCCGGCAGCTGCCGCAGACAAGTGCTGCCCCCCACACTCCCTCGTGCTGGCAGCCGCCTGATAATATGATGCAGACGCAGATAAGATGATGCTTTCGGCAGGGGGGCTGGCACTCATGACCTCCAGTGGTCCCAGCAACGGCGCGGACCCCCTGTGAACCCGAAACATACTTTGGGACGTCCATAGGCCATAACTATATGTCCTGAAGCCGCCTGTACTTTCATTTGCGATCTTTGGGGAAACAGGCAGTATCTGGCCAAATCAGGGCAAATGTTTGGGGGAATCTGCATGTTTCCCCAAACCGTCCCCAAACAGTGCTGGGGTGTTCTATGACCCCCCAAACAACCCGCCAAGCCCCCAAAGTGATCATTGGGGCTTGCTAGGTGGTCAAGCACGATGCACCATCATATAGCTCATGCACAGCGCCTCAAGCCACCATCCTCTCTCGCCACATGGTCCAGAGTCTGCATTCTGTGGCCCACAGAATGCATCAAGTACTGCTGGTAGTACCATCATTACTTTCATCCCATCTAATTGCATATCATAAACGCCAGGTGCAGCTGTCTGCGTGAAGCCATGATAAAGCTTTGTTGTGACTTCGTTGTTTCCAGTAGATGAGTGGACAGCTGGAAAGTCTGTAGGTGGAGCTCGCACAAGTTCGTCGTGATATGTTTTTGTGCAGCAAGGTTCCAATTGCGCATATGATAGGGCAAAGCATACGTATGGACCTATGAAATATGCACTGATGGAAGTGGGATTTGGACATGAGCACAAGCCTGCACTGTCATCACCATGCTCTACATGCTGCTTTTGAGTCAAGTTCGGTGTGAGGTGAGCTGTGGTGTTCGTGCTGCTTCTTGTGCCACCGCAGCACATGCCGTCCTCAAACCATCCTGGGCAATAGCGCGCTGTACTGCTTAATAATAATAATACTCAAACGTCTCTAGAAGTTCCACCAACGGCGGGTAGTGAATGTGCGTTGCACCGACAGGCATTCCGCAACTTGACTGCTGATCCCGGACCAACCAGCAATGAAGGCCGAGATCACGTGTGTAACACCATATCAATATGTATAGTGCTTTTGAGGTGTAGCACATGCTTTGGGACAGACTGTGCGTGTTTGGGAGCGAACGGACGTCATCTAGCGTGAGTTTGGGGAAATGCGCTGTTTTTCGCAAAAAGAGCGCGAATGTGTGGGGGATTCGACAAAACGCCCAAATACCCTTCAGACGGTTTCAGGACATATAGTTATGGACTATGGCCGTCCCAAAGTCTGTTTGGGGCTCACAGGGGGTCCGCGCCGTCGCTGCGACCACTGGTGGTCATGAGTGCCAGCTCCCCTCTTCCGGCATTGTGTGCCTGACCAAATCAAAACAAAAACTCGGCATCACGCCAGGCGGGAAATGGCCACACAGCAAGTCAGCAAGCCTGCCTGCAGTGCTCAACGGAATTTGAAGCAGTCTCAGGTTTCTCTAGACTTGTTGGGAGCCTGCTGACGGCGTTGATGTGAAGTGAGAGCAGGCTGTGTCTGCACAGTAGTGTGTGGCATCGTGTAGGCCCCCGCCCTGGCAAGATCTTGTGATGGCAACGACCCACCACCACCACCACCACAGACCACCTGTGAGTTGGCTGTGAGTTGGCAACGACCACCCACCACCACCACCACCAGCACACCCACAGGCTGCTGTGAGCCGTCACATGAGGATAGCTTCCCGGGCCAGTGCTGGAAGGCACACAGTCACTGACTGTTGCACAACCAACTGGACCGACCGACTGGGTGCGGCCACCCACTGCCAGGGTGAGTGGTGTGAAAGCTACAACCTCCTAGCTGTAGGTGTTCGACATTCGCACAGACTGCTGTTTGTCTGCTTGCAAAATATGTAGGCTGCAGGGGATGGGTGGTGTATACGCATGATGGCTATTAAAAAAAAATACCAATCGGTCGTGGCTGGCCCCCACGGGACTCCATCAGGCCTGATAAGGCCGGCTGGGGCCAGTTCTGGGCAGCATGCCGTGCGCTGTGGAGGTCCATGTAGCCATGTGGAGCCTGACAATTGTGATGACAGATGATGTAAGCACGCTGCAATACTGGAAGTGTGCACGCTATGTTTCTGCTTGTTCGATGTTCTCTAGATCGGGGTTGTGATCTTTTCATGACTGTTCCTCTAAGGCCTCGTCGACTATATCGTCCGACTAGCGTGCGACCCCATGCAACATGCACCCCGTGGCATGTTTCCCACACGCGCCAGGTCCTCGACCCGGTGGCCACCTCCGCCACATTCGGCATTCTATAAATGTTATCCTCATACTATGAAGATTACGGGCTGCAGGCTGCTCCGTCACGGGTGCAGTACTGTGGCTCGGGCGCATCGTACTGCTGGCCCCTCTAGCCACTACTGCACAGTGCACGACATGACAGATGAAGTCACAGGGAAACATGGTGAAAACGGGCCGGGTGACCTGAAGGTGGCCAGGGTTATAATTAGTGTCACAGTGTTGGCATGTATTTGGCAATGATATTTTCATGTAATCCACTGTGCGTGGTTGGGACACAGTAGGTGCACGTGATGAGCGCTGAGCAAAGCTGTATAGTGCTGCACTGCCACCTAGCTGCAACTGGGCCCAGCTGGGGCGGTAGTGATACAGCTGCCAAGCTCAGGAAAGTGGGCATAGCTTTGCTGCTGCTGCCCCTGTGTGAATGCATGCATTGTTCGCCTGGTACAGCTACATGTATCAGTAATAGTCAGCTGGCTGGAACTGACTGTACACTAGCTTTACTGTGTGTGCGCTTTGAGGTGGGATGTTTCAGTGTAGCTAGCGTGATGATGAGGATGATGAAGAGGATGCGGAGGTTTGCCGCGTCACATTGCAAACTTGAACTCGGAGCGAGCTCTAGGCTACAGCTGGGGCGCTCATCGCGATGTAGCAAACATGGCCACCGTGTAACTGCACATCTGCCGACTGTTACGGGTCATGTGCAGCATGGCGATCTACAATTGCTGCAGGTAGTTGCTGCTTGTATTGCGCTGTTGGCCAGGCAGCTGTGAACGGCCGCTGCGTGCTTGCAAAGCTTTGGCTGCCTGGTCATCGTAGTGGCTTGCGTGGTAACAGCAGCGCGGGGCCCTGCGCTCACATGCCCGCTAAAATCAGCCTCAATGGATTACCTAAACCCCCACCTCCCTCCACAGCAGCAGGTGACAACCAGGATCTGACAGCCACATCACACACATAGGTGGCACAGTACATTGATGCTGTGGTGGCCCTGTCCTGTCTTAGTCAGGTTCTCACCTGGCACACGCTTCCGTGATCCAGCTCTGCTGCTGCTGGCAGCCCAGCCCTTCACCATGCCTCACCTCCACGTCTGCTGCCGGTAGATCGCCAAATCAAATGCAAATGCGTCGGAAATCACTCAGCTCATTCACGTCCGTGTCGGCGTATGTTTCACAAAGTCTGGCCGGTACCGGGACTCGTACCGGCAGTCTGGCAGCGCGACCGCCCGGGCCGCTCGGCCTCAACAGCGGCCCCTCCAGAAACGACCCAGAAGCCTTGCAGATAAGTTTGTTTTATTTTTTCACGCAGGTGGCGCGCAAGACAGCGCCTCTGGTGTTGCTATGTGGGTGCCACAGTCGCCGTGCGCTCAGGCCTACATAGCCGTTACTGCATCAAATGGAGCATGCTACATAGCTCTGGACTCACCAAGTTCAGGGCTGTCCAGCCATGCCGTCCGTTTGGCCTGGGATGCTCCCTGCAGACCTCGTCGTTTCGCGTGCATGCATGCAGATGCCTCTCTCTGTGCTCTCTGTGCCATGAGCTCGTGTTTCAATACCATCTTACTTCATTTCCTGTGCCATGTTTAGGGATGCATGTTTTCCATGCACCCAGACCGCCTGGGGTGTGAAGTTGTGAGCTGAGTCCGCGTCTCCAGAGCAGCCACTTCACACGAATTCTATGAGCATGCGTTCCATTGCGTACATGCTGTGTGCAGCGGACTATGTAAAACCCATTGTGGCGTGGAGTGCAGTTCCGCATCCGGATCCTGTACGGCAAACTTGCCATATGATAAACAAGTATACATGCACAACCTGTTCAGGCCCGTTACGCGATCGCGGTCAGCTGAGCGAGCTGTGCTTGATCAATCATGGTGGATGCAATTCATCATGAGTAGACGAGTTGTTGCTGGGAGTGCGGGTAGGAGTCCAAGCTGAACAACAAGAGCTTTGTAGACAGGTGACGATTAAGCTTCTCCTGTCATACTGGTCGGCGCGCATGCACCTGCGCGCGGTGTGTTCGACACGTAAGGACGTCTGTGCGCCATGTTTTAGTCGAATCGACGCGCGCAACTCCGGTATTCTTAGTCTCGACAGTGTACGGCGCCGGCGTTGCATAGACCATCCAGCCCATATCACATGTGATACTTCACCTGTTGGCATTAGTCTGACCTTACGCTGGACTCGCACAGCGGCCAGTTACGCTTGCAATTGCCAGCTGCATGCACTTGACGTAAAGCCGGACCAATCCTAGTGTGCAGACGCAGCATGGTTCCTCGGTGTCCAAAGGTAGATAGCAACAGTGCAGGACACACTGATCTTTAACCTAGTTTGGCAGATGGGTCGAGCTGAGCTGTGTCTACAATGTGGTAGCCGTGCGGGAGATGAACGGTGCCCGCTAAACTCAGAAGGCACGCGTCAGGGCTGAGCCAACATCGAACAGGTGTGAGCCAGGGGACGCATACGCAGTGAAAGCAACACCTGGGCCTTGGAGAAGGAGGAGGGCATCTGGTTGACAAGAGATGTCGGTAGGTTGCCGGTCAGTCCTTGCGCTCAGTACTAGTCCTGGCAATTGCGGACGCGCATGGGCATGGAAGGCGTGGCAATGGCTGGCAATGATAGCAGTGGCACCAGTAACGCTGACCACTGCATCAGCGACAGCGCCTATGACACAGCTCACCCCAACTCTGTGGAGGCGCGCGCATGTGAGCGGAGACCTACCGCTGCTAGATGATAGCGAACACGGCCCGAACAGCACGCTGTGGAGCAACTCTGTGGCGATATGCGCGACGATGAAGGAAGAAAATTCGACAGATGTTCGTGAATGGCTTCTTTACTACAGGTGTGGCGCTGCTGGGTGGTAGCACTGCTGTCGTCGGTTCAAAGCACCTGCGCACGGAGCCATGTTGTAAGGTTCCGTCCGCCACGCACCCGTGCTCATGAATTCGCGTTCACAGGATCGCAACAGGTTCCATGTTTTCGTGCCATGTGTGACACCTCCCCGAATTGCAACTTTGCAAGGCGGACAAGCACTTACTGACGGATGACCGGCCGCTTCGTATGATGTGCACAAGCTCACAGTCTGTGTTGCCGCTGGAAATGCAGCGCCGCTGCGTTACCACACCCATCTTCTTGTGTCCAGCGCAGATGAAGTGATTGTGACTTTCGCAGACGTTCGCCTCAACGCAGCGGGCGAAGGCAGTGGTCAGGGCCAACGCCTGCCGGACATCGCCTTCCGCCCTGCACAGCCAAGCGAACGGCCAGCAAACTCTACAGAGCTCCGTTGCAACCGCGGCCAACACTCAGCCAGGATCATCCACTGCACTCATGGCGCATGCACTGCACGACCGCTAGCAAACACTCACCAACGCTTCCTGGTCCACACCTTGACACACCGTGACTCACAGCTCCCTGTGCCTTAACACTTCCTGATTGCATCTCCCTGCTGCAGGTGGCTTGGCGTTGAGCACGTGTACCTGACAGAGAATGCAGAGGAGCCCACTCCACATCTGCGGGCGGAGGTGGACGACTTTGTGCAGTCGGGCTTCCTCACATACCGGACAGAGGCCCGCCCAAGGACCCAGATGAAGGTGTACTATGAATGCATGCACAACAACCACGCCAAGTACAACTGGCTCGCGTTCTTTGACCTCGATGAGTTCCTCATCCTCCGCCCTGGGTGCCGCCCCCCACCACCCTCAACCCCCCCAACTCACAGCCGGTCTCTGCTGTTCACCTGCCCTCTAGCCCCAGAGCGCCGCTGCAAAAACGCCAGCCTATACTGCTCAGTGGACGCAGTGCTGTTCCTCCAAGCACTTACACGTGCCTGCCTGCACCATGAGTGGCACTCGCCCGTTGCCTCGAGCCACGGACAGCCCTGCCAAGCCGCCCTGGTTCTGATCGCGCGCTCTGCCTCACCACCTGCTCATACCTGGTCTGTACATACGCAAGTCATGCATGTGCGGCATGCATTGTAGGGAGGAGCAGAGGCTTCCGGATTTTCTAGATGCATACAAGCAGTACCCGGGCCTGTCGGTGCACTGGGTGCTGGTCGGGCCGAGCGGCCGCCACACGCGGCCCCCCGCCGGTGGCGTGCTGCAGCACTACCTGCAGTGCGCCGGCACCGGCAATTACGTCATCAAGACCATCGCCAACACCTTCTTCCTCGCCAACATCGCCACCCACCCCCACAACTTTGAGTTCCGGTGCGGCGCCCAAGCCCCATGCATGCACGGCCGCAGCGGTTGCTCACCGAGTGTGCCCCTGATTAACACAATAAAACCCGAAAATATTAGCTCACATCACACACTGTTTGTGCGGCCTTGGATCCGCCGCAACTGAGTATATTGAGTCTAGTGTGAGTTCTTGAGCAGCATTGCACAGGCAGATCTAGAGGCTTCGCACATGAGGCTTCGCACATGCCCCCGCACCCGCGGTCTATGCCGGCACCAGCAGAGGCTGCTCAGGAATCCCGCGTGTGCTGACCCCCGCAAGCACTTTCATGTGCAGGCCACGTGTGCATGCGGCGTGTACCGTAGAATATCCAATTGCTCGTGAAAACCGGCTTTGTGACACGACCAAAACATGGTTTGTAGCTCGGTGTTTTGGCCACCAGCATGCGTGACCACTGCGATTTCACGAACTAGGGCTCTTGAATTTGAAAACCGCACGCGAGCGGAGCTAGCGAAGCAATCGAAGCATTCTAAATACTAACGGATGCATATGGATGTAACAAGTAACAAACACATTATTTACTGGATCCCGATAGACCTACATGTGGTGCTTGTGCGCGCAAGCAGCGAGCTCACGACTCGCGACACAGCGTGACAGCGTGACAGCACCGTCCCACAAGCTCGTCCTCGTGAGATTTGTCGACTGATCGCGTGACACGACGAGAAATGCTCGGAGTTTTTGTGTCAGCGTGACGTGACATTCATGAGCAATTGGATATTCTGCGGTGTGTGTGGTTCACGTGTTTCTGCCCGGCGCGCCGGACACAGCTCCGGGTTAGCACGGCTGCGCTCGCGGTTGCTGCCAGAGCTGCCGCATGACATGATGTGGCTTGCGCGTGCTGCGCGGGTGCATGCGACACATGTGTGTGGTCACCATGATACTGTAAATCACATCATGCTACTCTGTGTTGTCAGGGGCCGCCCCACCGATGTGTGTGCGGTCAACGCTTGCAGGTGTGTGCGCATCTCCGATTTGTGCATGTGTGTGCATCAATCAACACCTGCACGCTGCCATGCTGGCGCAGCGAGAGTGCTGCCAGAATGCAGCCGCCTCTGGGGCTCCACACTGAGTGTCTTGAGGGACCGCCCCAGCTCACGGCACCGCCCGTCGTCCGCGCGCAACGCTGCGTGCTGTGCTGCAGAGACCGCCAGCCTTCTGTGGACGAGCAGTTGCGGCCGGTGCCGGAGAAGAACAACCGCGTGTGTCTGCCGCATGGTGTGGTGCCGTGGGATGACCGGCCCAACTGCTACTTAGACGCGGGCGCCGCGCATCACATCGCGTCTGTCACCAAGGCCGCTCTTTTCCACTACGCCACACGCTCGCGCCAAGACTACGCCGCAAAGCTCGCGCGGGGCTCCGCCATGTCCCGCCGGCGCCGTAAGTCGTGGGCGACATTCAACGCGTTGGCCGAGTGCGCTGCCCCCGCTGCCTGCTGTGCTGCCTGCTGTGCTGCCTGCTGTGCTGCCTGCTGTGCTGCCTGCTGTGCTGCCTGCTGTGCTGCCTGCTGTGCTGCCTGCTGTGCTGTGGCTGTCGCTGGTTCCGGCGATGCATGGAATCACTTGGGGCGGCAGTGCCGCCACAGCCGTGCAATTGACAGGAACAGTTGCCTGTGGCTGGGGCCAGGCGGACGCAGTCGACCTTGGTGTGTGGCATGTGCTGGGTTCAGCGTCATGATGTGCGACTTGCTGCGTGCAGGGAGACGCAGGAGACGGGCGGACTCTGCAACCTGCCCGCCAGGGCCGCTGCCGACTGCTGCCCTCTGGAGGCCCTGGTGCTGCATGCGTGACGCCACACACATGCATGCCCCGGCCGCCATGCGAGGCTCGAGTGACGTCGATCGGGTGCTTTTACGCGACCGTAAAAACCGTGCTATGCCGTGCTGGTAACCGCACGGCAACCCCAGCAAGGCCCTGCATGCTGAGCTGTGGCTCGGGGCCGCGGCCATGGAATATATGAGACGGCGCTCCATGCGGCCGCACTTTTCACGCCAGCATAGCAACGCCGCTCCTTTGAATTTCCTGCTCCTGCAGAGACGTTTTCCGTGCGCTCACGGAGCCAGTGGCGCTTGGTTTCTTCCGGCGCTTTTGGTGTACAAATTAGGTTTAGGTCAGAGCCTATTGTATTGGACTGGACCTGCAGTTCTAGTGATTATGCTCAGCCTGTGCTGTCCGCGCCCAGCACAGCGTGAGGCTCGCCGTGTGCCAGAGCTTTCAAACCGGAACCGCAGGTGCAGACGTAGTTTAGGGCAGTTTGGTGATGGCCCTGACGCTTGGGCAGCGAAGGTGCGCGTCGTGCAGGCGTGACTCAGCGTGCGGCCGGCGGTACCGCTGCGGGGGCAGATGGTACCATGCATAAGTACCAGGTCCTGGTGCGCCGCCGCCCGCACGCCTACGGGACCGGCCTGATGTGGCGCTGCCTTCCCCGCCCGGGCGTATGTTTCCGCTCGCTTCCGCTTTCCCTTGGTTGCGTGTAGATGTATGTGCTGTATTGATGAGTGCAGAAACGACCGAATGACACTGCTGCTGTTCGGGGGAGTAGCCATGGCCAGTTGTTTATTGTAGGATGGACGCGTCGGTGTGCTGCGTGGTGCGTGTGCTGCGTGCTAGGCATCCGCTTCAGTTGGCATCGCTTTGAGATGCAGCAGCCAAGCGCAAACAAGCAAGAACGTCGTTAGTACTCACACTTTGGAATTGTGGCAGGAAGATGAACCAAACTAGTAGTGGTAATATGTTCGGCTTGCATGTACCCGTGCGCACCCATGAGCAAGGCCCTGTGAATGGGTGCAAGTGCAGTCCTGGCGACGTGCATGCTACGACACCACCTTTGCGTGGGTATGTTCTCACTGTGCATGTGCCGCCTGAAGCTGTGCACCTGTTGCTTGTTCATCAATCCTGCTTGCTGTGGTGGCAGGTGCAACAACATGTGTTGTAGCAAGCTAGGTGGGGTGTGCTATGCGCGTTGTGCCTCTGGTGTCACACGGTGGTGCCGCAGGTCTCAGGGCAGCTGTGCCTGACACTGCGGCAGCTGAGCGGCGGCGGCAGCCGCAGCTCTTCTGGCGGTGCTCCTAGGTGCTCCTAGGTGCTCCTAGTCGGGCCGGCATATATCCTCTTGGGCATGTGCTGCCAGTGGCGGTAGTGGCTGCCCCTACACCCCACCTGCCGCAGCACGCAGCAGCACGCACCTCTGCGCTGACAAAAAAGACCATTTGTAAGAAAATAAGCGCGTTGTTTTTTTACGAATACAGCACGCACCTGCGGCAGCAGCCCGAGAGGCACCACCACCACACGCTTGCCTGGCACCACTACTAGTACCACATACATGCCTGGAATTGGATTCCATAGCATGCAACAATGATCAGCATGCATACCCCTGTATCAGCATGCATAACGTATCTCATCTGCACATGGCGGATCACGTCTGCTGGTCACGCTGAAGAGAGCGCCACGCAGCGGCATTCATGGCGGTGTTCCTTCGCAGTCATGTTGTATGTGGCTGGCGTACAGCATGACGCCACTTATGGACACAGCTTGGTTCGAAACGAAAGGCATGGACAGCACGTCCGCGGCAAGGACGCAAGGTTGTTGTCGCCAGTTCTCAAGCCGCGGGCCGCGCTAGATAGACCCTAATGCCGGCACTAACGGCCTGAATGTGAAGGACGTCACGGCAGCTCTGAGCGCGTCGTTGCAGCGTTTTGGTTTTTTGTCAGTCTGACTCATTATGTCCATCCGCATCGTCTCCGACCACCATCCCGGAACATTTCGACTGAGGAAAGTGGGCGGATGCATATCAGTGCGTGTGGTGGTAATATCAGAGAATGGGTGATCACCAGCCGGATGGTGCAAAGCCCACGAGGCACAGCCGTGGGCGTGTTTCTTGCGCTGGTCTGTCTCACACAGCTGGGAGCTCTGATTATGCACTCGGTTGCAGCCCCACCTCCGCATAGAAAGTTTACAAGCATCTGGGACGATACACACGCAGCCGGAGATCTGCCTGAGCTGGCGAGCTCTCATGGCCCAAACAGCGCACAGTGGAGCAACTCGGTGGCAATTTGCGCCACGATGAAAGATGAAAACTCCACCGATGTCCGGGAATGGCTATTATACTATCAGTGCGCATTTCATGCATGTAACGTGCTTCATCCGCACCTACGAGCAGACGCTGCAAACGCAGTGCTCGACAACCTGGCACTGTCTGATCGAGCTCCCAAATCATGGTGAGAGCTGACAACGGCAGGCCAAAGCGTGCTGACGCAAATCGCAACGCAGATGGCTCGGTGTTGATCACGTCTACTTGTCGGAGAACACGCAGAGTCCAACCCCGACGCTGAGGTCACAAGTGGACGACTTTGTCCGGTCAGGCTTTCTCACATATTCCACGGAACCCATGATCAGATCACAGCTCAAGGTGTACTATGACTGCATGAAGCAGTACTACACCAAGCATAACTGGCTTGCGTTCATTGACATCGACGAATTCCTCATCCTACGCTCCGGGTATGGTCCATGCCTGCTGGCACAGCTTGTCAAACCTTGCCGCACGCTTTTCCGCCTCGCCACGGCGAGGAAGCTGTTTGCGTGAACACGAATCTGGCTGTGAAGCATCTCTGCCCCGCTTGTACCTCCGGGGCGGTCAAAGAGGAATGACAATGCGCATGGTAGCTCTGTCTTGTGTGATCAACCATGAGGCGGTGCACCCGTTAGTGCTCTACTGTTGGTCCAGTGGCGCAAGGTCAACGTCTCACGGCAGATTCCAGCTTGCCCAGACTCAGCAGCACCATGGCTGGGTAGGCCATTGACCAGTGAGTGGCCAAAGTGCAAGGCCGCCTGTCCTCAAACGTCTGCGCCACCAGGGCATTCAGTGTTCTTGCCTTCCCATGCACGTTTCCATTGCCTAGCCCTTGCATGCATATCGGCCATGCATGGCAACGCCCACGCACCGCATGCAGGGGCAGCGACAAGCTTCCGGATTTTCTAGATGCATACAAGCAGTACCCGGGCCTGTCGGTGCACTGGGTGCTGGTCGGGCCGAGCGGCCGCCGCAAGCGACCAGCGTCCGGCGGCGTGCTGCGCCACTACCCACAATGCACCGGCAAAGGCCGCCACATGGTTAAGACCATCGCCAACACCTTCTTCCTCACCAACATCGCCACCCACCCCCACAACTTTGAGTTCCGGTGCGGCCCTCCGGTCGGTGCTTTGTCTTCCCCCGATCCATCTCCTCAAAGGCCGTCCCCACTCGCATCACCCAAGCGCCGCATTTCTGCTTGCGGGTCGCTAGTGGCGATGCGCTGCATACACAAGGTCAACAGCTACTCGCTGCTGCTACGCCGAGCATGCTACGCTGCGCATGCTGCGCATGCTGCGGTTGCACGTGAGACACGCTGCAGGAGTGCATGTGTGTGCCTGTGTATGTTTCCAACGGCATTTGCAATTTGGCTGCTGCGGCTGCTCCCACCAACGGCCTCCGCACTGCCTCATGGCCTTGAAACTTCTGTGACCGCCATTGTGGCCTTGCCCAAGAACCTTTGAGAATGCACTGCTGACTCCGCCAGTCATGCACAGGCGCATGTGAGCCACCCACACCCGACCGCGCTGCGTGCATGTGCACGCCACGTGTCGCGATGGCCCTGCTCAGCGCCCCACAGAACCATGTTGTAGTGCTAGAGCCTTTCTCTGACTAAACTACTGCTCTGAGGGTGGTGTACACCACGAAAGCCTCAGCTTCGCCTTTGCTCTGAGGCATCCAAAGTAAAATTGGCGACCCTGCTGGCGTGCTGTGATCCTGCTTACGTGCTGTGATCCTGCTGGCATGCATGCAGGGCCGGCATGCAGTCCGTGGACGAGATGGCACGGCCTGTGCCGCTGCAGGACAACGTGCTGTGCGAGCCGCGCGCTGTGGCCGCCGGCCGCCGGGCCGCGGGGCGGCCGCCCCCGAAGCGGCGATGCCACCGCGACGCCGGCTTCAAGCGCAGCACAGCGTCTGTGGCCAAGGCAGCACTGTTCCACTTTGCCACCAAGTCGGAGCAGGACTTTGAGGTCAAGGTGCACCGCGGCTCCGCGATGCAGGTCACTGGAAAAAAGTGGACCTTCTTCCATCAAATCGCGCAGTGCGCGCCTGCCATCTGCCATAGCCTGATCTGCTCCCTGTGCTGCCTGCTGATCTACTGCGTATGCGGTGTGAGTCACATGCATGACATGCCAGGGCGCGGCATGAGTGCCTGAATCGCACATGCAAGATGATGGCCTGTACGCCGCTGGCTCATGGATGTGCCGATTAGGGCGCTGGCCACACGTGGGCGCGCCTGCGGGCCACACGCGCACTCTCTGTTGTGTCAGTGGTGGTTCGCATCCGGGCATTCTTGCCTTTCGCAGACTGGGATGCGGGTTCCCTTCAGCCTGGTCATGCCATGTAGCAGCTGTAGCTGTTGCAACATGTCGCCGCTGGAATCAGAGAACACGCATGCGGCATGCCGCATGTGGCATGGCCATGCATGGGCGTCAAAACCGCAGACAGAGTGGTGGAGCTACAGGGAGGCCAAGGAAAGGGGGGGCCTCTGCGACCTCCCGGCTGCGGCTGCCTCGCAGTGCTGCCCCCCCGACGCGCTTACCCTGCCGATGTAATACCGCCTCCGGCGGCCTCCTGCCCCGGCGTCATGACGAGCAGGCAAACGTGCGTACGGCTGCGGCGCGGTGGCGATGCGGCCACAATGGACTAGCGATGGGAGCGGAGCGCGCATACTGACTGTGCACAAGCAGACTGACATATATCACGGGCCCATGCGCTACAGCTTGGCGCAGGTGCGGCCGGTGCAGAGCGGTGAGAGGGCATCCATGCTGCGTGCTGTGCAGGGGCAAGCGCTGCCAGGAGCCTGCTCCGTGCACAGCAGGCAGCACACGTGCCGCATGGGCTCGCACCTGCCGCGGCTGCCCCAAAAAGGGGGAACCGTTACAGAGAAACGCTCGCAAAGGGAGCAGCTGGATGGCTGTGAGTGCTTGATGCCAGCATGCTGTCAGGAATCGTGCCAGCGCACAGCGCCTGGGCGCAGCACGGGCCTGTGCGCGCTTATATGCGGCCGTGGGAGATGCAGGCGTGGTTTTCAAATGTGTAGTGCGCATTTATGTGGTGAGTGGAGAATGGGGCCAGGCACAGGCAGGCATGACATGTGTGTTTGAGACGAGCATCAAGCGAATAAAACTGTCGCAGTAGACTTTGCTTGACATATGAATTTGGAGGCATACTGAGCGATGGCAAGGCACAAGGATGCAGCGTGAGAACGAGATGTGTGGACCGGTCAACCTGGTTTGGCTGCGTTTGACTTGGGACAGTGACAAAAGAAGCCAGTGTAACTCACGATGGCAAACTGCCTGCGGCGGCACATTCTCATTCCTGGCTTGCGACATGTGCCTGAAAATTGTTCCATATCCCTCCATATACCATACCCTCCATATACCATACCCTCCTGCTGAGACGTTCTCAATGCAGCCCGCTCGCTTTCGCACCTCAAGAGGCTCCTTCACCTGGCTGGCGTCTTCTTATGTTTTGCAACAGGGTCAGCCCTGGAGACCAATGCTGCAACTGCTGCGGTGAACAAGGACGACTGCAGGGTGTGTGGATCGTTATGGCGTGATTCAATCACAAAGACTTCTGCACGGCAACAACTGATTGGCCCTGGGGTAGCGAAGTCCCCCCGATTTTACAATTGCGTCGCGGGTGCCAGCATCAGTCAGAGCACCTGCGGGCAAGCCGCTGAGTTTGTCATTTGTTCGGTGTACCGAACATGTGTGACACGATTGCTATGCCACATGCCTAGCTACGCCGTTGCCGCGTTGTCGTCGTCTTTCATGCTGTCGCTGAGCGTGGCGACGTTGCCTAGTGCGGATCCAGCGAAACGGGCCTTGAACTTGTTTACCTGCAACTTGCATCTTGGTTAATCCCTGCTCCATCCACTTGTAACACAGACTGGAGGATGAGCCAAAAGCCATCTCAAGTTCAAAGCCATTATCACACCTGACCCTCGTCAAGCACCAGTGCTGAAGAGTCACCCTTGTAGAAAGGGTGGTTCCCAGACCAGACTTCAACATGGTACTCTGACTGCGTGCCAGTCAGCTCAGCTACCTCCTCTCCATTGCAGATAACCTTTGAAGGAACTAGCTCTGGATGAATGTCCTTTTTGGCAGAAACTGCGACCCGCCTGGCGGGAACCTGCAGCAACAACGCGCACCGTGGTTGCGACTCCCCGTTGCATCCATAACAGGCGAGTGAGCACGCTGCTTAATATGTACACAAGCCCAAATGAACGGAAGGATTAGCGTCAAATCGCGTTGCCGTGTTTCAGCAGCGAAGCGTAACGCGGAGCACTGTGGGCAGGCTGCGCTCATCCTGTGGCCATATACGAAGCGCCCGCAACGAGGAAGACGTTCAGGTGCAGTTATCAGTGAAATCCGTCAGCGCATTAATATACATATATATATATATATATATATATGTACATTGGTCGTCAGATAGTGCGTATTGCATATCACACCTTACAAGAAGGCAGGCTCGAGAATGCAACACAGCGAGTCATGTTTTCGTAGCCAAACTGATCTCAACTTTCTGTCAGAATAATCGATACTAGATGAGTATGCTGTACCGCAGGCGCATTTTCCGTTGCGGTGGCACGGCCTCTGCAGAGCTCTGCGCGACCCGCGCTGCTCGCGCCGCTGCACGTGGCAAACATTCCCGCGTCTGCTAGGGGGCGCCTCAGAGTCGTCTTCCGGAGAGAAGAGGTACCTCAGCGTTGAGAACTGTGCATATACACGGGATGAAGTCCATCATTTTGATGTACGATATAAAACTGCTGCAGCAATCGCCGATCAGAGTTACATGCCTGATGGGTCGGCCGGCCATCGTTGGCCATCGTGGTTCGAACATGAAACGTCACCTAAAAACAGCGAAAGCGAAGGTGCGGCATGGCAAGTAAGCCTCACATAGATTCGGACGTCCTCAGGACGATTGAGTGTCGGCTACGGTTCATCCGAGTCTTCACTACGGGCGCTCCTAACGTCGACACGTATGTCAGCAGCGGCGGGAGAATCAGTCAACCCAAACTGTTCGAACCAGAAGAAAGGTCCAAAAGACGAGGCTTACATCTCCATACGACGCAGGAGAAGCGTGGGATCACCACAGACCGCACTGGCAAGGCAAGCTAGCCACAGCACTGACGTGCTTGTGTAGATCAACACTGACGAAGACACAGGGCTGCCCCCATAAACAACGATAGTGGGCCAGGCCGCTTCTGCGGTGCATGGTCCTTGTCTGCCATGCTTACCTGGCTCCGCCTGTGCGCAGGCCCCGCAAGCAGCACCACGGCATCAACCTACGAGGCTTCAGCACGCTGCAGGGTGTTGCTAGACCAGCACCAGCCAGTAGAGGTGCCGATGCTATACGAGCACAACCTGCCGCGAGCGCTCCATGGCCCCGTCAAACGCGAGCGCCGCCCGCGCGGCCTCGTCACAACCGGTGATGTCCCCGAGAACGCGGCGCGCCATCGCCAGCAGCGCCGCCACCTTGCGCCCCATCGGCCACCACTCCGCCTTGCGGCACGCCTCCGCGGCGCGCGAAAGGCTGTGCTCCAGCTCGGGCCGAAACAGCGGCAGGTCGTCGGGAAGCGTGGTGCGCAGGTAGCTCTCTGCGAGCAGCAGGTGTGCCCGAGCCACCAGCTCCAGCGGCGCCTGGGACTCAATCAGACACAAGTGCTCCTGCAGCGCACCATATCCCCGCTGGACACTGAAGCCCTCAACACTGGGATTTTGGTGAGCATGAGATACCCCAGCTACAGCGACGCTGGATGACATTTCTGACAGCGGTTGTTCAATAAGGCGGTCTGTTACTGTGCAAGCATAAATACCCACCATTGACACCATTGGCACCAAACAAGAGCCACAGCTCAGGATGCCGGCTGCAGACGTATGCCTACACCGCGACCATACGCGCACGTGCATGTGACTCTACAACGTCGACTGCCCACGGTCCGCGGCAGCCTGGCGTGTTGTGGACTGGCGTGACCCACAGCGAAAAAGACTCCAAATCGACGGCTGCAGCACACGCAACCCCGCTGCGATAGCAATGCGTTGCACACGAGCATGACGTGCCGCCAACAACTAGACTCAACAGATAGAAACAAGGAGAGATTGCAACAGGCCAGTGGTGTGGTCTGCTGTGCGCCATGGTGTGCTGTGTGCTGTGTTGTGCAGGGCAGACCACACCTCGACAAGGGCACGTGCGGCGGCGGCCATGCCCGGGGTGAGCCGCAGCTTGATCTCCGCGAGTGCGACGGTGGCTGAGGCGGCGAGGACGTCAAGGTGGAGGGCGGTGGCGTGGTAGAGCGCGTTGAGGACGTGCGGCAGCGCCAGCGCTGGCTGCTGCGCCTCGGCAAAGGCCGCCGCGATTGTTAGCTGCGCGGACGTCGCCTCTACCTGCAGCCGCACCGCACCCTTGCACACCAGCACAGGCACCGTGGCTCCCGGGTGCACTGACGGGAAACACAGTCACCGGACATGCTTACGCTGCATGGCCTCTGTTGCGGGCAGACTGTCGCTGGGTGGCACATGCGTGCCCGCACGCCACGGGAGGAGGCAGCTGCCAGCATGGCAACGCCGAATCCAACCCTGTTCTGGTGGAGGAGGGGGCCGAAAGTGCAAAAGAAATTCTGCAGCCTTGAGATGCATGTTGCAAAGCGCACGCTGTGTGCGCATGCTGGTACGGAGCATGGTGTAGATGGCAAAACACGGCAACAAGCCTGAGTCACATGCATGGGTAGAGGGCAGCAGAATGCAGCAGATGGCAGTGGCTTGTGGTGCACCTGCAGCCCGGCGTCGTGGCAGTTGGCAAAGAGCGCGGCGGCATGCTTGCGGGCGTGCTCACACTCCCCCCCGGCGATCATCGCCTTGATGAGCAGTTCCTCAGCTTGCACCCTGCACATGCATGCACACTCCCTCTACACCTGGTGCCCTTGCGGCCGCATGTGACACACAGAGTGATTGGCACACCACGAAGCCCTCAGCACAGTCCTGCCAAGACCGCCAAATCACGTGGATGGTAGAGGGCCGGGAGGCGCGAATGAAGGGCACGAAGGGCACCGCCACGTGCTCAGAGTGCAGCTAACGCATGTTGATAGGGTGCACCCTAACGCATGTGGATAGACATGCTCGCAGCGCAAGCCAAAGATGACCTCAGACAGCGTCGGGGTAGGAGCATGCCTGAAGTCAAACTCGGTGCGGCCGTGGGGGTTGGGCATGGCGGTGAGCTTGGCGGCGGTGGCGCGCGCGGCGCGCACGCGGCCGTGCCGCAGCTCCTGCCAGAACGCCACCTCCAGCCGCGCCGCCTGCAGCGGCAGGTTCTTGGCGAGGGGGTACATGTCATCCGCCGTTTCGATGATCAGCGCTGCCGCGCTCGGCCCTGCACCGTCGCCCTGTTTGCGTGCCGCACTCCCACCAAATACTGAACCCCTCGTCTCTGATTTTTCGGCTGAGCATTCCCAAATACCGCAGCTTTGATGGACACTTTTGAGAGCAATTGTCAAATAAGGCGGTCCATTACTTTGCAAGTATGTGTTATGGTTGCTGTCAGCTGGCGCATGGCCCAGTCGGAGGCACTGCTAGCGTCAGTCCACCCGGATGAAGCATCACAGCATGGAGGCATGTTGCCAGGTAACGGTACCAAGTGCTCGCCAGCAGGCTGGCAGCAGCACCATCGCACTTATGGATATATATCAGAGTGTTGTCCAGGCTGTTGGTTCCTACTTGCACTGCAGGGTACAGGGAGGGGTGGGGGAACAGCACCTTGGCGGTCGTTGGCAATGAGGGCAAGCGTGGCGTAGGCGTGCAGGGTGTCGTCCAGGTCGAGGGCATGGCATGCGAGAAAGGAGGCA
The DNA here is from genome assembly GCA_900538255.1 of Ulva mutabilis. Taxonomy (NCBI): domain Eukaryota; kingdom Viridiplantae; phylum Chlorophyta; class Ulvophyceae; order Ulvales; family Ulvaceae; genus Ulva; species Ulva mutabilis. The sequence continues at coordinate 102,130 of UNSF01000007.1, read as the reverse complement.
GCCTCGGCGGCGGCGAGAGACGCGCAGCCGTGCCGCCGCCACACCGATGCCGACACGAGGTGCATGCGCCCGCGCGCCAGAGACACAGCTGCCGCTGCGGCCGGCGCCTCACCTTGCACCTGCACCCCCCACTGCGCGCTGATGCCGCCGACAGAGTGCCCGCACACATGATCCCGCGGGTTGTGGTCACATTGTGGTAAACGCCTGGCAACTGCTGCTCATGCCGATCAGACACCAGCTGATGTGATCGAGGGGCTCCGAGACGCCAAGGTCTCAGATATTTCCCGGATGTGAGGCGGTTTGTATCTGCCGCCCATCCGCATGATGACAGTGCGCGCATCTGGCGTGGCGAGTACGCATGTTCAACACCAGTTGGCCGGGTCAGTGACTCAGCAATGGCAGCGCATACGGGAAAGGCACAGTTGGTGAGCCTGCTAATAATAGAGTGGCGCGGGGCGCACCAGCATGCATTCGGGGAAGCAGTCGGCGTGTAGTGCGTACAGGTCCGAGCGTGTCATCTCGGTGGTGCCGTCGGCTGCGGGTGTCGCCTTGGCCGTTGCGGGAGGCATGGCGGCCTGCTGGCACGCATGCTCCATCTCCGCCAGGCATATGCTGTACTCCCACACCTACACACGCCTGTGGGTTGTCCGCGGCTGATGAGCGCCAGACACGCACCAGGCAGACCCAAACCTGATGATGCAAATACCACCCTCGCATCTCCATGCACCCCGCCCGACTCGCGCCCCAGTCAATGGGTGCATGGTTGTCACAAAGACAGCAGCACTGACCCATGAAAGCGGACCGAGCCAAAAGCAGCTCGTATGTACCGTCATGTCAGAGTTTGGTCAGAAGGGTTGAGGCATGCACCAATACAATGGCACCAATACAACCACCAGTGGGTGTGCGTGCTTCGATGTTGCACAAGCATGTTGCACAAGGATGTTGCACAAGCATGTTGCACAAGCATGTTGCACAAGCATGTTGCACAAGCATGTTGCACACGCATGTTGCATAAGCACTGCATACTCTTATAGGCTGGAGTGCACGGATGGGCTACGCCATGAAGAGGGCGCAGTCGAAAGGCAGCGCGCCCTTCATGGTGTAGCTCATGGTGGGCGGTTGCTCGGCCTGCTGCAGTCAGCGATGAGGCTAGGGGGGCAAACCACCACGGCCGGAGAAACGCCTGTCGCCACTCCCGGCTGCACCTGCACGGCGCCGCCCTCCGCACGCTTCTCCCCCTTGCCCTCCGACACAGAGTACGCGAGTCGCGGCTCCCCGGCAGCACGCAGCACGGCCACGCTGGCGGTCGTCGGCGCGCCTGCCGGCTGCGGCTGGTGTTGCGACGCGAGCTCCGCAAGCGCGAGCGTCGCGTTGGCGAAGAAGACGGGTAGCCGCTGCGCGGCGGCCTGCGCAACGCAGCGCTGCAGCAGCTGCTCCAGCAGGAAGATGTGCTTCGCCGCGCTGCCCTGCACAGCACAGCACGCCTCAGCACGGCTCTCCAAAGCATGTCGTTTGCTTGCGCAACTGAGGCATCAGTCCCATGGTGCTGATGGGGAAGCAGCACACTCAGCCTCTCCACTGTCTACGCAGGATGAACACCACAGGTGCGGCCGCGCTGTGATTGCGCTCGCAACGGTGAACCCTCACAGCAGGCACAGCATGGCAGCGGTGCCTCTGAAGCCCCCCACACGCGCCCCCCCCACATGCGGCATCGTGCGATCGCCCAACTCGGACCAGCCCATTCCATGCATGTTTGCAGTCACGGCGGCCAGAGGGGTGGAACAGAGGATGGCGGCGTGCCTGCATCATGGCAGTGGGGCTCTGGGCGCCGCGGTCGTGCTCAAACGGCGGGGTGGCTCGCATGATGATGCAGAGCTGCAGCAGGCACAGCACGAGCGCCTCCGTGTCGCCGCTGCCCTGGTCGGTGTCCACCGCCTCGAGCAGCGCCGTCGTCGCGGCCTCCATGTGGCCGTGCTCCAGGTGCAGCTGGCTCAGCGACAGCAGCGCTGTCTGCAGTGGCCGCGAGCGACCGTCCGCGCCGGCGGGCACGCCGTGCGCGCGGCCGCCTGCCTGCGCCGCCATGCTGGCCGGCAGCGCGTGGTCGTGGAAGTGCAGCAGCTCGGACAGCGCAGCATTGTACGTCCTGCAGTGCAGAGCTGTTTGATTATACACCAAAATCACACACCGCACACCTGTGCTGCATGCATGTCTGCGCTGCGCGTGCATGGCCGCGATGACTGTGTCCATGCGCTATGCACAAACCGTGCAGCATGTTGCCGGGCTCCTCCTGGGCTGGCGATTGTAACGCAGAGGCCAGCGTAACGCAGAGGCGCACTTGGAGAGCGTGGAGATGTGCGCCTTGGCGGCATGCACGATGGGCACGCCGGGCGCCGCCGCGGCGACGCTGTCGAGGTCGGCGGCCACGGCCTGCAGCGGCATCATGCCAGCGAGCTGCCGTACGCGGTCGCCGTGGTGCGCCAGGCACGCGGCGAGCTGCGGCGCGGGGCGCAGCATGCGCGTGCTGGCAAAGCACGTGTCGGCGGCTGCCGTGTCCTCAGGGGTCTCGATCGCGAGGCGCAGGCGCAGCTCCTGCTGGTACACCTCGAGGTACCCCCGCACGTTTGTCAGCATGTGCACGAGCACCTGCACACTGGAACGCTGTGACGGGCGCTCGTGCTGGTCAGCATGCGCACCAGCACCATCACGCTGCGGCTGGCAAGTGTAAAGCAGCATGTGCGGCACAGCGTGCGAGGCACAGCGCATGCACTGGCACAATACGGCAGCAGCTGGAGTCGGTCAGGAAGCACTGCACAGCGTGCGTGCTGGACTGCTGTGTCGCGTGCAGGCTGGTCTGTTTGCAGGCTGCCCGACAGGTTCCCCCGCACGCTGTGGCAGGTGCATGTGTGAGGCAGCACGCGCAGCATGACCTCCTGGCTGGCACCAGGCTGCGGGTGTGGACTAGGATCAGCAGCTGCATGACAGCTGCATGACAGTATCTCGAGATGTTCACGCTTGCTGCTGTGTTTCTGTCTGTGTACGGCGCTTGGCCATGGTGATTGATTTTTGGTGCATTGCCATGAATCGTGCCTCTGTGTTCTACCACCTTGTGGAGAATACATCTGTAACATATCTCATGCATCTCGAGATGTTCACGTGGCACAGGCCGGCATGCGTGCATGCGTGCGTGGGTGGGAGGGAGCATGTTGGTGCGCGTGGTGCAGCCGTGCGGCCAGGCTGGCGCGGAGACGTGGCTACAGCGCCTGCAGCGGCACCGCCCACGCCCTTGTCATCATGCGGAGCACCTCTAGGCTCCCGCACGGCTTCGGCACTGGGCATTTCAGCATACACTGACCCTCAACTGCGGCGCCGATATTTCCACCGTGTGGGCACACGGCGGGATGTCCGGTGTCATGCCTGCGGCTGTTCTGTTCCAGTGACCGCAGACATGTGTGGCGCAAAGGACAAAGGACAATTAAACATGCGAGGCGGGCCGTCCTGGCGTGGTTGTGAAGCTGCGCAGTTCAGGCAACACGAAAGGGAGAACTTGACATGGACACAAACAGAACTGTCTACACCGCAGCTGCAACGTTAGGACTTTCAAGGTGCCTGCCACATCATTACAGTGCAATGGCACCGCGTTGATAGCCAGCAGGGGCGCTGAGAGGGGGGGCGGGGAGGGCACCTCAAACGGCATGCTGAGGACGGCGAGGCGGCAGCCCCGCAGGAAGCGGCCCTCAGGACTCTGAGGTTCGATAAACCCTTTCTTGTCACCCGCCTTGGCTTTGAGCATCTCCGGGCCCCAGCAGGCTTCGCAGGTGTTGATGAGGTCCTCTGGCACTTGGATGCCCTGCATGGTCCGAGGGCGTCCGCCATGGAACATATCATTCGACACCGTGGTATTCATCACTGCAGCAGCTGCCACACTAGTTTGAGGAGTAGCGTGAAGCACGTCAATGTGTAGTGTTCACCTCCAGCCCTCGTATGAGCGTCATCTGCAAGTGCTTCCCTGCTTGACCCAGTTGACCACACAGGTCCAGTGCCAGCCCGTACAAAGTTGGCTCGAACGTTGTGTCGATAGCCTGTACACAGTTATTTACCATGAAGACTTGTTGGATGTGAGCAGGTGGGACAGGCACGCACGCAGCCGAGCCAAGAGTGGCGCTTGTGGGATTTGCACATTGGTCTTGGCTTGCAAGAACTGCATCACTTGATCACTTCCTTCCGGCGAAAACTCGGAGGTAGTGCGGCAATGATGTGCTTCGTGTAGAATCATACACAAGCAGAGCCTGTACGGGCTCAGGATCTGCACACATGCTGCAGTGACGCAGCTGAACATGTCGAGGTCCATAGCCATGCAGACGTGCCTTCTGCGCACCTCTCCTTGCTGAAACACATCATGAAAGTCAAACATCTTGCTGTTGCGTCAATCGACGGTGCTGCGTCACCACAACATACAGTTCAACAGGGCAATGCACTGGCGCTACGATGTTTGCAATGATAGAGATCATCCGCTTGCCGAAACATTGCCAGGATAATTGCGGTGGTAGATGCATAAAGATGAAGCGCAAGTGTCGTCGGGTGTTCAAACGCACGATCTCGCGTGTGAACATCTCTCGTGGCGTCGGTGCGACCATTCCGGTGCGCATGCTATAGCTCGAACGTTCGAATTTGGATACGATAAGGGCACGGTGCACGCAGTGAGCTCTAGAGATGCACCGATCTTCTTGCGGTCTAGTATGCTCGCAACGGCCGAGGGCTATCATCATTGCCATGCTGCCGGACAAGTGCGTTGTTCGTTGTGTGACTCGGTACTGGCTTAGTTCAGGACAACTGCTCGCCCGCAGTGGATCTACATCATATCCCACGCTATCCGATGAGAAAGTACCAGCCTAATCGTATGCACATTCCGCCGTACAATCGTACGTGCAGAAGCTAACTACGGGACGCACTGTTGGTACTGCTTTAAATTGTACTTTCCGTCTTCATCACTCGGCAGGCACCGGCCGCAAAATGATGCTCAATCGCGTATGCCTTCATCCTTTGTCGATGTTTGTCTGTCGCTGTGCTCTATATGATCTCGCATCTGCGTGTCGGAACACTGTCATTCATGCCACATCCCAGGCGTGACACCGGCACAGGCATCGGTGGCATTGCCAACTGCAAGAACATGATAGTGCCTGGATGATTGCGCGTCTGGTGGCGTGTGATGACGTCGGCGTTCGTGCAGGCTCGAACAGCTCCTGCTTCCACTTGTTTCATGCAAGTCCGCGGGAGCAAACAGAATGGCAAACAGGCGCCTCCTCGTGACATGTCAATCAACATCCATATCGATCGCCGGCATCATATGGAGATTGCGTGGAAGCGGCAGATGCAGATCGAGGCTGACATCGCTGCTGAGCTGCGCAGAGGTCCTGACGGAGTTGTCTGGCAGGTTCGGGATCTAGCCCACCTTGACAGGATACACAAAGCGTCTGGAGGGCGTCTAGTGGTTATGCTTGCATATAATCGAAGCTGTGGCAGCTGCAAACGCGCTGTTCAGTGGTTGCAACAGATGAGCAGACAGGTGTGCACCTGCCAGCTAGCAAGTCCATTAAATCGATTTTCACTCTGACAATGCTAGAGTGATCAGCTAACTTGCTACATTGTCCGAGAGCCTGGCAAGGGCCGATGGAGAAGGCCACTGTTTTGCAGAGTGCATCAGCCAAGGCAGGAGTCGTTCACTGTAAGCACGACACAATGAATGAGTTTGATTTCGCGTCTGACGTGTCCCGGATGTATGGTGTCCGCCATGTTCCCAGCTTCTTGATATTTCATGAAGGTGCGTTGCTGGACCGGCAGCGCCTCCCAGATAGCAGAGCTGGACCGTATGGATCTGTCAAGCAGGTGTGCCAGCCTTCGCTAGAGTGTCTGACTTGCAATAGTAGCTTGCTGGCAAAACACAAAAACCGTGCTGGGGCACTTGCAGATTGACAGTCTATTGGACATTGCAATGCGTCAAGTCCAGTCCAGAGTTCGGAAGCAAGTGTTCAGGCTGGCCCCCAGCGCAAGCATGCCACCGCCCGAAGCTCCCACGAATGTGGACAACGTCTGAATGTCCTTGTTAGCGGTCCAACTGATTGCGTCGCGTTGCTGCGGTCGCACGCAATGCAGGCGAGGAAATCCTTGGGAGTCTAGGAAGCAGCGCTCGGAGCTTTCAGAATGCTCAGCGTTTTCACCTCGTACAGTAGCTATCTGATCCGAACGTGGTGCGTATGCGTCCCTTGGACGTAGTCAGGCATGGTCAATCTTTACTCTCGAACACCCCACAGCGTCGTGCGACGTGTGTGGGCCCATTGTGGTTTTTCTCACGTAGCGGATGGGTCCACATCACATTTCTATGAATTTTCTTACAACATGACATAAAAGCTACATGAGACAGCAGTTCAGCCCGTCTGTGTTTCGGATTCATGTCGTGATGATTGGCGTGCATATGTAACAATGGTTGTATGCGAGTGATTTTCATTGTGCCTGGACTGCATCTAACTGTGCGCCATCTAGATCTTTGCGCCAGCTACGACACAAACTGTTGAAATGGTTCTGCTCGATCACTGAAAGGCATTGGCTATTGTGCTGGGCGGGCTGTCTGTGCAACCCGGGATTGGCACATCGCGATGCATCGTCTCATCGTTGCCCCGTGGACACCGCCCGCTGCCAACGTCAGCTGCAGCATCATAGCTCCGCTCTGCTGAGCACCTCCCCGGAGACGCGCTTACTGCATAAGAATTTCGCGCCATCGTACAAGCATGTTCTCTCTCATCCGGCCTGGCCCTATCGTAATTGCGAGACGCAAAGGCGTGCCCCGATTGTACATGATTCCAAACGTGAGATCGAAGCTTCACGCATGGGTCACGGCTAAAGAATTGTATAGCTTTATTTTGAATCGTCGACTTTGTGGGCTCGTATCCATCTTAAAAGCCTACTGCACGCAAGAAACGTTCCCCCCGAAGCATGCGTGAAGTGCTGGCGCAGCACAGGCAGGACACTTCAACTGGCGCGAGCGCAGTAACGCGGTTACGAACAATCAGTGCTCATTCAAATGTCTAAGAATGTCAAGCTGCGTGTCCTATGCCTTCATAGCTTTCGAACCAGTGGGGGCATCTTCAAGAAGCAGGTGTGCACACTTCCCCCCTCCCCCCCATCCCCCACGTACTTCGCACGCCACCACTAGACTATACACAGACATTGTATGTCATCAGGTGTCGAGATCAGGCTTCGAGGATGCAATCAGCGATGTTGTCGAGCTGGTATGTGCCGCATCCCAGTTGCAATCATTTGAAGGCCCAGTGTACTATTCCTGCATCGAAAGCGCAGACACTGAATGTCTGACGCCATGCAGAGCTTTATAGATGCTCCACATGTAGCTTCAGGCCCAGCTCCGGATGACGTTGGCCCGCATTTCGAGCCACCGTACTTCGAGTGGTGGGACTCACAAACGTCAGTGAAACCAGAGGGCAAGGTCAGCACCTACAGCGGCTGGCAGGCATCCGTTGCAAAGCTACGAGAAGTACTGATTGAGCAGGGGCCGTTTGATGGTGTCATGGGTTTCTCTCAGGTGCGATTGCCCCTGACAGGCGAGCCTGCCAGTAAATTGTCCACAATCGTGTGATCCGTCGCTGTGGTGTATTGACGCCAAGTATGTGCTCATTCGTACCAACTCATCGCGATCCACTGCGATCCATAGTCAGCCCAGCATGAGCTGCTACGAAGAACACGTTTACTGTCTTACTGGTGACGTGAGACAGCCCAGGCTGTGGATGCTGTAACAGCGAAGACGCCCACTCAACTGCATCATACCAGGCTGGCGATATCTGTTGCAGAATGCCAGGCTGGCCGCCCGGGGCAAGCCCACTGTTCATTATAAGCTCACTGCTGAGGCGTAAGCGGCTCCGTGCGCTGCAGGGGGGAGCGTTGACTGCCTGTGCTGCAGCGCTCCAGGAAGCCGCTGTGCTCAGCCCTCCCCAGGTCTGCTCTCAAGCCCCCCACAGCACCACACACTCACGCAAACGCAAGTGCCGACAAATCGTGACCTTGTAGATGGCACACGCTCAGCCTGCTCGCTGCAAGCCGGGGACTGACATCATGATGCATCAAGAGCCAGTCTCGCTCTTCTCCGCTGACACAGTGGAGGTTGCATTAATTGTGGTGCGGCACTCTGTGCAGCCTCAATGTCGCGGCCTGGGTCGCTCAGGCTGTGCTGGTCTGCAGGTGCCTGCGCTCAAATTCGCGATCATGATTGCTGGCTTCACGCCTCGGGACCCGCAGCTCGCCCGCCTGTTCTCAGGGCCCCTGAGCCTGCCCTCCGTGCACATCATCGGAGAGCGGGACATGATGAAACGGGCGAGCGCACAGCTGATGACCAACTTTGACATTCACACAGCCATCTGGCACAAGCAAGGTGAGATCCTCTAGTCACAATTGCAAGACCGAGGCACGTGTGCCGTGTACTTGACCACCTGCTGCCGCGTCAGCACCCAGCGCTGCGCAAATGCAGCCGGCCAATCATCACACATGAATCTGCTCAATGCCATTGACATACTGAGCATTTGCAGCTCACGTGTCTCAGCTTGAGTCTGCCACATTTGTAGAGTTCATCTGCGAGAGGCTGTGAATCACCTGTGCAGCAGGTGGGGCTACCTGCGTTGCCAGTTTGGTCATGTGGCTTGCCAACTTGTGTCAAGAGCTGGAACATGCCAATGCACGGCAATCCATGATGTCTGTTGTGATGACAACATGGCATGTTGGTTGCTGTGGCGATGCAAGCAGTTATAGCTCTGCTGTCCACCTGTGCAGCTGTGGTGTAGCAAAGTCGAGTTCCACAGGATATGTGTTGTCAGCAGCAGTCATGCATGTGTGCATGCAGGCCATGTCGTACCCAGACTCTCTGAGGAGCAGCTCGGACCTCTTCGTGACTTTCTCCTGCAGTTTTCTGCAAGAAAGTCGCGTCTCTGAAGCCACTGAAGCCAGCGTAGAAGCTGCTGGCAAGTGGGGTGTGTGTGGTGCATGGTGGTGAGCTGAGACATGAGTGGCTGGCATTGAGTGCATGGCTCACTTCAAGCTGACATATGCTGGTCATGTGAGACAGAGGCATGACCCACTGTGGGAGTGAGCAATGCAGCAGATGCAGTGCAGGGCAATCAAGACTCTTAGATGAACATGCGACTCGAGATTACATGCTATTAGAATAAGCTGTATTGTGTAGCATAGCGCGACTGAATTTTGCATTTTGTTTCTGTGCATGTCGGTGTGCATGTCGGTATGCAAAGTGGGTGGCATGCACCTCTTGAAAGTCACCTGTGAGAGAGGTGGGCACTGTGGCTGGGTCTGCACCTGATACATGGAGACAATCCTAAGGTATCCGTTCTACAGGCCTACAGCTGTGATGCCCGATCTGTTCGATACTGGTGGGCGGTCCTTGTTAGGCAGAGGGCAATGGTATAGCGTGACAGCCTGGATTCGCATTGGCGCTGGTCTGCCTTGGCACCGCATTTCACATGTAACACATGCGTGCTGTATGTTAGGTCAGCAGCTGCTTGGTGGTGAAAGATGTACTGATCTGGCTGTGTTGGTTTTGGCACGATGGTCTTGCGCATAATCTACCGATTCCTGATTGCGACACAGTGAAAACAAGTGCCTCATAGATCAAGTTGTGGGGCACAGCGGTCCGCGAGTCGCACCGCGTGAAAGATCAAGTCTGCAATGTAAACAGCGGATTAGAGACCCATCGTGTGGTGGTTTGGCCGTGACAACCATAACAGGCCCGGCGGTACGTGTGGTCTCTGTATGGCATCGCGACAGCCGTGCACGAAGCGGCACGTTAGCCACAAGAAACCACCGCGTGCATGCACGTGCACCGCTCGCCCCGCGGCAAATGCATCGGAGCACGACGTTCTGACCTGCGAGGGACACGCGAGCTATACGTACGAAGCGTCTGTGCGACACGTTTATTGCTGGTATATCATTCAGGCTTACAGTCGTTCGAAGCCCCCGTTAGCGCTGCCTGCAAGTGCTGCTACACTCATTGAGCTCGAATTTGAATCGGCTGTACTGTACCAGTTGAAGAGTAAAACGCCACGCACCTTGTCAGATCCATTTTTTGATAACTGACAGAGCAATATGCAGCTGACCTCTGATAAGCTTGTAAGATGGAATATGGGCGTCGGCATCTTTCAGTGTGTATGCGCCGCAATTTTGTTCGGCATCACTGGTGAGCGCTCGCGGACTTCAACTTGTATGTCATGAATTCATGCGCACGGTCGATGACCGTGTCACCGCATTTGCACGCATGGAGCCCTGATATAATCTGCTCTGAAAACAGATCAAGTGCCTGTTTGTCGCAAGAGTGCTGCACAGGCGATGGGCTGTGCGATGATGCTGCATGCCCGCCAGCACCGGCGTTACGCGTGTGGCCCATGGCCAGGTCTCATCCAAACGGGCGCATGCAGACTATGACCTCACAACACCATGGTACTCGTTCTTCATTGGTTCGCGTGACCCTGAAGACGCTGACAACTACATCCCACAGCCGAAGCGCCATGTGGACGTCCCGGTTGGCGTGTTCTCGGCCATCTTTCTGCTACTGAGCGGGCTCGACCATCTGGCAGTCATCCTCCCCGGCCTGAAAAGCAAGTATCTAGAGGACATCCAACAGAACCGGAACCGATTCCGATGGATCGAGTACTCCGGTGCGTCCTGCATGCCGTGGACGGACCCGGCCTTGCGCAAGCCAACGCTGCATGGCGCTCCCATGGCGTGGCAGCGGTCGCGCAACACTGGATGTGCTCAGCTGTGACCAGCAGGCTTCGGTGATCCCCTACAGGCTGCGCATGGCTGCACCAACTCTGAAGAGTTCATGATTCCATTCATCATCAGTCATGTCTGAATGCGTACTGCAAGGATGCGAACTGCATCCAGTGTGGGTTATCACTGCCAGCCAGTACTGAGAGCGGCCACAGAAAAATGCTGCAGCCTGACAACGGGTCTATTTCCATTGCACAGGCAGCAGTCTGGGTCGCGTTATCTGCCAGGAGCACTGCTTGCGTCCGTGTGTCTGCAGGACATGGTCATGTATGATGACCCCAGCTACCTGATCTGACCTGAATGGTCGTCTGTCCATGCAGTGTCTGCTTCTCTGATGCGCGTCCAGATTGCCATGCTGTCTGGCGCTGTGCACATCCACGAGCTCTTCGCCATCTTTGGCCTCACCGCCTGCACCATGCTGTTTGGCTGGCTCATGGAGACACTCAACGGTGATCGCCTCCCAATTTACAGCGAAAACCTACCAATTGAAGCCAATGACGGAATAAAGGTAGGCCCCGCGGCACACATCGACTTGCCACTGTCTCACTGCATCCTCACAAAAACCCACCAGGTTCCCATCCGTGGTGGACGGGTCTGCCGTTGATCCAGCCCACAGCAGCAGCTGCCGTCACACAAAACTCAACATTGGCAGTGCCTGCACTGTCCGTACATCTCCTGTGCCCAGAAGCAAGTCATGTGTCCACCAGCGTCACATCGCCATGGCAGCGCGCGAGCGCTGCTGTGCTGCTGGGTGACTCCTCTGCAGTGCCCTATGACCTGCAATGCTTTACCTGTTAGTCTTCACCTGCGTCTCAACAGCCATGCAGCGCTCTGTGCATGCCATTGACCCCCAATGCATGGCACATCCAACACTGCCCATGCCTGCTGTAGACACCTCCACAGAGCAACACGGCCGACTCGAGCGTTCAGTCAAGAAAGGCCATCGACTGGACGCCGTTCCTCATGGGCTGCGTGTCCCACCTCTTTGCCTGGTCTCTGGTCCTCTGCCACTTCTTCCAGGTCGTGTCCAACGGCGACCCCCCGGCGTTTGTGTGGGCCATCATCTTCATCCTCTTCTTCCTCGACGCCGCCTTTGCGGTCGTGCAGTTCCTGCAGTTTAAGCGTGTGCTCAAGGGCTTTGCTCGCGCTGAGTTTGCTTACATCGTGCTGTCCCTCACCTCAAAGCAGCTGCTCGCCTGGATTGAGTTTGGTGGCACACAGTCACTGAACCAGTAGGGGTAGACGTACAAGTGGGGCCAACGGCACATGATGGTGCACAGCTGTTACAAACATGGGGCACGGCACAAGTATGCTGCTCAATGAGTCAGCACAGGTGCTGCGATGGTTTTTGGGGCCTTCGGATTTGTCCGTGTGCGAGTCTGTGACAGGGGCTTGAGACAAGACAGGTGTTGCCTGGCCAGGCCCGGTGCAAAACTGTTCGGCCAGATGCATTTGCTCTGCGTGCACATCAACGAGGCTGTTGGCAGGCAGGGCGGCGGTTCGGTTGCTCTGCAGCTGTTGAGCTGGATGCTGACACAAACCGGGTGGCTGGGGTGGGGAGTGGTGACTGGAGCGCAGCAAATGTGGCTATTGGGCCAGCAGGGCACTTGCTTAGTGTTGCAAGAGTGTGCATGAGGGCGTGAGCAACTCATGATTGTCAGAGCTGCTCATCATCCCTTCCTGTTGCACTTTAAAACACTTGATGTCTTCATGTGTGGCATGAACTGAATGAGCATGCTCAGTGTATTGTTGGCAGGTGGACGTTGTTGAGCTGTTGGGATTGTAGTATCCAGCACCGTGAACACGAATGTGGGACTGCAGAGGCACATAAGTAGCGGGAGGATGTTTTGGCGTTCGGCATCCACTAATGCAAGTTATGGGGTAGTGCAAGGTCAATGGGTAATCACGTTGTACATGTTGCCAGATTAGTTTTGGCACATTCCAATGCAACACAGTTTTTCCTCTAGCACTTGGAAGTGTGTAAACTCAATAATCACACCAGGTTGGGCATGTGTGGCTTGCCAAAACAATCTGGCCACTGCAAGATTTCTGCATCAAACTCCTGGATGTTTTTCAACATCAAGGAGTTTGATACAGAAATCAAAATATACCAGTATGTGTCACTCTCACACAAGGTCCAATTCTATGGTTCCTCACCAAAACTTCGGTTACACTATTACAATGTTGTACAGTACAAACAAAACAGCAAACAGTTCTGATGCTGTTGCACTTGATTTAACCATGTTTGGTACCCTCGGGACATCTCAGGAGCACGCTTACCAGTTAGTGCACCACCACACGATGCGCATCCACACGACACATACTGAATCTCACACACATGCCGTTGTCGAACCCAGCGTCACACGTTCTAGTGATGCGCAGTTGATGTAGTACATGGTGCAGCAGGATGCGAGGTTCTGCGAGGATGTCGGTCACTTTCACTTGGCATGCGTCTGTCACTTGCAGAGTCCCATGTAGCTGACGGACTGTAGCAGGTTAGCACCGCCAGCGAGCGACCGCTATTCATGAGCAGATTGTGTGACACAGGGAGCAAAGCAGCAGCCCGTCAGCGTGGGTTGTTATAGCAAGCAAGGGCGCTCGCGGCAGCCGCAAAACAGCATGCAGAAACCCATCAAACCCAGACTTGCACACGCAGCGTCAGCAGTGCCAGCGCCGACGCACACCCGATCTGCCATGTACACACGTCCACTACGGCACGCCATTCAAGTTGCACTTCACGCACTTCCGCTATACACACACCACATACGCTCCTGCCGCACATCCCAATCGTGCCCAAGATCGACTTGTTCGAACGCACTGAGAGCAGTTGCCAGCTGGCGCGGGTCGGAGCCATGGCCAGCCCTGCAGGCTCATGCGTACTGGCACAATCCCGCTATACGACTCCCCGCCATGCACCATCAATGCCAGCGCGCCTCCCATGCCTGCCGCGCTGACCTCCGCGCCCAGCGTGCCCAGCGTGCCCAGCGGGTGGCCGAGGCATGCGTCAGCAGCTGCACCACTCGGCATGCACCGTGACGTAGTCCACGAAAAGGTCTCATGTTCGGACGGATGCATAGCCCGAACTATGTACCGTCACACACCGCCGCGCACTCCGCCTTCAGGAGTGGCAGAATGCGGCCGGCAGCGCGGGTCGCCCATGCACCACAGTCTGGATGGAGCGGTACTAAATGTGAGCGTGGCCGCCGTACGGGCACCAGCCCCATGCCTGGCATCTTGCCAAGGACCACAAAAGCGCCCAGCCCAAGATTTGTGTCACTTCTGGTTGATTGTACGATGTCATGTATACGAGTCTCTGTAGGAATTGGAATGAGTCAACATATCACAATGAGCGTTGAACACAGCAGGAGCATTGATCATTGCAGATGCGTGTGACTGCATGACACACCATCTTCGTATCAGATTGCGTGTTGGTGGAGGCTGTGGGCAGTAGCAGAGCCGAGGGACTGTGAGGGGCAATGTGAGGAGCAATGTGACAAACAGTAGACTCTCCAACAGACAGTAAACTCTCCAACGTACAGTACACTCAAAAACAAGTATTTGAACCATCGATGCATCTACGTTTTCAGGTGTTATAATCACAACATACATCACCACCGTAGCAGAGGTCATGAATGTGGTGTAGTATGGCCCATGCCTGCTGGAATATGACGGATGCCATTAGGTGTGGGTTTGTAGGATATAGGTAAGATTTGGAGTGTGACAAGGATAGATTTGGAGTGTGACAAGGATAGGACATGTTCAGACCTGTAGTGTGACAAGAATAGAATGAATAGGTCAGGATGGATCAACTGTTCTTTACACTTGGTGTGGCCACAGCTCGCTGGCATCCCACCCTTCATACTATTTCCTCCTGACGTGGTAGCACACATCACCAGCAGCGCTTGCTGACATGTTCCCACCAACCCCTTATCTAATGCACACTCCGCCATAAAGGTCACTGGTTAGCAGAGAGCACATATTTCTGCACCACAACATGCAATCACTGCATTTTTATATTGTGATGCACAACGCAAAGCAACCCGGCAGCTCAGCCCAACATGTGCATGCTGCCACAACTTCCGGCACGACTGCCAACGTGGCAGTTTCATTACCGCACACAAGAGCCACAATACCCCCTCATCCCGTGCGCGTTATTCTAGGCGGAATGCGCTCGTCGACACACCCGCCGGGCCACTCGAAGCCACAGCCATGGCCTCCTGCTCTGCCATCGTGCGCTCAGCGAAATGCCGTGCAGCCTCCGCGCGCAGTGCGGCCGACTCTGCAGGGCCAGCCATATCGACCAGCTTGGAGAACCACGATGCACGGTTTGCCAGCAGCGTGTCCGGCGCGCCAGTCTCCGCCACCTTGCCCCGCTCCATCACAACAACCGTGTCGCACGCGATGACCGCCTCGAGCCGATGCGCAACGGTGAGCAGCGTGCGGTCATTGAATAGACGGCCGGCAGCCTCGAGTACGGCAGCTTCGGTGTGGGGGTCGAGGGCAGCGGTCGCTTCGTCCATGCAGATGATGGGGACTTTGTTGAGGGCGGCGCGGATGAGGCAGACAAGCTGGCACTGACCGACGGACCACTGGTCGTTTCCGGAGCCGTGCACATGGCCGTCGAGGCCGCCGGCCTGCTCAGCCTGCTCGCGGAGGCCGACCTCGACAAGGAGGTTGTACAGCTCAAAGTCGGAGTGCTCGGCGTAGGGGTCGAGGTTCTCACGGAGTGTGCCGGAGAACATGACGGGTTCCTGCGGGATGATGGACATGCCGCGGCGAGCCCGCTTGAGGGGCAGCATGGAGATGTCCACACCGCCAACCTGGATGTTTCCTTCCTGCACAGCCACCAGTGGAGTGAGATGGGATGTACATTAACTATTGGACGAATTATTGGACGAATTAATCGTGGGAGTGCCGATGAGTTGGGTCATATACGGGTCATATATGTACCGACACAAGACTCAGGTGAGGATGGCAGCAGCAGCAGCAGGCAGGCTGCAGGCACTCTGGAATCACTGGACAGGGTTGGTTGCATGCAGTGGAGCAGTTTTATGCAGTTGGCAGGACGTGGGGAGATACGCACCGACAGCTCAAACATGCGGAAGAGACCCATGAGGAGGGAGGATTTGCCAGAGCCGGTGCGGCCGACGATGCCGACGGTCTCGCCGTGCTTGACGACCAGATTGACGCCGTCCAGGGCGTAACCGGCAGAGGGCTTGTAGCGCATCTTGACATTGCTGAAGATGATGCGCCCGTCGATGGGCCAGTTCTTGAGGGCACGGTTGGCACGCACGTCCTTCTTCTTGTTGGCAATTACAATCTTTTTCAGCTCCTTCCACTTGATGCCAGCTGCACAATATAATAGCACCCATTACATACCATCTCCATTGAACAGACAAATCATGTTTGCATCTGAGATGATGTCAGGCAGCCAGCAGCTGGCAGATACTCGGCATGGCAGTGTGTCAGATCAACAAACACAGGCAAGCTATCAGCAGAGTAGCGTACTCTCAATGCCCTGGCCTGCGTTATTGACATCGTCCTGGCCGTCAATCGGGGTAGACTTGGCCAGCCAGGTGAGCTGCTCGACAGAACCAGCGAGAGACACGGACTCCGTGATCAGGCGCAGCGTCCAGGTGTAAAAGACAAGCAGCTGGATGGTGTTGGAGAACGCAAGCCCCACAACCGCGGAACCACGGTCCTTCTCGGCGACGGCAAAGGTGCAGATGGCGAGGAGCATGATGGAGCCGTAGAAGTCGCAGCGGAACGAGACCCACAGGTTGAGGGAGTCGGCGTTGAAGACGGTCTTGTGGTTGGCATCCGTGCGGCGGCGGAACTCCTCGATGAAGTGATCCTCATGGCGGAAGGCCTGCACAAGCTTGAGGCCCTCGAGGACCTCAGCGGCGAGACCGACGAGCTCTCCGGCGGTGGTGGCGCGCAGAGCCTTCATCTTGGTGGCGGCGGGGAGGTAGAGGTAGAGCATCAGGAAGGTGAGGCCGAGGAGGCAGGCGAGAAAGGCGATGAACTCAAAGATGTTGATCGAGACGGTGACCGCGGTGGAGAGGATGATGAAGCCATACACGACTGCACAGAGGAGCGGACGTGTCGAAAGATGTGTGCTGCTGTGGTTGCCTGCTGTTACGGTGTGCAGACCAGCACAAGTACATGGCAACAACGCCTGAAGCACACACTACTGGCAGCAGCGGAATGCCGGTGGGGATGGGGGAAGGGGCGCACAGGCAAGGTGCAAGACATCGATCAGGTTCTCGTCGGCGCGGTCCTGGTCAGAGGAGAAGGTGGACAGCAGCTCGCCCACGGGCTTGGCAAGGAAGAAGCCCATGGGAGCATTGAAGACGCGGTGGATAGAGCGCTTGAGCACGCGGTTGGCAGCGACGAGGCCCCAGGTGAAGAATCCGCCGGTCCGGATGACCTGGATGGCGAAGAAGGCAAAGGTGAGGGCACCGTAGATGCCAGCGTAGAAGCGTGAGGTGTCGCCGCCGTTGATGTCTTCACCATTCTCGTCCTGTTCGTAGCGCTCGTAGCGGTCGTTGACCCAGGAGCGGATCCAGAAGTCTGACATCTGGCGGGAGGCCTGGGAGACGAGGCCGGTGCAGACGGAGATGATGCAGCCCCAGGCGCGGCCGGCGCGCATGAACTGCCAGAAGGCGGCACCCATCTTGAGGGACGTCTTGGGGGGGGCGTCGGGGATGATCTTTGCCTTGGCCACGGCGGTCGCGGCAACCTTCTTCTTCTCCTCCTTGGCATGTACGGCCCCGGTGTCCTCGTCGGGCACGGGCATGTAGCGGGCAAGGATGGTCTGGGCCTGGCCGGAGAAGGGGCCGAAGTACTGCACCTTGCCGTGGTCCATGATGCAGACCTTGTCGCAGCGGCGGATGAACTGCAGCTGGTGGGTGACGAGGATGACGGTCTTGTCGCGCATCATGCCGCGCACGCAGTGCGAGAACATGTGCTCGGCGGTGTGGTGGTCGACGGCGGAGAGCGCATTGTCAAGGAGGATGGTGTCGGCATTGAAGTAGGTGGCGCGCGCGACGTTAACGCGCTGGCGCTGGCCGCCGGACAGGTTCATGCCACGGAGGCCGCCGGAGGACTGGTCGCCCTGGGGGAGCATCTCAAAGTCTGAGTCGAGGGAGCAGGCGTGGGTTGTGGCGTCATAGCGGGCCTGGTCAAAGGGCAGGCCAAAGGTGATGTTGTCGCGGATGCTCATGTTCTGGACCCATGCAGTCTGCACACACCGTCGCCGCTGTCAGCCTGTGTTACCTTGTTTCCGCCACAGTGCGACAGTCGGTGCAATGCAAGAACTCAGCAGTGTCTGAGAGACCAGCAGAGTGCAGCATCTCGATCTCAGGGCTTCAGAGTGCACAGGGCTGCAAGAATATGGAGAGGCACACCTGGGGGACATAGGCGATGCGGCCGCCGACGCGGACGTGGCCTCCCTTGATGGGCATGTTGCCGAGGAGCGCGTCAAGCAGGGCGGTCTTACCGGCACCGACACGGCCGACAACGGCCACCACCTCACCGGGGCGGACGTCGAAGCGGGGAATGGAGAGCTTGAAGCCGTGACCCTCATGGCCCTCGTACTGCAGCACCGCATCGCTCATCTCGACGCCGATGGCCTCCTTGGTGAAGATGTTGTCAGCCTCACCGTCAAACGCGGCGGCGTCGTGCGTCTGCGGGTCCAGCAGGAACTCCTCGATGCGCTTCAGAGACGTCTGTGCCTCTGCATGCACAGTGGTCAGCATAAAGGAGGTGAGCATGAAACGCTGAGATGTTGGTCAGGAGCTTACAAGCTGCTCAGGTGGGACAACAGGAAGGAAGGTGCTTGCCCGTGATAAGGACGTACTCTATTGTGGACGAACCAGAACAATCAGAAAGCGGCAGAACTGAGTGATGTCATGCTGGTGCAGGTCACAGAGATTGTGTGTGAGGCGGCAGGTGCAGGCAAGTACTAGGTCCGGATCAGGCGAAACAGGACAGGCTTGAAGGGCAATATCTCTGACGACAGCTTCAGATTCGCTGGCATGTCGCACGACTGTAGATAGCAGCAGGAGGCTGTACCTGAGGCAGCACGGAGAGCCTTTGGGAGCACAACGAGTGGGAAGCGCATGATGTTGAATAGGGTGAGTGTGGTGAAGGCGATCGTGGAGTTGAGGCGGTCAGCGTAGAGCTCGTAGGTGGCGAAGATGACAGAGGCGCAGAGTGGCGGGGTTGTGAAGACCAGGCAGATGTTGATGGTCTTGAAGAAGATGTTGGCCGCGGCGAGAGCGGTCTCATGCTGGCGGATGTCAGCAATCTTTTTCTCCAGGAAGTCCTCCCAAGCATAGTACTTCACCAGCTTCATGGCGGGGAGGATCTCTTGGAGGATGGAAGCACTACACAGGAGCATCGTTGGTCAGATCAGGCGGCATGGTTGTTACATGCTCTTTACGTGATATCAGTAGCAGTGGCAGAGTGATGCAAGCATTGGAATTGCATACAAGGGGCAAAGCATTAATCAGACGCAAGAACTCACCGCTTGTTGGCGAGCTTTGCACCCTTGACCTTGTTGACAGCGATCTGCCAGCCAAAGAAGTACTGTGTGAACAGAATGAAGCCCACGATGCCAGCTGCAGGCAGAGCCCAGCCCTTGACGAGGATGGCGAGCAGCGCAATGATCGAGAAAGCCTCAATCGGGGATGCCCACAGGTAGTGGAACTCCTGCACGGACGAGGAGCAGTCAGTCCACATGCACCAGCCTCCAAATCCTCATGCAGCGACCATGACAAGCCTGTTATGGTATATACTTCTGTCATACTTCAGCAAGCAACAACCGAACGATAGGCTGCGAATGCATGCATGACCAGGCACTGTTGCTACACAGAAGCAACATGCCAGCCCATTCAACACACCTGCATGCCGTCGTAGATCTTGTTGATGTCATTTGCCATGAAGCTCACAACGCGACTGGCGTTGTCGGCGGAGATGTAGCCCAGGCTGATGGCCTTGCGCGTGATGGCTGTCGTTAGCGCTGCCCGCACTTTGACGCCGGAGTTCATGCAGATAAAGCCCATGCGCTGCAGACATAGACCTGCACAGAAGAAATAAGATCAGTAATGAAAGCTATGCAATGGGTACACGCGGTGGATGGTGATTTCGCGGTTCCAATCTTATTCAAACGGCGGCAAGTACCAACATAATCATTTACAGGATTTACAATGAAGTGCTCGCAACAGTGGGATGAAGAATGTGTAGGAGTAACATAGTATCTGTGCGGCCGTGTGTCGGATCGCACAAACCTCAGACAGAGGCGCTCAACGCCCATGTGTGTGGCAAGCTGCACACTCAATCGACACAACCTCGCATCGCGCAACTAACCGTAGCTGAACGATCTCCACATGCCGCACGTGAAAATATCAACAGACGTCTGTAGATCAAGGAATGCGCACCCCAGAGAACAGAAGCAACGAAGAATCCAATCGCGAGAGGCCAGCCTGTCCAGTCGTCCGTGAAAGGATGGTCGTCCTCGTCTTCGTCAACATAAAGGAGGAGGCTGCGAACGAAGAAGAAAGCGCCGGAGATGACAAAGAAGCTCCACCCCAGCTTGAAAAAGCCACCGAGGAGGAACTGCTTGCCGTACAATGCCCACAGTGAGGACAGGAGCGGGTTCTTAAGCTTTTTAGCGTCCGGGGCAGTCTTGCTGTTCCACATCTGCTCGAACTCGCTGTAGCAGGTGGCTGCCTCCGCTGCAGCCGGCAGATACAGATTCTCTAGCTCTAGCTCGTTTTTGCGAGCCATCTTGATGGGTTTGTCCACCCATCCGAAGGACATATGGCCCCAAAGGCCGTACGACTTGCGGTCAGACATGATGACTGGATCCTATAGCTACCTGCCACTCGCTATGGGGTCCAAGGGACGGTGGTGCTGAAAGCTGGTTATGTATAGGCACCGGCTGCAGCCTGCATATATACTTGACAGGCCTCTAGCGCATGGGTTGTGAAGGACAGTGCACGGAATTGCCATGTATGGAGCGCAGGAGCGCATGTGATGCATGTGGTAGGTATGCACGCCTCTAACGTATATGCATACCGTCACATGCACCGCTGATTTCATACCACTGCGTCTCAGCCATATGCATGCTTCCTGGCGCAGTACTGCGGAAGCGGTGGCACTGGAGATGTGGCGGGTTTCCGAAGGGCTTCCGTGATGAGCGTGCACTGTGTTGCCCTCCTGAAAGACACAGTCGATGCGCTGAGGCAGACAATACCCCTCAATATGGACGTTTCAGCCGCTGCTCGAGATTGTGTGGATGAATTCCGCACTCAGGACACAGCGCTCGGTACGCATCTGCAGATGTCGAACCGCAGATATTCCACAGCGGTCAGGCATGTGAGACATGTGTGGGAGGGGGAATCACATGGCCCCGCCGTATCCACATGTGCAACAATGCATTGCAATGCCGCGCACACGCACGCGCGTGGGCTATCCATGCATACCTACACAGACCCATCTCACCTGCGCTCGCCTCCAACGCGGCAGCCCTCCAACACCAATTGATACAACAGCTCCTATGGAGTAGGACCGCCAACATGGTGCAGGCGCAACTTCTCAATGCGCGTTCGTATGCATCCAAACTTGGGTCTGGAGAAGTCACAGGGCCCGTTTGAGTATATTTCGGTTTACATGTTGGGCTCTGCAGGCTCTGCTGGAGCCGCTTGTTGACGTCACTGGACGGTCCGCACCAGTCAGCATGCGGACCAAGCCCGCACACCTCGGACGGTGCATACACACGAAACAGGCTCGATACAGAAGCTGCAGTTGACATGGTGGGCCACTGTGAGAATCGATACAGCACGGCGGCGGGCGTCCACGCGCATCGAGTTCATCGAAATAGTATGTGTGCGCAATACCGGTACCGCTGGGTGTCTGGAGCACATCGCCGACAACCCTTGCAATTGTCATAAAAACAGTAATACAAGTTCTTGACATAATCAAGTGATTGTGTTTGTCAGTTGGTTGCCCCCAGCTGGCCAGGGCGCGCGCGGGGCTGCAGTCTCGAGGATGACCGCTCGTGTGCGACCGCGATATCGATGGACAAGCTGTGACACAGCCCTGACGACGTTTGAGCCACATAGCACATGCGTGCTGTGGTGTGCTCGGCTCGCCACTCGTCGTGCTTGCCATGTGGTGTGCCCCGTAACCAGACTGGAGAAACTTTTACGAAGAGGTGTGCTCCAGGTGGTAGAAAATAGAGGCAAGAATTCATGCCAATGCAACAACCACATAACCATGGCAATATGCTGTATACACACTGACACACAGCAGCTTCAGTATTGTGCTACAATCTCCTCGAAACGCTGTGACCATGGCCAGACTGGATAAGGAGATTGAACGTTATGTGGCTGAACTGCCACAGCAAAGGGTGTGCTGTCAAGGAGGTAGAAGATACACTGGATGCTGCTGGTTACAGAACACAGGCTCCCATGACTAGTTTTGGCCGGTGCCAAGGGCCTCATCAGACGGATCATGTGTAGCTCAGCAGTCAATGGCGATCACGAGCGTAGGGCCCCTAATATAGTCCTCGAGGGTGCAACTGTCTCAACCTGCTTTTTTCCATCACTAGATTGAGAACAACATGAGCCTGGATAATGGGACTGGCAATATCCACGTGGCTTGCAGGTGCAAGCAATGCATGCAGCACGCATGCAACGCATGCATGCATGGCCGCATCTTATCCGAGGTTACATGCAGCATCAGCTACACGATTTTTAGTGTCCAGGCCCGTACATAAACGACAATGTCACATAGAATCTCATGCATGTAGACAGCAGCGTCCAACCCACAGCTCAGATGTGAGCCGAGGGTGCTGGAAGCAATCGGAGCCAGCATACAGCGGCCTCAGCTTGGCACAAAGCACACGAATCCCGGGCACACAGGCTGGCGAGAATCCATACTATGTACAAACAACAAACAAATCGGAGAGGCAGGCAAAGGGGTGAAGCCCAGACCCGGCCATCATGTGGCAGCTGCGAGAACTCGCAGAAATGCATCCCTACCCCCGTGAAACCCGTCCTCAAGTAGGCCTGGTTGGTAGGCAAGGATAGCCCGTCGCGTGGCTGTGGTGCTGTACCCGAGGTGCTCGGCCTCGAGCCAAACAGCCAAGAATCCCACGTCGTGAAGGAGGCCGTTGAGCGTGGCGGATGTGTTGTCACAGAGGCGGGCACATGTGCCCATGATCCAGGCGCGAAGGTACACCCGGCCAGTCCGCACCACGCGCGGGAAGTACGTAAACCGCGGCAGGGCGGTGTTCATCAGTAGCGCGGGGAAATTCTCGGGGCGAAAGAGCAGGTGGATGTGCTGTTGGTCGATGACGATGCGATGTTCGAGAATGTCAATGACATTGCCACCAGCGGTCTCCTCGCCGACCATACCAGTCGGGTATGCTGAGTAGACGGCTGCTTTGATGGCCGCATACGTTGCGTGCGTCTCTGCGCAAACAGCGATGACGCCGTCGTCGACGTACCGGAAACCGGCAAAGCAGCGCGCTAGCTGGGGGCCGAGACGGGCGTGCATGCGCAGTTCAGCGGCAATGCAGACCAGCATTGCCATGGCGGGGCTGATGTAGCCACCCATGGCGGCGCCGCGCGTCTGCTGGAGCACCTGGTTGCCCACGGTGATCAGGGTGTTGTGCAGCTCGAACTGTAGGGCAGGGAGAAGCTGGGACGGGGTGACACGCGTGTTGCCGGCGGGCCTGGCGCCAGAGCCAGTGCATGGCAGTACCGTACGCCTGCGGAGGTGGACATGCCATGCAGCGACGCAAAGTTTGGCAGCGTACAGAGCAAGGCCCAGCGTCGCAGCGTCGCAGATGGCGTCGTGCAGGAGTTCGCATACGTGTTCTTCCCGTCGAAGGCAAACCCGCGGCGGCTGCCGTGCAGGTGCTGGAGGCGGAGCTGCGCCGCAGCTAGGCGGCTCTTCAGCTCCTGGGTGCTGACGCCGTTGAAGTGCTTTGAGATCGAGCCCAGGTGGCGCACGATGTGCATCCACACCAGGCCAGCAGTCTGCAGTGCATCGCGGGCTGGCGATCTGTGGCATGGCTCAAGTGAGCGGGATTTGACATGCAGGGCCTTGCTTTCGGGAAAAGCATATGGGGCGGGGAGGGCACCGGAGTCAGACCACGGTGCAAGCGCGCCGAGGGAGGCGGTGGCGAAGCGGGAGCGGAAGTCAGAGAGGGACTGCTGGGCTGTGCCGGGGACGGCCATGTAGTGCTGTGGGTCGCCGATGAAGAGAACATGCAGGCGGGAGGCGTAGTGTGACAGGCACTCGAGCCATATGGCTTTGCTGTTGCGGTCCAGCGGGACTGGGACCAAGCGGAGCGCGACGAGCTTGTCGGAGTCTACTTGCAGCACCGTTGAGGTCAGGCAGCCCGGCTGTGGCTCTGGTTGGAACCGCAGAAGCTGTCTGTGTGACGGTATGACGGCGATGGTCGCTGTCGCCATGTGAATTGCACTGAGGGCTGGCGGATGACGTCAGCGATGGCACGCAGAAGGCGGCGCGCGGATGCATCAGAGCTGAGCTTGGGGCGAGTCTGCGCGGAGAAGGAGAAGGCAGGGGCAGGGCTGGAGGGGTCAGAGGCACGGAAGGCAACGTGGCCGTGGGGGCCTCGGGGAGGTCCATGTCCATGCATGTGCACTCTGGGGGCGCGCGCATGTCCACCAGTGCCTCACGGACTCGACGTGCGGCTACCTTCACCGGGGCAGTGCGCGCGAACTTGACGCGCGTCGTGTTGACAAAGTGGCGGGCAAACGCCAGATGCGTTCCACCACAGCGTAGGGCGCGAAGCATGCGGTGGCGTATGTGGCGTATTGGAATGAACGTAGCCGCAGGCAGCTGGATTTGAATGTTGGATGTTGGATGTGCACAGCAAAGGGTGTTCCGCTGGTTACTAGCTGATGGTCATCAGCGTGCACATGTCCTGAACTGTACATGCATATGTGCACAACTGAACAAGCCGTGATCACATATGGCTGCGTGTATGACGCATGATACAATGTGCCACTTGTGTGATTGTGTACAGGCGAGGTGCTGCAGCACGTGTAAACGTGTAAATGAGCTCAGTCGTTCTGTTTCCTGCTTTCCCCCCTCCGCGCTGCTGAGGCTTTGACCTATCTCAGTGAATCATAAATGAGCTCAGCTGTACATAGATCCGTTTGCGCACAAGCTCCACCGCGCTGGGTACTTGCAAGGGCACCACTGTGATATCGATAGAGCCTGCCACCGAGAGACCACGACTGAGCTGCTGAATATTGGCTTACACGAGAGGAGGGAGCCACACCGCTATGTACCCACGTAAGCACTGCAGTCAGAGAAATCACACACAGTTGACAGGTCAACTTGCTGGGGCACCTCACCCTCAGGACTTGCATCTGTGGCCAGGGTCTCAAAAGATCATCTTGCCCGCATCATGGCAGAATTAAAAAAACAATTTGTACCCCCAAGCCTTTCCAGCACCCCTCCGTTCCCCGAATTGCAGGCCAAGGTGTTTCACACAGTCAACACGGTGCAGCCTGGCAACGGGCCGATCGACACCGGCACTGTGGCCGCCCACGCTGCCTGGCGATCGCCGGAACTGCTGCCAAAACACAGATACGCCGGCAGCGCTCCGAGGCTGGGGCCGCGCTTGGACACCACAACGGCGGCACCCATGCGTGCCATTTGCCACAACGTCGCTGTTCTTATGGATTGTTCCTGTCACCATCATGCCCTTGCAGACCAGGCACACGCTTCTCTCTTTACGCCTCACACCCGACACAGTCGCTACCAGTACCGTCGCGCGCCGAGGCGTACATCGGCAGCACTGCCAGGTCACGGGTATCACCGCGACTCCAACCAGCGACCACTCGCGCCACAGCCGCACTGCCTGCGACAGCTCAGCTCGGCATGCTGAGAGAAACAGCATGCAACATACGAGTGCGGTGCGTTGGCACGGCCTATAGCTAGCTAATCCGCCAGCCACAGCTGCAGCAGCACCAGGCCGTTGCTGCGGTGTGCCCCGCCTAGCGCCCGTGGCACCATCCGCCAGTCCACCGTCCGCCCGACCAGGCCATTCCACAGGTCCGGGGCCTCAGCGGCGGCCCCATCTGCGCCTTTCAGCCGTGCTGTGCGTGCTGTCCACGCTGGCGGCCCCCATGCGCAGGGGGGGCCTGCGAGGCTCCCCGGTTCGTGCTCTTGCACGAGCCGCACGTGCCGTAGGAAGTACTCAAACGCTGGTGCCCGCACGTCCGCATCATCCATCGTAAACACAAACCGCCGCTCTGCCGCCAGCAGCACCAGCGGGGCCTCCACCGGCACCACGGCACCGCCTTGTGCCGCTGCAGCCTGCTCAGCACGCTCCGCTTGCGCCGGCGCGCCACACGCATGTGGCTGCTGCACGGCACCGCTGCCACTGTGCACTGCGTCGTCTGCTGCTGCGCGCTGCGAGTTGACTGGCGCCGCAGCACGCGCACAGGACGGTGAGGTGGGGTCGGATTTTGCAGGGCCGCGAGCATGTCCTGCGCAGCTTGCATGTGCTGTGCGTGCTGCGCGCAGGAAGGCCTCGAGGAAGGAGCAGAAGGCGGCGGTGAGGGTGTCGTCATAGAGGACGTCTGCCGCAAGCACCACCTGTGCAGCAGCTTCTGGTCTGGAAGCAAAGCATGACATGCGGCCAGGTACCATAGCATGCCATGTGCCACGTGGCTAGTTGCCATAGCGTGCTATGGTAGACACTGTAGCAAGTAACACGGTATATACTGTAGGGTAGGCCATGTCGGGGCACACGGCGGCCACGCATGACTTCCACCCTGCCACTCGGCGGTCTCCCGGGGGTAGGCACAGCTGAAACACTTGACCGAGAGCATGGCCGGGCAACCCCCGGACTTGCTGCTCCCGTGCAGTGCTCGCAGATGCTGGCTGCGGTTGGCCATGTCTACATCGGCACTAGCGCTGTCCGCATGCACAGCGAGCATGCATGCTGCCTGTGACATGTGACAATTGCCTCAAGGCATGGCTAGCCACGTGTGGCCACCTCGCAGCTGCAGAGCACAGGCTATAATACAGCTGTTAGTTTGGTTTCCCAGGCGCCGCTGCAGGACACAGGCTGTAATACACCTGTGTGTTAGGTTTCCGAGGTGGTTGAAATCGAAAGTGGGGGTCGCACATCCGCCCCCAGCGCCTGCTCCCAGTCCTCCTGCGACATCCGGAACTCATCGGGCACGCCACACAGCACGCCGCCGGCCTCTACGGCAGCGGCGGCCACACCCGCCGCCGGGTCTCCTGCTGCCAGAGCGTCATCTGTGCCGACGGTGGCGCTGCGTGGCGCCGCTGCTGCGGCACAGCCAAAGGCAGGCAGCGGTTCGGATGCGGTGTGTGTGCTGCATGCTGGGACGGTGGCCGCAGCTGCGCGGGCGGATGGTGCGGGAGTGGTTGCAGACAGCCGGGGTGATGCGGCGGTGGCGGGGGCGGGGGGCGGGGCAGCGGCATGCATGCCGTCAAGGTTTGTCCAGTCTATGTGCCTCACCTGCAGTAGCCGCAGCTGGCTCACACTGCATGGTGATGTGGAACTGCAGCAATGGCCTACCACTAGATGACGATAGTCGGGGCTTACTGTCCGTGTGCGTGGACATCTGCAGCCGCTGCAGCTCTACACGGCGCAGCGGTGTGTTCGACAGTGCAGCGCCCCTCACCGCCGCATGCGCCAACTGCGTCACCCGGTGGCTGCCGGGCGTGGAGCGATGCGTCAATTCATTTGGGCCCAGATCGCATGGTTGTGAAGGGATCCACATGGCATCCTGCAAGTTGCTAGCAAATGATCTGGTGGGAGACGGGAAGCGAAGAGGGGGGGGGGGGGGGGGGAGGCGGGGCGCGCCTTGACCAAGCCACTGCTTCCTTGCAGCAGGTGCGCATTGGCGGCAACATTCTTGCGTGCGAGTCGGAGTGCGCTGGGGAGGCCGTCGGTCAGCAGCACGGAGGCGCCGCACGCGGCCGCGACAACGGCCGTGAGGCCAACACCGCCGCCAAGCTCCAGCACTGTGCGCAGGGGGCGTGGCGAAGGGGGGGGGGCCTCTGGCTTGAGCACAGCGGTATCCGGGGCGTGTGCTCCGGCAGACGCTGCGGTTCCTGGTGTCTGTGGCTGTTCGCATGCTCCTACACAGGCGCGCAGCACATATCGTGATGCCGGCGGCAGGCGGTACCAGGGCACAGCGAGCAGAAGAGTCACCTTTGGTTGCATACAGATGTGCGTTTGTGAATCGTGCGTTACACAATCAACTGCTGCGCTTTCGGGGCGAGGTGGGCGTGACACAGATGACAACATCTCATCTCTCGCTTTCCAGAGAGACGGCGAACTCTTAGTATGCATTGAATGTTGAGACTTACGGAGCAGGGAGAGCATTGCAGAGGCGGCGGCGGCGGCGCACAAGCAGTGGCAGAAGGCGGCATGCATGTGCACCTGACCAGGAGGTGTGCTCGCCAGGAGCCAGGAGCCAGTCAGCCAATAGAAGAGCTGCAGGCCACACCTGCATGCAGAGGCGGGGCTATATGTTGACTCGTGCTGCAGACCACACTTGTGGTCAAGGCGGGCGAGAGCGGACACTGGCGCTGGCCTGCAGCTGAGTGGGGGCTCAAGACGGGTCACAACCACAGTGTGGCAGAGATGGTGCCCAGCAGCACTGGTCGTTCTGAGGCGCAAGGCCACTCGCTGTAAAAGCATGATGTGAAGGCTGAGTGCACGCCTGCAAAGTGCCGACGCAGGAAGATGAGAAAGCAGACCTGGCAGCCAACGTCTGGCAGAGGGGTTTCCATGCGGTGGTACATGACCAGCCTGCTGCCGGTGTAGCGCCTAGGAACTTCCTCCGTGTCGGAGTCCGAGCCAGGATCTCGAGGACGCTCTGCTGGCTGAAAGTCGTTCTGATGCAGCGAAGATCGTCCGAGGTTTACTTGAAACTCCGTGCGTTGCAGTGATGATCTTGACACCTGAACATCACACGAGCATGTACATGTCTCAACACTGCACCGGGCTATGTGCACAGCAGAGACGGTGTAAGGCCATTAAACTTTTTTGCACTTCGTGATGATGAGGTTAATTACAAGGTGACAGTGTTACAATGGATTTCAGCAAACGAGAGCTAGCATGGGCCTGGCACAAAGCATGGCAGCATTCGCTCATCTCCTAATACACAGACTTCCGTACCTGTATGAGATGGTTCATGTGGACCTCTGATAGGACATCCTCCTGAGGTTCAGGATGATCGGTACCATTCTTTCCACCGACAGCATCGGTTGCTATCATGGTGATACAGTTCTGGCCCCGAGAGGCTGGGTGCAAGCGTACTCCATGACGAAAGCGTGTATCGCAGACTTGTCAGATTTTGTCATTCCGAAAGCTACAGGTCGTGGCATGTTGGGTGCACAGCAGACGCCGTCGCGGAGACGACCGCAGTGTCGCGACGTTCAAGTTCGGTGCAGGCGATCACCGCCACCAAACTTCATTGTGAAGTAAGCTGCCCATCATCATGTTGACAGGCAACGGTGTCATATACGTACGTATCACTGATATAAGTCCCGGTCGGGTTCATCCGCTCACATTGTGCCGCAAGTGAGTATGCCTGAGCGTAGGTCTGGCTAACCTCCATAGGATACACCGCCATAATGCAGCAAGGTTGCCGCCAGGCGTGTCCCGCACCAGATATCAACGTCAGCAAGCGTTGGCAACAGCGGCGTGAACGTAAATCATAACAGAGATTAGCAGCGAGCTATATTGATTCAATGCATCTGCACCAGAATTCCATCGTCGCGGTCGCTCCTGCCACATGTGAATTCGTCATACAAGCACTTCAACACACAATCCAAACGATGCGACCTGAGCATTGGCAGCCTCCAAGCACAGGTCACTCGCATCGTCTCGCGAGCACCAGCAACGCATCTCAGCGCTGCGGGGCATCGGAGGCTCTATTCTATTCCGCTTCCATAGCTGCCCTGACTACTTGGCAGCGAGCAGCCGTGCACCGCAGCCTTCTGCTGACACTGCCCGGCACGCCAGCCCTGCCCCCGGCGTTCATCCACCACATCGTTCTTGCTACCACACGACTACGCCATTCTATTCAATATCTGCATGACCGAGTCCGACCCATGCATCCTGTCGCGCAGACTCAACTTCAGCTGAAGTTAATTCCAGCCGCCTGGTCCGTGCACATGACACGGTTACCCTGCAGGCTCACCCTCCAGAACTAAACCCGCCTGGCACTAGGAGCACTGCATGCTGCTCTCAGAGCTGCCGGCCACCGAGCCTCACAGGCCTGGTGATTCTGCCAGCGCGACATGAACTGTTGAGGCTGAAAGGCAGCCTTGCGCGTCTGTCTACTGCTACCACTGGAGCCAGTTCACGGAGCAGCAGCTGCATTTGAGCCGGAGCCAACCCCTGGGCTGACCGGCCGTGTCACCTCCACAAGTTCCCCAAAGTTCCGGTCAATCTGGGCGGTGCGGGCTGAGTCCACCCCGAGTCGGGCCCGCTGCCGCTGCAGCCGTGCCTGCTGCTGGTCTATCTCTGCCTCGCCTCGCTGGTACCTGCAGAGTGAATGCAGCCTCAGCCTGTGCAGGTGCTGGTGGGCGCACGCATGGGCCTCGTTTTGCGAGCGCCCGCTGACAGCTGCAAGCGCCGATCATGTCGCCGACGAGAGAGGGCTTGAGGCAAGCGTGCACGTGCCGGTGGCACTCGCCAGTGATTGCGCAACACAGTTGGCGGCACGCAGGTAGCATGCAGCATGTACATCTGGTGTGGCACCAGGACAGCTTCCGCATGCTCTTCGCCACAACACCGCACGACCGGAAGACCGTACTCGGGTGTGCCGGAGCGGACACACTCCACTACTCAGCCCAGGAGTCATGGTGTTATCAACGATCACCCTCCACTGCTCACACGGTGTAGGGCTGTGCGATCTATGCGGCCATCGGACCACGCATGGATCACCGCTGTGGGCCAGAGGGACGCGCGGCTGAATCGGGCTGCGGCACAGTTCAGGGGGGTGACACAACAGATCAGCATTCCAGGGGCAGCACTGGGTGGAGCAAAATTGGGCAGAGTAGCAGTGCAGGGGCTGCAGGGGGCGCACGAGCGCAGACCGTCCCACGCCATGACGTTGCCAGCGACCTCGTACAGCGCGTACATGGCGCCGATGCTGATGGGGATCTTGAGGTAAGAGAAGGCCGAGCCCCTGAAAAAGGCGGCGAAGCCCTCCTCACGCATGATGGTCACAAACGCGTCCTGCAGGCCCGCGTACCGGAACGCCGTACCCGCGGACGTCCGCGCAACCTGCACCGGCCTGCTGCTCAAGGCACTGTGGCCCAAAACAAGCACACATGCTGCACACCAGTGGCCAACTCGCATGCATGCCCTGCTCTCTGTGCGTGGTGGCATGCAATGCTGCATGTCACTCGTGCAAACTGCGTATCCGCAACGGCTACCTCCGTATAGGCGGCAGGCCCGCTGTGGGCACAAGACTGCGAGGCTACCGTGGCATTGCAGCGAGTGATGGGAATGTGTACGTGTGGCGGGAGGGCGTGCCTGCATGCGGCGCTGGATGAGCTCAAGGGGCATGGTGCCAGTCATGACGATGGTGGCTGAGGCGGCGCCGACGAAGCCCTTCTCGAGCGCCTGTGGCTGCCGGCCAGTCACGTGCTCGAAGACGCCGTTGGCCTTCTCGTATGCAAAGAATCCGAGCCCTGTGCCGATCATGTCGCCGACGAGAGAGGGCTTGAGGCCCGCATACAGGCCCCGCACGCCATACTGATGTATCGCCTGCCGTGCCGCCTACACACCACGTCCCTCATTGCTGTAACAGCACGGCAGAGCATACTTGAACAGCCAACGGAATTCTGGTCCATGCACAGAGTTTGTGCAATGATGCCAGGCAACACAGGCGCCGAAATTAACGAAACTGGCGAGGGGTCCGTTTCCACAAGCAGCGCAGGCGGGCAGCCACAGCATGGCTTGCAGGCTGTCTACTTGCTGCCCCACGAAGGTGCACAGGACACGTGGTGGCTACAACAGGAGTTTGAGGTATTGCACTGTCTGAGCGCTTGGCGGTGGATCAGCTGTGGGCGACTTTCTGCGATGAGGCCGCATGTCATCAAGCGCTAAGCCGCGTGACATGGCACATGACTGCAGGTGTGCTGCAAGGAGAAGGCATGCCTGGAAAAAGTTGCCCTGCGTGCAGCCTGGTACAGACATGAGCGTGCGGATCGTCTCGAGCGGGTGCGACACAAGGCACTGCGCCGCGCCAGCCGTGAAACCGGCGACAAAATGCTCCGGCCCTGCGCCCCGCTTGGGTCCCCCCGCGGCCACACCAGCGCTGCCAAACACACCGCACGCCTTGAGCGCGTCCCGCAGCGCCTCGTACACTGTGAACTGCACCGCTGAAGCCGGCATGATCTTGACGAGTGTCGCGGTGTTGCCGCGGAACAGCCCAGACAGGCCGCCGTCGCGCAGCGCGACAGACACGACCCGCGAAGGGGCCATCGCGTTTGGGGAGGCCATGGCGATCGTGCGCAGGCGCTCGAGGGGTGCGACCAGCGTGCGTGACGCCGCGCCGGCAAACGCGCCCCCCATCAGCCGCTGCCATGGCTGCTTCGACGGCACCTGCAGGGCGCAGTCTGTCGACACCATCTTTCTGGGCCATGTGGTAAATTGACCATGCCGCATCTGGTGTTGCAACGCGCTGTGTCATGGCCATACGTCTTGTTGATGGACGGATGTACGGCTGCACAGTGCCGAAGGCGAAATATGCATACAGGCCCGATGTCGGATCCGTGCTGAACTGGTGCCGGCTGAACAGGTGCCTCAGGCATTGCATGTTTTTTGGAGGGGGGCTGGAGAATATGTGGGCCCCTGCTGTAAAGCGCTGTGCTTCATGAAAGACCCCCCCCCCGCAGTGGGGGGCAGGTGGGGGCGCACCATGTTGAGGCGGAAGGCGTGGCCATCCATAAAGTCGGCTGAATCGACCCAGCAGAACGCCACGTTATTGTTTTCAATCTGGTTTCGAGGCAACATGCAGGCAAAGCGGCAGAACTCCTCAAACGTGATTGCATCGTCGCAGTTTCGGTCCAACAGCCGAATCATCCTGCACAGCTGTGGCAGTCAGCGCCGTGGCATGACCGGCGGTGGTTGCGCACACCCATGTACAAGCGGATGCAGAAGTACAGCGCATGAGCTGCTGAGCATCTGACACATGCACATGGCCCTCCATTTCAATCGGGTGAGTGAGTACACGTGACTGGGTGCCCTGCAGGCAGACATCAGTCGCAGCTGCTGAACAGCAGAGGAATATTCTTCAATTAGGGCTTGACTGATCCAAACCCAATCAAGCGGCAGTCAAGGACAGTGCAGCAATGAAATCTGGTGCTCAAAAGCACACCTGCGAGCATCTTCAGGTTGTGCAGACATCCCCATGTCCCGCAGTGATCGAAGCAAGCTGCCTTCAGTGATCAAACCATTGCTTTGGTCATCAAGCGACTCGAATGCCTGCCACAATTTATCCGTGGAGTGATCGAAGTAGCTGCAGAATTGGTTGTACGACACTTTTCGTAGTACTCCGTCATCACAGTCACTGAATTTTGACATTGCATCCCTGCAGCAGCCGGGTGACCATGAACAGAGGGTGCGAACGGGGTATGCCATATGTTGCTCGCGCAAACACGCATGGAACACTTCAACTGTCGATCTTATTATGAGTGAAACAAGAAGCAATGTTAAAACGGTCCACCCCATGCGCCGTTGCATATGGAAACACCTGCCATTAACGAGGTTCAGGCCACAACAGTATGAGTAACGTATAAAACAGTAATATAGCGGCACATAATCAAATTCTGGATGCACAAATGGCTCAGGGAAGGGCACCTGCGGAATGCGTCACTGGCAGGGAGGCCAAGGTGCTGTATGAGCAGCTGGAACTCATCTGCGTCGATGTAGCCATTGCCATTACGATCCATGTCACTGAACATAGACTTGATCTGCTCATCAGGTAGCCTTGCTCGTCTCTGCTTGTCTAGGTTGACGCCCGACAGAGCCAGTTGACCATTGACTGACACGACCTTGCGCAGGTGGTCCCCCGCATCACTGGCGATAGCTGCGAATTGTGAGCCATTCGGACATGCCCAGAAGCCATTGAGGAACCTCCCTAGCCCATCGGACGTGCTGCGTGTAATGCTCGCAGAGCGAACGTGCGCTGCATTTGCCGCTGCTTCCGACGGCCATGTCCGGTGGTCGTGTTTGCTGACAACAGACTCCAGAAAGCGCTGCGAATGAATAACTCCACGCTGTAAAACCTCGCCGAGCGCGTGTGCGGTCCGGATGGTGTGGTTTGATCGTTCGTGGTTGAATGCATTAACAAAGGCAAAAAAAGGCCCATTCTGCGCCTCGGGGGAAGCCAACGCAACAGCCGGCACGGATTGCTGCATATCAATCCACAATCAGCTGCTGTGCTCCGTACATGGGGCGCACGCTGACATAAGAGGCTATGTCTTTGCCTGTTGCGTGAACTTTGCGAAGAACGCACCTCACTGATGCTCGACATGTTCTGAGCACTCCAGGACCAAGAATCAGCGTAAAGCTGGACTAAAACCACGACAATGCCTGGCCCAGCATCGATTGGGCAGACATGGAATCTGCACAAATGGCGCCATGGCGCGCGATGTCGGTATAGTCAAAGACATTGCAGATGATGAATATCACTCATGACACGTCTCTCTTGCCACACGCTTAATTGGCTCTGCGGCATTGCATTGGTGCCGTGCCCAGACCGGTCTAGACGTCATGATTCGGAGGCTTGTGTGGCTTGGTGACGCGATTGTAAGAGGGGAATCTTTGGGTGTCGTTGGACTAACGATCACGCTGCAGCACTCAATCTGGCAGATTACAAACCAGTTTCCAACCCAGTTGGTCGTGGTTGCGTTTGGCCTGAACACCAGTGCGGGCGTGACAATCTGTGCCTTGTCAGGATGGGCTGTTCCCACGCTGTATGCGGCACGGGGATTGGATTGACATAAGCACTGCATCACATCGACTGATCAGACATCCATAATCGCTGTCTGTAAAAGCTCAGCAGGCCTCCATACGGAATTTCGGAGCAACACGTCTGCGCACCAACCATAGACGAAACCTTGTCCGGGACGAAAAGCACGACGGGCTGGTTACGCGGGACTAGCGCACGAGGCTTCAAAGGGCGCTCTGCGCAGGCATGTTCATGCACAGCAGAACATCACAGAAAGTCTTAGCACATCATCGCTGGCATGTGAACATAATTGGAAAGGCCTGCACGGCTCGCAGATTTAACCGGTCCAACCAGGTAGTGCTCGGAGTCACTGGCAAACCCGGCAGGATTCACAGTCACTTGCCCTCACAGCCACAATTAGCAACTGGTGCTGCACACGCCCCAGCATCCGCGGTACAGCTGGCAACAGCAGCCACGGGCCTGGGCCGAGGAGGCCTGGCTTTGTGGTAGGAGCTATTCCACTGGCCCCCCTCACGGGCATAGTAGTCCATCGGATACGGGTGCACCCCATTCTCGTCTGGCTTTTCATCCCACCAGGGCGGTGCAGCCCCCAGGCATACCATCGCCTCATATGGTGTCAGCGTTGGCTTGTCAAATGCTTCCCCCCAATCGATCGACAGCCTGCAAACACACACTGTTGCTGAGCGCCAGCCCGACGCCCTCACAGGCATCCAGGCGAAGTAGCCACACAACCGAATGGCTGGCCAGCACAAAACATTCAACCTGAGCACACTTTACATGGCTCACTGCATCCGACTACAGTGGAAGCAGAGCTGCCCGTTCCTCCATGGGAATGTGGGAGACCCTGAACCCAGCCACATACAACAATGGACGTGCGCAGCGTTCTTGCTCTGTGTGGCCGCACTACCCTGTGCTATAGGCCTGTACAGATTTGGCGCTCTGCGGCGCCATGCATTGCCAGCGATCCTCCACTGCTTCCAGACCCTGCAGACGCCCCTCACACCCCGGCCGGAGCGGCTGGTGTGGTTGCACACCTTGGTCCCGACCAAGTCTTGCAGGCACGTGTGACATTGAGGGTGAATTCGGTCCCGCTTGTCAGAGCTGTCAACGTCCTTATGGTCACGGCAATTTGATCATACATGCATACACCCACCCAACACAAAGCGCCCGGCCGTATCACACCTGATGGATCGCATGCGAGACTAGGACCTAGTCGTACATTCGCTTGGTGCACTGGCTCCGAGCCCCTCGATGTAAGAGCACACCCACCCAACACACAGCGTAGCCATGCTATGCATGGCCAGCGCAGCCGACTCGCAGCCATGCATGATACAGGAGCGGGTTGCCTGCCCCATGCACTGCTTCACGACTACAAACACTGCGGCAAGAGTGCTGGAGCATCAGGCCAAAGGCACACCTCGGACACGCGATCTGCACCCACGCCTCGACAGTCGGCATCAGCGCCAGGTTCTGCGGCGTCACCTCGGACATCAGAACGACGAAGTACTCCAGCCCGGCGTTCGAAAACAGCGCCTCGAGGCGGCGGAGCAGCGCAGGGCTTCCTTGACGGCCCAGCGTGCCCAGCACAAGGCCCCACACCTGTGCGCTGCGCGCACGCTCGACGGCAGCACGCCTGACAGCACGCATGCCGTGCTGGTCGTACTGCTCCTCTGTCAACACTCGACCGTACGGGTCATACCTGCACCAATTGCCATCGCCATTGTCCATGAAGAAGGTGGTCAATGCCTGGCAACAGCCGCCTGCCTGGAGCGATTGCGTAGATGGTAAGCTCGAGGCTTTCGTGCATGCCACACATAGGACCCTGTGTCGGCAACGTCAGGCTGCGACTGCGTTGCAGGAGAGGAAAGGCAGATGATGTGAAGACTGATTCTGAGCCGCACATGCATGCACACAGCCACGGCGGCCCCCATGGGGGGCTCACTCTCCGGGGGGGCAGCCTCAAACCACCCACGGGCGCAGAACCCCTCAATTGTGGTGGTGAGCACATCTGCATTCGTGGGCATGTGCTGTGTTCCATCACGCAGCATACAGCGCCCCTGGTTGTGGAGTGCAATCCCATGATTTGATACTGTTACTGCTGGCCGGCTGTGGCCGACGGCCGTCCGGGTGTGGCGTGATGTCCAGTTTTGTTTCCCCATTTTTGTTGATGAGGGGATGGAGGGCAACTCTTAGACATGCTGCCGTGTGGCCTGGGTGCAATCGATGCCGGGGAGGGCGTACCGGTATGCGCGCAGGGAGGGGTTGGCGATGAGCATGGCTTCGAGGTGGAACCGCCCGTCTGCCACAAACACGAGGGCGTCTGCGGGCTCCGCTAGCCGCGGTGCTGTGCAACCCAGCGTCTCGCCAGCAGACAGCGGCCGCTCCTGCGGGATGAGTAAGTGCTTGAAGCCGCGCTGCGCCAGCTCCAGCTTCGCATTCTGCACAGCGAAGGCGTCACCTTTACGCTGCATGGCCCCCGCAAGAAGCCGTCACGGCAGTGTATGACATGCCGGGAAGGCTGAGGGTGCGATGGATTCACTGCTCCAGCAGTGACAAGCCGGGAACGGCAGTGATTTGGGATTTCGTGGTGGTGCTGCTGCGAGATGTCCGCTGTCTGATCGTACATGGGTGCTGGCGCGGGATAGAGCAAGCGGACTGTTCTGATGTCGAGGTGACGCCGCACAACCTGGCGCTGATGCTGCAGTGCAAGCCGACACCAGACTGCTGCATGCCACAGCTGATGAGGCGCTAGAGGGTGCTTGCAAGTGACTGGCAGGTGTCAGGGGCAGCAGGGGTTGCACATGTTGCGGTGGGTGTTGGGATCTGGTTCGTTCGGCGGCTACTAGCGGCAAGGTGAGGGTCGCGCACCTGTATGGACGTGGCAAACTGAATTGTCCCGGCCAGCACAAGTCTCTGTTCAGGCTTGAAATTGAGCTCGACTGTGTCTAACAAGTGATCCAAGTCCATCTGGATGTCCACGAACACGTACATGCATGGCATTTTTGTGACGGTCACCGGTACCAGGCATGAGTGGCCGTAGTGCACCAGGAATTCGGCCCCCATCTCATGGGCTGTGAAATCATCAACGCAGCAGGCGCCATACGTTACGTCGCCCAAGATCATTGTGTCGTCCACGTCGGCAAAGTCGCATAGAATGTCGCTAATGATACAGGAATACATCAGCAAGCCTTCCGGGAATTGCAAAGCCACCCGCTTTGCACCGGCTTCTCGTATTCTCCACACTGTCTTCACGATCTAGCACATCGGTGATCTGTTCACGGACGGGTGTGCATATGGCATGTGCATGTTGTGGAGGTAGAGCTGGGCACTACCCACTCCCTAATTTCATTCTAAACACAGCAATGCAATCGCGATTCAATTTGAGCACACCTCAAAGTTGTAGTTGGCGGGAATCACGCCAATGGCCTCTTGTAGGGCTGTGTTTTGCAGAATGTGATCGGGGATCTACAGGTATTGGATGCAGTGTCTGGGGATTAGGCGCTCCGGAGGCTGACGGCGTCCGAGGTGTACAGGAATATGTAAGCAAGCTATGTACGCCTGCATCGACAAACACACCTGCTGCCTAACGATCCTCTTGGGAGGTAGAGCACCGGATTGCACCAACTCATTGCCCGTTGGTGCAGCCCCGGAGAACCGCTGTGGGAGGGGCTGATCGGTCATTGAGCGTGATTTAGCGACACATTATGGCGTCATTGCCTGCGATTGAGCTCTTGCGCTTGCAATCGCCAATTGCCTACGCTCGTGTACGTGCGTTGGGGCCGATAGAGCCACCAGCTGCGTACACGTTAATTCGGCCCGGAAACGCTGAGTCAGTTATACACAGTCACAGTATGAGATCATCTGACATGCGAGCGGCTTGATGTACAGAAGATGCCACTGTATTCCAGCCAGTGCGGTGTATACAACGTGCCGTAACATGCCGGCTTCATGCATGGTGCCGTAGATATGGTGCTCAAAATGTGGCCAAAGTCTATGAGGCAAGTCCACCCTTCGGCATTGACAATATTGTGTCACACAGACATGCCTTGTGTATTGTCGGTTTAAATCGTACTCTTGTCCTTGTTGCCGCACTGGCAGACAGTCAGCACGTCGCCAGCCCGTGGTGGGTGATCGTCTAGCCAGTTCGCGTGCTCGAGCGAAAAGAGGCAGTGATCCTAATTTTCTTCGTTGGCATCGTATTTCATCACTTTTCTCAGGTGAGGAACCGCATTGTGGCTGTGACCCGAGCTCCGCATAGCCGAGAAGAAATGCAAGTCTTGCACTGCGATTTCATTACCAATCTAAATTGACTGTTTGCATGTAACAACATTCCATATGTATTGCTTTGGGTTCTTATTGTGGCGGTGTGCAGCAGAATGGCCGAGGCAGCAAGCGTATGTTCCAAGAGCAGCGCCACGTATAGAACTTTGGCTAAAACATCGCAAGTGGATGAGTCATTGTTCAGCAGCAAGAAATCAAATACGAAAAAAACCGCACAGGGGTCGAATGGAGCGCTGAAAAGTGCAACAGAGAGGACAGGGCCTGCCATTGTGTCCCTTAGCAAAGATCAGCTCCACCGCATGCTGAAGCCGTCTCCTGTGCTCACCCTGTCCCAGGCCAATGCATTGAAATTAGAAGCCCAAGAGACACGCGACGCAGAACGAGCTCACAGTAATGCTAGGAAGGCTCGTATGCTAGCCATGGAAGAGGAGCGCAAAAAGCAGGTATCACCTTCCAGCTTGCCTGATAAATTCGTCATCTGATATGTAGCGATCAAATAGCGAATTAGAGGCCGTGGACGAGCCTGTTTCGGGAACGATGGTGGAAAGATGTGTCACAGCAGTGCTCTGTGCCCATCATTGGATCGTCTAAAACTTGGAAATCTGAACATGAAATACCACTTTATTCGCACCTGCTAATTGAGCATGTGCATACGGGCAATCTCCCCTCGAATTGACTGGTTGCTGACGTATCTGCGAATTGAACAGGCCACATTAGCCTGCAGGTGCCCCCAACAGAGACCGAGCTCTTACGACAGCAGGCTGACGCCAAAATCAGATCACGAGCAGAGGAGATACTGCTGGAGCAGCAGGATGAAGCAAAGGCCATGAATCGAATGGTAAACTACTGCAAGTGCGTGACAATCCGCGATGCTCAGCTTGCAGAACGCAAGTACATGATGTTGGAAGAGGAAGAAGAGACCCGTCGGCTTGATGCCATGATGGAAGCAGAGCGTCTCAAAGCTCTTCGCATATATGAAGAGCGGGAGGTACAGCGAAAGTATGAGCGCATAAAGGGTGCACAAGTACGTTTGAAACTACTCGGGCCTTTCTGCCTCACAACTTGTGCATGGTATGCATGCATGGTGGTTCGCGATGCAATGCGCGTACAGATGGTGCATGTTCACTGTTCATTGCAACATTTGGATGTGATGCTCTGCTGAGCGCGCCATAGGGTATCTCCCTTGGGGTGTGGGGGATTGCAAGGCCATTGTTATCGTTTCACCTCCGCCAACTGGTATGCAGCTTCAGGAGCGCCAGCAAGCGATCCACATGTGATTCTTCATGCACATTCGTTTGGGCATGATCCTCCTTTTTCTCGACACAGCCGTATACCTGGCCCCTGTTCCGAAACTGCTGCACCTGCAGCACCATCCACAACTGTTCAGCTGTGCTGCATGGTTTGGATCATAGTTGCGTCCACTTGTGGTGTACAGTTCACAAACGAAAGGCCAAAAAGCGCCCCCTCGCGTTCTCAAAAACAGATGCCCTGCTTGGATACATTGTGATGGCTGATGTTAACTCCCAGTTGCATCAAGTGGACCGCATGCAGGTACTGCAAGAGCAGCTGGAGGAGCGACAGCGGGAGCGCATTCGCGAGGAAGAGCAACAGGAACGTGAACGATTGATCATGCTGAAAGAGATGGAGCGTCTTCGCGAGCAGGAGCTGCGGCAGCAAGTTGAGAAGCAGCAACGTGCGAAGGAGCTAATCGCCGAGGTGTGTAATGGCAGAGTACCAAACGAAGACATGCTTTTCCTGTTTAGCAGGAGTTGCATTACCGTCAGAATGCACATATCTCTATACAGATCCGTTTTGGAACATGCCGCACTTTGCATAGCCAGCCTGCTATACAAAGTGGGGCCAAACAATGAGAAGTAGCGCTTTGATGGTGCGGTGTGGTGCACAGGTGATGGATGCGAATAAAGAACAGGTGGAGAGGAAGAAGGACATGCAAGCACGGGAGGTGGCTGAGGATGCTCGCATCGCTGATTACAATCGCCGCAAGCAGCTTAGAGAGGCTGCAGTGGCTGAGGAGAAGGCTAGAATCGCTCGTGAGAAGGAGCTTGAGTGTGCTCGTTTGCGTGCTGCACAAGAAAAGGCAGCAGACAAGCAGTCAGAGCTGGATGAGCTGCGGGCCAGGCGGCATGCTGAAGCAGCTGAGCGTGAATGGCGGGCAAAAGAGGCAGCCAAGGCAGCCCGCAACCAGGTGTGCGCATACTAGCTGCCAGCACATTGCGGCTCCTTGGTCTGGCGCACACGTTACCACAGAACCGGGGCTTTGATGGACCTAGGTCACATTGTGGAACTATAACCCAAGTTCTTCGAGGACGTATTGGCGGCGCAATGACCCGGCACTTGCGTTTGTTTGGCTATTTGTACCATGGTGCTCTGCATTGTACAGGCCATCTTAGACGACCTGCATTCCAGCAGGCAAGCTCAGAAGGCGGCGAAGCTGGTTCAGCAGGCTGAGATGGCGAAACGCGAGAAGAGCGAATTCGAGCAGATCATCAAAGTGAACCAGGTTAAAGAAGCACAGGATGCAAAGCTTCATTCTCAGGTATGTCAGTGTTCTGTTTGGTCCATATTTCTGGAGAGCTTCTTGATGACGTTGGGTACAGCGTTCACAGATCGTTCCTTGAAGGCGGCCACAATGCTGTATACTGAAGCACATTTGGTACAGATCCAAGAGCTCAAGAAGCAGAACCAAGCTGAAGTGTTGGCTCAGATCTCAGCAAACAAAGAGAAGAAACAGTTGGAACGTGTCATGGTACTGGAGGAAGGTACAAAGGTCGTGAAGAAGGCAGATCAGTACATGGCCCAGGTGGAAGCAATCAAGCAAAAGAAATTGAACGAGCTGAAAAAGGCAGGCGTGCCAGCAAAGTACTGCGCAGAATTGATGAAGTACGAGGTTGGATCATCAGGGAAATGAATGAAGAATGACTGTCGACGATTCCGGACGACTCGCATACAACAGTGTGTACGCACACATCGCCGCCTACTAACGGCTCAATCAAGCGCCTGTAAGGCACTGGATTAATGGAATGTGGGTGAATGCATATTCAGCATCTTTTGGGTCTCTATACACCAGCTCACCTAGCATCTTGAGGGGACAACGGGGTTGATGGTCAGCCCAGATATCACTTGAGTGTCATTTTACACTCAAGCTTCTTGGGATACTGGATTTGGCCATGGCATGGTGAGCTGCGAGATACGGGCTCTCTATCCAAGATTCTATTGATTGATCCTGTGATCCAGCTCAGGACCAGCATACCTACAAACTATGTCGCTGTGGCAGAGGGTACTGTTTGCTTTGCTAGCAACCTTTGGTGGTGATCACGTACAGGATCTTCATGACCTTGCTAAGATGCAACATCTTGCCCGAGCTAATACCAGGCGACCGAACCGAAAGCAGGCTGGTGTATAATACATGTCTCCTTACGATACATGCACAAAGCTGTGCTTGCACAAACACAAAATCCAGCTCATGTAAACACTCTCATGGTTCTCGCCGAAACTGGACTCGCTATGTCTGGTCGACAGATTCGCTGTGACTTGAAATGGGCATGCTATGCTGAGGCAGCCATATGAGTGGACAGAATCTGCAAGAGCTGCGGCCCAGTGTGAACGCCTGTAATGCGCTGCGCCACTTGGCCATTCTTGAACAAGATCAACGTTGGTAGCTCTTGAATTTGATATCTAGCAGCCAGGTTGGTGTACTTCTCAGTATTGATCTTCACAACGCTCACATGCTGCTTGACTTGCGGGGCAACCTCCTGTAACAAAACAGGACCGCTATAAGAGGACATGCTATTGAACGTCGCACACGAACTGCAGCAGGCTACGTTAACAATTCCGCACCTCCAGCACATCAGCCATTATGTGACAAGGCCCACACCACGTTGCATAGAAGTCAACCAGTATGGGGCCAGGAGAATTTACTAGCATGTCGTCAAAACTCTTGTATGACCGCTTCACAGCGGAACAACCGTTCCATCTGCAACAGTGCAGCACAGGTCTGTTTCTCTGTCAGCATCGTAGTAATGGGCACTGCATGTGGCTCTTTGTTCCCAGCAACAGGCTGACCAACATTGAACATAACGTGGACTCCATGAGATGCAACATATGCACCCATACAGCAGTACAGCCTAAACTTTCGACAGCAGATGTTAAAAAGGCAATCTGATCGGGCACCTTGCACGTGTAAATGTGTGAACTCGTGCAGCTTGACGCTTCGGCGCACTGGACGGCTTGCCGATGCTTCCGAAAGGCACGCGGTTCTCGCGAACTCCGACAGCGATCATCTCAACAAGAGCAAAACTTGCCGTTAGATATCAGGAGCTCTTTGTTAACGTCAACGTCTCAGCCACTTGTTAGCCGAACGTCTTCAAATCAGTATCGTCAAGCGCGTGTATCCCCGTTGACAGCATACACCAATGCACACGCAAGTATGCTAGCCACGTTTACAACAACTGGGTCCACATACGGTTTCGGGCAGCATGCGACGCGGTGGAAGAGGTGGAGCAGCTGCGCGCCGTTCAGCTGCAGCCGCGAATGGGTCCACGGGTGTCGCGTCACACAGCCTACCCCAATAAGTCGTCAAGTGCGACCATGATGCCGCGCTGCAACGGTTGCCACATCCGAACTTGGTGCAAATTTGACGATGTCACCTGAATCAGCCCAGCAGACAGTACAGTTTGACTGTCAGCGTTGCAGCGTACCAGTTGTTGTGTGTTCACGGTGTCAGGTCGTCGTCGCTACTCATTGCCGCGCTGAGTCTAG
The DNA here is from genome assembly GCA_900538255.1 of Ulva mutabilis. Classification (NCBI taxonomy): domain Eukaryota; kingdom Viridiplantae; phylum Chlorophyta; class Ulvophyceae; order Ulvales; family Ulvaceae; genus Ulva; species Ulva mutabilis. The sequence goes on along the minus strand of UNSF01000007.1, from coordinate 58,202 downwards.
ATCGTGGGCAATTGAGTGTGCTTTGGCTCAGTCTCCAACGATCTTTCACAATTGCGTGTTAATGAACAACATGCTGACTGCAAATACAAAGCTGACATGCCCTGCGGTGATGCCGTTGCGTGCTGTTGCCTCGCAATCCGCACATGTCAAGGGACTGCGCTGCAATGGCCGGCATAGCAGCCTATGCAAAGTTGCTGAGGCCCCGACAGTGGCTTCAGTTGACAATACACCGTCGGTACGCAGCAGTACTCCGTGTGTGTGGTCGACGCACCGGCGATGTGCTTGATGCCTAGCTCTCGGCAAGCTTCAGGGCGTGTCTATATCGATCCGCAAGAACGCCGGGGTCTGGATGACATCAGAAGCAGTCGGGGTATCATGACATTTGTTTGCATTGCGTTTGGTGTCAGGAGCGATGGTCTAAAACGTTCATATGGCCACAAATTCTGTTACGATCAAAGTCTGCTTTCAGGAATTTTCAGGCGTTGCCGTCCCAAAGACAGGAAAGCCCCGAATCATCATTTTAGGATCTGGCTGGGGCTCTATTTCCTTCATGAAGGCTCTTCCACGGAACATTTCGGACACGTATGAGATCGTCCTTGTGTCGCCACGAAATTACTTCCTGTACACACCGCTGTTACCAGCTGTAGCAACAGGAACAATGGAGGAGCGCTCCATCGTTGAGCCAATTCGGAATGTCACGGTGGGAAAAGGCGAATACTACGAAGCAATTTGCCAAGATGTTGATCCCGAGAACAAGTTCATCACAGCATGCTTTCCCAAGGACGCCGGATTCCCTGAGGCTTGCTTCCGCATGGACTACGACCATCTAGTTGTCTCTGTGGGATCAGTAAACAACACGTTTGGAGTGAAGGGGGTGGAGGATCATTGCTTCTTTTTCAAGAGCATTGAAGATGCGAGCAGGTTGAGGCGCCAAGTCTCAGAGTGCTTCGAGCGGGCCGCACTCCCTTACACGCCAGCTTCGGTACGGGTTCTCCCATCCATGTCCAAATCATGTGTGCATGGCAGCCATTTCTGCTGGCATGTACAAACTTGTTCAAGCTGTCAAGGCTGCAGCAGAAGTGGCCAGTTGTAGCTGGCCAGTTGCAGGCCCGTGTATATTCTATAAGCCACTGCATCATATCGCTGATGTCAAAGTCAACACTGAACACAACATGCTACATCATACAGCGTTCTCCTGCGGAACCATCTTTCTGTGAGGCCATCCTTATCAGGCCCACAAGTAGATCAGCGACTGTTTTTTAGTGTGTGTCTAGCTTGATCAACAACAGCTCACAAAAACAGAACAGCCTGCACGTGTTGCAAACTCGCCATGCACATCATGTTGTTGACGAGGTGACAAACTTGCTTCTGCCACCGACTGGGCTGATCATGCCCATGTGGACCACAGTGGTCACTGCTGCATGAGCGAACGACCCAACTTGGTGGCAATGTTTTCACGTGTGTTTCTGTCTGTGTATGGTGTGGTGATTGATTTTTGGTGCATTGCCATGAATCGTGCCTCTGTGTTCTACCACCTTGTGGAGCATACATCTGTAACGTATCTCATGTTTTCACGAGCTGCCGCATTTTCATCAGCTGCACAGTAGCTGCACCAGGCTCATCACGTGACCCGCTTCCATCAGCATGCGCCTCACTCCCTGACCAACACGCCTCCATTGCACCACATTGTCCACTTCAATGAGCAAGCCCCAAATAAACTGCCCCAGCTCCGCGCAGTGCAGCCGCACAGCCCTGGTCTGTTGTAGCTGCGCCATGCTGCCCGAATACATCTACCGCTGCATTTCTTCATCTACTGCAGATTCCATGCACGGCTGGCTGTGTGTAGGACCGCAAAAAGCTGCTGTCGTTTGTGATCGTCGGCGGTGGGCCAACGGGCGTGGAGGTGGCAGCGGAGCTGTACGACATGATCACGGAGGATATGCGGCGGCTGTACCCGGCGCTCATGGACGACGTCTGCATCCGCGTCATCGAGCTCATGGACTACGTGCTGTCCACCTACGACCGCAAGCTCGGCGAGTACACTGCACAGCTCTTCAAGCGCAACGGCATCGAACTCGTGCGCGCCCCCTCCCAGAGTCGCCGCCGGCGGCCATCATGTGGTTGCCTTGGGCAAGTTGCCGGCTGCCTTATGCAATGATGCCAGCTCGTTTACGCTTCAAAGTGAGCGAGGAGTAATCGTGAGCGTCAATAGCCTATTGACAATAGGCTCCGCAGCGTGCCCCCTCACGCTTGTAGCAGTTCGAGGATGCTATGGCTCAACGCTGACCGCGCCACATGGTCGTCAGGGCTAACATTAATGCGACACGCTCTGGCCACACACCGTGCTCAGATCAGCGCGAGATCGACTGGACGAAACTCCCGCAGCTCAGCCATCATGCAGGCTCGCTTAGTGGCCTGAACGTCTCTCTCCGCGAGCTGCTACAGTGTCTAGTAGAGGTCACACTATGCTGCGCCCTCTAGCGACAGTTTCCTACAAACATAGCCTGGAGCGGAGGCGCGTGAGGCTGACACGGTCACGGCGAGTGCAGGTGCTCAACTCACGCGTGACACGTGTGGAGGCGAACGAGGTCATCGTGGTCGACAAAGATGGCTCCGAGATGGTGCTGCCCTTCGGCGCGTGCGTGTGGGCGACGGGCGTCGCGATGAACCCCCTCATCAAGCAGCTGCAGAGCCGCATGCCACAGCAGAACCACTTCCGGGGCCTCCTCACCGACGACAACCTGCTCGTGCTCGGCAGCGGCGGCGCGATGTGGGCGATCGGCGACGCGAGCACAATCGCCGCACCCAAGGCGCTGGACTACGTGGATGAGCTGTTTGAGCTCGCCGACACGGACGGCAACGGCGTGCTGTCCCTGGCAGAGCTGCGGGTGCGCTGCCCGCTGCTGTGGCTGCATGTGTGTGTTACAGGATGTTGCTAACGGACGCACTTGTGTGCTTGTGTGTGTGTATAATCATTGTTTGGGTGTCTGCAGCAGTCATATTGCCAATGCGATGTCCACTGATCCGACGGTACAGACGCCGCTTCCTGCCCAGAATTGATCGCGTCGTCCCACTGTTCTCGCGTTCACAAGGTGTGTGTACGTTATCCCACCTTGCATCAATCGTTGCAGACACACAACAATGCGATTGCTACATACGTGTTGAGCACGCTTGAAGGATGCGCCAAGCAGAGGACACGGTGCATGGACCCTGCACGGTGGCCGACGACATGCCTGAGCCTGCTGTGACCACCGGTGTGGGGGTGTCAGGAAGTGCATGAACAGATGGCACGCACGCCGCTGTGGTTCACTGTGTCATGGGCGGGCGAACACAGATGTGGTCGATGCTGCAGGTGGTGCTGGCAAAGGCGGCGGAGCGGTTCCCGCAATTTGAGGAGCATGCCCGCTTCCTCGAGACAAAGGACGGCGTCAGCCGCTTCGGCGGCCTCGTGCGCAACTTCATGCTCTCCAAGAAGAAGGCCGCCGCGAGCCAGAAGCTCTTCAGCAACATCGACGAGGCCAGCTCGCTGTCGCGCGAGGAGTTTGCTGATCTCCTGAAGACCATCGACCTCGGCCTGCGGGGCCTGCCCGCCACCGCGCAGGTGCGCCTGCCGCCTCCCGCAGCAGCAGCCCGGCATGCTGGGTGCCCTGCTGCCTAGCCCGCCCCAGCACCATGTTGCGTGTCCCTGCACCCTGCTGTGCTGCACAGCTGTCATTCCCAGTCCATGGGACCTTCACATCAAGCCGCAGGTTTTTCTGGGCTGAGGCTCTCGTGTGTCCATGCACAGGGCAGCGGAGGTTGCTGTAGCCTCACCGTGTGGCGCTGTGTGTGGTATGGTGTCATGCTGCTCCACAATCACCAGTGAATTCGACCAGTGATCCAGGACCTGGTTCAGGAAGGCAGCAGTGTGACGGAGGGTGAGGCGTGTGCGTGTGCCTGCAGGTGGCAAGGCAGCAGGGCGAATGGCTGGCGAGGAAGGTGTTTGCACCACGGAGGCTGCAGAACGGCGATGAGCTGCCAGAGGACTTCAAGGAATTCAAGTACAACCACAAGGGTGCCCTGGCGTATGTTGGTAAGGACCGGGCAGTCATGGACGTGCCCGGTGTGGGCCCGCTCTGGGGTCTGGGTGCTGGCGTGGTGTGGAAGGGCTTTGAGACGTACTCACAGTTCAGCTTGCGCAACCGTGCACTGGTGACGATCGACTGGTTCCGAACCAAGGTATTTGGCAGAGACATCTCACGGGTGTGAAGGTCAAATATGCCGCTGTGGATGAACAACTGTATGCTGTAGAGAACTGTTGACGCAGAAATGCGCCTGAACCTTGTCATTGCGCATGTGCTCAGGATGATGTGCAGTTTCAGCTAGGTTGTCTAACACAGGTGTATTACAATCGGCTGTTGTAACCAAGCTTATAAGCTGGTAAACGCATGATGCAAACATCTGCTGCAGAGAACCACTTGCTGCGTGTGTGTGCATCACACCTCCACTGCAGTGCACTGTGGAGGTTCCACAGCATCCATGCATGCACACATCTAGCTCAGAGTGCTTACCGCAGCTGGCTACAGAACCCAGGGATTTTCAGTGGAAGGACAGCATCCCAGGGGCAGATGTCTGGAACACTACTCGAAGGAACATGGTCTCGACAGCGGTTCTTAATGGAATCGGATCAGCAGCCATGGAATGTGTACACAGTTGGAGTCCTGCCACTACAAGTTTAACCGTCACATGCCTGCCCTACACATGAGAAGGCTGGCATACCAAGCTAGCATGGCTCCAGCCGCCTGCGTCACACGCCCGGGGTTGGAACTAGAATAAGACATGCGAAACGTTATAGAACTACGAAAGCACATCCCAAAGCACCATCCCTGCTTGCAAGCACCTGTGTGCTGGATGAGCTGATCGTGATGGACACAAGCATCGGACAGGTTTTGGAGACTCGCCTAGTGGACCGTCTCTACTCTTCGTACGTTTTACATTCAGCTCAACAGCTGAATTCACGCTCGTTGCCACACCCCGGAGACCCAGAGACACTCAAGCGCCATCATTCTGCAGCCCTGTTCCCGCGACTGATGCGATCACCATGGCATCCAATCGATCCTTATCCATCGTGGCTGCAAGCCATCCATTCAACTGCCACCAGGCAGACACACGCCTGGCAGTCATGTCCTTGACCCTGACGCAGCTGCGAGGCCAGCAGACAAGGACACCGCAGCTCGAAAACAGGTAATCGATCAGCTGCACTGATCCGTGAACACGGGGCTGCGGCTGCACTGGATGCGACAGGCAGTCACACGCAAACACTCCTATTCACTCTATCACTGGAGGGGCAAAAGCCCAACACGCCACATGGCACCGCACATACGCCGACGAGTGCAGCCAGCGGCACAACGGTCGCTCACAGCCCCAGCCAGCGGCCCCGGCTGCCTGACACAGGTCCAACTCCTGGCATGCAGGCATGTCCGTGCTTGCTCACGCACGGCCGGGCCCGGCGTGCGTTCAGCCCTGCGCCTTGTCGCTGCCCTCCTGCATCGCCGCGGGCTGCGCTGGCTGCTGCGGCATCGGCGGGGCCTGCATCGGCACCATCTGCAGGCCCCCTGGCTGCTGCACCATCTGCATCGGCATGCCGCCCGCCCCTGGCACCATCTGCATGCCGGACACGGAGGGCATGCTGGCCATGACCTGCTGTAGCCCCGCCCCTGCAGGCATCACCATGGGTTGCCCCGGCATCTGCTGCCCTTGCCAGGCAACATACTGCATCATCTGCGGCTGCTGCGGCACCATGCCCATCTGTGCCTGTACCACCCAGCATGTGTGACAGACTGCTCAGGCACCTGGCATACGGATTCTGCAGTTGTGTAAGCCTGGCTCCCGTCTGCTCTGAGGGCTAACACGGGATGTACACAGGTGCCAGTGTGCTGAGCAGTGACAAAGTGGCTTATGGAGTACCTGCGCTGCTCCCTGTGTCCCGGGCATCACCTGTGGCTGGGCTCCTGGCTGTGCTTGAGCTGCAGCATCTGTTGGGACTTGCATTTGAACCGCCCCGCCGTTGTTGGGAAATTGGCCAGCCTGAGCGGGGTTGGGCTGAGGGCCGGATCCAACAATGAAAGGGGAACCGACAGGCATTTGTGGCGCACTGCCCGGTGCAGCTCCACTTGCAGCTGCCATAGTGGCGTACATCGCAGGTGGAATGTGTGACGTGCCATCACTTGCTGCTTGGACAGCAGCTGGGGAAATGTTATCTGTCTGCATTGCACATCACGCCGCATCACGCCGACCTGGCACTGGTTGCCATGTATGACCTGTCCACCATGCATCAGGCTGTTGCAGCAGGGAGAGCGAGAAACCCCACATCGTTAGCAGAGGCCAAATCGCACCAGAAATTCAAACACTTCATTCTCATGGTTACATATGGCATGCACGAGGTCGTTGTGCTGCAGCGTGCGCCTCTTGTTGGCCTCGCTGTATGCCCAAGCTCGATGGGTTAGCTCCAGAATGAACAATTCACATGCTTTGGCAAACAAAACCGGCGCCTCGGAACTAATCATGCGCACATCTTCGTCAGATTTCATGATCTTCTTGATGCGAGCCAGGGGAAGAGGATGGTTTTTAAACTCGACAAGCGGTTGATTGAGAACGTGTACGTCGCGGAGTTGCTGTCTCCAGAACTGCAGATACAGCTGTATCAGGTGCTAGAGCTTGCGGATCGTGTCATTCATCAACGCAGGTATGGTTAAAACGGACTGGCCAGCCGCGACGAGCTGGCGTCCTAGCTACACTTCAAACGGAACTCCAACCAACATACACAATGAGCAATCGCTTTGCAACAAGCATTGATACTAATCCACTCTTGGAAAGTTTATGTTATAACGTCGTTTTCGCAAGTGAGGTGCAGTTTCGAACCTGTATAAGAGCCTGGTTCAGCTTCTCGCGCGTTGCAGCAGCATCTGGCGTGTCATCAGCTGGATCCGTGATGTCGTTGCCATCTGATGGGCCCGCGTCTAGCTGCTGCTCTGTATCATCGCCTGCCATGTTTTCGTGTTGTGCGCGTTGTCTGCGTACACGTCTTGATCAACGCCACCTGAGCGAAGAAATCGCTACAACAAAAATCTATGCAATTAAGAACAACGTGAATCGACTGCACTCCACGTCGTGACGAAGCAATGTCGTGTTTCCTTCGGGCCAACCGCACGAGATTGCATCTACCGGCCCGACCATTGTGTGGTTCAGCCACAAGTTGGTTGCTGACGCCATTGGGCTACAGCTGGCGGCCATGTGTACGTGCTCCTTCCCGATCATTCGCGCCGCCTTTTGCCCTGAGCCACAAGTGAGCTGGTTTTTCAGGACCGCAGCTTGCCATTCGACACATGGGCCTTCTCACTCCCAACAAAGTGGCTACTAAGTATTGATGGATCTCTGTGCACGAACCGCGTTGCGTTTAAGCTTTGAATCTTGCCCTTTGCGCGGTTGCTGCTGGCCCGAGATCAAGCCGGACGCCTGTGCATATCCTGGTAATGTTCTGGAAAAAGAAAGACGAACATGGAGTTTTGAAAAGCTCACGCAAGAACTGCTACGAGGTTTTCTTCGCCATTTTGATCACATATGACGTGTTGCAGATCGCCTGTCGCTAGTGTAGTTCCGTAACGCAGCCGCAAATGCGGCTTAAATTGCTTACATCGTAGAGCATGCTGTACTGTGACCTGTAGTTCAATGCAGGCAAGGGACGCGTTTTTTTCCTGCGTTGACGAACTCGGCTCGGGCTTCCAAGCTGGTCAGCCTGTCCCAGCAGCCTGCAAACAACTAAGAAAGGCATACGAAGAGTGCTGTAGCGCATCTTGGGTAAATCTTGCCCCTCGACACATACGTAATTTGTATTGTTGGGTCCAGCAAAGCGATCTGGTGGGTGTGCTCTCAAACATTGACCTGAGCACGCAGGTAGCCCATTTCGACAAGCTTCGCGACCAAGACGTGCGTCGGGTCCGTGAGCTTCACTCGAACATCAACGAGAATCACCACAGGTCCAAAGGCGTCGAAGCTGGCAAACCTTTGAGTTGACAACGGAACCGCGTGCGCAGCCATGTCACCAGCAACAGACTCGCCACCGCGTACTAACCCTCCCGGGCCACCCCCAGCTCCAGACTTACCGCTTCCACCAGCTCCTGCTCGAGGGCCTGCAACTGCAGCTCCTGCACCCAGGGACAGGTCCCACAGCAAGCACTCGGAGCACCGCACTGAGAGAGACGGGAAGAGCAGTGAGCGGCGCAGCGATCGTGATCGCGACAGGGAACACAAAGAGCACCGCCGCAGCCGGCGAGAGGAGCGCGAGCGCAGCCGAGACAAGGATCCAGCGGCAGCAGAGGGCGCAGGAGGGGAGGAGCGCCGGAAGCGACGCCGTGAGGACGAGCCGGCAGCAGGGGAGCCTGCGGCAGAGAAGCGGCACCGCGACGATACCAAGTCGTCACATAGAGACCGCGACCGTGAGAAGGACCGCGGTCGGGAGCGCAGCCACAGAGAGCGCAGCGAGCGCGGACGTGAACGCGGCAAAGAGGGGGTCAGGGAAGGGGCGCGCGAGGGGGATCCTGAGAGCAGACGGAGCGACAAGAAGCGTAGCCGTGGGGAAGGGGAGGCCGGCAACAGCAGCTCCCGCCGTACCAAGGAATCGCGTTCCAGCCGTAGAGAGGAGGACAGGTGTGTCTGGCCTGGCCCTACTGCCCTGCAAAGCTTTTGCAGAACTCTGTCACGCTCCTCTGCATGCATGCATGGTCGCACAGTTGGTGTTGCATACTGCAGCAAAATGCGGCGAGCCCTTGTGACCGGCCAGTGTTCAGGTCGAGCCCGTGGTGACTGCGGGGTGGCATGCATGGTGCCAGTGCATGTGATGTGACATGTCGCCGGGGTACCTGCCGACATGCGCAACGCTGCGGCTGTAGCGACAATCATGATGCACCATGCGCTTTCTGTCGCAAGGTGTGTGAGCTACGGCACTGGACAAGTGCACAGGGCTGCTGCGGCATACGGACTTGGTCATCATGCATGCCAGCCGTAGTCACCCTCCCGGCTCCGCGTCCGCCGCGAGCAAGCATCTTCCAAATGTGCTGCCTGAGCCTCTGAGTCAACAAAGCCCGCGGCCGCAGCTAGATCAGGTGGACGGGTCTGCAGGCGATACCGCAGTTGCTGCCTTGCCAACGCATGGCCGCCTTAGCTTTGAACACGTACATGGTGTCTCGGGGTGCACCGTGCTGCTGTGGCAGCAGCGCGAGTCACAACTGTGCGCGCATGCATGGCAGATGCAGTGGTGTGCAGGGCGAGGAGGGGTGTGGAGGAAGGGGAGCTTGAGGACGGCCAGCTGCCCGCCCCCCCGGGTGGCAGTGCAGACGCATCACGCCGCGAGCTGTCGCCGGCATCTCGCGAAGCCCGCAGGTATGCGATCCGACTCTCAGTGTGTTGATTCGGGTGGGACTGTAGTGGTGTCTCCGTGTTGCTGTGGCCTTGGCGTGCTCATACATGCAGCCGGAGTGGGTGTACCAGAACGGTATGACCAATGTGTGTGGCGGCTGCTGCCTATCAGCACAGTGGCACATGCGCGCTGTTTGATGCCGTGCATGTGGCTGCCTCGCTGCACCAGAATCAGTTGTGCATGTCATCTGCCGCAGCTGCGTGTGCCAGATGTTTCAAAGCTGCACTTGCCCTTTTAAGAGCATGTGACAACTGCACATCGTCAGGAATCTTCGTTCGGGATGTAAGGTCTCCATCTCCAGTGGTGCATGCGTAGTGCCGGTGCACACTTGCATCCAGCGGCTGTGTTGTCTGTGTGAAGAGTGCGGGGTGGAAGGTGCCGAGCTGACCGCACTGCTCTGCACTGCAGGGAGCAGCGTCGCGAGAAAAGGCGGAGGGAGAAGGAGAAGGGAGGCAAGCCTGGAGCGACACAATCGGAGGGGCCAGACCTGACGGCTGGCCTGACTGCGGAGGAGATGCACATGATGCAGCAGCTTGGACTCCCGTTTGGCTTCGAGTCAACGCAGGGCGCTCTGGTGGAAGATGCGGCTGCGAATGAGAGCGCCGTCAAGGTGTCCTCGCAGCGCAAGGCGCGGCAGTTCATGAACCGCAAGGGCGGCTTCAACCGGCTTCTGCCTGCTGAGCAAACTGGCAAGAAGATGCAGGAGGTGTAGCCGGGCAGCACTTGTCACAGCTTCGTGGTGGTTGCCCGGTATCCTGATGATCAGTCACAGGCCTTTGGCTGCTTGTCCGTGTCCGTTTGTGGACGGTGGCTGTACTGCAGATCCGGTGTAGTAGTTCCTCGAATGTACAATTCCATTTGTAATCCAGACGCAGCCATAGCCAGCGCAACACCTTGCTGGCGTGTCTGTGACTGGCGGCCTCACCATTTTACCGGATGTGGTGGCTTGAAACATGCGTCGTCTCCGGCAAAGCTGCGGTCTGCGAGTTGTGAGCAAGCGCCGAAAACTGATCGCGCTGTGTGGCGTCCTGGACATGACCCCTGCTCTGAAGCTCCTGTAGGTCCTGATCCAGGCTTCAAGCAGGACTTGCCTGCAGCGCACTGTCGCTGCACACTGTGCCATGCTTTGCCGAGGGTGTTATCGTGTCCGGTGCGGAATACGTCGTCGTACTAGTGGTCAGCCACCTGTCCAGCCAGGCGCTCAAGATCTATCTGGCTTGCCAAAACCATGCCGCTTCCGTGGCCGGCACTAGCGTCCTGTCTGTCCGGCGGAGGCAGCGGTGCAGCACAGCATGCCTGCAGCACAGCATGCCTGCGTGTCACTGCCGCAGGGCCTCCAATCGCACGCACCCCACCCAGTGCAACCAGAAAAGAGAGGCAGGCGAGCAAATAACTGACAGCCACACCTCCAGCTACCAGTACTCAGTCTCAAAGCCTCCCATGGGGACTGTAGAGCCGCAACCTCGCGCATCAGTGCTGCGCAGCTGCTGCCGGCATGACCTCGGAGCACTCTTCCCCTTCCACAATGTAGGCTGAACCCCCCGTGTGTGTGTTACACAGTGATAGATCTAGGACTCAGCAGCGCCGAGGCAACAGACCAGGCAACAACCCGTGTGTGGCATGCATACAACACAGGCTATCTGCATGGCAGGGATGGGACTTTATGAAGTGTTCAGGAAGCGGGCTAGCGCGTGCATGTGTTGGACCGCAGGAGAGGCAGCTGGTAGCCACTCTTGTGGCAGCCACTCTTGTGGCAGCCACTCTTGTGGTAGCCACTCTTGTGGCGCGTGGTGCGTGAAGGAAGGCGAGCATAAGCCGCAACCCATATGGCTTTCAAGACCTCAGCGTAATGCATGTGTACATATATTGCTCTAGTTGTACATTCGCTTCGTGCACTGGCTCGGAGCTCCTCGATGTAAGAGTAAACATATTGCAATGCTCGGGTGAAGCCCGGCGACGTAGATCATGCCATGACATGTCGACACAATGCCGACTGCTGGACGTTGCGCCACAACATTGCCATTACGGCTTGGCGCCATCGAGTAAGAGCGGCAGGGGTGTCCACATCAATTGAGCCTGTGATGCGCAGCCTAGACAGACGCTACCGGCACGACAGTAGGGGGGACATCCTAGCAAATGGTCCGGACGTAGATGTGTATGTGATAGATGTCAGCTTCATCCACCCATCTGGGGTGGCTGTGGTGGGGAAAGCATCGGGGGCACAGGGGCACGCGGCCGAAGTTCGCAAAAAGTTCAAACTCAACAAGTACAAAGAGAGTGTGCAGGGATGGTACAAGGTGGTGCCAGTTGTGCATGAGACATTTGGCAGACTAGGGTCGCGTGCTGTGCAGTACCTCAACACGCTGGCAGTGTGGGTGGTTGGGCCGTTCAACAAGCGGGCAAAGGGTCGCTGGATTGAGAATTCTTTGCGGGAGCTCAGTGCGGCGACAGTGAAAGGAGAGGGTTTGTGAATGGAAAGACCATGTCCAGGGTAGCACAGCTCACGGGTGAGCAGTTCGTGCCAGACAATCAACTGGGACACACCTGCTGCGTAGCATGTGAGTCTAGAATCTAGATGTACATTTGCTTGGTGCACTGGATCGGAGCCCCTCGATGTAAGAGTACATGTATTGCGTGATTGGGTTGTTTCAAGCAGCTGACAGGCAGTGACAGGACGGTGGTCAGGACGGTGCCTGACCACCCGGTCTGGACAAGCAAGATGAATTAACCATATCAATCACAGGTAACCATATCAATCACAAGCCTCAGCATGCCACTAACCTGACATGACCGTTGTAGCTTATGAACTGGGTAGGGCCCATTGGGAATACAATCATGGCAACCCAGATGCCTAATTCAAGTTTGTGGCAGCTGAATGATGTAAGCAAGGCACCAAAATTGTTCAAGGTTATTTAGTCTCAGATATCAGCAGTGTCTGCATCCAGCATGACATCCTTCATGGCATCTATGTGATGGTTCTATTTCTATGCAAGGTGGGCTGGCATGCTGTCCTGGCCATGGAGGGTGTGCACAAGACTGCAATTTCTGCAACTGGCTGGCACAAGTACAGATGTGCCGGCCATTGCCAGCCAAGTTTCATAAGAAGCAGCAAACCTGTTTGCACGTAGAAAGTGCTCTGCCTGTGCTGCGGGGGGATGCATGCATGGCACCACAAGTTCTGGCATGCATGAGCCAGCAACCACCCGTAAATGCTGATGCATGCAGGTGCGCAACTTGTGAGCCATATGGCCAGGCAGCCAGGGTTTGCACACCCTGCGCCCTTGTCTGTGCTATCTCGAGATAAACACACAGAGTACGCTGCAGCGCAAGCAGCTGCTGGATAGCCTGAAGCAGTGGGCTGCTGTGCCAGTTGGCAGAGCCTCATGTGCGTCATGAGGCATCCGGATGCATCCAGGCAGTACTCCATGAGCATGCATCTTCCTGTTGCCACCTGGGACACTGGGATACATTCAAGAGGTATGCTCCACAAGGTGCATGCAGGACGTCCTATGCTCCACAAGAACACACAACCTGGCAGCCATCTGGCAGCACGATGCAAAGGTCGCTGCAACAACCGCAGATCACTGCCATGGGACTGGTGTTGCATGAACTGTGTCGTTTGAACTGTGTCGTTTGCTCTGTGGTGACCGTGCTGATCAGTGTGCATGGCCACTTGGGTGCCGCATCCTATCGTATACAGGATCCCGCCAGTTCTGCTTTCATTGGCTGCCTGCGAGATGTGAATCGGTGAGAGGACAAGTGGGGATCAGAGGGAGGAGGCACACCAGGGGGGAAAGTCGACCCGGCTGTGCGCAGCGTGGCTCAGGTGGCCCTTCCCACGGTGGTGTGATTCGCAAAGCCCACATTCACGCTGCAGTTAAAACGCAGCAGATCCTGCGAAATGTGGCGAACGAGATCGTGGCGGAGCTCCGCACAGGGGGTATGTGAAACGTTACTCTTGTAACGGCATGCAGGCCTGGGGATTGTTGGCCGAAAGTAAGAACACCCGGCATGAACATCCGGCATGAACATCCGGCATGGGACCAAAAACACCAGAAAAAAAAGAACCAGTGAAGGGCATCATGCCACACCCAAACGAGCACATCCGCCTTACTTGTTTACTGGCGGACCTTCCACGCCAAGTGCTATCACCAAACGGGTCGAATTCAGGAGGTCGAATTCAGGGCGTGGCTGCACGACGCTCCGGAATGGCCGATCCGTGGAATGCACAATCCGTTCCGTGCACACATATGGGTTTGGCCCAGCTTTGCCTGGTTGTGTGAGTGCCCGAGATTGTCCCGAAGCAGCAAGGCAATGGGATCTCGGTGGCGTGGGCGGAAAGGCGTTCATGCACCCTGTGCCGCTTCCAGACATGCCATAAGAGGGCGTGGGATGAGCAGAGACTGGCACGGTTCCCAGCCCAGAGCGACAGGGACCGACGCACCACCAGGCCTCAGTACACACTGCACAGATGTGTCAGTCAACGACAACAGGTTGGCTGCGTTTGCTGCACCTGAATGCACTGGCAGAGGCTGTGATGTCTGCATCACAGCTTTAGGTCGCATGCGGTCTGATTCGTCCCATGGTCTAGTCCAGTGCAGCCCACCAAGCTCAGCCAGTTTGGTTGTAGACAAATATCATGGCAGTATCATGGCAGCTTGCGTCATGTGCGATATCTGCCTGCAAACGTCTCTGCAGTCCACACAAACGACATTGCCTCGGCGCTGCTGGGTCCTAGATCTATCACTGTGTAACACAAACAAAAGTCGAGGGCCGTGTGAGTCGTTAGAGAGGCCCCGGTTCTCCAGTGGATGAGTGGACCAGTGAGGACCAGTGGATCAGTGAGCAGAGTCCCCATATGCTTAGCAGCTGTCGAGACATTCTGCTGGGAAACATGGGCACATGCGCAGGAAGGTGCTGGAGCCGCCAATTGTCACATGTTGGTGCATCAGCTGTACATGACTGGCTGCTTCGAATGACGTATTCGCTGGGGAGACAGGCACTTCGGTTTTGTTGGCACCCGTGGTGTGTGTGGCACAGGGGGCACATGGCGCGTACAGGGGCAGATGGCAGGAAGGTGCAGCAGCCATGCCTGTCACACTAAGTTTCTCGTGCGGCGCATGACCTTGGTGCTTGCGGTCGCCGGTCTGTCTGTTTGCTGTCTGTTTGCTTGTTGCCTGGTCTGTTGCCTCGGCGCTGCTGAGTCCTAGATCTATCACTGTGTAACACACTAAGTTGCAGCCAACTGGGAGCTTGAGCCTGGATGCAGGGAGTGATGGGATGGGCAGGCGCCAGCTGTATGGTTGGTGCCCCAGAGAGAGATACAGAGAGAGAACTCCAGGGCTGCAGGAATTAATGTAGGTGTGTTGTCATGTCTGTGAACTCTGTGAGAGAGTTGCCTGGTCAGTGGCAGGTGCATGAGGGATGGATGCTGATGGTGTGATACGTTACAGATGTATGCTCCACAAGGTGGTAGAACACAGAGGCACGATTCATGGCAATGCATGAGGGATGGATGCTGATGGTGGGTGTCAGCTGACTCGGACAGTAGTCATGCCAAGCTGCCAACCTGTCCCATTAGTCACAGCCTCAGTAACTTGCTGAGTGGGGTTCCAGGTCATGCACGTGCAAGCTGCAGGGTGTATCCCAAGGGTGGCGTGAGCTGCAGCCAAATCTGCATGCACAGGCAAATTTGTTGGCCCAGCCATGCTGTTGTGCCTCCATCTGCATGGCCCCTGTATGGACCCCTGTGCACAGCTGTGTGGACCCAGGGCCCAAGGGATGTGTGCCAGAAAGTGATCAGATGGGACTCTGCATGCGCAGCTTGTCTTCTTCTATATCACACTACTATGCTTTCAGCATGCTTAGGAGCCTGGCTGCATTGCTGCACTCTGTCCCAGCATTGTTACTGCATGACGGGTGTGCCTTGCCCAGGTCAAGGCCACACGACAGACCTGTTTATTGCGATCACTCTCCAGACTAGCTAGCCAGAGCACCTGCTTCAGTGCCAGAGCGGCCCATGGGCACAGGCAATCGCATATGCACAGGTTGCAAGGTCTGCAATTCAGGGAGCACCCACTGCTGCACCGGCTGTCCCCCTCTAGTGACCTTGCCACCTCCTTGGTCAGTAAGAAAGTAGCGAGACAGTCTGCTACGGCGTGGTGCCTTGAACAGCGCAGCGCCGCGGTAGCTGAAACGCTATTCGGCACTGACACGATCGCGGCTGTGTCGGTTCGTTGTGGCTTTTTCGCTTGGGACAGTGATTGCTTTTTGCTGGTGTCTACTTTCGGGGGTTTTGGCCGTCTACTTTCCTTCTGTTGCCCTCGCTGCCGGGCTATTGCGTTCATCTCCGTTTAACACACTGACACGATCGCGAGTTCCAGTGTTTGGGTTGTTGCATGATCCGTGCCGTATACAAGTATCGTGATTTTCCAGATAAGCTTCATATTCCCTACCGTAAGCCCTCTTCTGACATGCGTCGATGCGGTCATGGCATCATTGCAACAGGGAAGAATACTTCCAAGATGCGCGTACATCTCGCTCTGCCAGCCTTCGAATTCGCGACCTCATGACAAGCCGACGTCAGCGCCAGCGCTAGCTGGGATCGCCCGTCCCCATCAGGCCTTAGCACGCACATGCCTCTGCAGCTGTCGTATGTTGGACCAGCTGGCTTTGGCGGGATCGTGCTCACAGCGGTGTCGGCCGTCGATCGAGCACCTTGGCCTAGCTAGGCGTGCACCTGTGGCATGCAAATGGCGTGATATTGTTCGAGAGCGTCCCGTGCTCGCACGCAAATATGACACTTGTCCAGCTAAACTCAACCTAGGAAAACCTGATCGCCTGACGTCGTCAGGATCCGGTGTGACTGACGAATGACCATTCACACCTGCACGTGGATACGAGATGCCAGTAAATGGCAAGGCAACCCCTACTCCGATCGGCTGCGGTTATGCATCATCGAGAACTCATCGCTGCAGCGTGCTGTGTGTCGCATAGAACGCGGTGTCACGACGCACAGCCATGCCGCGGCGTATGCATGCAACGAACGACAGTTCGGGAATTGAAAACTAGCTTTCAGCGCGCATATTCAGTCACCACACAGACACACAGGATGTACTGATTGTAATTGGAATTCATTTTAGGTATCACAAGGTTCTTCCAAACAAGATCACAGGCCATTACGCTTGACGGCCTGTTCGAAAGCTGCCAAGCCAGAACAATCCAGCGCTGTCGCATCACAGCTGCAACACAGCGAAATCGAGAAGCACAATTTTAGCGTATCTTGACAGATATCACCTCGGTGCGCACCTGCGGCTGTCGTCTCGGCTGCTCCGGGCTTGTTCGACGTCCCCCATCAGTGGTTCAATGCCACCTGCCGGTGTTACCGATGCACTGCGTGAGCCATCGCTGATGCTGCTGTGCCGCGCACTTCTCCTTGTACACGGCGGTCTTCAATGTTCTGTCGCTGATCATCGAAAACGCAGCGCGCGACGCGGGCAGCTCACTCTCGTGTTGATGTGTAGAGTCGATCAGCACGCGTGCGGGTCAGTCACGCAACGGCAAGCCTCGCAATCGCAAAGCAGACGGTCTTTATGTGATGGCCCAGGACACACTGTAGATAGGTTCGTCTCAGCTGGCTGAGGTATGTTGAACTTTCACGCGTGCATCCTTCCCAGCGACCGACGATGTTTACACACGTTCGTGTGGTGGGTGTAGAGATCTCGACGCGGTCATGTCGCACATGCTTGAGACTGCCATACCGAATGCATTTCACTGGACGTTGCATGTGCTGCATGTAGGTATTGAGCTTCACCACGTGCCAAGACCTGCGCGTACCATCGAGAGGTCCCCGCCGGCCCCGCGGCGGTGGAACACGAGCACATCCAGCTCACCCGCGCAGCTGTGTTGCATTTAAAGCCATAATTCGGTTATGGTGCACCTGCCGGCGCCACTCCTTGTGCTCCGCTGAAGACGCTGCAAACTGCGGGCGGGCTGAGGTGCAAACGGCACCGCGAGAACGCCCATGCCAGTGTCCCACTTGGTGCACACCTCCCACTCAGCCTACAGGCAGTGAGTGTAACTTGCCTAGACAGCAGCTCTGCAGGGCAATCCACGCTTCGCCACAGGCGTGGTATTAGCCAAACGTCGACATGCAGTCAACAACGCATGTGCCAGCGAGCGATGTCAGTCCAGCAGGGTCGCCATCAGCTCGGCCTAGACTAGAGCAGACTATAGATGACGGGGGACCGAGCGAGATGGGCGATGACAGGGAACAGGCCAGGCGTGCGCTTGTGCTCGCCCTGTCACGGACGACCCGACGGTTTGATGCCGAGCCCAGTGAAACCCGTTCCTTAACTGGTGAGACAGCCATCCCGTATATGTGATTTGAAGCTGTGATTTGAAGCTCGGACTGTGTCTGCATAGCATGTGGAGGACTCGCATACGTGGTGCCGGACTGCTAGATCCCGTTGTGACATGCATATAAAGCATATACGGCCCTGCCATGCCGCAGTGGCCCACAAGGCCGTACACAACTGCTAGCAATGCGTCCTCAATAACAGTATCGTGTGCAGAGCCCCCAGGCAAGGCACCGGCTGGGCAGCATGTCCAGCCACGCGCAGCAGAGCATGGCTCCACGCACGCAGACCCGTCACCACTGCCGCATGCAGCCCCATCACCACTGCCGCATGCAGACCCGTCACCACTGCCGCATGCAGACCCATCACCACTGCCGCATGCAGACCCGTCACCGCTGCCACCCGCAGGCAGCGCAGCCACGGTGGCCTCTCCAGCCACAGCTCCGCCAGCGAGCAACCCCCACTACCCAGCCTGCCAGCCGCAACCAATGGTGTCACCATCGTCCACCCTGTGTCGGCCGTCTACGCCGGCTGCTGCACCTGCGAACTCCACACCGCATCGGCCACAGCCCGGTGAGCCTGGCGCCGGTTGCCGCAGGCAGGTGCCAAGCAGCTGCCATGCGGCTGCTGTGGCAGCACCGCAGCTGGCGTGCTTTGGGGGTGCGGCGCCGGTGGGGGAGGGCCGGTTCATGGGGAGTGCGGGAGAGCCGTCGCTGTGGCTGGACGACAGCGCAGTGGAGTGCTACGGGGTCGCTGCGTCCGACTCTCCACCTGTCAGCCGTGCAGCCGCCAGTGACTCAGCGCAGTTCACTGGGACGGAGCCCACGATGTGGCCAGAGGGGTTTTTGAACCAGTGCGCCTCTTACGCGTCGCATGTTGAGCTGGGAGACCCGGCAGAGCTTTCGCTGCTGCGGCAGAGCAGCAGGCACGGCCGGGGGCCGCAGCACGGCCGCCACGACAGTAGCAGCGAGGCCGGGGACAGCGCAGTGCGGTGGCGCTCGATCAGCCCGGATGCGATGGAGTACAGAGAGCGCGTGGACCGCGCGCGCGCCGCAGTGGCCAGGGCGCAAGGCAGTGAGATGGACGGCGGGCGGGAGCGGGCTGGCAGCGCAGCGGGCAGCATGACGGGCAGCATGGGCGGGATAGACCCGGCGGCGTGGGCTCAGCGCCGGCGCGCGCGGCAAGAGCGGGAGCGGCCGTGGCGGCGCGCGAGCGCTCCAGCGCCGAACGCTGCGGCCGCGCCGCTCGTGGAGGAGGAGCCGCAGCAGCGGCGCGGGTCGTGGCGGCACAGCGACCTCATCTCAGACGCGGCGGCCGCGGCAGCGAGCGGCAAGATGCTGTTGCCTGGGGGTTCGGTGAGCTCGTCAGACATGCAGTACATCGAGGACCTCTCGCGGGCGTCCATCGAGAGCATGCATGTGCTGCGGCACCTGCAGGTGCATGCTGACGCGCTGGGCATGGAGCACCTCACGCCGGTGAGCCCGCCCCCCTCCCTCCCCCCCAGCAGCCTGCTGGCCACGGCCGCAGCAATGGTCGTCAAGTCGCGCGAGGCTCAGGCAGCGCAGGGCCGGCCGGCGGCCGCGGCGGAGCCGGGAGGCGACGCGCCCGTCGCGGCGGCGGCCGCTGGCCACCTGCCGCCGGTGGCGTGGATGCCGCAGCACGCGGTTCCGATGCCGGGGCTCATGCAGGCTGAGCGCGCCCTCGCAGAGGAGCTGCACGCTGCGACGCTGATGCTGCTGCAGTCCCGCAGCGCGCAGATGGCGCTCGGTGTGTCGCCCTCCGTTGCCTACGCCGCAGCGCAGCACGCCGACCACGCGGCCCGCGGCACCCCGCAGCCGCAGCCTGGCTCTCCCCCCCGCACTGGCAGCGACGCCGGGTCCGAGTTTGCAAGCGAGCAGTTTGACGACTATGAAGACCAGTTTGACGATTACGAGGACCAGTTTGATGACTACAGCCCAAGCCCGCGCTGGCGTGAGCGCGATGGCGACGACGATATCAGCTCGCACTACCCCGCCTCAAGCACACACTACCCGGCATCTAGCTCGCACATCCCCCCGTCAAGCTCCCGCCAACAGGGCTCGAGCTCGCCGTACCGCGCGCCGCGCAACACGCACGAGCACGTGGCATCCAGCGAGCGCTCCCCGTCCCCTGACATGGACGGCGGCGCGTGGCTGTCGCCGCAGACCTCTTCAGACCTCACTGACTCGGCCACGCTGCACGCGTCAGTGGCCCTGCGCATGGCCGAGGCGGCGCCTGTGCCGTATGCCGACACACGCATGGGGTCCGACAGTGGCGCCGGGCTGTACACCATCGGCAGCCGCAGCACGCAGCACCAGCGCTACACCGAACAGTGGGAGAGCGGCTGGGATCCAGAGCACGTGCCGCCGCAGCGGGGCTCGGAAGGCAGCAGCGGCTCGAGCTCGTTCACGGACAGCGACGACTTGCGGCCGGTGCAGCAGCTGCAGCAGATGTCGCGGCCGCCGCTGCCGCCGCGGGCGCGCGAGCGCCACCAGTCCGCATCGGCCGGGCTCGTGCCGATTGGCAGCCGCCGCGGCTCCAACGGCAGCGGCGCGTCTCTGCCTGCGCTGATGATCCGCCAGGAGGCCTCGGATGGCCAACTCGGCATCGGGCCGACGGCGTGGCCCGGCGGCGGGCCGCCGCCGGCGTCCCGCGCCGACGCCGTTCAGCACTGCCGCCGCCTCGCCGGCGGGCAGCACAGCGCGGCCGCGCACCCCCACACCGCCTGCCGCGACCCGCAGCTGTGCGACGACGCGTGGTTCGGCCCCGCTGCACCTGCCCGTTCACCACCCCCGGCACTCCACGCCGACGGCAGTGCCTTCCAGCTGGATGCTGTCGACTCAGCACCGCACGCGGGCTCGCAGGCCGGGCTTGACCCCCACACCGCAGAGCTGCTCGCGCTGGAGCCGGTGCCGTCGCACAACTCCGTTGACCATAGCGGCCTCGACGCGATGGGCCCGGTCACACGGGAACTCCCCGACAAGCGCACCCACAGCGTCATGCATGGCATCCCGGAGGAGCACTCTGACACGACGGTCACGCCGCGGCTGGCCGTCGAGGTGACGCGTGCAAGCGGCAGCCGATGCATGGCCGCCTCCGCCTCGCACCGCAGCGTGTACCACGTGTCCACCGGCTCCTCGAGCCTCCGCTCGAGCGTGCGCACGGACTCGCGCACGGACTCGCGCGCGGATAGCGCAACCGGCACGCGCCGCACAACGTCTACCGGCACCGGCGACAGCTATGCCTGGAACACGTACCCGGCGTACACGTACAGCAACGGCGGCCTGCAGCCGCCGGGCGGCGTGGGCAGCGCGCGCCGTGCGCTGCACAGCACGGCGTCCGACCGGTTGAGCGACACCGCGAGCTCCGCGAGCGGCGGCGGACGGGACCTGACGACGCAGCTGCTGGATCAGGTGGGGCCGTCGGTGGTGAGCGCGGCCGGGAGCCCCCCTGCGAGCCAGGTGCGGCGAACGAGCAGCAGCTCGGCCGCGCCCTGCCGCAACCGCATCCTGATGTCGACCGACAAGTGGGACTCGGTGACGATATCGGCGAGTGTGAAGGACCTCGCGGTGTCTGTGAATCCGCCGAGTGCTGCACACGACATGGGGTGGGTCGGGGGGACGACGTGCACGGACCTGTCGTTCGGGCTGACGTCGCCCAGGGGCGGGTCGGCGGTTGAGCTCCGGGGGGACAAGCCGGCGGCCGCGTTGCGGCTGCAGCGGTCGGTGTCGCTCAGCCCGATGCTGCATTCTCCGAAGAGCGGTAAGGGCAGCAAGGAGGGCCGCGGCGAGCCGAGGCGGCGCAGCCGCCGCGGCCGTAGGATGCTTGCGCTGCTGGCGTCGCTGCTGCGCGGCAGCCCTGCGCCCGCGGCGCGGCAGTCGCGGCAGCGCACCTCGCTTGCCCGCGCGTCGGCATCAGCCACGCTGATTGGCAACCGGTGCACGAGCAATGCGCAGGCGCGTGGCGGCGTGTCAACACGTGGGGAGCCGCAACGGCGTGCTGGGGACACTGAGAGCTGCAGCCTGGACGTGTCCACCGCGAGCGACGGTGGAAGCTTCCTGTGTGGCGTGGGGGGGTCGGGACGGCGGAGCCCGCCCTCTGTGCGGAGGAGCCGCGATCACGCATGCATGGGGCAGAAGAGCTGGTGCATGACGTCCCAGCAGGAAGAGGACGCGCAGAAGGAAGACGGGGACGCGCGGACGCCGGAGACCCCGATCGCCACAAGCCACACCGAAATGCACATGCTGCTGCAGGAAGTGCCGATTGCAGTGAGCACGGAGGTGAGCAGCCGGGGGTGGGCAGGCAAGCGCGCGAGCGAGTGGGGTGCGAGTGCATGTGCGGTGCTGCCATGCATCATGCTCCCGGTATCCGCCGAGACGGTCGCACGCACAGCCTCCAGCAACATCCCGCTCATGCATGGCATCCAGCCCGGCGAGTGGAGTGTGGTCACGTCTGCGCTGGCGCCCATGCATGGCGACGAGAGCAGCGCCCATGCCGCGGGCAGCAGTGGTGGGCTCCTGCCGTTTGTCACGAGCGACCCCGGTGGCGGGGGCTCGCTACGGGGCTCTCACCGGGGGTCGCAGCGTGGGTCGCAGCGGGGATCGCAGCGCGGGTCGCTGCGGGGGTCGCAGCTGGGATCACAGTGGGATTCACAGCGGGGGTCGAAGCGGCATGGGCATGATGGCGGGAGCGGTTCAGGGAGCCGGGGGCGGCGGGCGGGGGCAGGCACTGCGGCGATGAGCATCTGGGAGGTGGAGTCGCTGCCCATGTCCCGGCGGGGAGGCATAGGAGTAGGGGGAGGAGCTTCGATGCTTCAGCAGTGTGAGACACGCTGATGCTGTCCTGGGGCAGGCTCGGAAGGAGCAAGCGCCCTACCATCTGGTAGGGACAGTGTAGTTAGAGTTGTGAATTATGACAGCAAGGCTCGTGAAGAATCAGGCAGAAGGGCAGATGCCACCTACGAAAGTCATGCTGCTGGCTGTGATGGGCTGACTGAGCAGGGCAGTTGTGAGGTGTGGATGCACAATAGTGGGTGGTGGAGTGGGCATGAGGTGCGTAGCTGAGGAGACAGACGAGCGGTCGCAAGGTAGCGTAGGCTTGGTTGGGCGGATGAGGGTAGTGCCTGACAGAGGGGGTTGTGAGTGTGAGGTGGATGTGCCGGTGGACCAGCTACGCAGGTGCCCGCAGTGCGCGGAGTGCGTTGGGGTTAACTGCATGACGTGGGGATCGACTGATCTGATGATGTGGTTGTGGCTCAATGGGCCCTTTCCAAAATCGGTAACGATTGACTCGTCGCGCCCACACCCCAAGCGAATCGAACAGTGCGTTACTGCCGTTGTGGACCGAACATTCAACCGTTAAGGCGTCCCATGCCTACCGGCTGCTCTTGCTGGTTGCGTTGCGTATAATCCAGCGGGTGCCTGGTCTGCTCTGAGAGTCCAGGTCGTATCATTTTGCCATCCAGCTCATCGGTGTGCCAACCCGCTGCACGTAAACGAGCGATTACGATCGAAGCTGGCGATTGCAACAGGATATGCACTGTAGAGCCATACATGCTGAGCGTACTTCTGCGTCAAAAACGTTGCGGCGATGGAACATGCTTGCCTCACAACCGAAGCGACGAAGATAGCTGTGCAACGTTTGACCGTGCTGACCATGGGGACGGTGTAACCGCTGAGTCAGCAACCGCCGCGGTATACGAACGGCTGCACCAATTTAGCGGCAGGAGGAAATCTGTTGAGCTGTAGATCTTCATAATGAGAGTGTTACGCCTGGCCTTACCGCTGCTGTTCCTGTGTGGTTGAATCCTTAATAATGAGACGCTGCGGGCTGTCAACGATGCGAACGAGTGCATGTTCCAGGACATGCGTGCTATAAAAGTTCCATGCAACTGCGCTTATATATGACGATGCCAGGCACTTTCCGACCCGGCACGCAAGGCAGCAGCCACTGCCTTGCTAGCGGCTGGCCGGTCGCATGTGTGGGTCGAAACAGTAAATGTCGCGTCGACGCAATCGACTTTGCACCATGGTGCACCATTGGTGCCTAGCCGCTTGTCAGTGGCATTGCTCACTGGAGCGCTGCGTCAGAGAGCATGGCCTGTCTGCAGTGTGTATCAGGTTGCACTTGCGGCAGAGAGCATTTCAATTCTACACTTCCTGCGCGCAGAAAGCTTTCAGCTGCGCGCAGCTGCGCTGTATCTGTGTACTGTCAAGGAGGTAGAAGATACACTGGATGCTGCTGGTTATAGAAATCCAACACAGGCTCCCATGACTAGTTTGAGTGTGAGTCTGTGGCCAGGCGGCATGCGCACAGCTATATGGATTGCACAGAGCCGGGGGGTGAGCGCGCTGCAACATGGTATCAAGCAAACATCTGAAAACGTGGTAGATGCCACAGTGTGTGCCTCAGCAGAACTTAGATCTGTTGGGCTGCACACTGTCTACAATGTGCGCACCTGGTGAGGCTTAGCTACAGAGTGCTGGGCAAGAAAGATGTATAGAGCAGATTGTGCTCAAAGATGCACATGGGTTCCGGCTTACCTGCAGTGATGGATTCCATGTCCATGGTGGACGCGACCTGGGCGTGTGGGTGGTCGACCTGTACTTGGCATTCGCTGCTGAGAACTCGGCTTTCCACTGGGATGTGAACAGCAGAGCGCCGGTCATGGGAATTTCATGGTGGCAATACCCTTTTCATATCAAGCATGCATTGCCTATCACCAAGAAGACAATGCAGGGCAACGCAAGCTCATGTCACAGCCTCACATAAACGAGACAGTTGAGATCTAGATGCTCGAACAGCAACACTTGTTGCAGGCAGGCATTCAGGTACATCCCTCCATGAGAGCATCATGTGCTGGTGCACTTGCCATGTGTCCAGTGGCCACAGCAACGTTGGTGCCACAGGAGGTCATCCTTTCACTTAACAGCCAGTGTGACAGCTGCAGACCCATGAAACTCTCATGAATCCAATTCTATATCAGAGCGCCCACTTGTGCACGTTATTCTTACTTTGGAGGCATAAGATCTCACCCAGGATGCAACACATGTCTGCAGCCACCACTCCACCTGTGCTATTTATGCACATTGGACGTGCCGTGAGCCGTATACACAGCAGCACTGCAACGCTGTCCAGAAATATGTTGCCATGTTGTAGAAGTATTGCTGGTTCCATTGCCACAGATGACCATACATGTTGCCACTGCCTTGCAGCATCGTATGCTCCCATCGGAGCACACTGGAACGAGGCATCTGAATCTGCCTGCTGATTGTCATTGCCTTCGCCTCTTTGTACCACCGTCAATCCAAACATCCACTGGCGCATCCGCCAAATTGCAAATCGCTGTGCTCCGCATCAAATTTACAGCCTCACGTGGCAGTTGTTTGTGATGGGAGGACAGTCGGTTGGGCAGCAATGAGAGACATGCGGGCGACCGAGGCCTGCGGTGACACCTGCGCCGGCCTGAAGTCCTGCTGGGTGTAAAGCTTGTTCAGGAGCCGGGTGATGAGCTCTGAAAGCTCATGCGCACTGCAGCAGGTGCACAAGTCACACATCACAACTCAACTGTGGACATGGCCTCTGTCGACGGAGAGGCAACATATAGGCATGGCCATGCAAGGTAAACAGTCTAGCCTTGCAGATGCAGCTGCAGTGGGCTGCTCAATGCTGGGCCTGTTGGAAGTTGCACAGCAGCATTGGCATTGCGTGGCAGGAGGCGCACTCGCACTCATTGATGACAACGCGCATCAGCCGGGCGCCGTCCTTGCTGCTGTGGCCAAGCCGCTCGGCGCCTCTGCCGTCGACATCAAATTGGAGCTCCAGCTGACTGTCGTGCGGGGTCGTGAAGCGGAGTGCCGTCATTAGCAGCGGATACCGCTCCGCTGTGGCATCCCTGCACCGGAAACAATGCAGTCGCCCCCCACTCGGCTCCCGACGCTCCACCGGCAGTGGCGTAGTGGCCAGGGGGCACGGCGGGGCGTGTCTGAAATGTGAGCTGACGAGGTCCATTTGCGATTTGTTAGACTTGCAGAATTTTGCAACACACATACCATGTACACCCAGCTGTGATGCCCCATGTGTGCTGGAGCATGTCAAGAACACTAATGCCAGGGTGAGTGGCTTCACTGGTGTGTGTACATTATGTGTGTCTGCCTTGAGCCCTCCTCAACCACAGGTGTCAGGGAGAGCCACCGCTGAAGGTTGCACCTAAAGCAGCCGCCGACTGTGGCCATGCAGTATCTATGTATGTATGCAGTGATTGGCTGCGTGCAGGGGGCAGAGTGGGGGGGGGGGGGGTTGTGCTTGCGCACCTGTGAAGCGGTATTGGATCCCGGGGGGCGCCACCAGACAAGCAGGAGCAAATGCCCCCAGTAGCCGTTTCTGGTGAAAGGATCAGCTGCCCACGGTCAATGTCGATTGCCAGCAGGCCTGGCTGTGAGGCGGTGGTGACTGCTTGCGAGCCCTTCTGGTACAGGATCTGCACGAGGCACTCAATTTGTGTGGAATTCGTGGGCGGTGGCATGCTGATCGTGTCTGTGTGCTAGCATACACAGTCAGAGAAGAGCAGAACACGGCCTTTGAATATGGAGTGGCTTGATGTTATCCGTGTTTGCAGGACTTGTCACTGAACCTCCTCCCATGTGGAGGCCGCAGTGAGTCATGGCAAGCACAGTTACCCACAGAGTTCGACCGTTGTAACCAACATATCCAAGGGCATCTCGGCATCTATGTACCCTGTCAAATGCAGTGCCATCATGACCAAGCTTCAAGCGCATGCTCAATAGGCTGAGAACAGGCGGAGGACCAGCAAACCACGCCTCGGCGGCCCAACAAGAGACATGCGCAAGACACTGACAGGATGCAGCGGGGTCGCACATCGCAGTGAAGGGGGTACTGCAGTGCCTCAAGCCCCTCGCTGAGGAACTCCAGCAGTGCTGAGACACCGCCATTCTTCATGATCTCTGCCTTGCTGTCAGCATGCCGTGACAGGTTGCGCAGGGATAGCGCTGCCAGCTGAGCCAGGTGTCCGTCACAGTGCGGCGCCAAGAACATGAGCAGAGGTGGGATCAGGCCACTGTCACAGATGTGGGCCTTCGCCATTTGCGATCCAGCTGCGAGGTTGCAGACGGTGGAGAGTGCGTGCTCTACCACCTGGACCAACAGAAGGCGTCATGATTACAGTGCAAAGTACTTCAAGTTTTCAGATATTGGCATTGGCACAACTGAATTTGGGGCCCACCAGCTATTCAGGCAAGTGACATGCGGTTGGCAAGTTGTTAACGGATCGTGTCAGTGTAGATAGCATGTGCAGATAGGAATATGCCATGCTGCCATCTGGCTGATGAAGCGGTACAATGGCAGAATTGGGACCAGCGCCAGCGGCACAGCAGCGATACTGGCAGTGTTGCACACCTCTGGGCTGTAGGTAGACACCAGGAACGGCTTCAGTGCAGCAGCACAATCAAAACTGACAAGCAGCTTTCTGTCTGCCTCTTTGTCTGCAAGATTCTGGAAAACTAGCAGAATGCGGTGGGCAAGGTCAGAGCGTGGGTTCCGTTGAAGCATGTCCACCAGTTGTTCATGAGCATTTGTGCTCCTCAATTGATCCTGCAAGTACTTCATCCGTGCATGGCACGTGTGTTGGCTTGTTAATACAGATGGATGTTGTAGATGAGCCACACCCGCCCTTTTGGATCTTGCGTAACCATGCATGCCAAAGCCTCCACTGCCACCATAGTCGTTGGGTGCTTGACACCATATTTGAGCATTGGAACAATAGCAAGGACAGCCTCAAGGTCTTGAGCCACCTTTTTACGCTCGGCGTCTGCTACCGCAATTCGGATTAGCATTGCAGCCTGCAAGGGGACAGATTTGCACAATTTCCAGACATCCATTCGCCTGATTACGAATGTGCTATTCACAGGTTATCCCACAAGGACGTACTTGATAATGCCTTTCCTCAACATCACCTTGCAGCCAATCAATTGCGCGGGCGAGTTCTCGTCGGACACCCTCCATGTCCATGCCTATCCAACAGGCACGTGCAGACTACTCCGAAGCACTCAGACACGACCTGAGCATTTAGCAATCGTCGGTAGCGCACGAATTTGCAGGCCGTGTGTCTGCGTACTCTTGCTCAGTATGTAGCAAGCTGTGGCAACTCGACTGATCTGTTCGATGTCCTGTCAGTTGCCCAGCAAGACATCCATGGATGGTGTCTCTACAGCTGCCTACTTATCACTATGCAAAAGGTATTGCTGGTCTATCTGAAGGGCATGCAGATCCCGCCTTTGATGAATACAGTGCCAGCGAAGCTGACGTTTGACTTGCACCGAATAATTTGACTTGCACAGAATAATTCCAATTGGGCAATTACGTTGTGAGCACACGCGCAACAGTCTGTGGCCTTGCCGTCTTGAGAAACTGCAGTACCCTTGTTGCGCAATGATCATCTCACTTGCCATGGGGCGCGGTCTACCAGCTGCGCGCATGCATGAACGTGGCAGAGTGCACTTCGAATAGCGCTCGTGCACCAAACTACAGCTTGATATTGATGCAATTTCCATGCACATAGACAATTATCTACTTCTTGATGCTTGCTTGGCGTGTCAAATGTGCGCAATACCGTGCTGAGTCAGTGAACCTGCCCGCAAAGCCTTGCAGCCACTGGGACATTCACTTTCACTGTTCTGCACATACTACAACTTGGACAGTCGCCTTTCCTATGTGTCTGACGTGAATGGGCATCCTGCCACAAGGATCATTTCCGTGCACTGTGTGGACCTGTCTAATACCAGAAGGTTGGGAGGATGAGGTGTGCAACTGAAGCAACACACTTGAGGCCCGTGCCATCGTGTCAACAAGCAGCTCTATTCACTTTCGCATGAGAGATGCATTTGACCATTGTACATTCGCTTGGTGCACTGGATCGGAGCCCCTTGATGTAAGAATACATTTGACCATGGTGTGTATTCGATGACCGCAGAATTCTTAATCGCATAACGGCAGCTGATTGGATACGCATGCTGCACTGGTAATTGTGATCAAGCTGTGGCATTCTCACTCGCAGCCAAGGCGTCCCAGAGATAGCGGCTCTTCATCGACAGGAACCAGAGGTATCTAGCCAGCCTTTGTTGCTGTGAGCTACTGCTTACCCGCCTGTGACCACTCCCTGACGTTCTTTGCCAGCCTATGAGATGGATCTTCGTCAAGAGGGGGCAGCTGGAACTTGGTTCCGGTGATGCGCTCAAACAGGTATATGTATCGCTTGGACAGCTCCGCAACCAGGGAGCTTGGAGCTTCTGGCAAATTCTCATCGCCATAAGGATCACAATTCTGCCGAAACCACAATCGCAAGAATTCCTTGTCAATGTTCTGTGGCTCCTGCACAAAGCAGAGCCTTCAACGGACGCTCACAAAGAGGTTGCTTCATTCTGCGGGTGAGGATTGCTGCGGTTGTGTTGTGGCTTTCACGGAACCATGGCTCAAGTACACCACAACACCACAAACCAACAACATATGCTAGTCCGAAACATCGAGCAGCACATATCAGCAGGCCCTGCTGTGACATCACCGCTGGACTGACAGACACAGCACTTACATCGCACACAAGCAAGCACCAACACATTGGCCCTGCCGCACATAGTTCCAGCGACAAAACCACAGTCAAGCAGGTTCAGCTTGCACCGGGCAGTGCGTAAGCCATTCTTGCGGCAAGAAACAGCTGTGATCATTGGAAACCGCGTGTCTGACAGAGACAGTGGCAATCACCAGCAGTGGCCCCGCCTGGGCCGCTGCTGCCACGAGAGCAGAGCCACACCTGTCCCGCTGCGAATCGCTCTTCATATGTGTCTGCCAGCCAGTACCTGCTCGAGTCTGGCGTGTGCACTTCATCTATGAGCAGCACGTTGCCATCAGCATCACGACCAAACTCGTACTTCGTGTCTACCAGCAACAACCCCCGAGATGCTGCTGTTTCCTGCCCAAAGGCAAACAACCTCAGTGCAGCTGAGCTGGCTGCTTCCCAGTCCTCCTGGCTCATCAGGCCCTGCAGACCACCGCCTGAGTTCATGTGTCGCATACGTTCCGCTGTTGCCGTGCAGGCTTTGCAGTGTCAGTTGGAATCAGAAGGCATAGCCCAGGTCACTCATACAAGTGACTCGACATTGACATCAAGCATTTCGCTCATCTCGCACACAGCAACTCCTGTGCACAGCTGCAGCAGCCAGCGCTGGTATCATATGTGCAAACCCGCAATCACTGTTGTGCATGATTGTCACGCTGGATGGCATCTGGCACACCCCATGTGGCTGCAATTCGGGAATGCACCTATCAGTGCACACCTGCTCCACGATTTCGGCAGCGGAGATGGGCACATCATGTGTGGCACTCTTGGTGGTCGGTGTGATCACGTTCTCTGCTAATCGCTGATTCTTGACCATCCCACCTGGAAAGTGATTGCCACAGTACTGCCTCTCTCCATTGCTGTAGTGCGTCCACAGTGAGGTGTCGGTGCTGCCTGTCATGAAGCCTCGCACCACAAACTCCACAGGGAAAACCTCACACTTTCTCATGACCGTGACACATGGGTCAGGAGTGGCCACCACAGCGTTTGGAACCAGGGCAGCTGTCCGTTGGAACCACCATAAGGACACCTGATTCAAGACTTGCCCCTTGAATGGGATGGAAGCTAGTATCCGGTCGAAAGCAGATTGCCGATCTGTTGTCACAATGATGAGGTGCTCACCATCCTCATATGTGTCGCGAACTTTGCCCTGCAACGCAATCATACGGTGAGCTTGCCATATCTCCCGATCGGACAATCAAGTGGACGACTGCAGACTACGAGCTGTTGCAGTGTCATGGGTGCTCTGCCGCTGCTGACGATTTGCCAGCTTGTTCAGTTGCCTATGGCGCACTCCGGCAGCTGGCAGAAGAATAATGGGATGAATTAGCCACACGCACCACAGTGACCTCGCCAATGTCTCGGAGCTGAGTCTCGGTGAGACATCTGTCCAGGGACGCGTCAATTGCATCCAGCACCTCCTGCCGCACACCTTGTAGCTGCTCCACCGCCCTGAGGCAACGCACGGTCTGCTATCAAGTCCCATGAATAAGATTTTGCTACCTTGACATGCTGCTGGCGGGGATGCATGTACTGCGATAATTTTTGTTCAATTCGGTGGGCTGTCGCGTTAGATGGCTGTGCACACTGTACCAGAGCCAGCCGCAAAATAGACTGCAAACAAGGGGAAAAAGCGACCATCACCTACAAGGAACGGCTGGACGCTGTGAGTTGCCGCCGCGACGTATCCGACAATTCAGTGCCGGCCGCAGCAGGTTATTCCTGCCAGCGCACGCTGTACAGGACATTAAATCTGTCACACAATGCAGGCACGTTATCGACTACAGATGACAATCACAAGTGCAAAATACTGAGCAATTCAATTGTATCAAGAGCTGATGGTTTAGCACATGTCAACTGTGCTGCTCCGGAGTCGGGATCCAAATGCGCTGCGCTTGACCGCTGCCGACAATCAGACCAATTCAGTCCGCAGGCATGGACAGGAATGCATTTTTTGCGGAATCTTTGCTCGTTCCGACCTGCTGTTGCCACTGCAGATCAGGAACTTGCGCGTGTCGGGACGGTACTGCAGCTCCATGGACCCCACTGGCCATGTTGCCACATCATGCTTTGTGGGCATGTCTTCATCCAGGCTGGAATTAGCACAACGCGTTCAAGATAAACCGTAATCTGGTCTACGCTACTTTTCCAGTCCGGCCTCACCCACGCTTCAACAGCCAGTCGCAGCGTTTGGAACAACATATTGGCGTGTGACAACATAGCGTATCTGGATCACAGTCTGCGCAGTTGGTGCAACTCGGCACGAACAACGCCATCACATATATCTTATCTGCGTGATATATGTCTGCTCCTAAATTTGCAGATCCGTCGCTCACAGACATCAACAGTGACGCTGCAAACAACTTGAAGTTGAAAGCGTCTGTACAGCTATCGCGAGACTCATCCGGTGATAAGCCCAGCCTAGAATGTCACGTGGAAGGTAATTTGATTGGCAGGGTCGGTGATGAGGATTATGATCAGGTTCTTGCCGTCCTGACCAGAGGGCACACTGCGGCTGCTCCTAAATGGCCTGTTGTAGCGTCCGTGCGCACTATAAAGCGAGATCCCGAATTAAAGGAAGTCACATTCGTACAGGTTAGCCTATACAATCGAAATAATGCTCACAAAACGCTTTCACTGTGTGTTCATCTGTAGTTTGAGATTGCATACCTGCAGGTCAGAGTCACTGCTCCTGAAAGCAGCGCCAAAAATCAACAAAAGCCGCTTGACCCGTTGCTTGTGAGCCCGGAACTCGAGGATCTTGTGAAAGATGGCAGAATGGTTTCCATTGAGCAGTATCAAAGCCTTGCGCAAGACACGGAAATTCAGGCCATGCTACAGCAACCTGACATGCAGAAGGCACTAGTATCTGTTGACTCAGCTCCTGCTAGAGAAGCAGCACTGTCGGCAGCGCTAGAAAATCCTCAGTTTTCTGCGCTATGTGAACAAATCTTGGACCATGTTTCCCCACAAGCGTGAACACCGCTGCTGTTGCAGACCTTAAGGATTCCATGTTATGAATAATTCCACGCCATGAAGCTCCCATGGCAGCAAGTGACTGCCTTGAATGTGCGAGAGCTCTCCTAATAGTTTGCTAGTCCAATGCCGATCCGTGGAGTGCTGCAATTCAAGCATTCGCATGTATGAGCACCATCACCAAACTGGCACATCTCCAGTTGGGCCTTGCTTGTCCCTCGGGGAGGCATCAACTGGTGGGGGGGGGCTGACTTGGACTCCAAATCCATTCTTGCGTTCTTTTCGATGTCCAGTTTGGTCTCCAAGTCTTTCAGCTTTTTCTGCACCTCAATGTGATCTGTGGTGGAATGTCACAATGGTGAACAGGGATGCCGGTATGTCAAATCAGCTGTTGTGTTATTTGGTGCTGCGGAACGCAGCCAATGTGCAGTGGCACTGCTGAGTCGACACCTTGAGTGCATTGCGATCTGTGCCCTTCCTTGCATTCCTGGCATGTCGAACCCGACATTCTGCGTCGTGAAGCAAGCTATAATCGTGTGGAAGAATAATGCGTCCATGTGTCATGTGGAAATTACGGTCCTGCACACGCTTGACGGTCACGAATTATATCAGCCTGCCGATGCACAAGATGATCAGACGACTTCCGCTGGACACCAACGTGTGCCATAAGTGTGGCCTTTACATCTCAAGGTGGTTACGTGTCCAGCACGCACATATCTCTCCGTCGCTTCTCCTTTGGGAAGCTCGATCTTGGCTTTCGCAGCCAGCTGATGCAGCAGCTCCCGATTCACCCATTTCTCCCAGTTCTGAGGGTTATACATCGAGTTCGAAGGGGATTCCCAAATGCTTCACTGGTGCCTAGTCAATGACATGTAGCTCGGGACAGTAGCAAACGGCTAGCATCACCAGGTATCATCGGACAGCGTAGTACAGACTATTACGGTACGTTCATATTTTACACGCCTTCTCGCGAATGCAGCCAGCGTGGCGTGTGCTCAGGTGGTGGTGCTATTTCGCGCCTGTGCACAGTACAGATGCAGAGTCGTGACCCGACGCCTGTGAACGCACCCATGGACACAGCGCACAGAACGAGTTCGGACGCTCGATTTGCTTAGTACTGAGCTCCTCATAACCCCTGCAGGGCCCTGATGTCGTCCATGCAGGTGGCACAGTATGGGTGTGCATCGCGGGTTCTTACTAGCGGCCATGCACGTCACCGATCGGTCGTGAGTTCCAGTCAGCGCACTGCATGCCCAGACCTCCTGTTCACAAATGTCGATTCGATCTTTCATGCAATCCGAGCCTTTCCACTTCTGGTCGTTCTCAGCTTTGTTGATGGCCACAGCAGGATCGTTTGCATTTTTTTGGGAAGAACTATCGGCCTCCAGCGACACTCGCAGGGAGCGATTTGATCGAGGTGCGTCTCCGCGCACATTTCGGACACCTATGCCTGCACATGCGCGATGATGTGCCCTAAGCTGTTTGTCACGGTTGCAGAGGTCTTGCGGGGGACCAGGCTGGTAGCCCCTAAGCCAGAAGACATCCCGGACCAACGCGATTCAGAGAAATGAGGCACCCCCCGGGTAAAGTGTGCAGGTATCGGAGCCAATGAGCATTCCATGCTGATCAGCCTGCAGTGTAAGGGCTTACCATGTGCAAAGAAGTTTGCAATCGATATCATTCTGCATGTATATGTGTTGTAGACACGGTGTTTTCCATCGCCCACCTTACCGGCAGCTGGTGATTCCGAAGTCCGGCCGCAACAGCAAACAAGGCCCTTGGAATATGCTGTTTGATTTGCGGGAAAGGGAAACTGTCTGGACAGATGAGAACAAGGTCCGTTGCCATGCGCCACAGCGAGCTCACTGCCAACGCCCACACAATGCCGATAGCTGATTTCATCACTGGCATCATGCCTTCGATGATAGGTGCACGAACTGTGTAGGCTCGCTTGGTCAAGATTGTTGCCAAAAAGGCGCTGAACATACCGCTGGATGAGCTTCAGTTCCGGCTTGACTTGCTCCTGGCAATCATCCCAGACCTGGGTATGGATCCGACGAGCATCCCAATCAATCTTGTGGCAATGAGATGCAAATATGAGTGACGATTGATCAGCATCCCTAGGCAGCTGGTGGTCTTGCGTGGTTTCAGTGTACAGCATGGAGGTGATGTGAAGAGTTGACCAAAAGTCTGCAATGGTGCAGAACAGAGGGTCATAAACATGCACCCAGATGATCTGGCAATGCTACTTAGTGACCCGGAAGCCGCAGCCACCTCGGTATTGCAGCTCCGCAGCGTGCTCCCAATGGTCAACGTCAGCGAGCTAGCAGCCAAGATGCCCTCATTACTGCGACCCGATGCAGTGGCATCACTGCCACAGGTGAGCATCCATTACCTGGTCCGCCCCAGTTGATGGCACCAGGTGCAGAACAGAGCTCCCACTGGCGGGAGCTGAGCCACAAAGGGGAGCAGCGGCAGCCAGACTTGCGCACTGCCAGTGAGGCAGATGCACTGGCAAGCACCCAGTAGCTGTTCATTTTCAACTCTTTGTGCAAAGCAGCTGCTCCTACCGCTGTTGCGCATGCCGCGCTACATAGCTATCTACCTGCGGTTTAGTCTCATGTCTGCATCTGCTGCCGTGGATCACTCTGGAGAAGTTCTAGCGCAAGTTCGAGCCATTGTACCTTCAGAACAGTGTATTGTTCAGAACAGTCGTTCAGAACAGAAGATTGAATGGCATTGCTATGTGCAGGAAATCGCAAAGGTGGAGGCACTGCTGGATGTCAAGCCCGCCGGGCAGGTTGCTGAAGGCCATGCACAGTCTGCAGAGAGTTTTGCGGCTGCAGTCTTGGCTCAACCGCTGCTGCTGGACTCTGAGGGCGTGTCCGAGGCTCTCGAGGAGCTTCTGCGCCTAATGCCAGCTGGCACAAACGTGCAGGCGATGCTGATGCGTGACCCAGACTATATACTGCGCGTGCAGAGGGGCCAGAAGCGGATCGGCTTGAATCCTGATGCGTTTCCGGATGCATCGTATATCGACGTGCAGGTTCATAAGATGGAGCGTCCGCATTGATATCAATGGGGAATGACGACAAGGCTGTGTTAAGTCAGGTGGTGTATTGGCCACATTTCAGAGCGTGTGTCTAAGCACCGCATAATGCAGCAGGGCAGGTCTGGGGCGAATTTGATTCATTGTTGAAAGAGGTGGATTGTGTGAGAGTTGATTGTTGTGTTAATGGCTTTCACACCTGTCTACTGGTCGCGATCTGCATCACATCAACATGCAACAGCAAGTGGCATGTAACTAGAAGTTGCGCTCTCCTGTCATACTGATGCACACAGCTCTGCATCATGCAATTGAGCCTTCTGCATTGAAAGATAGTTACACACAGTCTAGTCCCAGAGGGACGCAGCCCGCCACCTGCTGCAGCCATGCACGGCTGGCATGCCCCATGCAGGCCAGCCTTCCGAGGTGCCCAGGCGCTGGCACAATAGTCGCATCTCAGAGCCAGCAGTCATCAACAGCATCGGCACCTCCATCAAGCGACTGCAGCTAGCGCAAACTAAACGAGATGCTCCCATTCTCTCTACTATCATGGCTCAGCCCATACACCATCTCCGCAATTTAACAAATGCCATAAGATTCATTCAAACGGCTCCAGTCAAGCCATCGCTTACGCCAAATCAGGGACATTGTATTCGATGAGACATGGCATGCCGCGTGCATGAGCTGCCATACATAGGACCCGACAAAGCCCAGACCACCCCATCCCCACCCGTTAATATGCATCCTGCAAATCCCGAATGCAACCAACCAACGCCTCGCAGTAACCGCAGCTTGCCTGACCCACAAACTCAGAGTGTACAAGTGAGGCTCACGTTTGGCCAGCGGACTCCCGCATGCGATGCGCCTTCCCAGCACCGCCGGGGGGGGGCCCCAACACCCTGCGCTCGTACCGCCCCACCACCGTCTCAAACTTCTGTGCAGAGATTGCAACGATGTGGTACTTCAGCCGCCCGTCTGAAGCTATACCAGGCACACCACTCTCTGGCGGCATCGGGCAGCCTTGGCCCGCCGTTGGTGAGCTCGGCCGCCGCGCGCCATTCGAGCCGTTCCCACTCCACTCTTCGTCGCCCACCCCTGCCACAGCTGATTGCAGCCGCTTGTGCTTGCCAGCCGCTGCAGGCGCGTCGGCGGCCGCGCCGGGCGCCGCGAGGCGGCCGTCGTGGTGAGCACGCAGCAGCGCGCGCAGCCGGAGGGCGCGCGGGCGGATGCGCTGGTTGATGGAGTACCCGATAAGGCTCGGGTTGTTCGTGATGGTCTCCGCAGAGAAGCCAAACTCCCCGCACAGTGCCGACAGCTTTCCATGCAGCGTCGCCTGGGAGTACGTCAACACCTGCAGCACACTCGGCTGCGCCTTGCTCTTGATGGGCACCGCACACAAACCGCATCGCTCACCACAACGATCATCTGTGAGCAACGATCGATCATTGGCCGACAAAGACTGGTTGCCGACCCCTGTTGATTCCCGCTTGGCCCCAGAAGAGCCGAACGGCGACCGCACACACCGCCGCGGGCTGACTGCGCTGCGCGCTCACCGCACAGGCCGCAGCATGGTGGCCGGTGCCGCAGGTGGGGGGCGCACCTGGCTGTAGGCCCGCACGATAGACGCGACGTGTGCGGGATCGCGCAGGTGCGTCAGCAGCGTGCGCAGCACGGGGCGCAGCGACTCGATATCGCGGTTGAGCAGGCTGGGGGCGCGGCGTAGCACCTGCGCGAGCTCGCCTGGCTGCAGCTCCAGCAGCTCCACCAGCGAACACACCTTCTCCTGCACGCAGGCAGTGTGGACACATACATACATACTTAGAGTACACAGAAGAGCGCCCGTGGGGGTGCAGCCGTGTCGCAAACGCGATGCTCAAGCGCAGCGGCGTGCAGCCGTCCGCGCCATGCACAGCGCACAGCATGCCCAGCGAAAGGCGGCCGCCAGCGAGTTGGTCCACGATAAAAACGCCGACAGCGTTCCCTCCCTGACAGCGCGTGTGTGCGTGCTCCCTACGGCGTCGGCGAGCCTGTGGTCTGCCGCAGTGTCACGCATTGGAACGCTTGCTGAACGGCACTCGGTGCCACTGGCAGTCTCTCACACGAAAACACTCGATCACACGCCCGAGTGCATGGTCAGGATGACAGTGCAAATCCCGACTGGTGGCTCATGGCTGGCTGGCCATCTCGGCCGGCGGCATCCACTCAGGGCTAGACTGGCAGACGATGCATTGGATTGGCTTTCCGGCATGCCGCAGCAGTGCAGGCCTCGACACCCCACGCATCGCATATACGCTCGTACAGACACCAGGCTCAAGCAGTCTGCATGCATGCTTACCGAAGGTGGTGCCGCCGCGCCGTGCAAATCCGGCTGGCATGTACCCACAGGGATTGCACACATGGTTGCGGCAAGTTCAGGGCGGTGGGTTGCAATAGACTGCATGACTTCTCTGCAAATATTTGGCAGATGGTGCGGCTCCTAAAGGATGATGCAGCAGGTGCTCGGCGTTGGGGGTGCACCTGGATGGTGACTTCAGAAAAGGCGAGGATGGCGGGCTGCCTCCGCAGCATGCTCACCACGTCCTCGGGATCCCCCATGACGCCATTCAGCAGATGAATCTTGGCTTCTATGTCCAGGTCCATGTGAGCCTGCAATGCTGTGAAACATCGGGTTGAAATGTCTTATTAGGCTGTGCCGATGTGGATGCTCATAAGCCATGAAAGATGCGACAGGTTGGTCTTGTTCTCAACAGGGAGTAGCGGTTGTAAGTGCCGTGTATGTGGGCTGACCGACTGGGAAAGGAGTCTTGATGCTGAAGGAGAGGCGCACCCATAGCATTCGTGGATGCTTGGCACAGACTGGTCCGAGCTCTGCTAGCTCGATTCGGAAGTACTCCGAGAAGAATGCAGCTCTGCTCTTGATTGTGTTCTCTAGTGAGTAGTCCAGGATGCGGGAGTGGTGGGTACAAGCTCGGGCGAGCATGCGCCTGTCCATGCCCAGGACATCATGCAGGTAAGCAAGCTTCTTGATGATGTTTTCGGCTCTGAGTTTGAAACGTGGGCTGCCTAGTGAGAATATGTGAACGAGCTGAGGCAAAGGAATCCCGAGGCAAGCATACAGACATGCTCGGTGCCACAAGTTGACCGTAAATACCCAGCCATAGCGGCGTGACAGTTCCCTGAACGCGCTTACATCCACGCATACTGGATCTAGAAGGGCTGTGTGCCAGTCTACCTGCATGCATTGTATGGCGGTTGGATACACGGGTAATGGAAGCACACTTCTGCTGAGAAACGTTACAGGCGTAAGCTCCCCAAGGTGGCAGGGCTGGTAGGCAGGCATGCATGGCAATGCAAAAACGCATTAACCCATATCCAAAGCCGTACACAAGCAGAAACAGAACAGGTTTAATGACCTAGAAATGTTCTCACATCCCACTCGCTGGTGCTGTTCACAGCGCTGCTCACTGCACTCTCAGAACTGAAGTATATGTATGACGAAACCTAGGCAGTGCATGCTTCAGGGGTACCAAAATCCCTGCAGATTCCCACCTTTTGATGCCATGCAGCAGCATCCTCGAAATTGGAAAACCTGGCCCTCCCCTGGACAGAGGGTGCACTTGCGAAGGATGAGCAGTGTTTGCGACGCTCGCTGGTGCCAGATCTAAAGCTCCGATGTTGCGGAGTAAGCAGTACAGCATCAAAATGGTCAGTCAAAGGTATTGCGGACGATCTGGCCCCAGTTTTGGGCCTGCAGATGCCGGAGACCCCTCTAGACGGCGTCCGTATCAAGGCATGGCATGGCATGAAACCAACGTCCACGCATGTTGAAAGTCAGGAGAAACCGGTCAATGCTTGTTATTTTCTCAACATCATCAGCTTTTGTGTATGACTTCTTGAGGATGCGGCGGGACATGCTCAAGCTGGCCGCATGCCTGGCATGCCTGCGGCCGCACCAGCGCGCGGTTTTGCTCCGTAGCCACTTCCCGGAGTTTGTTGTGCCTGCGAGCATTCCAACAGGTCCACCGCATGTGCGCGCATACAATGCTCATAAGGGGCACGCAGGCAGCTAACGCCAGGTTTATCAATCTTCTTTAAAAGTGACATCGTTGATGGGACGTTGGGCAAGCTGCGCTAGCCTGCTGCAGCCATGTCTTCCCATCAGATGTGGTACAAGCTGCGAAATGAGCTCAAGTGGAGAGAGCTTCAGGTTCCATCGACCTTTATGACAGTTGGCGAGCTGAGAGGACTGATCATAGAGCACTTAGGCCTGCCAGATGGAGAGACAGTCGTGCTGTATCCCGAGGAGGACCTCGCCTACGAATCGGCTTACCCAGACGTGAAGCAATTTCCTCGAGGATCACGTTTCAGGGCAACACGGACCACCGTAGAGCAGCTTGCGAAGGAAGAGGAGCAGCGCGCAGGCCAACCACAAGTCGAGGCAAACGAACCCGGGGAAGGTAAAAAGGATGACCGTGGTGATAATTCGGAGTCTGAGGAGTCAGAATTCGGGCCTGATCCGTGGGACCGGGATGCAGCTGACAGATGGAAGGAAAAGGAGCGGCGCACCGGAAAGCAACAAACCACGACCGCGAGGAACACTGCCGTCGATCTAGGAGAAGGTATGTATCTTCTGCTCAGATTTCCGGGGCAGGCATGAACATCGTCGTCAGTATGCCTGTGATCTTGCATTACCTGGCCGAGCTTACCTGGTCTGGCGCGTCGCGCGTTCTTCCACCTTGCAGTGCAAATTTCATCTTGATATTGGGAGCTAGAGATCATACTGCTGCCGTGACCAAGCGCGTCACGCGTTTTTGCGCTGCAGTAGTCACACCAGCCCCCTCCAAGGCGAGTCCTGCTCACATTCCCGATAGTCAAGAGCTGCCGGCTCTGACATATCCTCACCAAAGCCGTGAGCTCACTCAACATGAGTGGGAGGAGAAACTAAAACCTCGTCGAAAGGCGGAGGTAGACAGCGCAGAAGCCGCAGACATGGCACCATCAGGCCCAGGGGATCCTGGCGTGGATGAAGCCCAGCCGACATCCACTGCTCTTGTCCCAGCTGAGACCCGGGCTATGCCTGCCTCTGCTCCCGGAAAGCCATCCCTCTTG
The DNA here is from genome assembly GCA_900538255.1 of Ulva mutabilis. Lineage (NCBI taxonomy): Eukaryota > Viridiplantae > Chlorophyta > Ulvophyceae > Ulvales > Ulvaceae > Ulva > Ulva mutabilis. Next base: position 17,616 of record UNSF01000007.1, on the reverse strand, counting down.
CAGCAGTATCCTGAGATCCAGTATCGATGCCGTTCGTTCCTGCCACAGGCTCCCGTAGAGCTGCTATATGAGGTGTTCAGCATCGGCAGGGCCATGAACCGCGAAGCTTGGGACAAGTGGCGAGCCGAGAATGCACATCGCAACCCTCCTCAAGACCCAGCACCTTACAAGCCCGAAGAAGGCCGCACCCACCTCCGGCGCTCCCAGTCCCGTCGCCACTCTCGCAGCCCCAATCGCCACGACCCACGCGACCGCACCCGCTCCTATGGCCGCTCTCCCGCCCGGTCTCCAGCACACGTGCCACGGCGTCAGAAGTACCACGCACATCGTTCGTACGACGCCGACCGATGGCGCGATTCAGACTGTGGCACGCCGACGGGCCACGGCCCTGATTCGCGGGACCGGCGAGCCCCTTCCCGGAACGGAGACTACAACGTGCCGCGGCCGGCGTCGCGAGGCGCGAAATCTTCATCACGGTCGCCCAGGTCCCCAGCCCCGCGCCGCGGCCGCGTGGCTGATGCTTCCGGCTCCTCCGGCGGCCGCCGCTCCCGCGGCGCACGCTCCGCGCGGCCAACAACGCCCAGCCCCTCCCCCCAGCCGCGCGCTCCCCCGCGCCGCCGCAACTTTGACACGCAGCTCCCGCCCCAGCCCCCGGCCATACGACCGGCCGGCCAAGGGACAGCACGCGGCAGCCGTCTGGCTACATTCACCCCTCCCCCTGCGCGAACCCATGCGGCACCCTCAGACCCGGCACGCCGCCGTGGCCAAGAAGTGCCAGCAATGAGCCGCGCTTCACCGCGGAAGGCAGGAGATAAGCGGTCGCGCTCGCGGTCGCAGAACCGTTCGGTGAAGGCTGCTGGAGACCGCAATGGCGAGCGGCGCCGATGTGCGTCGCAGCGAGCAGACCGCTCCCGCTCCAGCTCATCCTCCAGTTCCGGGTCAGACTCCAGTCGCTCCCGGTCCGGGACATCTAGCTCTAGCTCCACATCTTCTAGCTCACAGTCCCGTTCCCGCTCGCGGTCGCCGCGCGCACAGCCCCGGCGGCGGCCCGAGGCCAATGAACGGGGGGGGCAGCGCGGTGGGTCCAGGGCATCAGGCGTGCGGGGGCATGAGGGGAAAAGCCGGGATGCGGGAGAGCGGGCAGGCCCACAGGACCAGCGTGGCCGCGGTCGCAGGTCTCCCGCAAAGGCGGGCCGCGATCGCGATGAATCGCCGGACACTGTGAAACGGTGTGTATTGCAGATTTGTAGCGTAGCATGATAAGCAGTTATGAACACGTGTTGCGTGGAAGAAGAGATGAACTATGAGATGAATGATGAGTATATGTGTTGCTGTTTAGCTGAAATTTGTGATGGTCTGGCCGCAGCGGCGCAGGGCTTGGGTGTCCATGCCACCTGCACCGCTGCTGCCAGGCAGGTCAGGAGCTTGCTCTGAAGCAGCGTCTGAGGCATGCAGGCCATGTAGATGCAATATATTTCGTAATAGCATGTCGCTCCAGCGAAGAGCCCCTGCCCCATCTGATGCCGCAGTGCCTGGCTGTTTGCGTGGATAGAGCCAAACATGGCAGGTCAACCGTCGTTGTGTAGTGACCTTGTGCCTGTCCATCATGGGCTTCATTTTGGGCTGTTTTTCTCTCAGGCGGGATGTATTAATCCCACTGCGCCACCGACCTATGCATGTGGTGAGCATGGCCAAGCGATCTTTGCTCTGTGTGCCCCAGCTTGGCACTGCTCGTTGCTGGGTTGGCTACCACATCATGATTGACGCACCGTTTTACTCATCTTTGCAGGACACCATGGCAACATCACATGCATACACCTGGAGGGTGCCAGACAGGTTCATATGACCGGCAGACAATGATCTAGCATAGCATGTGTGTGATTGTGACTGATATACCCTGCCTGATGCATTGCGCTTCACTCATCATTGCTATGTTACCTTTGCAGGAACAAGAAACGAATGAAGGGGTCCCAGAAGAAAGTCATTCATGTCTCTGCGCCAAAAGCTAGCCCCAAGTCTTCGAAGGACCGCAGCGCATTGTTCGCCAAAGCAGTGCAGGGTTTGCGGAGATGACGGTTGTTCAGTTCATGTTGATCCTGTATTGCAACCTGTCTTCGTTGACCTGGCAGCAGGGGTGATGCAAGTGTCCCTTGCTGAAGACTGAATTATGCACAGACATGCACAGGACCCTTTCTCGTGACCAAGTCCCTGTTACGTCTAGTGTTTGGCCAACTCTAATGGTCGCATCGCATGACTGGTGCTTGGGGCGGAGCACACATAATGGACTGCGAGCAGTTGTGCTTAGACAGACTGACCAGTCAGAGGACAGTAACATTGGTGCATTGACCGAATGATGAACAGTCTCGACTGAGGAAACAATTCGTAACAGAATGATACATATCTTGCCCCAAACTGCATTGCCTTCACTGGCTACCCGTCAACACTGATTGTAAAAGGCAGGTGCACCGTCATTGTCTGTACCTGGTACTTACTCTGCGACCTTGTGGAGCACATGACTGTGATGTTTATCAACACAGTGTCATCATGCACCCCTTCCCCGGCTCCTTTTGTGCTGTGCGCCAGGTATACTGCATAAAAATCTCAAGGGAAATGCCACGACTTGGTACTGGACATATGCTGGTGCAGACGCCTGGCAAGCATGGCACATGTATGTCCACGAATCAGCAGCTTATCAGTGGCTGTGCTTGTATGCAAACTTGCCCGCCGGTCGTCCATCGCCGAATCAGATTTGTGGGCCCTTCACCAATGCAATTATGTGATGCAGCAGCATTGACAACAATTCCGAACAGGACCCGTTGCAGCATCCTCTCTGCCCCAGCAAAACTACTGCAACGCAACTGCTGCAGCACGAAGATGGTTACAGCAGACGACGCTGCTACACATCTGCTGGTCCAGGCCAGCAATGCACACCGGTCGCATGGAATCAGGCAACACCACACCGCAACAGGTTTGCTCACAGCCAGCCATCACAGCCACGCCAACATCACATCATTCGCACCCACACAGACAGCTCGCACCACACCTCGCCGCAGTCGGCCACCTCCATCAACCACCCTAGCAACTGTCAGTTCATGCCGGGGCGGTACCCCGCCGCCTCGAGCAGCTGGATGATCGTGCCGGTCTCGATCGCCTGCTGCACGTCCTCCCACGTCAGCCCCATCGGCGCCACGAGCTCGCATGCATGCGCGCACTCAGTGCAGCAGTCGCGCGGCAGGTCGTCGCGCTCCTCCGTGACCGTCTTAAACGCTGAGCGGCCCTTCTGCTCGCAACACACCTCGCACATGCGGTTGCGCTGCGGCTTCTGGCCGCTGCGGCTGCCGCCCTTGCCCCCGCCGCTGCTCTTCCCGCCATGCGGGCGCCGGGGAGCGGCCGCCGCCTGCAGCTCCACAGGCCGCGCAGCTGCCACCGCACCGCCGCTACTAGGCGCCTGCACCGGTGCCGGCGCATGCGCCGCAGCGGCCGGCGGCGCAGCTGCCTTCGGTGCGCAACTCACCGGGGGCCCACCATACCCTGACCGTGCCGCACGTGCGGCATCCGCATGACCCTGATGCGCCGCAGCACACGCTTCGCACGCAGCACGCTCGCCGGCCGGGCCCCCGCAGTACACGCACGACTGCATCTGCAGCGGCGCCGCCATTCCAGACGGTGCGCAGCCGCCGCTGGCACCGCCGCCATCCGGCTGCATCGGGTCACTCCCTGGCGGCCCGACCGGGGCGGCTGCCGCTGCACTGGCCCCCCAGCGACCCTCCGCTACCGCCGTGAGGAACTCAGGGATGTCGTCTCCGGACATCGACACGGCCGCGGTCGCCCACGAGGCCTCCACCACGTCAGCCGCGGCGACCACGTCCAGCTCCGGGTCCCACGTGACGTCCTTGTCCACGAGCACCTGCGCCATCGTGCCGCGCTCAAAGGCAGTGCGCATGCCAGACACGTTCACGCCGGCGCGGCTGCAGCGGCTGCGCAGGCGGTCGCACACCGCGCAGTAGCCCCACCGCGTGCCCCCCTGCCACTTGTAGAACCCTAGCCGGTATGTCTCACCGCACAGGCCGCAGAGCTTGGGCGTGCGCGGGTTGGCAGGCCGCTGCAGCGTCTGCGGGGCCTCGGCGGCCTCCGCCTCGGGCACGAGGTAGGTATCATACACTTCGTCAGCGGTGCGGCCGGGGGGCTGGGGGGGCCTTGCAGGTGCCGCTGCGGGTGTGCTGCGCGGCGCGGCTGCCGCCAGCTCGCGCGTCGCCGGTGGCGCCGAACCTTTGTGTGAGGGACGGTCTGGCAGCACTAGGTCGAGCGTGCCTGCATGTGAGCCGCGCGCTGTGGAAGACAGGGCGAGCATGGGCATCACAGCATGGGCATCACAGCATGGGCATCACACAACTGATCCGGCAGCGCTAGCGACAGTGCGCAGGCTGGCATCGGCTGTGCGCAGATTCCGAGGGGTGTACATGAACGGATACGTTAAAGATGTATGCTCCACAAGGTGGTAGAACACAGAGGCACGATTCATGGCAATGCACCAAAAAAGGGGTATACATGGACAGGAGACAACCATGATACCACGTCGCCAACGCCACAGTATACAAAATGCGGTCACGCACTCAGACCAAGCGGGTGAGATGCAGGATACAAATGGCAGGTGGTGGAGCAGGGATTGGGGAGGCAGAAGAGGCAGCCGTTGCACAACGCACCTGTGTGCAGCGCGGACCGGACGGCGGCAGTCGACATGGAGTACTGCGCAGCGCAGCGCAACAGCGCCACGCACTCGAGGCAGCGCCGCTCGCCGCCCTCCCCTGCGGGGAAGTCCAGCAGCGGCAGCCAGCGCTCGCAGAAGGAGCAGCGCGCGAGACTCGCGGACTCCGCCGCGGCCGCCACGATGTCCATGTCGATGTCCCAGCCGTTGCCATTCGCAGCGGGCACAGCACGTCGCTTCTGCGGCGGGCGCTCGGCGTCATAGTACGCCGGTGCGGAGGAGTCCGGGAAGGGCCGGGCAGAGACGCGGGCGGTGCCGGCGGCCTGCGCGACGATGGGGGCCGCGACGTCGTCACCGTACACGGTTGCAACGATGGCGTCGATGTCGATCGCGAGCCGGTAGCTGCTCGCCGCCGTGCCGGCGCTCCACTCGGAGAATGCTTGCTGCACCAACACCACGTGGCTGTGACTCTGGCGGACCTGGTTGAAGGTGGTGTTACTGGCAACAGACCATGCCTGGCAACACAGTGAGGTCAACATGCCATGCCGGCAAACGTGCATGGCAGGCATGATCGGATGCAGTTCAGTTCACTAAAGCACTGTGCCTGGCTCCGAAGTCCACAGGGCACGCTGGATAATGTTTCATTCCAGTGCAGGCGAAGGCATTGGAGGGGGTGGGGGGGGGGGGGGGGTGATTGGACGGCGGCTGGGGCGGTACGCACCTTGAGGATGGCGGTGGCGGCCGGCGGCGGGTGCTTGAAGGCACCGGCGGCAAAGCAGGTGCGGCAGGAGTTGAAGTGCTTACGCGTGGAGTTGGCGACCTTCCGGGAGGAGTGCAGGACACGCGCGGCGAGCTCGTCTAGGAAGGTGACGCCGAGGCCCGCCTGCACGAGCGTGCGCAGCTGCGCCATCGTGACGCCGTGCCGCGTGCTGACGCGGCGGAAGTGGTCGCAGGAGCCGCAGTACGCGCATCCGCCCGTGCCGTCGCGCGAAAACGCCTCCAACTTCAGGCGCTGCCGGCACAACCTGCACGAGTCACTGCTACTCAGCCTGGGGATGATGCTGGGCGCACGGCCACGGTCGCCATAATGCATGCATGCATTTGTACACATCCTCACGACGCCTCATTCAGATTGACTGATTGACTATGGCAGCGTCATGCATGTGACACACGGCATGTCTATATATCTGTAACTGACTACGATCATGATGCCGGGCTGAAATTCTATGGCGCCGCCAAACATAGCATGGGGCGGCTGGCGCGAATTGCCCCCCTCGTGCGCTGGTCAGCTGGACTAACGGCCCATGCATGCGCGGCACCACGAGAGACGCGCACTTGCAGGGCTTGGTACCATCCGCGCCCTCCGGCCCAGAGCTGTCGTCATCCTGCTGCTGCTGCGCAGGCACGTCCCACTCTTCGTCGACCATCACGCGCCGCCGCTTCACGGCGGCCGGTGCGCCGGCGGGGGGCCGCAGCGGGGCCGTGGCGGAGAGGGAGGCCGTGCGCGGCGCGGGTGGGGGCGCGGCGAGTGCGCTGAGCCGCGGCTTCACATCGGACGCAGGAGGCATCGCGCGAATTGCGCTGAGGAAGGCCTGGCCGCAGGTCTGGCTCAGCGCGGACGCCTCTGTCAGCGTGATGCTGATGGACGGAGTGTCCATCGGGGCCTGCACACAGCCACCGCGTGATGCCGCGTGATGCCGCATGTCCACACGCACCTCACACATTGCAGCAAGTCGCCGCGCCACGAGGCCTCACAGAGGCCATCTGCAGGGACTGCCATCCAGTTTTGGCAAGGATACGCGGCTCCGTCCCCAGTTCCACAACATGCCCGGAGATAAGCACATCAAGGCGGAGGCACGATGCAGCAGGCCACACGCCCGGCGCACGCTCACGAGGCACGACCGGGACGCACCCTTGCGTAGCGGTAGGCCTTGGGGATGTTATTCGGGTTTGCGTGGCTCACAGCGACAGAGCCGTCAGTGATCGCGGTGCTCAGCTCCACCAGGGAGCCATGCCACGCGCGCAGCACGCGGCGGCAGCCGGTGCAGGCGCGCACGCACCCGGACGCAGCCGGCACGGCCGCGTGGCCGTTGCCCATGTGGCCGCCCTCCCCGGGGGCCACGCCGCGGCCCTCCCGTGCGGCGGCCTCTTCCCTGCGCCGCGCCAGCGCCACGATATCTGCTGGGTCGGCCGGAATGTCCTTGACTTCTGCAACGAGCCGGGGGGCCACGCAGATGTCACACGGGATGAGGTCCGCGGCGCGGGAGAGATTTGGGTTCCGCGGCACCGCGATCGCCATGAAATCATTGAGAGTGCCGGCAGACGCGGCCGAGCGGAGGTCCTGCAGTGGCACGTGAAAGGCCTTGCGCATCGCGGCGTCGCACTTCTGGCAGCAGAGTCCGCGCTTTGGCTGGCCGAGGGGCGGTGGGGGGTCAGTCGCCGCGAAGGCCTCGCCAAACGCCGGGAACTTTGTGATGGGTTTCGGGAAGTCGCAGATGAGGCACTCGCGAGTGGCGGGAAGGCTGGCGTCGCCGGGGAGCGCATAGTCCGGGTTTGCCGCGGCGACGGCCGCGTGGACGTCGGACTTGCTGATCTGGCCGGCGGCAAGCATGTCGCGGAGCTGCGCGACGCGGAGGGTCTTGTGGCGGGAGCGCAGTGCGTTGCACTCGAGGCAGTACGTGCCGTACGTGTTGCGCTGGTTCACCCGGAACTCTGCGATGGGGAGGTGCTCCTGGCAGAGGCCGCAGGCTTTCGTTTGCTCGCCTGGCACGGATTCGGGAGGCGGGGTGGGGGCTGTGCCATTCGGCGCAGGCTTCACCGGCTCCATGCCATGACCGGTGGCGGGTCGTGGCGGGACAGCATGCACTGGTGTCGCGGCCAGGGGCGCGGCGGTGGGGAAGGGGCCTGGGCTGTTGTGAACGTGGCGTTGAGGTGAGGACAGTGCGTTACGGCCGTGCTCTTGACTTGACAAGTCAAATCGGGAGCGGAGGCCATCCTCGGTGAAACGAGGTAGTGGTGAGTTGCCGTTGTTCGGAGAGGGAAACATTGGTGGGCTGCTTGGTAGTGAAGGCAGAGCTGGGGAAGGAGACTGATGCAACGGCGAAGGCAGCCATGACCCGGCAAGGGATGGCTCGTCGTGTACCAGCGGATCCAGGCCAGCGTTGTTGAGCGGAGAGAAAGTGTCGTTCATGGTTGGGTCATCTGAGGGAGGCGTCGCCATCTGCGACCGGTGTCTCGGACGTACCAGGGGCCAATGGCGCGGCGCGCAAGGTTAGGTCATTGTTGTGGCGTATTCGCAGTCGGTCACATGAGTACAACGTGGTGACGACATCGGTGCGCCGGTTGCTCAAGGCAGTTGGCTTCCTGCAAGCATCATTACTGAACGTTTGCCGAAGCGGCGGCGAGTCACCTGACACGATGCACTACGCTTTGCTTTTCGTTCATAATTATGTTGCGACTGTGATATTCAGTTTCGTGATTGCCAAGCGCAACGGTGTGATGCGTCCCGTCCCGGTGCTGGTGCATGCAATGCCTTGCGCAAACAGCAAGTTCGACCGAGACTGTTCAATTTTCCATGTTCTGCGCATAAATGCGATTCGAATGCAATTGAAGCAATGAAGACAAAAACGCTGACAGCGCGCGATTCAGATGACAAGCGGTCACCACCGCAAAACAGTACGCACTAACATAGAGACACGCTGGGTCAAACATCTGCAACTGCATGTGCGCGAACGTGTGGAGCGCTTTTATGTTTCCTGATGCCCGGCCAATGCGCGGTGACCTTGCGCGTAAATCATTTGGAAAGCCGTGCGTGTCTTGCGGTGTGCAGGCTCACAAGTCAAGGCCATGCACCACGAACAGCAGGGCAGGAAGGTTGCACCGTCTCGCGGTTGGCGTCCAGTGTGATGAGTGACAGCACGGTCGATGCATACCTGAAGCCGCCGTGAGCGGAGTGCCTTTATCTAAGGAACCTTCGCCGAGACCCGAGGATCTGCGCGCTATGAAAATGCTCGGTTATTTGAACCTCTCACAGGATTGCTTCGCAAGCTGAGGCCAATTGTCGACGGCGGAAAGCAGCTGTCGAGGCCACCTGATGCACGAGCGTGCGGATCATTCGCACCTGCGTGACGCACAGTGCAACATAAAACTGCATTCGCTTTGCTCTGGTTCGACTCCATGTTCGTCAACGACCGCTTCATCTCGCGATTGGCATCTTTGTTGCGCGCGCTGAACACCCGTGGCCACGTCATTCGCAGTCGGGATCACCTCCTGATTGACCGTATCTTATTGTAGGCTGCCTCCAGCAGCGCCCGCAAACGCGGACGTGCTTGTTACGTGTGTACAATGCACCGATTTAATCAGTGAAGCTCCTAAATCAGTTCGCAGTCACCAGCGACAGCCCCGACGCCACCGTGCGTGAACCCGGCGTTCCTGAAGTGCCCGTCAAGCAAGGTTGGTACTGTTGCACAAGCAGTCCTCGGACGGGCAATACCTGCCAAGCCATACCGCACGTCACGACCCAATCTGACCTGATAAATGATATGCAAGTTCACACGATGAAGCATCCCGGATCGTATGTGCGGAATGAGCACTGCCATCACTAGTACTCATGGTGCCAACACATGCGTATACAGGTTGCGATTTGAGAGCTCTCATGCTTCGACGCAAACACACGTGCGCAAACATGCGCAACGATGCTCATGTTACGGAGTGTCTGTGCGGTGCGCAAGGGGCCGCAACTAGTCCCAGATGAAGAGCAGCGTTGCTTGGCCCATGTCTGTGTCAAGTTTCCGAACTTTGAACATGCCCTGCGCGCTAATGGCGAGCACCTTGACCGAGCAGGAATCGGAGGCGGATGGAGAGGCGCGCCCAGGCGCTTGTTGTTTCGCTGGTTACCGGCAGACATCACTGTGAGTGCGTACGACTCCGGAGCGATCGGCCCCATGTCGCGACGGACAACAGCTTGGTGAGACGTGTGCAGATGTTGACAAAGTTGGAAATGTGATGCGTTCTCAGCCGCGAGTCAGCAAGTGCGCGTCCGGTGCGTTGCATGGCCAACCACACTGGGCCGCGTCAGCTACATGATCGATCTTTCTCTGCTAGGATCCGATAGGAATGTCCACAAACACACGCAAGCTCTCATGCTACATTTAGCTGACGCGTTGCAAACGCAGGTTGAGAGCATGCGTATGCGGACCGCAGCTGCGATAACGTGCTTTGCACAGAAGCCTTCGTGATTTATCGTGCTGCACGGGTACGACGGTGAATGTGAGTGACAGAAAGCTGTATCTTCGGCCAGTCCAAGCTTGCATAACCTGTGATGTTGCTCGCCTTGGGCCCTGAACTTCCACTCAGCCTACTATGTCACTCCTGCATGAAGGAACAGCAGCCACATCACACAGTCAGCTGGTCGCCAGCTGCTCAAACGGATCTGGTGGGTCCGAAGCATCTTTTTCACAGTCAGATGCTCGGCATTTGCGTATGTTGAACCCACTCCTGAGATGCGTGAGCACTCGTAGTGGCAGAGGCTCCACACAAGGAGCACCTCTACAGCTTGCATGGCACCCACCGACCCACTGGCGGCTCATGGTGCCCACTTACATACATTCAACCTTGTTCGTGAGTCTGCTCCAGTCAGCCTCGATCCATTGAATGCATGCCACCCAACTCGGCAATGGGTCCTTGCACAGTACGCGGTGTGGTGTGCGCACACAAAAAACTACACGACTTGGCACACCACCGCACATGACCACTGGCGCCTCACACATGCAGTAGCCACCGACAGGTGGCCAGACGACCGCACACGATCAAGGGCAACCAACCCAGCCCAGAGTGGCTGCTTTGTACACCGGCCACGTGCCGAATCTGCCACCCGCACAATCATCTGCTCCCTGATCCAGCAAAGCCCGGCATGCACGCTCAAATTCATGGCGTTCATGCACTGTGCTGCAGCTGCACTCCATACATGGCCATACTGAACACAGGACCCGCTGGCTACCCAGCAGCACAGCACAGCACAGCACACACACCGCGACAGACCTCCATTCCCACGCATCGCCAGACCTGCCTGCTGCCAGCAACACCTCAACATCGACAGCACCAAATGAGTTTCATGCACCCCGCGCAGCGGCGGTTGCTCATCAGTCACCTCTGCAACTCCACATCCAAACCCACCTCCAACAAAATCTTGTTGTGTCTCCACGACAAAGCAAGCACTCCCCATGAGGGCTGTCCCAAAACAAAGGCCCCGCCATGATCCCCCTGCCCTGGGGGGCTATCTTCGATGAGTGTCACCGGCCACTGCCGGCACCGCGGCCCGGCAGTGCGGCACCATCAGACGCCGCCTGGATCGCTGCCACAACACCGAACGGGTCCTCCCCGCTGCTCTCTGGCTCCTCCTCTGCCACAGCGCGGAACTGCAGCACGCGCCGCACGTCCGCTGCGCCGCTCACGATGCGGTTGGTTGCCGTGAACAGCGGGTAGTGCCGTTCCCAGCCGCGGTCGCGCAGCACCTCCTGCACCTCGTCTGACGTGAGGATGCCCTGCAGCTTCTGGCCGCCCAGCATGCGTGCCTCCAGCTCCTCAAATGTCGGCGACTCCCCCTGCACCAAACCCACCTCCGTGCCCACTCTTGACATTCACCTGAGCTTTGAAACTTGGTCATGGTTCAGGACGTCAACTCCTGCTCTCATGCCATCGGGCACACAGCACCGCGCAGCATGGCATAGCGCAGCATGGCATAGCGCAGGACAGTCACGTAGCTCATGCCACGGAAAGCCGTTAACAAATGCATGTTGATCTCGCCACACCGGGTTGCATATCCGGCTGGCCATGGGCGCGCCTGACTGCGAGGGGGGGCTGTGCACGTGACACCAACACACACCCACTGACTGCTGATTGCACTGACACTGTGGACCGACATTGCTGTCAATAACGACCTCACCGCGCGAACATGTCCCTTCCAAACCAAACCACGCCACCCACACTGAGCCAGGCACACCAGAGCCATAAACACAGCTGCAAGCTAAAATCCATTCACCAGCCACCCCACCGCAGACGCAACAAGGCACAGCAGACAGGGCGGTGCGCATGCTGGGGCACACTGCGCATGCTGGGCGCGCAGACGCAACAAGGCACAGCAGACAGGGCGGTGCGCCGCACTTTGACCTGTGCGGCGGCCCAGGCGGCGGCGACGCGGCGGTTACGGCCGCCGTAGCACGTGGCGATGAGGTCGGCGACGCCGCACGACTCGAGGAAGGTCTCGTCGCGCACGGTGGGGTACAGCGCCTTGGAGAGCTCACGCATCTCCGCAAGGCCCTGCCGCATGATAGCTGCCTTGGAGTTGGAGCCCGCGCCGATGCCATCGACGAAGCCCGCCGCCAGGGCCACGATGTTCTTCAGCGTACCCGCCATCTCCGCACCCACCTGCACCACGGCCCCGGAGCCTGAAGCTCTTGAGATTAACATTGCAGCGTCTACAAGCTCCTGAAACCTACGTTGCAGTGCTTTGAAGCTCTTGAAGTTTACGCTACAGCACCAAACTCCGCAGGGTTGAGCTGATGCTCCAGAGAAGTTGTGGCTGCTGATCCAAAACATGCAAGCATGAGAGCCTGACCACATGCACCACTGAACTTGTGCTTCCTGAGACTTGTCGCATGCAGGAAGGCAGTGAGGTGGCGGCAGGTGGGGCAGCCTGCCAGCGATTGCACTTGAGTGATGCAGTCTACAAGACTGTGTGGTGCGACGCATGTGCACAGCCAGCGTCATGCGCGCAACACACTGCGCACGCCATGCAACCGTACCAGGTGTCCATGACAACACCGAACACCGACACATGCAAGCTGCAATCGCCCAAACAGAACCCACGCTGCTGTCTGTCTGCCCTCTCAGGAGTTCTCAGGCTGGACGGCTGCTGTGCATGCTGTGCACGCGTGCTACACGGCGTTGAGCAGCTGCCCCTCGGCTCCGCTGACCCTCTCACGATGATCTCACCACCCGAATTTGCATTCATGCATGCTTTCGCGCCACACCGGCATGCACCGCAGGCACCAGAGCAGCGTGTAGTGGCCGCGGTGTGTCGCCATCACCTCTATCAGGTTTGATGGAGGGCATGCAAGGACGGCAGGGCGGGGCCGCACGACGTCGGGGATTGGGGTCACGAGGAAGTAGGGCCTCGAGAAGAGTTTGGTGAGGAGGTCGGCGTGCGCGGGCACAGTGTACCCGAGCGTGGCTTCTGACAGCTCCTCGCGGCCAATGTCCGGCGCGATGTTGGCGCCCATAAGGACGCTGCAGTCGACGCGCATCCGCGTCGAGATCATCTGGCTGATCAGCTGCGGGCCGTCCTTGCGCACCCGCATGCCCTTCGTCAGACTTACTGCGATCGCGCCGTCACGCACCTGCAAGCGCCGCAGCGTTGTGCCCCACGTGTGCAGATCAACGTACACGGCGGCACGCCAGAAGCATGGCAGCGCAAGCGTCGTGTGGGTCCCGGGTCGGGTGCGCAGCCGCGGCGGTGTGACACAAACATGCAGGATTGACACGCTTGGGAAAACGCAACACGATTAGGGGTACGGCAGACCCAAACAGCCGCCATGGCGGCCTGGGACAAGGGAGCTAGCAGCTTGCATGCTGCAGCGGCCAACTGGGGATGAAGCAGATCTTGGGTGGGGGGGAGAGGGGGGGGGGGCGAGGTGGTGCCGCACTTTGCCCTGAATCTGCTTCACGATGCCGCGAATGAACTGGTGTGGCACGCAAAAGACGAGGATGTCAGCATCCGCCACCGCCGCCTCCAGGTCTGGCACTGCCACGAGGTTCTCAGGCAGGGAGATGCCGGGGAAGTACTTGACATTCTCGTGCTCATCGTTGATGATCTCCGACAGCTTGCGCCCCTGCAGCATGGGCCGCTGTGGGGTAGGGACAGCGGGGTAGGAAAAATTAGGGCGGGAAAATGCAGTAGGGAACCGTCACAGTGTCAGCCTCCGCATGGTGACGGCAAGAGTAAACAGGAGGCGCCTTGGGACGTGCACCGGCGCGATCCCACGTGGTGGGTGAGGTTGCATTGGCACTGCGCCAGGCTGCTGTGCTGATACATTCTGTACACCACAGCCACAGACAGCGGCAGGTGGCAGGCTGGCTGTTGGGGACTCAGGCTGTCACCAGCACAAGCGTGCAGTGGCAGTCAGGGGATCAGAACGCAGTGTGCGAATGAAGACCCAGCACCACCGACACGTGTGTTTTCGCCAGCCGCTGCGCATGCTGGGGCACACTGCGCATGCTGGGCGTGCTGCGCATGCTGGGCGCGCTGCGGCGCACCTCAACCTCCTCCTCGTACACCCACATCTTCACGGTGTCCGTGAACTCATCGGCAGGGTCAAACTCGAGCGTGTTCTGCGCGATGATGCGTGCGGCGGCGCACGCCCACGCGCCTGACCCCACCATGGCCACAGTGTACCGCTGCATCGCCGCCACCAGCTCCGAGAAGGAGCGCACAAACCACTCCGCCTCCTCCTTGACCGCTGCGCGCTCCTGCATCCCAGAGCGTTACACGGTCAGCATGCATGGTGCACATGCATGTGCCCCACCTGGCAATCTCACCCTCGCCGCCTGTGCGCGTGTGCACAGCGAGTGTCCCGCTCGCCAGTGGTACGCGGACGTCATCGATGGGACACTTGTCAGCAACGCTGTGCTGTTGGTATGAGGTCTGGTGGCAGAGAATATCACGGGGCGGGATGCCGTGGAAGGCCCCGATCCTGAAGAGCTCGAGAAATTGCATTGGGGAAGGTGGTATGGCCTGCTGCAACTCTTGGAACAAATAATGGGGGGGCGCACCACGACGCCGCCATAGCCGATGAAGAGGTCCGCAGCTCCCGTCTCCTGCATGAGCACCTGCCGTGAGCACCTGCCGTGAGCACCTGCCTTGAGCACCTGCCGTGAGCACCTGCCTTGAGCACCTGCCGTGGTCAGGGCTCCATGTATCTGCCGATGCAAGCCTGCCGGTGACGACCTCCGCCCTGCCTCGCGATCACAAGCATGGAGCATGATGCATGCTGCTATCAGACAGAGCCACTGGTGTGTTCTGCTGCAACACACACCGGGTCGACGGGGACGACGGGGGAGCTGCGGAGCTGCGGTCCGTACACGCATGCAAGGTAGCACCGACAGTCGGCCGCATGTGCCGGCCTTCCTGCAGGCTGCCACATGCACAAGGAATCATGACATCTGCAGCTGACACAAACGTGTCTACATAAACGGCATGCAACAAACTCAGAGGCTCCATGCATGCGATACGCACGGCAGAGACGAGGCCTCGCGAGGGCAGGCCTACATGGCAATGCCCGAACATATGCATGTAGGAGGCTGTCACATTTGTATGTTCTTCTGCCTCTGTCCGCAGGGGCGCTGTGGCCGATTGCCGCCCGGGTTTGGCATGATGCCCGATTGTTTTGGTTTCTGCATGTGCTGCGGCCGTACATGTGGCCAACAATATGTTGCATCGATTTGACCAGAGGCAGAGGTGGCAGATCAACCCCAGTGGCAGAAGAGATATCAAGCCAAGCAATCAAGCAAAGCGATAGCAATTCGGCGCATGGGGCGGGGGGGGGGGGGGGGGTGTGCCTGCACTGCCTCAAGGTCGGTGATGCCGTCGCCGATCATGACGACGTTCTGGTAGGGGTGCTGCCGGCGCAGCTCGCGGATGGCGGCGGGCTTGCCGCGGTTGTGTGCCACCGCCTGCCGCGGGTCAAAGCCCGCCAGCTTGCTCGGCAGGCCGCTGTCGTCATCAAACTGCCACTGCATGCGGTTCGCCATCACGTTGCGTGCCGGGACACCCAGCAGCCGAGCCAGCGGCAGGATCAGCTCCCTGCATGCCCGGTAGCGCTGTCAGTCTGGATACGGCTTCTGAGGCACAAGAGTCAGAATACGCCGGGATGCTGTATCGCTGGCATGTCTCCCGAGCTGCCGGTCACTGATGTTTACCCCATTGACACCCTGATGCGGTTCACAGATGTCGACACCCTTGGCTGAGTCATCGCTGTCACCGCAAGAGTGGTGTTTGACGCATGGCCGCACCGGGCAGGACCTGCTGTAGCCAACGCTCATCGGCATGCTGTGACGGGTCAGTGACCCCGGCTTTGAAAAACTGATAACGGTGAATCGTAGCTAGGTCCATGCACTGACAGCTAGTCAGGCGACAGGACTAGTGGCGGTCGTAGTGTGGGTCAGACACGCACCTGAAGCCACCGGAGATGAGGTACACCTCCACGCCTCGTGACTGCAGCGACGAGATGAGGTCCACCGAGCCCGGTGTCAGGCGTGACGAGGGCGGGTGCGCCTTGGTGAAGTCCTGCAGGTCTTGCGGCGTGCAGTCCAGGATCTGGAGGCGCTTCTCCAGAGCCTGCATGGTCATCAGAGGCCTTCAGAGGCTTTCGTAACACAAGGCCGGATGTCTGTGGTAGGCTGCATGTGGCATTCCAGCAGGCAGCTTCCGCTCCCTACTGGACTGAGTTCTGTGTTGAGGGCATATTTGTGCAGACCGCTGGCTAAGGTATCTTTTTGGAGCCAAAATACGACATGTTGAGGGCAAATGAGGTCTGGAAGCTCGTAGGATTGTGGGATGCTGAAGAGGACCTGCTCCAGATTCATGCTCCCGTCCATAGCCTGGTTTGTCAGGTCGGCGATTTCGGCACCCTTGCCCATGAACTCGCCGAGAAGATCCAGCGAGTCATTCTCGAGGATGGTACCTGTACACGCCTTGAAACTGTTGCTTGCCGTGAATACAGCAACTGTTGGCATTGGCTGTAGCAGCGTTACATTCGCGCTACACAATGGCGGTTGTCAAAGTCCAGGCTGTGTTCGAGTCACACGCATCGCGCACCCATGGTGTCGACTTCCGCGAGGGAGAGAGCGTACAGTCCACATCAAAGCAAACAGCTTGAGCATTGCGCCAGATCTCTAAAGCGTCGTCACTCGGCGAGCCGTTTTCGACTGCTGCACGCGCCAACAGTGTTCGTTTCGAAATTCGATGGCGGGGCGGTCGGACGGGAGCGGGCTTAGAATGCACACGAGCACCCCGCAGCCCACGCATAAATGCGCGTGTGACACGCATATCAACTTATAATGTTATTTTAGGCCGTACAGTGCGTGTCAGGCTTCGCTCAACGCATGTATGGTCGCACGAGTTGCGCACGACACCATGGACTGACGAGTCGCCAGCACGGCAGCACAGCAAATCATTTAGCTCCGTTTCAAAAACACCTGGGATCAGGTCTTCATGTCAAGATGACGTGTTGCGCCATTACATACCCTCGGATCCCTGGCATGGCGCGCCCACGGACAGTGGCAACGTGGACCGTCATGATGACTCCCAGCCGTGGGCCGTAAGTGCGCATGCATCACCTCGCGGCTTGCCGCCTCGTGAAGCTGATGCAATCCAATCCATTCAGGCAGCGGCATCTGGGCCTCTCCATGATGCACGCGTGCGCTCTGCCCCGTCCCCGCCGCCCCATCAACTTGACTCTGGGCCCAGCGTCTCAGCCCCATCATGGGATGGCCACTGTGCGGCAAGAGATTGAGCCTGGCGCCCCACTCGTGCTCTCACTGGCAGGCTAGGTATGTATTGTTACATCGGGGGGCTCCGATCCAGTTGTAATCACGAAAGTCATTTAACTAGGAGAGGTACTAAGGCCAACACACACACACACACACACACACACACACACACACACAACACACACACACACACACACACACACACACACACACACACACACACACACACACACCACACACACACACACACACACACACACACACACACACACACACACACACACACACACACACACACACACACACACACACACACACACACACACACACACACACACACACACACACACACACACACACACACA